>OW386292.2:134913565-135562250 GCA_936432065.2 Rutpela maculata | reverse complement strand
TGTGCTAGTTTTAGGTTACAATTAATTTAGTGTTATATATATTTTACTAATTATACTTGACTTATAGTCCTCAATTTTTTTATGGTTCTACACAAGCTAGTACTTCTGACCTGTGTAAACATTTGTTTGCGATAACACCAATAAATTATTATTATTATTATTAATCACCTCAACTAACAAACGCATTCAACAAACTTTTAAAATCGATTATTTGTCAACACATGTCAAAATTAATTACTACTCAACCTTCTTTACATTATTAAATTAGACTTAGGGCCATTAGTTTATTTATTTATTTATTCATTCATTCATGGGACAAGTCCTTTTTACAAGAATATAAAATATTTCTTAGGTACCTAAAGAATACTACATATACACAATAAACAAAGATTGTACAAATAATACAAGTAGCTAAAGTTGTCTAATGGACTTCTTAAAAGACAAAAATCCAATCCAAAACATTATTTTGAATTGAATTAGCAGTTCTGAAAATCCTGGTCACTGTCTCATTTTGTCCATAGTTAGTGTGATGAAATGGTATACGAGAATCAAAAAATCGATTTCTTCTGTTTTTCACATTAAAACTTATCAGGTTAATCAGCTCAGGACACTGAATATAACCGCATTTTTAGTTTTTTCAGTATTTTTCTGCAGTTCACACACGGTTACAATTTTGGTTTTCAATTTAATAGGATGCCATGGAAAAAAAAATTATGATTAAATTAAATGTCAATCTGACAAAAGTTCTGGTTATAGTGTAAAGTTCTAGTTTACAATTATCCCATAGGACAGAGAACATTTTTATAGTGAAACCCACAAAAAGTTGCAAACTGAATAATTTTTTTTTCTAATGAGTTCGTGAAAAGGTATAGAATAATATCCTGAAAAGTTTACATTCCGCTCGGATGCAGAACATAAAAAAGAGGTGAAAAAAAAATTTTTTTCTACCAATTTTTTCAAAATTTTTAAATTAAGTCAGGGCAGGAAAAAATAAAAAATACAGGTGGATACACGACGTGCTTCTGAGCAAAAAATATCCTAATTTTTCGCTAAAGCCACGGTATTCCTGAAAAAGAAAAGTGAAGTAACTTTGTCACTCTGCGTGGCTAGCGCACGGTTAAATGCATACTATGGAACCTCTAAAAATTCTTAGCTGTTCTATCGAGTAAAATAAAGCTTTTTTCTCTTTCTGATTATACGTTTTACACATTTTTCTTATTGAATACGAGGATAAATAGTGAGTATGGAGGGAAAATATATAATTATTAATGCATACACACACACCACACATACCCGGTGAATCGCTTGCATGAACTTTTACGTGCCTTTACTGTACTGTATTTATTACAGGTACACCTATCCACATTTCAGCTATATCCAATGGATTCCTTATACATTTTTTAATGTATTGGAAAAGTTCCAGAATTTGTATTCAAAACAATCAAAAAGATATTTTCATAGTTCAATTTCTTATCATGATCTGATTGATTATATTTTCGAAAAAATGCATACAAGTAAACGATTTTCTGTTTGAACATTCGAAAAATATAAATTTTTTCCGAAATAGTGATATTTTATTTTTTCCAATGGGTCAATTTCTCGACAAGTTACAGCCTACAATACATATATTTATCAAAAAAAATCATCAAGCAAGGAAATTAAAATGATTTGAGATGTACTTTTTTTTAAATCCTCGTTATTACAACGTAATAAACCATAATAATCACGAAGTGTACATACTTTTCAACAGTTCTCAATGAAGAAAGAATTTTTTTGAAGGGCATGACATATATAAGTATATTTTTCCCATACATCCTTTGCTTGTATTGTTTAAAACAAAAAAACATCAGAAAGCTGCAATTTCCGTCTTTTCAATGAACCAACACTCATATAGATTGAACAAATTCTGATTCAATGACATGTAATTCAATGTGTCGGTGTCATAGTCATGCGTATTCAAGCGCGTGCACGCATGGATCTCGCTCCGAGTTATAACGTTACACTTGACTATTTTTTTCTGGGAAAACCGTGGCTTTAACGATAAATGTTGTTAGGACATTTTTTTGTTCGTAAATACGTGATCTATCTATCTGTATTTTTTATTTTTTCCTAGCTTGACTTATTTAAAAATTTTGAAAAAATATTTCTTTCACTTTTTTTTGTTCTGCATCCTAGCGAAATGTAAACTTTTCAGGATATTATTCATCGACTGGGCTACGATACATTTTTCATTACTAAGTAATCTAACCATTTTGGAATATTCGACTGTAGGCAAACTGTTCCATAGTTTTCAATGTTTTCTTTTGATTCCGCTTTATGTACTGGTCTAAGATAACTCTGCTTCCAAAAGAAGGAAATACATCTCAGTTTAGAGATAAATTAAATATATAGTTAAATAATTAACAAAAAAAGGTGTATGGGTTAATCCAAAACATACTTTGCAAAATTTAAAAATAGAAAATATCACATCATTTGAGAACTAATGATTTTACAAGAATAATGTATTCTTACAAAATTATATACCATTTGGTACCCTACTGCCATCTTTGTATAGCCATTTCAATAATTGTGAACCACTTAAACTTAAAGCTACCTATTGCATCTACTGATCACCTTTTAGTGAATTTTGATTTCTTTGCTAGTTACCAAATATTCAATTGGAATTTTTTTTGCTCTCAAAGATCACTGGTTTTAATGGAAAAATGTGTACTACAACAAGTATTTACAATTAAACATACTTTAATAATATTATACTTCCAAAGTTCCTGTCGTCGAAAAATTTCTTTCCAGCACCGCAACGCTGCAAGCACTACTCCCATTGGCAACAGTTGAAAGCCAAAACAAAACTACAAAGAATATCTAACGAATGGATTTTACAGAATTTGAATATCTGTTTTCTTTACCAGAAACTGCCTGGGGAGTTTTATGTGGATCACCCAGTATATTGTCTGAGAGGACAATGTTCACGCAAATGTTAACGTTGTATCTATGTTGGTGGTTTTGAAGTTTTTTTATGCATCAAAAGGTGCCTGACAAGGTTGCTTTTATGTTTAGTCTGAAACGAATAGAATCCGCAAAGGTACATCGTTACCTCGGAAGTACTCTTATGTATCATTGGGTGTGATTTCAGATGTTGTTTATATTTGGTCCGATAAGAACACGACTCGCACTGATACAGGATTACTTCAGGACGACTTTCCGAGGGATCCTTGTGGGTTATCAAGTGCCCGAAAATGGCACTTTTATGCTTCGTCTGAAAGGAACAAAATTCGCACTGATACATTATCATCTCAGACGGGCTCAAGTGCTTTGTCTGATAAGGACACATATCACACCGATACATTGTTACTTCCGACGGATCTTTATGGTTCAACATATGCCTGTTCATGGCAATCTTATGCTTTGTCCTGAAAGAACAACTTTCACACCTATGCATCGGCAGCTCGGAAGGATTCTTATGGGTCAAAAAGTGCCTCACGAGGTTGTTTTTACGCTTCGTCTCGAACGAACAGAAGTCACAATGGTACTCCGAGGGGCTCTTATGGGTCATTGAGTGTGTTTTTAGGTGGTACTTATGTTTCGTCTCAAAGGAGCAGAGCTCACAGCGGTACATGGTAAGTTCCGACGTGCTCTTGTGGATCAACGAATGCCGTTTTAGATCGTGTTTAAGCTTCGTGAAGAATGGGCAGGATTCACACCGGTACACCGATACATTCTTTGAGACGCTTCCATGGAATAACGAGTGTCTGGCGAAGTTGTTTTTACGTGTTGTCTGGTAAGAGCAAAATTCACATTGATACATTATCATCTTGAAAGGACATTTGTGGGTTTTCCAGTGAGTTATCAGGTTTTGTTTATATTTTGTTTGGTAGGGACACAAATCGTATTGGTGCATTGTTGCCTTTTCTAGGTTGTGTCTCAATAAGTGTGTTTTTAGATGTTGTTTGTACTTTGTCTGATATGGGCATAAGCTGCATTGATAGATTTTATGTGTATCATGAATTAGCCTGTGCTTGAAATAAGCATGACTCACACCGATGCGTTGGTCTTTCTGAGGCACTTCCTTTTAAAGATAACTGTTTTTCAGCCTCACTAGCATATTCTTTGCCAGGTTTAGCTAATAATACATGTGAAGGAGTTTCTTGTTGCTGCTCTACTAGGCATTTCTGGCGCTTGTGGGTTTCTGTTTGTGACAAAATGTCATTGGCAACATTTGAAAGACAAAATAAAGCCACCAAGAATATCTGATGACTGGATTTTACAAAATTTGAATATCTGTTTTCTTTACCATGGAAACTGCCTGGGAAGTTTTATATGAATCACCCAGTATATTGTCTGAGGGAAACAATGTTCACACAAATGTTACCACTGTATCTATGTTGGTGGTTTTGAGGTTTTTTTGTGCATCAAAAGATGCCTAACAAGGTTGCTTTTATGTTTAGTCTGAAACGAACAGAATCCGCAATGGTACATCGTTACCTCGGAAGTACTCTTATGAATCATTGAGTGTGATTTCAGATGTTGTTTATATTTGGTCTGATAAGAACACGACTCACAACGATATAGGATTACTTCAGAATGACTTTCCGAGAGATCTTTGTGGGTTGCCAAGTGCCCGACAATGGCACTTTTATGCTTCGTCTGAAACGAACAAAATTCGCACTGATACATTATCGTTTCAGATGGGCTTAAATGAATCACCAAATGTTTCTTCAAATGATATTTATGCTTCGTCTGATAAGGACACATATCACACCGATACATTGTTACTTCCGAAGGATCTTTATGGTTCAACATATGCCTGTTCATGGCATTCTTATGTTTTGTCCTGAAAGAACAAAGTTCACACCGATGCATCGGCAGCTCAGAAGGATTCTTATGGGTCAAAAAGTGCCTCACGAGGTTGTTTTTACGCTTCGTCTCGAACGAACAGAAGTCACAATGGTACATCGTGACCTCCGAGGGGCTCTTATGGGTCATTGAGTGTGTTTTTAGGTGGTACTTATGTTTCGTCTCAAAGGAGCAGAGCTCACAGCGGTACATGGTAAGTTCCGACGTGCTCTTGTGGATCAACGAATGCCGTTTTAGATCGTGTTTAAGCTTCGTGAAGAATGAGCAGGTTTCGCAACGGTACACCGGTACTTTCATCGAGACACTTCCATGAACCAATGAGTGTCTGGCAAAGTTGTTTTTACGTGTTGTCTGGTAAGAGCAAAATTCACATTGATACATTATCATCTTAAGAGGACATTTGTGGGTTTTCGAGTGAGTTATCAGGTTTTGTTTATATTTCGTCTGGTAGGGACACAAATCGCATTGGTGCATTGTTGCTGTTTCTGGGTTGTGTCTCAATAAGTGTGTTTTTAGATGTTGTTTGTACTTTGTCTGATATGGGCATAAGCTGCATTGATAGATTTTATGTCGATTATGAATTTGCCTGTGCTTGGCGAGGGTCAGTTTAGATTTTGTCTGAAATAAGCATGACTCACACCGATGCGTTGGTCTTTCTGAGGTGCTTCCTTGTAACGATAACTGTTTTTCAGCCTCACTAGCATATTCTTTGCCAGGTTTAGCTAATGTTACTTGTGAAGGAGTTTGCTGTTTCTGCTCTACTAAGTATTTCTGGTGCTCGTGGGTTTCTGTTTGTGACAAAATGTCACCATCTTTGCAACTGAAAATCATTAAAATATCTATTATTATTAAAATTTTAGCCATTTAAGAGAACTTAATTAAAAACATAGTTAAAACCAAGGTGCTTGGCATCATGGGCATTTCGAATAAACACTTATTGAATAGAATTTATTCACTAAGGGCATTTCCTAATATTAGGCTTTCCAGGAGCATGAAATTTAACAATGGGGTCGTCCCGCATATTTTTTCTATTTTAAATTATGAAATTTCGTAAAAAAATACTGCATACATATTTTTTATTTTATCATATAACATTGTTCAACATATGAAAAAAAAAGTTATCACATGCTCCTCGTAACATTGCGGACTCCAAGCTTTCTCATTGTTGTTGTTTGTCGTAGATAAAGTAGATACTGTAGTATCTACTTTATCGACTTAACTATCTAACTTGTACTCTGACTCAGCACGGATTAATTCCAGAGACAGATTTTACTTAGGAATAATAATCTGATGAAATATTTTTAATATTTCATTACCTTGTGTCATCTTGTTCGCATTGCCTTATGCAATATATAAAGTGTTATTTATGATGAGTCCACCGAAACTGAATATTATTGTGAAAATCTAGAATCATCGACTTTATGTACACACTTTTTAAATATTTCTTTAATCCTGATCTGTTTGGAATTCTGGCTGCTGGTTTCCGAGTCTCCTTTAGCGTTAATTTTGTTGAGAGCCTGACATTTCAACCATCTTGTCGTGGTCTTCTTCTGAAGCGCTTCAGAAGACCACAAGAAACGAATTGTATTTTGAGACAAACTCATTCATCATTTTCTATTTAAATTCACTTTTTCCATCACCCAGTATCATCGCGTAAACTTTTAATAAAAAGCTGTATTAAACTTTTTTATTCAGAATTTAATTTGGAACAATTTTTCTTAACAACCTTTTTTTGTAACATCAATAGTTTGGATAGAAAACTCGTTCTTTTCAATTATCTAAATCGGCCGCCATCTTGAAACTGGAAGCTATTTTGATTTGGCGCTGCTCGGAAAAATAGTCATTTCAATGACATTAACAGTATACCAAATTACAAGATTGTTTCACTAATAACCGTTTTCCTTCTGGATTGTCACTTTACTATAGTAGCCCAGACGACAGAGAACATTTTACAGTGAAATCCACAAAAACTTGCAAACTGAATAATTTTTTTTTAATGAGTTCGTGAAAATGTATAGAATAATATCCTGATAAGTTTACATTCTGCTCGGATGCAGAACATAAAAAAAAAGTGAAAAAAAATTTTTTTTTCATCCATTTTTTCAAAATTTTTAAATTAAGTCAGGGAAAAAAACAAAAAATGTCCTAATAAAATTTATCACTAAAGCCACGGTATTCCTGGAAAAAAATAGTCAAGTAACTTTGTCACTCTGCGTGGCAAAACGCACGGTTAAATACATACCACAGAACCTCTAAAAATTCTTAGGAGTTCTAACGAGTAAAATAAAGCTCTTTCCTCTTTCTGATTACACATTTTCAACATTTTTCTTAGTGAATAGTTTAGGGAGTCCAGAGGGAAAATATATAATATTGAACATAGACACCACAATCGCTCGCATGAATTTTTACATGCCTTTACCCTATTGTACTTATTACAGGTACATCTATCCACATTTCAGCTATATCCAATGGATTTCTTATGAATTTGTTAATGTATTTGAAAAGCTCCGGAATTTATATTCAAAACAATCAAAGATATTTTCATAGTTATAAGATCGTGAAAATCACAATTTCTTATCATAATCTGATTAATCATATTTTCAAAAAAATGCATACAAGTAAACGAATTTGTGTTTGAACATTCGAAAAAGTATACACTTTTCACTTTTTTTATGTTCTGCATCCGAGCGAAATGTAAATTTATCAGGATATTACTCTATACACTTTCAAAAACTTATTAAAAAAAAAGTTTTAGTTAGCAAATTTTTGTAGGTAAATACCTTCATCGACTGGGCTATAGGGGTTCTAAAACATGCTGATCAATAATATTGCATTAATTTTAAATAAATAAATGCCCAATGACTTCTCGACTCTTTTTTTCTTGATAAAAATATATGTCAAAATGACCGAAATAAGTATTGTTTTACTCAAAAAATACATAGTAAAGGTCTTTGATATCGATCCTAATTTGGTTGGAATTGGATGACTAATAACTGAGCTACGAAGGTTTTACTGTAAAAAGTGGGACACATGGTATAATTGTATTATTTAGTACATTCCATGGGAACTATATTTAAGAGAGAAAAAATACATATGTGGTAGGAAATTGTAGAAAGAAAAACAGACAAATTAAAAGAATGCCACAACTAACATTTAGACAGTAGTTAAGTTCTAGTCAGTTTGATATAAGAAATACATATTTGTGTTACCTGTTGAAACATTGTTGCTCTATCTTCACTTTAACTTCATCACCTGACATGGATTTCTGATCCTGCATTTCTACAAAATTTTCATTTTTAAATTCATGTTTGTTTATCCCTTCCTGGCAATGTGAATGTTTCATTTCAATTACGTCATTGTTATCACCTTCCTCGCATATTAAGGTGCTCTTTGGTACACTGTTATATTGCTGATCATCCATTTCTATCAAATTTTCAGATTTAAGTTCATTTTTAACGTCGCTTTCCTCACAGAATGTTTCTTCTATTTTAATTGAATCAATTTTGTCTTTAGTCATTAACATATTCTTTGACATATATAAAAGGCCATCATTACATTTCTGTTCATCCATTTGTTTCTTGTCGTCGCAGAATTTTTCCTTCATTTGATTGCTATCGGCGTTGCCCGATATATATTTTTTTGTAAACTCGACTACGTCTTTTAATTTTATTGGATCTGTACCATTCATACCTACAGCTTCACAATATTTCTGTATGTTTTCTTCCACAACTGAAGAATTCGTTATAAAACTGAAATAGTACTGTAGAGATCCGTGACACTGTACACAAATTATGGGTTTCTCGGTGAGATGTAAATCCTATTAACAAAAAAAAAATCCATTAAACGATATACCTCATCAGTAGTGGAAGTGGTGGTGGTGGTAGAGGGGTCGTAGTGGGGGTAGATGAGGTAAAAAAAAATTTTGAGGCCTTTGGTTCTTTTACACACACTAAATTTCTGTAAGAAATTAAGACAATTTTTTATACCCACGTCTTTCGCAGATTTCAATTATGTAAGAAAATCTGATGAGTTACTCATAATTCATCAAAATGCTCAATGTTTAGCAAATAAAACACTACAAATAGGGCACTTTCTGAAGGAGACTTCTTGTGATATAATATTATTGAGTGAACACTGGATGTCAGAAGATGAAATTAATTTAATACATTTTGATAGTTTTAAATTATGTGCCTCCTACTGCCGCGAGAAGTCTAAGCATGGCGGTGTTGCAATTTTTTGTAGAACAAATTTAAAAACTAAAGTTCTAGACTATAAGAATCTCTCCATATCCACTGTGTTTGAGTGCTGTGGAATAGAAATTATTGGCACTAATATAAATGTAGTAGGTAGCTGCTTATCGTCCACCAAATAGTGATACTTTTATTTTTTTAAATAATTTTGGTAACCTTTTAGATTTTTTCTTGCATAGTAATAAGTTTTTGTTGATAGGTGGAGATTTTAATATTGATTTTAAGGTGAACTCTACCCTACTTCATGACCTAACACTTACTTTGAATTGTAACAATATGTACACAACAATTCATGAGTCCACTAGAGTGACACCCTTCTCCAGTAAATGCATTGATAACATAATAGTTAGTGACAAGGATAAAGTGTTTGAAGCAGATATTATAAAGAGTAACCTATCAGATCACTATGCACAATATGCCATTGTAATAGGAGCAGTGTCAAATGTTGATGAAAGCATTAAATTTAAACGCTTTTTTAGTGAAAACAACATCAACAATTTCTGTCATTTACTAAAAAATACTTGCTGGGCGGAGGTTTATGCAGTCCCAAATAGTAATATAGCTTTTAAAACATTTATGGAGATTATTTGTTTTCACTTTGAAATGTGTTTTCTACAGAGAAAAATTACAAATAAACCAAATAAAGCCTATTCAGTACCAATTTCTAATCAGAAAATAATTGAAGCTAAAAAACAAGTATCACTTTTTGCAGACCTAAGTAAACAATACCCTCAGTTTAGAGACAGTTTTAAGGCAGCAAATAACGAATACAGACATATTTTATCAGACTTTTTTAAAGACCGTAATGACAAGTTGGTTATGTCCTCAAAAAATAAGAGCAAGGCTATGTGGAACATACTAAATAATACTCTAGGAAGATCAAAAAATAATAATAAAACCGGTATACAAATTAAAGAAAATGACAAGCTTTTAAATAATAGTGAACTAACAGAAAAATTCAATACTTTTTTATAAATGCTCCCAAGTTTGTTACCTCTCTAACTTACCTACATATATTGACTTCCACTTTATAGATAAATGTTTGGAAGTTTCGAATCACTCATTATTTCTTCGGGCCCTTTCCGAGGACACTTTAGATTTAATTAAAAAATTGAAAAACTCCAACTCTTCGGGACACGATGAAATATCAAATATATTATTAAAACGTATTGCTACATATATCATTAAACCTTTAACCTATCTGATAAATCTGTCTCTTGAGCAGGGAATGTATCCATCGGATTTAAAATTGTCAAAAGTTATTCCGTTGTTTAAAAAAGGCAACCCAATTGAGAATTATAGGGGCATTAGCCTTTCTTCTAGTATGTCAAAAGTTTTTGAGTCTGCAGTAAACTCTCAGCTAATAAGTTTTTTAATGATGCATGGTTTTACAAAAGAAAAAAGCATAGACACTGCTTTAAGTGATTTTGTAAATGGTATTGTAACGTCCATGGACAAAGGACAAATAGCTCTGGGACTCTTTATAGATTTTTCAAGGGCTTTTGACTGTGTAGATCACTCTATATTATTGACAAAACTTGAGAAATATAGAGTTAGAGGTGTTGCTCATGATTGGTTTGCATCATATCTTGCAAATAGAAATCAGCAGGTCTGTATTGAGGATGTTGTATCTGACTCACAAACTGTCAGCATTGGAGTACCTCAAGGGTCTATATTGGGGCCCACACTTTTTATTATTTATATAAATGATATGCTGAATTTTATTCAACATCCATCATGTTTGACAGTTTCGTATGCTGATGATACGAACATTTTAATAAAATCTAATACCCTAGCTGATGCTGAAGACTGTGCAAAAACTATATATGATAAAGTAATTTCGTGGACTGAAAATAATAAACTGTGTATTAACCAAAATAAAACAACCTGTATTCTCTTTAGAACATTGCAGTCTAATATTGGCTTCAACACTAATATCCTTTTATCTCCTACTACAAGCGTGAAGTATGCCAATGAATCGAAAATGCTTGGTTTGAAAATTGACTGTAGCCTTAAATGGTCTAATCACATTCATGATATGTGTGGAAAACTGTCAAAGATCTGTTATGCATTGGCGATAACATCTAAACAATGTAGCCTATCAATAGTAAGACAGTTGTATTTTGCTCCTTTTCATTCTTGCATAAAGTACGGTATAGTGCATTGGGGTTCCTCATCCGAGGCAAATAGAGTTTTTTTACTGCAAAAAAAGGGCAATACTTATAATAGCCAATCTTGGATATAATACTTCCTGCAGGGAAGCCTTTAAAAGCTTAAACATTCTTACCTTGAACTATATTTACATTTATGAGTTGTCATGTTTTGTTTACAAAAACAGAATCAAATTTAACGAGATTAGAACTGATCATCCATATAGCACTAGGAAAAAAGATCTCCTTTTACCAAAAAAACACAGGACGGCTTTATACCAAAAAAGTCTTTTTTTCATGGGTTGTAAATTTTTTAACTGTTTGCCTGAGCATATTAAATCTATGACAACATTTATAATGTTGACGAATTTTTACAAAATGTGTGACTACTTTTCTTTAGTTTTTTTTATTATTTATAAATTATACCCTATAATATTTTCAATTGCTCACTGTTCACATGTTTTTTGTGTGTATATGTTTTTACAATGTTATTTGTGATATTTTTCTTTGTATTTCTACTGACAATATTTCTTAACTGTGCTTTGTACAGTTTCTGAAATTAATATTATTATTATTATTATTATTAAACACTCACAAATTCATTAAAAAAAATTTATTCATTTTGCAAGTTTCTGTAGGTAAATACATTCATTGACTGGGCTATTACAGCTGCTTGTGAGATATTAAAAACTGTACCTTATCTTAATGAATATTAGTTGTTAAATATACAAATTATTGCTACTTATAATATAGATACATACCAACTGTGGAAGACACCTCTCCAACATCATTTTCTCCAATGTAATGTCTCTCTCTTCATCGTCTAAGGACATAAATGACCAAGTTTTAAACGAACTCATACACAATCTACATACGTCATGATTTTCAGGAATGCAATTTAAGCCTGCCTTTTTGCTCAGATAGATTTCTTTTAGATCTAGCTTCCTACTGTTGTCCTTAATGTTATGGAATTGGGCTATAAAATTTTCTACGGCATCACACGTTGACTTAAAGTTAGAGCACTTTCT
The DNA here is from genome assembly GCA_936432065.2 of Rutpela maculata. Lineage (NCBI taxonomy): Eukaryota > Metazoa > Arthropoda > Insecta > Coleoptera > Cerambycidae > Rutpela > Rutpela maculata. The sequence continues at coordinate 135,549,971 of OW386292.2, read as the reverse complement.
GAGACTTTCCACGCAGTTTGTGCACACCACGGCTTTCTTGCTTATACTTAGATTCTATGACAAAATTAGAATCATTACACATTGTAAATAGGTCCCAAGGAGCATTAGACACATTCTAGGTTATGTGTCGACACTGCATAGAAACGTATATTTGGACACAACACATTTTAAAGGCACAGTTTCGGTACAGAGTCTACACTGTATAGAACATGTGCCCAAAGTGGTGATGAAACAGGATTGCAATATGCGCATTAAAATGTGCACCTGTTAGAACCAATATTTGCCTTAAATGTTTCTAATTGTTTTCAGTATATTACTAAAACTTACTATGTGCAGTCACATAATAGGGACAAAGGGATCGAAATGTTACCAAGAAATGCTTTTTGGAGCCCGAAATAGGTAGAAATGGACTAAAAGCCTACCCAGTGGGGCGATTTTTTTTAATTTTGAAATTTAAACATCCTGCATGCTTAAAAGGTGCTATTTTATGCCTAAATGAGTGATTAAAATCAGAGCTCCCAAAAATAATGTTGCCGGACCCGCCTCAAAATTTGGGAAATCAAATTTTTTAAATTTATTTAAAATATTGATTACACTTTCACCAAAATCATAGTTTACATTAATATTGTTGCATATAACTAGTTTTTCATGAATTTGGTAATAAATGAATGATGTTATCAGGATTTATACTCATTTATATTTCAAATAACGCTTCAATTTTACATCACGTACTGCCCCCACTTCTGGTTGACGTTAATACACAACATACATCACACGTGACACCCATACACAGAACCCCACTAGGCGTGGTTGGGGGTAGTAACAAAATACGCATTATTATACTCTTCGCAAATATGAAGGGTATATTGCATTTGATCGACACATTTCTAAGACTGTAAATATGCTCACCGAGAAAAAAATTTCATATCATTGTAGTCGAGAATCTAAAGGTCCGAATTCGATCATAGGGTATGAACTCGCAGGTATAAAATTAAAAAAATATGGATATTATCCAGAATTTTATGCCGAATTCGATTCCAGAGGGCGCAATGTCGGCCAAGATTGCGAAATTACAAAAAAAGTAATAATTTCGAAAAAAATTTGGAACTTAAATATTGCATTATCTCTCGTTTACATTGCATTTACGAGCTTATTTATAAAGATTTTTTAATAATTCTTATATCAATCGAAAGCTTAATGTTTCTAGTTTCATACAAGTGTAATAGAGAGACATTATTTTCATTATAAACAACACTATAAATTGTTTAAACAATATGTTCTCGGAAAGTGTAGTGTAATTTTCGGCATCGAGGTACTTTTGTTATTATTGCAGATAGATCTGTAGTTATTTGAGACGAAATAAGTAGAATAGTCCAATGAACATTTTTTATTAAAACAATTTTTTAATTCGCTGAAAAATTTAGGAGATATGATTTTTTAAATGTTGGGCGCGCGGCCGTAGTCATAACTCATCATAATAATAAATATGAGCGTGGCCTCGGGTACGAAGTGTGCATTTGCCGTTCGTATTGTTTATTAGTTCTAGTCTGACAAGCGAAGAACATGCATGATATCGTTTCGTTTTTAAATAGTAACGATAAATACAAAAAGGTAATAATACAAGCTACTGATACAGACATTTTTGTGATGGCACTATACTATGCTTCTAGAATAAACATAATTGAGTTTGGATACATAGATTTGATGTGTATATACCTATTCACTGCATAATACAAAAACTTGCCGACTACGCAGAATATATCAGAAATTTATTTGGGCAATTTTTTTCTATGTACTTACGTCTTAAGTGGTTGCGATACGGTCAGTTTTTCTTTCAGAAAAGGAAAAACTTACGTATTTAAAACATGCCTCAAATATGCCAATGATCCTAAGTTACATTCAATATTGAATTTCCCACTCGACAATTCATTTGATACTGCTGAATTTGAAAACTCTGCACGATATTTATTTAAAGTCTTATATGGTAGACCGCTTTTCATTGGTAATGTGGATAATTTGCGAGCCCATTTAATTCACACTTGTAAATCGGATATTCGAAATTCGCCACCAACTGAAGACTCATTTCACCAGCACATTCTTAGAGCTGCCTACCAAATAATTATTTGAAAGACAGCAAGTTGCGTCAATCCAGTGCTTTCCAACCCTAAAGATTTTGGTTGGGTTTCGAAGGAAAATATATTAGTACCAAGACTTATGACAAAAAGTGTCCGTCCAAATATAACGCCTGGAAACATATTTTGTAAATGCAAACAATTTCAAAATTGCATTGGAAACTGCAGGTGTGCTAAGGCCGGTTTGGCGTGCATAATAGGTTGTTTTTGTTAAGACCGATGTCAAAGGTGTTAGTTTAACCTTAACTTATACTATAATATTATTACATAAATACACTTAATTATAGCATTATAACATCAATCATATGTATAGCGACTTACCTATAATACTCCAATTTTAGTTATATCGTATGTATTATGTACACAAAATTTACAATACATACAACCATTATTTTGTCAAGACGAAAAATATTTTAATTTCATTATAGTTGTTCTTAAATTAAATACAGATAATTTGTTCTGTTTGTAAGCATTATTTAAGATCTGTACGAACTTTCATATAAAAGACGTTACAAAAATGTTGCTTATACCTTACCAAAAAATTAATAAAATAATGTACAGTGCCCGTCACAATAATCTTGCCAACCTACATTTTTCGAAATTCTCCACTTTTCCTCCTGGTGTATATTATTAGACTTTCTTTTGTTTATATTGTTAATTGTTCTCTGCTGTATAAGAATAAAATGTCAATTATGTTGTGGTAAAGGATGGCGGATTTATATAACTGATAAATCAAATAAAGCTTGCCATAGGTGGAAAAATTATTGTGACGAGCACTATAAGTAATAATAAATACTTTTATTATAACAGCAGTGCTTCGAAATCATGTGTAAATAGCCTACAGAGACAAGACCGCGCGCGCGGTAGACCAAAACAATGCGCTTCATTTTAAAAAAATCATATCTTCTAAATTATTCAGCGAATTAAAAAATTGTTTTAATAAAAAATGTTCATTGGTCTATTCTACATATTTCGTCTCAAATAACTACACATCTATCTGCAATAATAAAAAAAGTACCTCGATGCCGAAAATTACACTACACTTTCCGAGCACATATTGTTTAAACAATGTATGGTATTGTTTATAATGAAAATAATGTCTCTCTATTACACTTGTATGAAACTACAAACATTAAGCTTTCGATTGATATAAGAATTATTAAGAAATATTCATAAATAAGCTCGTAAATGTAATGTAAACGAGAGATAATGCAATATTTAAGTTCCAAATTTTTTCGATATTACTTTTTTTGCAATTTCGCAATCTTGGAGGACATCACGCCCTCTGGAATCGGATTCGGCATAAAATTCTGGATGATATCCACATTTTTAAAATTTTATACACGCGAGTTCAGGGTTCGGCATTTGAGACGCGTCTTTTTGGATGATAGATTCCTTATTATTGTGTTAGTGAATGAATTCCGAACAACTTTCGAAATGTCTGTCTGTCTGTCCGTCCGATAACTTAAGACAGAAAAGTCCGATTGTATTGAAATTTGGAAAGTAAGTTAGTGTTAGCTAGAGGAAGCACCTTATTGTTTTTGGAGAAAATCAATCAGTAAGTAAGAAAGTTATTAATTTAATCATTTAATTTAAAAAAAATATTTTCTTAATTTTTGTTGTACTTGTACTTAAATAGAAATCTTGCTTACTTAAATAGAAATCTTGCGAAATGTTATCTCTATAATATATATACTTTTTGTTTATACATTTTACTAATATATATTTCATAATAATATATCTAATGCATTGAAATATGATTCTCGAAAGATATATACAGTACAGATATTTAATTTCCGTAGTAATGTATGATGGTCGAGTGGCAGAAGTTTTGCTTTGCAATCCAAAGATTGTGTGTTCAAATCCCAGACAGGTTGGATGTTTTTTTTCATATATTTTTTTTCAGAACAAAGTTGATATCACAAAATTTAGGATGTCCAAAAACTAACATTACAATAAAACTGCGAAGAGTATCCTATAGAACGTGTAACAATTATATAAAAAGCTCAGTTAATTGGCGAAGAGTACGTTTTTAGCTTGTTTTACTTACTATTTCCTGTAGAATATTCAAGATTTCTGTGGCATTTTTTTCCATAATGTTAAAATCATTTTCACAACTTTCTAAACAAAGTCTGCATATGATTTCTAGAGGTTCCATTTTTTAGATAGGAGCCAATATATTATATTACAACACGTAAGCCTACGCTATGATATATATTTCCTCGGCGCAATAAGAAAAGTTATAAACATTAAGGTTATCTTCTTCTTCTCTATTCTAGTTATTGACCTAATTCATAGACTTAACTATGGACTACCAAGGAGTTTTCTGTGGCCATCTGATTGGTTAATCGAGTTATTCTTCTTCTCAGGTTGCGAATCCAAGGAGGTTGAATAAATATTCTACCTCCATGTTGCGAATCTTTATAGAGAGAAATCACGCTCAACAGATGGCAGTAGTGAATTTAAAAATGTCGGGAATGGTGGGAAAATAATTTGTATCTGTCATAACGTCATCTCTGTTTTCTTACTTATGTGAACTGCTTTCAAATATACTAAAGATGGAATTAGAATTTTGTAATATTTTTACTTACATTAGATACATGTAGATCCATTAAGGAAAGTGAAGCGGTATTTAGAGCTTGTAATAATTCTTTGTCAAGTCGAAGATGTCGTGAAAAAGCAAATTTTTGACCCTTGTTCGTTCCCGTGAAGTTAGAAAGTGACGTTGACAAACGGAAATACATCTGCAGTTGCACTGCAGGTCAATCCGGACATTGAAAGCAAACTAGGAGTTATTTTAACAATATACCTGCATATATATTTTGTGAAAACGAAAAGGAATTTGAATAAATGAGACTTTTTAAACTATGTTTCATTTCTGTAATATATCAATTTAACATTCGTTAGTAATAATACGGACTTAAAACTAGGTGAATCACAAAATATAATAAGTATCTATAACAATTTATTTCAAGTGTAAATAACGCTATGGTGTTGAAATTTTACGGTGTTTTAAATTACCAAATACAGAGTAATTCACTTAACATTCGTATAACTTTTTTAGTTTTTATCCGATATATGTAAATTAAATTGGTCTCAAAAGACATAGGCTTTCAAGACCTACACATTTATGAACTCACAACGAGAGGTTGGATAAGAAATTATCAGTATTTTCAAGTTATTTTTCACATTTGTTTACTGACTTGTTAATGTTTTTGAAAGAATAAAAGTTCAGCATTTCTAAGAGTGCAAAATGGCTTCAAAACGTCAATTAAAGTTCTAAAATTACTAGTAAGAGTAAAAGATAACGTTCAGACCTCAGTGTATCAGTACCTAATTGTACGGGAGCTACGTGGCTTTTTCGGAAACTCATCGTTACAAGCATTTTCTATGCATTGATTAATTCTATCAAACTTAAATAACGACAAAATAGACTTCTGGCATATGCCAGCCCGTCGAGTTGGTCATGGTTCAAAATAGGAGAATCAGTGAAATTATATCATCGTTACAAGGCTAATTCTTTTGCGTCTACACATTTTATGTTTAGAATGAATAAAATAAGACCGCCAGAAAGTGTGGGCCGTCGGGGCGAGCAAAAAGTCAAAGATGTGAAAAACCGGAGTTATATGACATGATCGTTACAAGCTTTTTTTAAGCTAAGCATGTTTATTTAAATGTTTTGAACACAGAAAAAAATTCCCAGAAAGAAACTCCCGTCAGTGAGGCTAGCCAGAAAGAAAATGTTTAGGATTTTTGAAGACAATCGGATTTCTTTCTGCACATTTCATCTCACAACTCTAAACTCATCGTTACAAGTTCTGATATTGAAAATTATCGACCTATATCTATTTTGAGTTCATTTTCCAAGATCCTTGAGAAATGTATAGCATCGAGATTAATTAGTTTTTTTGTAAAACACAAACTATTTAACGAAAATCAATTTGGTTTCAGAAAGGGACGTTCTACTACTTCTGCAATTACTAAATTCTTAACAACTTTGTATGATAATATAGATAATAAAAACAAATGCATTGGCATTTTCCTTGACTTGAGTAAAGCGTTTGACCTGGTTTGCCATGCGTCTCTAATATTCAAACTGGAGAGGTACGGCGTGCGTGGTCAGACGTTGAATTGGTTTAGGAGTTATCTAAGTGGGAGAAAACACTACACAGAAATTGAACAATGCAAATCAAATCTATTAGAATTGTCAGTGGGAGTTCCGCAAGGATCCGTCTTAGGACCATTACTTTACATCATTTATGTAAATAGTTTTAATATCAATAGCTCGGTTCTGTTTGCAGATGACACATCCATCCTTGTTAGTGCAACTGATACAAAAATGGTAGTTAACATGGCAAATCAGCAATTACGTGAAGCACACACCTGGTTCACTGAAAATAAACTAGCCTTAAACAATAATAAATCTATCTTTATGCGTTTCAATACTGGTAATGTGGACTTTGATCACAGCTTTCTAATTAAATCAAATATAAGTACAATCAGACAAGTTAGGTCAACCAAATTCTTGGGTCTACATTTTACTGACAACTTCTCATGGACTATTCATATTAATGAAATTTGTAAAAAAGTTGCTCCGGTCTGCTATTGCTTAAATCAGTTGAGAGATGTAACAAACCAACAAGTTTTGCTAACATATTACTATGCTCACTTCAATTCAATAATTTCCTATGCAATTATTGCCTGGGGTTCATCACCAGAGGCCGTACGAGTGTTTAAACTACAGAAAAAAGCTGTGCGTTCTATAGTAGGTATAAATAAGAGAACTAGCTGTAGGAACATTTTCAAGCAATTGGGAATTCTACCACTCCCTAGCATATTTCTAATGAATTTATTACTCTATGCAAGACTGAGGGAAAAATCTTATTATTCTTTGAACGAATATTTTACTGATGACTTTTAACTTAATTTATTATTTAATATTTAAATAGTTACATTTTAATGTTTTTAGACTTATCCTATATCATGTAAAATGATCTATTGGACAAATAAATATTATTATTATTATTATCCTTTTTAAAACATAAATATAAGCTCTTTCAACAATAGAATAGCCTCCCCAGACAGTTCTTAGTGTCAACAAAATTACCATAGGCTCGTAAATATACAAGAATTTAACACTTTCGGCAAACTTGACTTCCTACCATGCATCAGATGTATTGTATCATTATTACCTTTCTGGCCCACACTTTCTGGCGGTCTTATTTTATTCATTCTAAACATAAAATGTGTACACACAAAAAAAATGAGCCTTGTAATGATGACATAATTTCACTGATTTTTAGATAGTGCTCGTGACTTACTTGACAAGAGGTGCCCCGCCAGAAGTCGATTTTATGAATCGTTATCATCCATTAAAAATATCTCAAGTTCATAAAACGATGATGTGTCGAAAAAGCCACCTAGCTCCCGCTCTTGTATGATGTTTTGGACAGTAAGGTTTGTCATTATTATTATCATTGTCATAAAACTTGAGTTATATACGGCTACAACACAGTGGTAATGGTAACCCTTACAGATTCTGCCATTTAAGCACTTTAGCACTATCGCTGCGGCCGTTCAGGCTGTGGGTCACCCTCACGCTGACTGGTTTTTATTGCATAATATATATGGACCAAAATAGTGTGACGTTTCACTCCCACTCTAACTACTCCATCCTATTTCTCACATCGACCTTATCGCCACTGTAATTAAGACCATGGTTAAAATTGAATTTGAAATTTCAGAAAATCTGTGAATATTTAACTATTGAATTATCATCATAACGTTTTAACTTTAAAAGCTGCGCCTTCTTGTAATAATACTGTAATTTTTAAGTCCTCTTGACATTTTTTCAGAAATTAACTATTTACTGCGCACGCGTAATACGTATGTCGGGCATAACTTCATCTTCTTATTTTTATTTATTTTCCTGGTTGAAGTTTAAGGTTATGTATAGTGGATTATATCTTTTATAACTTTCAAGGATTTTACAGTATTTAAAGTGTTTGTATATCAAATAGGATCCAAAAATTACATTTCTCTGCGATTGCTCAATTTTTTAAGGATGAAGAAACACCCATGGTCAAGGCAGAAAGTTCTGTTGAAGGGCGAAGTGGGCCGCATGAAAGGGAATGATTATGATCCTGAAAAACTGATTGTTAAGGGAGAAGTTCATGCTCACATGAGAGATAGAATCTATAAAGCGTCTTACTTTAAATGTAATTAATTGCTTTCAGATATTTTTGAATAACGATAAAAATATAACCGATGCAGAATGTACTTGTCCAAGGGTATTATGGTTATGCCATCATATGGCTGCTCTGGCTCTCTTTGCACACTATAATATTTCTGTAAGAGTACAAATATGCCAAAGATGCTACGCAGCTATAGAAGTTCAGGCCGCAGTTTCAGTCGATGCATTGAAGCCATCAATTGGTACTAGGAGCAGTTCACCCTGCTAGCATCGATGGTATGTGCGGTTATATTTAAATGTATAGATTTGTTTTACACATTGATGGCTTCGATGCATCTACTGAATTTGCGGTCTGAACTTCTAGCTGCGTAGCAATTTCGGCATGTCCTTACTGTAACAAATGAAGCGTGCTCATGGAATATGTCGTCAATTTTAAACTATTTTAATCATACAGATATTTAATAGAAATAAGTTCTGAATAAATGATAAAATATGTAATTTCTTTATTTATTTGCGTTTCTAAGTGAAAATACTTACAAATAAAAATTTAAACACGGTTAGAGGCAAGGCCCCCACAAGGGAGGGTCAGTAGGTACTGTAGTACCTGGGCCCGGTTAGGGTAGTAAATGCAATTCTCGCTCGTTTAAGAGACCTGGACAAATTTCTCCTAGGCGTGGGGGCCTGTCAGTGAATTTGGTACAGGAGCCTGGTTAGAGGATGAAAATCCATGATAACAATATAAAATAATGGAAAGAAATTCAAATAAAACAGGCTTTGAGGTTAGAGCACAAAGAAATAATCAAGAACTATGTTCTCAATAATTTTCCAGACACTTGTAGAACGCATGCGCATAACAACCATTTAGAAAACATTTTTTTATTTATTCTCGGTAGAGAAAATTGATTACCACATGTAAAAAACTTATAATCCAGCTCTATTATTATACTAGTAGTTAGGTTTCAATAGTTAAATATGAAAAATAACGTACCAATCCTTGGATACATTTTTAAGTAATTTATTTTGACCCTTAAAGCACATGTACATAAGGCATGCTTCAAAGAGTGGATGGAAAGGAATTCAAATTAACCTCCTCGTGAATGACGTCACGACTATTGTGGTCCATTGTATAATCAGCTGTCAGAAATGGAGTAGTATCAATAAAAATTGCATGCGCTAAAAACGGACCCGATAAGAGTCATGCGCAGCGAAAGTATTAAGGGAGAGATAACTGAGACTTTGTCATGAACAATTTATATTACCAAAGGTTTTATAATTTGGTGATGATGGAACTTTTACTTTATTTATAACAGCCATGTGAAAATTCAAATAACTATATAAATGGGTTTGGTGCGACCTCAAACACACTATAATTTTTCTCATCATATCTACAGAATCGTACATTTTCGGTCAAATTCGCTGGTAAAACCTCAGGAAAATTATCTGCAAATTCCGGAGTGCCACAGGGCTCTAACTTAGGACCTCTGTTGTTCCTCATATTCATAATTGACTTATCTAAAGTATTAAAATGTTCCAATTACCTGCTATTTACCAATGATATTAAACTTTACAAAAAAAATAGAAAATTTAAATGATTGCCTGGTATTGCAGCAAGATATTAACCGACTTTTTCAATGGAGATTTGATAATAATCTGCATTTCAATATTTTTAAACGCGATGTTATGTCATACACGTGTAAACGCCATCAAGTAAATTATGATTACACAATGAATGATAAAAATATACCAAAAATAAGAAAAATTAAGAATCTGGTTGTTTATTATGATGATAAACTGTGCTTTAATGAACATATATCATATGTATCATTAAAAGCACTATGTGTGTTAGGTTTTGTAATAAGGCAGTGTAGTATATTCAAAAATATTACCACAATGTCAAAATTGTATAATAGTTTAGTAAGACCAATTCTGGAATACGCATCCATAATATGGCACCCATTTTACTTCAAGTATAATGATACCATAGAAAAAGTACAAAACAAAATGCTGAGACATTTGTACTTGAGGAAATATGGATTATATCCAGATTTAAGGAACGAATTCATCATTGTAAGTTTTGAAAGTAGAAGGAAAAAATGCATAATAAATAGTTGTTTGTCACAAAATACTTAATAATTTCTTAAATTGCAGTTGCATTTTAAGTTGTAAACCAGTAAACAAACCAGACTAGTACAGTTTTTTCATATACCTCCACTTATTACAAATATTTCGTCATCTCTGGTTACCATTTTAAAAGTCAGAAATAATGCATTTATGTTGTCAAGTTAGATTTTGCTCTCCCCTTCAAAAAGTTTAATCAGCTACTTAACAGTTTTGTTTTAAATTATATCTCCTCGTCTCTTGATTAGATGCGGTATTTTTCATGACACTCCTAGATCCTTCTCCCACAAAATTAAAATTTTAAAATATATTTAGATGTTATTATATTTAATGTAATTTGTTATTTACTATATTTCTCCTGTAATTAGATTTATCTGTTTGAGAAATAAATAAATAAATAGGAGTTCACTGTTTTATTCATTAACCTTACACAATATATAATACAATAACAAATCGAGGGACACACTGTGTACGAAGAAACAATGCAACTATCTAATATACAACAAACTTCTTATATATATTTTGGGAAGGCTTTTCTCAAAGTTCTTAATTTAGGCGATGCACACAGTCTCCGTGTGAATCGCCTAAATTTGGTCAGACAATGATACATTGTTATTTCAGGGACGAAAAGATCTGTTTTGGTGATAAAGACGGGTGGATTATCGATTCAGGTGCTATAAGCCACATGGAGTGACAGATCATTCTCCAATATTTGGACACTAAAATACAAATCAATGTAAGATTGGCAGGTAGAAGATCAGCTAAGATCAAAAGTATAGGCTCTGGTACAATCAGCTGTATGGGCGGAAAGAATCAAGAGATGAAAATTGTCGTACAAGACGTATTATACATACGATCACTTGAAGGTAATCTATTGTCAGTAAAGAAACTTACTAATAAAGGTTTTAATCTGTGCTTCCAATGCACAACTGAAAAGAATGGTTCAGTTGTCGTCGTGGGACATTCCCGTTCTGGTCTGTATGTACTGAGAGCCAGAGATAAGGTTTTGATTACTGAAGATAACCAGGGTCATAACAATAATTGTGTTCATATTTGGCCAAAACGCTTCTGCTACAGGGATCATAAGTCAGAAAGAAGGAATTTAACGAGATTAACAAGAGATCCACAGAGATTTGACCACACAGCAAAAATATTACGAGAAATTATTATAAACCTAAAGCAGTCAAACAGACACTACAAGTCATTAAGCTGATTACTGGAGAGCCGCAATGCACGATCAATACAAGTCATTGATGATGATCAAACCCTTGGGGCGTATGAAACTGAAGGAACTAATTATAAAAACTGGACTGGTATCTAATCGTTGAGAATGCTGGATATATGCAAAAATAGACGTAGTCCTGTCTTTAACCTACAGAAAGTAAACTCAGTATTTTTTGTTTAAAAAATATTATTGACATAATTACTTTCACATCCAGTGGAAGCATAGTAACGACAAAAAAATTTTTAAAAATTATTATTGTTCAAATAGGCTTAGAATGTCATGAAACGTCGAGATTTCAAGTTTGAACGAAAAAAAATTTCTGTCTGTCTGTCTGTCGGTCTGTAACTTTTTTTGTGCGCACATTTACTCTGGAACTGTTTGAGATTATTGACTTGAAATTTGGTACACATATGTACTTTAACGAGGTCTAGAACTAGATTATAGTTTCATCTTGTTCCGTAGAAGGGTTGGGGGTAAATTGGGGTACATTTGGAGTAAACAGGTACATCAAGCAGGTAAGAGTTCATAAAATTGATATTTAGTATAAATAAGAGAAGTTAAGGCCTTAAAAAAATATTTGGCATTAGCCACCCCCATTACCACCCCCACCCCATTATTAAAGGGGATGAAAAAAAAATGTGATTTAGTGTGTGTACAAGAACCAGAAACCTCAAAATATTTTTTTTACTTTATCCACCCCCCTCCCACCCCCTGTCACCACCGCCACCCCACTACCGATGTGGGGTATCGTTTTATGGGTTTTTGGGATAGAGGATTTCAAATGTTATATTATTAAAGTTCCATAAACAATTATTTCCAGATACCAAATTTTTCGTTGTGTGACTTAGATAGAAAATCCGGATGTGGAAGTAGTGATTCCTTAGGCAGCGGTTTTTTGTATGGCACATGTTCATAAAAAAGTACAACTTTAATTTTATTGATTTAAATAATCTACAATATAGTCTATCAACAAATGTGTTTATTAGTCTCCGATAGTTACTTTAGAAGGACTTTTGTAGATCAAAAAGTGTCTTATGAGATATTTATTTTTTGTCTGAAATAAACAAGACGCACGGCGATACATCTTTACCTCATAAGGTTATTTATGAATTAATAAGTGTGATTTCAGATTTGATTTTTGTCTTGTCTGATATGAACATAAATCACATGGGTACATAGTTGTTTCTGAGGGATTCTTGTGGATCGAAAGGTGTCGTACGAGACTAGATTTACTTTTTGTCTGAAATGAACAAGAAGCACAACGATACATTGTTATCTCATTGTTATATCTGGCTTTATGCAACAACATGTGTCTTTTCAAGGATACTTTATATTTAGTCTTGTAAGAACAAAGCTTGCACTGATGCATTTCTATTTCCAAAGGATTTTTATGAATCAAATTGTGGTTGTCTATGCTTTGCTTATATTTAGTCTGAAATGAACAAGACGCACAACGATACATTTTTGCTTCAGAAGGCTCTTTATGAATTAATAAGTGCCGTTTCAGATTAAATTTTTGCATTGTCTGATACGAACATAGATCACAAGGATACATAGTTGTTTCTGAGGGATTCTCATTGTTATCTCTGGCTTTATGTATCAACTGATGTTGTTTCAAGTAGTAATTACGTTTTGTACTATATGAACAGATATCACAATGGTACATTGTTATTTCGGAGGGGTCTTTATGGATCAACAAATGTCGTTTGATGTGTTTTTTATATTTAGTTTTAAATGAACAAACATCACAACGGTGAATCGTTACTTCGGAAGGGTCTTTATGGATCCTTATATGTGCATATAGACTTTCTTTATACTTTGTATGAAATGAACAAGATGCGCACTTATACAAATTTACTTCTGAGGGATGGTGGGTCAGCATGTGACGAATTAAACATTTGTTACGTGTCACCTGATATGAACAGAAATCGCAATGGTGTATTGGTCGTTCTAATGATTTTCTATGCGACAACATGTGTTTTTTCAAGGATTCCTTATAGTTAGTCTTGAATGAACAAAGCTTGCACTGACGCATTTCTATTTCCGAAGGATTTTTATGAATCAAGTTGTGGTTGTTCATGCTTCGTTTATATTTAGTCTGAAATGAGCAGGACGCACACCGGTACACATTTTCTGAGGTGCTTCCTAGAGGTAAGGCCCATCTTCCAGGTTTGTTTCTATATTTTCTGCCAGATTTAACTATTGATACTTGTGAAAAATTTTCACTTGGCTGTACCACCGAACATTTCTGTCTCTTACGTAAGTTGTATTTGTGAGCGTCTTCTTGTGATGAAATACCACTGTCTTGGACACTGAAAATTATAAGAATGTATATTATTACTAGAATTACAAAGTTTGGGAAGGGTTTAAATAGGGAAAATAAGGAAAGGTTTGGTAAGGGGTTTATTTACATTTCTTGCGTGTACTTGGACATAAATAAAGTGTGCTTAGATTTGCAGAAACCAGTTTGAGATTGAAAGTATTTAGAAATGAAAAAATAGGTAATTTCTTTTACTTTTTTGTGTTGTAACTTGAAAACATCTCATGGAACAATTTAAGAATCGTTTGGAGGTCAGGAGGTTCTACAGTATTGTCAAGGTAATAAAATAGTCTTCTACTTTATTGATGTTGTGGTTAAGATCTTTTAGGTCTCAAGTATACTTGCTCTTATAAGGTTAGTTTTAAGGCGTTCTGTAAGACCTAATTAAAAGGCTAATTTGCTGCTAGGATTATTTGTATTTTTAATGGTTTTTCATACCTACATAAAACTCTCCATATGTATGTGCAAGGAACTGTTAATATTTTTAATTCAATAAATTTGGATTTACAGTCATTTCTGAATTTGAGACACGCAATAATTCTTATTGCTCGTCTTTGCAAGGAGAACACATCAGCTGCTAGCATGTCTCCCACACAAGTATAGCATACGATATTACGGAATGAACGAGACTGTGATATGCAGTGATACCTGATGAGACAAACCGCGAAGTAGGTATATTTTTCTTGAAATTTTCCTACATACATGATCTGTAGTATAGTAATTTGCTGTCCAAATAAACACCAAGAACTTAACTGAATCTGGATTATCATTTTGATCCATTTTTGTATGACTAAAAATCATGGTCTCAGTCTTAGTGATGTTGAGATTTAATTGGTTCGCAAGAAACCAATCTTCTATTTTTGACTCTGTTTCTAGCATTGATACTTTTAAAACATCTAAGTTAGCATTTCGTGTGGTAAGATTTGTGTCATCTGTAAACAGGATGGTTGAGGTTGTGTTGTCTATCGAAGAAGGTAAATCATTAATATAAATTAGAAACAGAACTGGACCAAGGACTGAACTCTGTGGTACACCAGTCTTCATGTCAAGTCGGGTTGATATACCGTTGTTATAAGCGACATATTGTTGCCTATTCTGAGATATGATTTAATAAGCCTGATACTATCTATTGTAAAGCCATAAAAGTGCAGTTTATTTATGAGAATTTGATGTGATACACAATCAAAGGCCTTGGCTAGATCTAGAAACTTAGAGCAAATAAATTGCTTTTGCTCAAAACCTAGATTTACCTGACTGGTTAAGTTATCTATAGCTAACTAACGGTGCTATTACTAGTTCAGTCGATAAAATTATCGACCCTGTTTAACCCATTATATCTACTTGTCTGTAGAGTTTATGGCATCGGTAAAAATAATTCTTTTTACATATTATTTTGAGCTAAGTTCACTCCATTATTATCGAGTACATAGAAATAAATATAAATTAATCGCTCTCGGTGGAATTTATCGATGCTGGTTCTGTAACTGACTTTTAGGACAAACTCGATAAAAAAAATTATCTACATTAAAGTTATCGATGGTCGATATTTTTAGAGATGGAGACTGCTAAGAGCACTGTAAGGTGGTTGATAATTTAATTTGATAAATTGATTTGGACTAAATAATTTTCACTTTCAAAATGATCAGTTAATTGCTGTTTTAAGGACGATTCATAGATTTTAGCTATTGACAATATGACAGAAATAGGCCTGTGATTTGAAAGGTCATTTATATCTTTTTTTTGATATTTTTAAGCAGTCTGGGAATATACTATTTGCTAGACTAATATTTATTAATGTTGTTAGAGGTAGTAATATAGAAAATTTAATTGATTTAATTACTTGTGTGCTCATATCATATACATCCTTGCTTTTTTTGTTTTTAAGATTATTAATTATTGTAAGAACTGTTTCATTGTGAAATTGAAAGTGTTAGGTGGTGTAAAATTATCCAAAAAAAATCTGTATATATCCCATTACAAGTTGGTAATTCCTTGACTATGTTTGAGCCTGCATTAGCGAAATATGTATTAAAATCATTTGACGCAATTTAATTAGTAACATGAGGAGTATTAGGCTTATTACTATTAATGCTTTTCCACATGGCTCGTTGTGGATTGTTGTGTGAGGTTATGAAATTATCGTGGGCTTTTATTTTACTTTTTCGCAGTTCTTTTGTATAAAAAGATTTAAAAGTTTTAAAAGTAGTTGCATTATCAGTAGGATGTATTTTAGAATATTCCTGTAATAATTGCAGACGGTTTCTCATTTCACGTAGATCATTGTTGAACCAATTAATTAATTGCTTTTTTTTGGTGTTTCCCAAACAGCACGTCCAATTGTAATTATGTCTCTACAAGATATACACATGAGAAACAAAATATGTTAAGGTGGATCTAATTGTTAAACTAGTACTGACGTACACATATGAGATACACTTATGTTTATGTTGACAGAATTGTGATACAATGTTTAATAATTGTATACCGTATGCACTCAAGATTCTAAACATTTTTATATAACGTAAAGAAGGATCATTAGAATGTTGAAATTTGACGTCCGTAGAAGATGCCTACAAAGTTTAAGTCATATGTATGTGTGATGCTTTATATAATACTTGTGCCTACTGCATACACCCATGCATACACACATAAAAGTGCGATATATACACATGATACAAATAACTATATATACACTGTTTAGTTGTGTCTTGTCGTGTCTACATTCGACTATTCGAGCATGAAACAGTGTGCGCGCGCAAAGCGTCAGCGTGAGCATACCGGCCATGTGTATCTCATATGTCCTCTTTCCTCTATAAGAGTGGTCATAGCCACACATGCAGGCATTTTTGTGTTTTAACAATATCCAAAATAATTTATATTCGAAAGAGTTTGCAAAGATTCAGCAGTTTTAAAGATATCGAGTTCTTTTAATAATGAAATTAGATTAAAATGCATTAAAAAGGAAAATCTAGCCGTTGCGTGTTCTACTATAAAGTCTTTAAGCAGGTATTCAAACAGAAGTCAGTGGTTAAGTGAGTTATACATTAAGCGGCGAGTCAAGAGGTACGCGGTTCGATCCGTGCTCACCTCTGTCTTTTTTTTTTGTTGTTAAAATAATTGCGAAAAAACTTTCAGTTGTTTTTTTCAAGGTAATAATTGCTTATAAAACCGATGTACGAATATACTTCTTTTCAATTTTAGGTCTGTTTTAGACCATTAAATATTCTATTTATGTTGTAGATGATATATTATACCTGACCGTTTTTTCTCCAACACGTTTCCCAGGTTTGTATAAGTACTTCAACTTAAAACTTTAATTCTTAACTCAAGTGGCACTGGTGACAGTTTAATTAAATTAAATAAGTTCTTCTTAATAATTATAAATAAATAAAAATACTAGTAACTCGAAAAATTCAGGTTTGGGAACACGTAAAAAAATAGAAAAAAAAAGAGAACTTGAAAGATTTTCATACATTTTAAATAAGGCTAGAAATTCAATTTCACATAATAAAGACTTCGTACACATTACCAGAAATACTGCTTTTAGCATCTGAAATAACGGTCACTAAGATAGCTCAGTTGGAAGAAGCGTCAGTACTGTAATACGGACAACAGAGACATGTAGGTTCGACCCCTACTAGGGTTGCCCATCTCTATAGGGGGTGAATTTTTTTTGCGTATTTTTTAAGTCTCACCCCACGAAAATATACTATTATACTAGGAATAATTTATGTCAAAGTTTCAGATAATTCGGTGAACGGTAACCTGGGCCGCATTCAGGTAGAAATTTGTAGATAAGATTTTATTACGGTAATACACTTAAATTTTACTTAAAATACAAATATCTACCTCTTTTCTCATAATGTTTTATTGGTGTAATTATTTCCTAGAAATTATTTGTTTTGGAAGTTTGGAAATATAATGCACCTACGGTAGGTTTTTATGTCAGTTTGCAATTGTGTTTTACAGTGGTGACATTATAAGTTCTAGCATACGTTCCTTTTTGAAAAAACATTTAACGATGGCTGATGTTAGATCCTTACGAAAGGATACTTTCATTTACTTAGTTGGACACTATTCGTCACAAATCATTGGCAATAAATTGCCGTCTAATAGACAAGTATTACAAGTGCTCTTTTATAACATTCGTGAAGTGAAGTTAAGTGTACATGAAAGTGCTAAATTAACAATAAAAGAGGTGTCAGTTTTTTGGGATAAAGCTCGCATTCCGACACGTCAGGATTTTCATTGTGTTAAACAACTAGATAAACTTTATGCAGAGTGGAGGAACTTACAAAAATCGGCTAAAAGTGCGGGAGTAAAGAAAAAAATTTCGTTGAAAAATTGGACGATCTCTTTGACATTTCTCATGCAAATGCATTGGAGTTGATGAAAATAGATGAAGATAAGCAGTTTTTAATTAACCAAAGAAAAAAGGGACGTCCTGGATTTATGCATGGTATTGATTACCAACTTGCTTCTCAAGAAAAATCAGCTGAGGAGAAATTACAGAAATTATCCGAACGAATGCAACGAAGTCAACAAGAAAAAGCTAGATTAGAGGAAACAGTCACCTGTCCATCATCAAGTAGTAATTCAGCCGACTCCAACGAAAATGAAGATGAAATAATCGAAGCCCAAGAAGAGTTGTTACAAGACCAGCCTGGCCCGTCGCAGCCAAAAAGAGGAGATTGTATGGAACATGTAACATCATCACACCAAAAATAGCCGCTGCATTTGATGCTTGCAAAATAAGCGACAGGTATGGAGTCCATATTTTGACGGCAGTAGCAGAAGCACTAGGACATGACACCACATCTTTGTCCATCAGCAGAACCACACTTCAGCGCTCTAGACAACGCATCCGCGAAGAAAGAGCTGAAATATTAAAAACTGCCTTCGGTAATTCTGAATTGCCGGCCCCAGTCATCCAATGGGATCGAAAACTTTTACCTTCTCTCACTGGAATGGGAAATATCGATAGACTTGCTATCTTAGTTACTAGTGGAAATATTGAACAACTACTTGGAGTACCAGCTTTGCCCAATTCAACTGGAAGAGAACAGACTGAAGCAGTTTATGATGTGCTTTGTGAATGGAATTTGGACGAAAAGGTAATAGCTTTGTGTTGTGATACAACAGCATCAAATATGGGTTATATAAATGGGGCAGCCACACTATCGCAACAAAAATTAGAAAGAGATATTCTATATTTTCCTCATATTTTTGAAGTGGTTTTGAGAAGTGTGTTTGACACAAAAATGCCTTCCTCATCTGGTCCAAATGTGCCACTATTTAAACGTTTTAGGGAATTTTGGCCTAAAATAGATCAAAATAAATTAAAAACTGGATTTCAGGTATCAAAAATTAAACACATTTTACAACCAGTTAAAGCCGAAATTGTAAAGTTTCTAAATACAGCTTTAACTTTGCAACAGCCTCGTGATGATTATAAAGAATTTTTAATGCTTTCTAAACTTTCTGTTGAAGAAGAGCCCACTCACACGACATTCTATCAACCAGGGGCATTTCATCATGCACGTTGGATGGCCAAAGCCATTTACTGTCTAAAAATATTTTTTTTCCAAGATCAGTTCCAACTAACTAAAAATGAAAAAATAGGTATTGAAGATATATGTCTCTTTATTGTAAAGGTTTATGTAAAGGCCTGATTTACAGAGTCATTTGCTAGTAAAGCACCGCTTCATGACTTAGACTCATTAATTATCAAAATATTGACAAAGAAATATCTCAAGCCGCAAGTAGGAAAATAGTGAACCATTTGTGGTACCTTAATTCAGTAAATGTTGGCTTATCTTTCTTTGATGACGATATTTCAGTTACCACTAAAAGAGAAATGGTTAAAGCTTTGAATAGGAAAGCACCAAATCAAGAGGGTATTAAACGACTTATGATTAGTAACATTACTGACGTTGAAAACAAGGAAATTCAGGACTTCATATGCGAGAACACTAAACAGTTTTTTCAAAAATTAGGTTTGTCTATGGAATTTTTGGAAAATGATCCAACAACATGGAGGGAAAATGAAAGTTATACCCGATGTTTCAATATTGTAAACAAAATTAAAGTTGTAAATGATGCCGCTGAGAGAGGAATCAAACTTATTACTGACTATAATGACATTTTAACAAAAAATGAAGACCAAAAACAGTTTTTACTCCAAGTTGTAAATGATTATAAATCACACTTTCCAAATGTAAAAAAAGAAACCCTGTCGCATGCTTTGGCCTAGTGCAAAAAATATTGTTTTTATTACTATATGTCTTGTAGATTTAGGATAATATTTGGTACTATGTATGAAAAAAACGTTTCATAATAAAATACACAAAGATAAAACGAGTTTTATTTCAAAAACTTCTAGTCTAGTTTTCTTAGACTACGAATTTACAGTAGTATGACACATGCAGAGCTGCCTAGTAGTTAACTACATTTGCAGTGACAAAAAAGGTCTGAGCAGCATCAGCCCCAGTATTAAGTTGAGATGGCTACAGTCTATTAAAGATTTTATTAATGTTACCTTAACAATAGGTAAATTGAATAGTTTATTGGTAAACTCTGCTTTAATAATTTTAAAATTTATGCAAAGGTTAATACACAACCACCTGAGAGCCCTAGAATCGAGGAAAAACTCAAAAAATATAAATTTGATTTTGACCAATCCAACGAACCCATCACGGCCACAAGTAATACAGCGATTACCAAAAGGATGAAAATACTGAATTGGGCAATAAAATAAAGTTGCAACTTGCAACTAACATACTTGGAAGATTCTCGGAGCAACTTTGAAATGCTGAATTATTATCCAATTTTTAAGAAATTATTTGTTTACTATAATACGCCTTTGCCTTCATCAGCTCCTGTGGAACGTCTGTTTTCGTTTGCAGGCATGATAAATGCCCAAAAAAGAAGTTCATTATCCTATTCTAATTTTGAAATATTAGTAATGTTAAAAGTGAATGGCAATTTGTAAATGGGTTTTGTGTTTTTCTTTAATTAATAAAATGGTAATTTCAGTAGTGTTTTCCTAATCCCTCAATAAACTTTAAGTTATTAAATAACCTAATAAAAAGGTTGCAAATCGCAACAATGGAACGTGTAAGTAAACTGTAGGGTAGGCTATCGGGGCTTTAGGTACACTTTGCTTGCACACCAACGTAGAAACGCATTTTGCAACTTTTTGTAGCATATAGGTGAGTTCTCATAACTGCGAAATTTCGGATTCATCTCTGCGGAATTAATGTGATTGGTGGAAATTATTCAAAAATAAATCCTAAATTCAAGGGCGGATCCAGGGGGGGGCAGTAGGGGCAATTGCCCCCCCCCCCCCCGCCGAGATTCGTTACTTTTTCAAGGCGACAATTTTTTTTTCTCCGCACGAAGTGAAAAAAAAATTTTTTTGGATTTCTAATAGCACTCCCGTGGATGAGGCGGAAAAATTTATGTCTGGATTTTAATTTGTACCCCCATGAGCCGAAATTTTCCAAAAAAACTTTTTTTGGATTTTTATTTGCACCCCCTCCCCCCATGAGGCGATAAATTTTGTTTAGATTTCGAGGCGAAAAAAATTTTTTAAATAGTATTCTCTGTATGAGGCGATAATTTTTTTTTTTGGATTTTCATTTGCACCCCCCGCATGAGGCGATAAAATTTTTTTAGATTCCGAGGCGAAAATTTTTTTTTTCTGATTTCTAAAATTTTTTGTAAATGTTAGTGCCCCCCCCCCAGTAACCTTTATGGATCCGCCCTTGCCTAAATTTCGCAGTTATGAGAACTTGTAGAAGAACGCACTACCGGGCGTCAAAATGACGCGACACCAATTTATTTCTCAGGGGGCGCCAGTCGCGTATTACCCCGTTCTTCTACCTCCCAGGCGGGTTCGAGATAAGATGACTTCGGTAGCCGAAAAGCGGGACCAAGGCTGCACTACCACAGATCGGAAACTACGCTCTCTCTGGACCCGAATTCCCTCGTTAGGGGTTTAGGCACCTCTTAATTTCCTGAATTTTTGCATAAAAAAATCCCAACCGAAGAATTTCTCTGCGGAGGGATTAGTTTTGGTACGCGAAAATCACGTTTTGGTCCATTAATAACGGAATATATTTCTCAAAAAACGCATAAAAAAATCCCTATCAAACCTTCGTAAAGCAACCAGAAGGTCGAACGTTAATGCGAATTAACTCGACACATCCGGCTTTCTCTACGAAAGTTCCAGGGATTATAGACCGTCAACAGGCCTCAAGATCAATTAAGAAACATTAGTTCAAAGAATCCGTTTATTTAACAGAATTGGTTATACAAAATTCTCAAGAAAGAATCGTGCCTTCCCCAATCAAGGTAGTGACTTTCAGACCATACAAGCGAGAGCGCTCGCGCTAACGATCGATTAGGTAGAAAAGATTCATACGTACCTTCTCAGAATCAAAATGCGAGCTTTTAGAATCATTTCAGACTCTGGGTAAATGAATAATCAAGGCTGACTGAAATTAACTTAAAAAAGTTTTACTAAATGAATTTAGTTTCGCTAGAGACTACCTAGCTTTAAAGTTCTTGTATCGTGGAGATTCACGTACTCAAACACATTCAGAGGACTTATTACTGCATAAGTTGAGTGGCGTTCGATCAGTCCACGACTTACTAACCCTTATCACAGTCGATTAATAATATCGATTTGGCAGCGTCTCACCTTCGAGCGACTATTAGGCAAAATTGAATTTTTGGATTTTTATGCACAAGGCGTTTTCCTCTATAACTTTGTCATTTGAAAAGCCCCGTTATTGACTTTTCTACCATCGCTTTGTCTGGACTACTCAACGCGCTCGACCAAATTGCGAGCCGCTGGGTCAATCCAAACTCTTTCCATGCGAGAAACCGGCCTTGTACATGTGCATTGATTTTTATCAATTTTTGCTTATCGGCACTACGCCGGCTTTGACAAAATCTTCTATTTTGCCTTTTGGATGCAGTGCATCGTTAAAATTTTATGCTCATACTTTAGAATTGAGCTTTCAATGATCGTACCTCAAAGGTCAATGTCTTTGGTTGAGGAATAAAAAATAAAAAATAATTTAAAGTATATTTTCGTGGTACTTTTTAAACTGACTTCGTGGTACTTTTGAAAAATCCAGTTTAAGACCAATTTTAGCGTACTTTTGAAAAATCGATTTTCGAGCCAAATTTCAAGGTACTTTTGAAAAACTAATCTGCGGGTGAAATTTTGGCGTACTTTTGAAAAATCGATTTTCAAGCCAAATTTCAAGGTACTTTTGAAAAGTTAATCCGCGGGTGAAATTTTGGCGTACTTTTGAAAAATTGATTTTCAAGTCAAATTTCAAGGTACTTTTGAAAAGTTAATCTGCGGGTGAAATTTTGGCGTACTTTTGAAAAATTGATTTTCAAGCCAAATTTCAAGGTACTTTTGAAAAGTTAATCTGCGGGTGAAATTTTGGCGTACTTTTGAAAAATCGATCTTCAAGCCAAATTTCAACGCAGTTTTGAAAAATTAGTCTGCAAGTGAAACTTTGGCGTACTTTCGATAAATCGATTCCTGGGCCAAATTTTGACGCCCTTCCAAAAATATTATTTTTCAAAGTCCAATTTATGATACCTTTGAAAAAGTATACTATTCATAAATCTTTGTCATTATATACTTCTACTCTGATATTCTGAACCAAAAACATTTTTCCTAAGTGAAAATTCGGTGTTTCTTCGAATTTTCGCCTGGTCATTTCCAACTCCTTATAGAACCCAAAACGGTCCTTGTGGACTGATCTGCGCCTCTGCAGACTCCCAAAAATGTCTTTAAATGAAATTTTTGCCTAAGTCGAATTTTGATTATGTCTTCAACTTAGGACGATTTTGGAGAGTTCTACAACACTCCCCTCCTTTGGTTGAATCTTTTCTACTCATCGATCGCCTTTAATTTCCATATTCACTTGTATGTCTGTATGCCTTCATTTGACGGTCTGACCTATGTACAGATGTTTTTAAAAAAAAATAACGGCCTTAATTGGGGCAGACGGCTGATTCGCCTATCTAACTTAAAAATAAATACATTTTTTAAACAATACGCCAAGTTGATACAACATTTTTATCAACTTAATTACACCCGCGTCGAGGTGCGAAGCGTAGCACAATTTTGATTAGCGTCCACTCTCACTAATTCGTTGCACTCGCTTTTTTGCCCTGGTCTCGCTCTTGCTTGACTTCGGCCCTTTCTAGAAGAGGCTGTCTATATCTCCATGCCGCAGCTTGGACGGTCCTCGCCTTTGAGTTCCAGACTTCACCATGCCGCGCCCTTGCGACAGGCTGGGTCATCTTTCCATTTCTGCACATGGAAAATGCAGTTCAGCAACTAGATTGACTTTTTAGCAAGTCGTCGACTGGGACGCGTCGACTAACAAACACAATGTGTTGTTTTTAATGAAATATTTTTCTAACAGGAATTTTGTTAACTTATAATGGTTAGAAATTGGTTCTTCGTAAGGTAGATTGAATCGGCTTACGATATTCGTGCGGTCATCACTACTTTGTGAAAAAAGTATAAATAAAAAAAAATTGAAGCGTCTTCTTGAGCGAAGAACGGCTTCTGAAACTCGTCTCGTAGTTTCTACTTCGTAAGGTAGATTAAATCGGCTTACGATACTCGTGCGGTCATCACGACTTGTGAAAAAAGTATAAAAAAAATTTGAAGCGTCTTCTTGAGCGAAGAACGGCTTCTGAAACTCGTCTCGTAGTTTCTACTTCGTAAGGTAGATTAAATCGGCTTACGATACTCGTGCGGTCATCACGACTTGTGAAAAAAGTATAAAAAAAAATTGAAGCGTCTTCTTGAGCGAAGAACGGCTTCTGAAACTCGTAGTTTCCATTTCGTAAGGTAGATTAAATCGGCTTACGATACTCGTGCGGTCATCACGACTTGTAAAAAAAAAAGTATAAAAAAAAAATTGAAGCGTCTTCTTGAGCGAAGAACGGCTTCTGAAACTCGTAGTTTCCATTTGGGGTATACGTTAATTTTGTTGAATTAAAATGATTAAAATTGAAGTTGTCTTCTTGCATAAGAAAAACAGCTTCCGAAACTCGTACTGATTCGTACTTATGCCTACGTCCATTACTCGAACTTGGCGGCTCTCGCTCTTGAGAAGCTAGGCTTACCGGATCGCGCTCTTGCGTCGGGTTCGCCGTCTTTCCACGTCTGCTCATGGAGTAGACTTTAAATTTTCGATTCGACCGCATATAGGTCAAAATCGCTACTTAGAATTTTGAGAAAAAATATAAAAAAAAAACGAAAACGGCTATTAGCCGTGGTCGACCTCAGAAATATCTAGAGGTGACTCTTCTATATCTGGCTCATCTCGAGCATCTTCGGGATCTCGACTTATTACATCCGGCTCATCTTGAGCACTTGCGGGAACATTGATTTGAACTAGTGTGGTATCGCTACGTCGCTCTGACCTGGGCGCGATCTCATTGTCTGATGGGGAAGCGTCGTCACTAAGATGAGTTTCATCCGGACTATCTTCTGATTCTTCAGACAATTCCAATTCAACATCGGGGTCTCCCTTAGGTGCCGGCCTGATGGCATCGACATGTAACCTCGTCGAAGTTACCCCCTTGTGAATGAGGTAAACTTCATTGGACAATCTCTTTAAAACCTTGTGTGGCCCACTCCACGACGGTGTGAAGGTATGATCCTTCCTGATCCTTTTAGTCATTACCATATCTCCCACTTTATATACGACCGGCGTTACCGCCACTTTGGGCGCGTAACGCCATTGGTAATTTGTTTGATTTTTACGAATCTCTTTGACTCTTTCAAGGCGGGGAACGTCCGCTTGATTACGACGCTCTTGTCTATAAGCGAACATATTCCAATCACCAATCTGTGGTAATTCATAGCCGAGTACTACGAAACTGGGCGTATGCCCCGTAGCGGCGTTTTTTCTTGTTCTCAAGATATATGCCATCTGACTAACATGTCGATCCCACTCGTCGTTGGGTGAACCATATAATAAGGTTTTTAAGATCTTCTTAGCTTCTTGCACCCTCCTTTCTATTGGATTGGCCTGTTGGTGGTAAGCTGCTGTGAAGAATCTTTCAATATTGTTACGTGTACAGAACGTATCGTAAAAGCCGGAATTGAAGTGGCCTCCCTGGTCGGAAATGATGACCCTCGGAACGCCATATCTCGCCACTAGTTCCTCTTCGATAAATTGTGCTATTGTTTTTCCACTGACTTGGGTGAACGTCTTGGCTTCGACCCACTTACTAAATACATCCTCTACCATTAATATATAACGGTTATCTGCATCTTTGGTTCGCTGAAGTGGTCCGATTACATCGACGCTTAGAACTTCGAACGGATGCGATGGAGCATGGCTTCTGAGAGGAGCCTTCGGTTGTGACTGTCTGCTTTTTACGGAATTACAAATAATGCACTCATTTAAATATTTGTTAACTAGTCTCGACAAATTATTAAAATAATAGCGGCCCGAGATGATTCTAACAGTTTCATCGCGGCCGGGGTGACCTACTTCCGGTCGGTCGTGAAAATGAGATATTACTCTCATGACCATACGTTTTGGTACGTATAATTTTTCTATAACATTTTCGCCTCTCGTCCAAAGTGTGCCGTCTATCACTTGTCTTGTATTGGCGAATTTCACCTCTGCCTCGGTTTTATCTGCTTGTCGCACTAGAGTATTCCATCGTTCGATTTGGTCTTGGATATCTCTGGAGTGCGTTTGCGCTTCTCTGACCTGATCGTTTAATTCCAATGTGGTAATCACTGATATTCGTTCCTTGTACGAGAATTTTGGTGGGTACATTCTCTCCTCTTCGTCGTCTGCTTCGACGTTTGGGCCTTGAGGATTCCTGCTAAGATAGTCAGCCAATATATTTTCCTTGCCGGGACAATGTTCTATGGTGAAGCTGTATTCCTGAAGTAATAATGACCAACGTGTAAATTTCGTTTTCTCGTCCTTATGCTTATTTAACCATAGTAAAGCTCGATTGTCGGTTTTGACTATAAATGGACGGTCTGCCAAATATATTTTGTATTTCCTTATATAATTAACGACGCTCAAACATTCCAATTCATTAATATGGTATTTTCTCTCCGTCGGAGATAACGTATTACTAGCATAAGAGACGATGTGCTTCTGGTCATTATCCCCCAATTGATATAATACTGCAGATAATCCTATTAAGGATGCGTCCGTCTGCAGTATGAACATTTTATTGAAATCTGGCCGGTGCAGTCCTAGAGGTTTATTCAATACTTCTTTTAGTAAAATAAAAGCTTCTTGGGCTTCCGGATTCCATTTGAAACGCCAGTCTTTCGAGAGTAGTCGGGTCAAGGGCTTTGTAATTATTGCAACATTAGGGATATATTCACGTACCCAATTACATAGACCAAGGAAACTCTGAAGCTGGCGCCTCGTCGTAGGGGCCGGATAATTTTGTATCTGTAATATGTGTTTTTCTAATGGTTGAGTGGTGTTGGCATTTATTTGATGCCCGAGATAGGTTATGCTTGACGTGGCTACCACACATTTTTCCGGTGACACCTTTAAATTATGCAAACGCAGGCGTTCAAAGACGGCTCTCAGATGGTTTACATGCTGTTCTATATTTTCACTGTAGATGATAATATCATCGAGATATACTTTGCAGAAATGATGCAAGTAGCCGGTCAATACGTCTCTTGCCATAAATTTTTGGAATGTACATGGAGCGGTCTTCAATCCGAAAGGCATCACGTTAAATCGGTAAGATGCTCCATCTAATGTTGTAAACGTAGAATAGTTTTTTGACGACTCCTCAAGAGGGATTTGCCAATATCCGCTCTTGAGGTCCAACACCGTAAATATGTTGGCGTTTCCTAGATCCTTTATACTCTCGTATATCTTTGGTAGGACGGATGCTTCGTCTTCCGTTACTTCATTTAAGTGACGATAATCAATGCAGAAGCGAGGCTTCTTGCCGGGCCTTTCAATTATAATGGGAGGCGAACTGTACTGAGCGGTACTCGGTTCTATGACCCCGGCTTTCAGCATCTCTTCAATTTGATCGTACATAACTTTTTTCTTAGTAGGAGACATAGGGTAGGGTTTGATATTGAACGGGCGGTCGTCTTTAACTTTTATTTTATGTTTCGTTGTCACCGTGGTAGCTTGGGTAGGCACCGCGGTGAACAATTCAGCGAATTCCTCGAATAGAGGTTTTAAATTATCGTTTCCGATGATCAGTTCTTCGGGAAGCCGGCATTGCTTCCTTGCTTGATGTGCCGCTTGATTCCAGAAGACGGTTATTCGCTCTTCAGTGCCGACGTAGACACATTTACGTTGATAATCGAATACGACATTGTGAGCATATAAAAACGGGGCTCCCAGAATGAGCTCTTCATTTAAATTTTGAATGACCTGAAACGTGGTCTGAAAGGGTACATCTAGTACATTAACGTTCATGGTCGTAGTCCCGAGGGATTCTACTAAACCATCGCCACAAGCCATAACAAACGTTTGGGGAGCTGTAAGTTGATCAATGTCGTTCAAAAATTTCGGTTGGATAATATTCCTTGTCGAACCTGTATCCAATAAAGCGTTAACCGCTCGATTATTAATTATAATCTTAATGCGAGGCAGAGGGAAAGCGTCGTTAGTTTGATTGATAGATTCTAATGGAGTGAATCGGTGGGGAGATAGGTTGACTTCTTGATCCTTAAACAGGTAATTAAGGTCAGGAAGGTCATCGAAGTTTTTTAATTTAAACTTCTTGCTTCGGAGCTTCCCCGAGGGTCGCTTCGAGCCTGGTGGGGCCTGGTAGGCGGGGCTGGTACAGTTCGGCCTGGGCCATCGCCTCTGACCCCCGCTTGGTTTCCCGTATTCATATTACGATAGGGATTGTTTGGGCATTCTGCATGAAAATGCCACTGCTCCGTTGGGCAATATCTGCAAGGGCGATACGGGACTCGGGAGTTCCTTACGTCTCCAGTACCCCTTCTCGGTATATCCCCTCTAGGCAGCGAGGAAATATTATTTGCAAAATGCACCCTTGGTGCTGGCGGATTATCTCTTCTTTGAGATCCATTGAATGGTGTCCTAGATGCACCAAAGGAACTGGAGGACGGCTTCGTTAATGCGGAGGGTTCCGTTCTCCAGTTACTGCTCGATTGCTGATTCCCTTGAGCTGAAGCGGTAGAGGTGGACGCTTCTCGGTCTTTGCTTTTTTTTGCATTTTGCAGAATCTCGAATTCTTTATTCTCATCCATGATTTTGGCCATTTGTTCGGTCATCGTCACTAGTGTATTTGTATCTAGTATGACGGCACTCTTTAGGAGCATTTTCATATCAGGTCTCAACTGATTGAAGATGGTAGCCGCCTTCATCGCCTCCGGCTTAAACGGATCGATCCTCTTGAAGAGGCATACCTTCCTGGAAATAAATACTGACGTATTTTCCTCGGCATCTTGTTTCTTGCCATATAAATTAGCTACTGCTTCGGTGAGTACTTCACCTGAATCGTAACGGCTTCTGAACCGCTCGAGGAATAGAGGATACGTGGTAATTAGGGTTCGGTATTGTTCGAACCATTTCTTGGCATCGTCTTTGAGCTGTTCTGATATTTTATATAGACGGTCGTTATCCTGCGTAATTCGTACTCGGACGAAAAATTCCTCCATATGATGAATGAAGGTTTCAGGGTCTTCGTGTTCGAAGCCATGAAATTCCGCATTTGGATGCTTCGACCGGTACTTATGCTCGTGCGTGGCTTCGCTTAGAGCTTTGGCAAGACCTGCTGCCATTTGGGCGAACACTTGTTCTGAGGAGGGCTGTATGACTCCTTCAGTGGTACTCGGGCCTACCCCCGAACTACCCAGTACATCCTCCGCGCACGGCCTCTCTAACCCTCTAGAGACGTTGTCCATCACAGATGTCGGCTCGTCGTAAAACTGGAAAGGCGTTGATTCATCCATATCCTTTCCAGAAAGCCCTGCTGACTAACAACGCCCCACGTTGGGCGCCATGTAGAAGAACGCACTACCGGGCGTCAAAATGACGCGACACCAATTTATTTCTCAGGGGGCGCCAGTCGCGTATTACCCCGTTCTTCTACCTCCCAGGCGGGTTCGAGATAAGATGACTTCGGTAGCCGAAAAGCGGGACCAAGGCTGCACTACCACAGATCGGAAACTACGCTCTCTCTGGACCCGAATTCCCTCGTTAGGGGTTTAGGCACCTCTTAATTTCCTGAATTTTTGCATAAAAAAATCCCAACCGAAGAATTTCTCTGCGGAGGGATTAGTTTTGGTACGCGAAAATCACGTTTTGGTCCATTAATAACGGAATATATTTCTCAAAAAACGCATAAAAAAATCCCTATCAAACCTTCGTAAAGCAACCAGAAGGTCGAACGTTAATGCGAATTAACTCGACACATCCGGCTTTCTCTACGAAAGTTCCAGGGATTATAGACCGTCAACAGGCCTCAAGATCAATTAAGAAACATTAGTTCAAAGAATCCGTTTATTTAACAGAATTGGTTATACAAAATTCTCAAGAAAGAATCGTGCCTTCCCCAATCAAGGTAGTGACTTTCAGACCATACAAGCGAGAGCGCTCGCGCTAACGATCGATTAGATAGAAAAGATTCATACGTACCTTCTCAGAATCAAAATGCGAGCTTTTAGAATCATTTCAGACTCTGGGTAAATGAATAATCAAGGCTGACTGAAATTAACTTAAAAAAGTTTTACTAAATGAATTTAGTTTCGCTAGAGACTACCTAGCTTTAAAGTTCTTGTATCGTGGAGATTCACGTACTCAAACACATTCAGAGGACTTATTACTGCATAAGTTGAGTGGCGTTCGATCAGTCCACGACTTACTAACCCTTATCACAGTCGATTAATAATATCGATTTGGCAGCGTCTCACCTTCGAGCGACTATTAGGCAAAATTGAATTTTTGGATTTTTATGCACAAGGCGTTTTCCTCTATAACTTTGTCATTTGAAAAGCCCCGTTATTGACTTTTCTACCATCGCTTTGTCTGGACAACTCAACGCGCTCGACCAAATTGCGAGCCGCTGGGTCAATCCAAACTCTTTCCATGCGAGAAACCGGCCTTGTACATGTGCATTGATTTTTATCAATTTTTGCTTATCGGCACTACGCCGGCTTTGACAAAATCTTCTATTTTGCCTTTTGGATGCAGTGCATCGTTAAAATTTTATGCTCATACTTTAGAATTGAGCTTTCAATGATCGTACCTCAAAGGTCAATGTCTTTGGTTGAGGAATAAAAAATAAAAAATAATTTAAAGTATATTTTCGTGGTACTTTTTAAACTGACTTCGTGGTACTTTTGAAAAATCCAGTTTAAGACCAATTTTAGCGTACTTTTGAAAAATCGATTTTCGAGCCAAATTTCAAGGTACTTTTGAAAAACTAATCTGCGGGTGAAATTTTGGCGTACTTTTGAAAAATCGATTTTCAAGCCAAATTTCAAGGTACTTTTGAAAAGTTAATCCGCGGGTGAAATTTTGGCGTACTTTTGAAAAATTGATTTTCAAGTCAAATTTCAAGGTACTTTTGAAAAGTTAATCTGCGGGTGAAATTTTGGCGTACTTTTGAAAAATTGATTTTCAAGCCAAATTTCAAGGTACTTTTGAAAAGTTAATCTGCGGGTGAAATTTTGGCGTACTTTTGAAAAATCGATCTTCAAGCCAAATTTCAACGCAGTTTTGAAAAATTAGTCTGCAAGTGAAACTTTGGCGTACTTTCGATAAATCGATTCCTGGGCCAAATTTTGACGCCCTTCCAAAAATATTATTTTTCAAAGTCCAATTTATGATACCTTTGAAAAAGTATACTATTCATAAATCTTTGTCATTATATACTTCTACTCTGATATTCTGAACCAAAAACATTTTTCCTAAGTGAAAATTCGGTGTTTCTTCGAATTTTCGCCTGGTCATTTCCAACTCCTTATAGAACCCAAAACGGTCCTTGTGGACTGATCTGCGCCTCTGCAGACTCCCAAAAATGTCTTTAAATGAAATTTTTGCCTAAGTCGAATTTTGATTATGTCTTCAACTTAGGACGATTTTGGAGAGTTCTACAACAAACTCACCCTATTGGCACAATCGTTTTACAAATTATATAAGTATATTAAACTTTCCTTATGACATGTCAAAAAGAAAGATTTCACTGTCTTAAGTACACAGTTCTAGTGACCTAATTCCTTTCGTAATGAAAAAAATTTAATGCTGTGTAAGTGTAAAGTGTACTAGAAAAGTAGTTGTAAAAGTAATTGTAGACACATAGTTAAACTACTTTTTCAAAATAAAAGTACACGAGTACTTTTCAACTACAATGCATTTTCAATAAGTACTCTGTAGTTAGTAGTTAACTACTTTTTCAAAAGTAGTTTGGCAGCTCTGGACACATGTCATAGTCACAACAGATAATGTCTTTGATATTTGTATGACTTGATTAGTCATTCTAAAGATAAATGTTGCTGATTAAAAAAAAAAAATGCATCAACCAAAGAATGTAAATAATTCCATTTACTTTTATTATTGCATAATAATGCATTCTGCGGCACCCCTCGTCTTCAATTTGCCTCAATAATATTTTGAGGGGACTGTTTTTTCTTCAAATGGAACCATTTGCAGGGGTGAGAAATAAAAAATTTCGATTTCGAAAAAGATGGGCCACCCTAACCCCTACCCACCGCAATTGGCAAAGGTAAGTAAAAATGAATTTAATAACTTAATAAACATTATAATTTGCAGGCAACCCTTGTGAGAAAAAATTGGAGTGATGGTATAAACAATATATGTTAATGTAAATAAAATATACGGATGGCTAACAAATAAATTCATAGGACAAAACGTATTTATGCATTAATTACTTTATTTTTATCAAGTAGACTTACTAACTAGTGTGTAGTTTTATATGTTGCCATTGCTAAAAACCTGTGGGGGGATTACCAAATATAACCTGAAAAAGACGTCAAATTAACGTCTAGCATAAAACGTCATTCGTCTGAGACATTAGGAAGTCAATCACTGTGCATCCGATAACACACTGTGGATCAAATTGTTTGTGTATATGTAAATGGTATACTGTGGCTACATTGTGAGGTGGACGTTTAACCTTTGTGTATACGTGTGTGCCTACAATGTGTAAACGTAGCACATTTACATCGTACAATTGTGTAACCTTGTGTCTGCATCTAGATACATCATCACAATGCGAACACATCGTAATCGTTATTTGGTGTGCTGTATGGGTTATTACTTTTGATTTTATCGGAAACATAATATCAATTGTATCAGTTAGGACATCAATAAACATTTCAAATCCTTTATGCACACTCAAGTCACAGCAATATACAAAACTCCAATCTTGTGTCAAGAGAAAATTATTTAAGTCAAAAAGCCTTTCATCATTTAAAGGACGGTAATTTATTCTTATATTGTTTGACTTTGTTTTGACATTAGTTTGTAAGTGTATGGCAAGATGATCAGAAAGCTTGGTGTCGACATTGGGGGATACATATTAGTAAAAATCTTATCCAAACAGTTATTGATTCTGGTATTAGCTTGAATTGTGGGTGCAAGGCCAAAAGATTCAAATATGTTTGTTAGGATTTGCGTTTTGCGATCATTTTTATTTTGAAATTGGACATTAAAGTCACCCGAGACGAAAATCAATTTGTTACTTTTTGTTAGTATATCTAATGCCATTGATATTTTTTCGATTAATATGTTGAAATCGCCATTGGGGGATCTGTATACAGTCATTATTCTTGTCTTCTCTGTAGCGACTGCCACTGCTCATATTTCTAATGTTTAGTTTTATTCAACTAATTCTGCTACTGCTGACGAAAATTATTATCTGACAAGTTATTTTATTTTGGCTTCTCTATCCAGAATATTTTTTCTGTTTGCATTTCATAGTTAATACTTAATATTTTGTATACTTGTCACAATCGGAATAGTGATAGACGTACCGCATATCTAGCTGGTGTTGTTGAGAGGCAAGGGGTGCAGAACGGAGAGTCGGATTTAACTATATTGTTCGCTCATTTACTTTTTATAATATTACACTTACAATATCCCCCAAAGCACTGCTATGAATTGGTAACAAAACTTACTAAAATTATTTTCAAAAATACATTACGAAATAAAGAAACATAAAGTAATTATCAAATTATACCTTCATTCTGATTAGCTCGACTGCGTTGTCTCTAATTGCAGTCCTAGGTTAAACAATACACTCACAAGTTTACACCCATACGCCATGTCAGATAGTTGACATGGAATCGCCGGTATCTTCTCCCTCAGTTAATGTAAAAGTCGAGTAAAGACGGGAGATCTATTTGCCGCCCTATTAATTCCCTTCGCCCCTCACAACGTCATAACTCCGCACACTATTTAGACTGCTTCAACTATACATCTACTATTCTGGATATGATTTATTTAGCCTGTCACATGGATAAATAAAATAAATGAATGCATTAAAAAAAACTGCGAAAATAAATTTTCAGGTTAAAAATTAAACTTAATATATCATTACCTGCTGCAATCTCGTTCTTCTGCTTTGATTTCAATTTCTTCGTTAAATAAAAACTTTTGGTCCTCCATTTCAGCTAGGTTTACCTCTTTACAAATAATTGGTTCTAATTTAAATTCATAAAGTTCGTTCCAAGTTTTTCTCTCATCGGTATTTTCTCTTTGCTCACGGTATTGTTTTTCTACCTTGATTGTACCAACCAAGTTACCATCTACCTCGTTTACTGCTCTATCTCTCGTTTTAGACTGTAACAAACTGCTTAGCTCCATTTGATCTTTACTGTTTATATCTAGAGTTTCGCATTCTTTCTTAATTTTTTCTTCTACAGTCAAATAGTTAGTCACAAAATAAGAACATTCTTCTAGAGAGCAACGGCAGGGTGCACAGATTACAGGTTTATTGATGATATTTATATCCTATAAAACAAAAAGCAAATATTGATACTGCCCAATTAGTCCAGTCAAAGAGTTGTAGAAAACATTGAGGAGGGGAGAATTTTTCTCTTCAGGAATATGTTGGGGGAAGTTAGGAGGTAAACACACTAAAAGGTCCCGCCCCTAGCCCCGCCGCTTCAGGGGGAGAGGGTGGTGGTGGAAAGGTTCCTGTTTTCGATTCTTCACTTCCCAACTAGCACCAAAGTAACAGTAACTGAGATGGGAACTTCGAATGAGTAACCACTACGAATCCGTGACTAAATTTACGACTTTGACGTGTAAATAACTTCATTTGACATATCCGTAGTCACTGTCTCGTACTTTTTACCACTAGCGGTTACTTTAAAGTTATGTGACTTCTACATAGCTTTTCCGGTGCATGGCGCATGGGTGCATGGGGTTATTTTAGAGTTATGTGATTTCTACGTAGTCTTTCCGGTGCATGGGGATGCCCTAGTTACCAGTGGGACGACCTTCGAAGTTGCAACCATATTCAAGTAGCTTTGATAGTGGCCGCGACATTCTGGGAACCTTTACTATCCATTTAAAGTCGTGGAACTTGTTAGTAACATTTATTAGTGTTAATGACGTTACTGCTACCTGCAGAACTGAACTTCACTGTGCACGGGTACTACGAAGTGCATATTACCTCTTAAATTCACGATGAAGCAAATTTCACCATCTAGTTCCCATTGTTAACCATATATAGGAAAGGAGGGGCGATAACGAGAGGAATGAAATACCTAACCTATATAGTTTATGTTTGTCTTGTGGCCTTTTCCAAATTTTAAAGTAATAACTTGCTATTTTGTGTTGAATTTCATACATTTATCTTTTCCGTTCAACACAACTCGTTAAGTGAGGAAAACAACTAGGTATTTTTCGGATTGTTTACCTGTTATTGCTTTTTAAAAGATAATAAATGTTCTATATATAGGTAATATGTAAGAGTACGAAGTTGCTCCATAATATTAATTAATGTTCTAAAATAACTGGTAAGAGTAAAAGTTGCTGAAGTGTCTAAAGACAAAAAAACTTCGCAGTAAGTGGATAATAGTTTTAAGAAATTGGAAAACCACCTAGCAAATGTACCTATGTGTGTATATAGTCAACATTTTCTACAGAATGATTTTTTCACTGAAGTAAGTTATTCATATTTGTACCTGCATTTATAGATATGTTTCAAAATACCTATAATAATCTCTTGGGTTAGAATTTATTTCACTTGACATAATTTGCTAGATGGTTTTCGAATTTTTAAAGCTATTAACCACTTACTGCGAAGTTTTCTATCTATTTGGAAAACTGTGCATTGACACATCTTTTAAACTATATGCACTGTTACTGAACATTGTCTTTTACACTTACTAGTCATTTCAGAAATTGAATTGATGTTGTGAAGTAATTTTACACTCTTACCTTACCTACTATGTTGAACTTGTTTTGTTTTTTGAGAAACATAAACAGGTAAACAAATACAATAGCACTGAAATAAAACATAATTAAAAAAAAATCATGTATTCAAATTTATCTTCTTTTTACATGTGCATATGGTTAAAATAATTCCTAGTCTGCTTATAATATCCGGATTGGCCTGCTGTACAACTACACATGCATTTTCATTTATCAACATCACCTTATAAATTCATTCTAACTTCATGGGAGAAAACAAATGGCAAAGATTTGTTTTTTCACGGCATCTTCGACTTAGCAGAGAATTACATGTCCAACTCTAATACCACTTCATCTTCCTTGATCTACATCTAATTTGAGTAAAGATATCACACAACTCTAATTCTACCTTCGGCATATTTGAAAACAGTTCACAAACGTAAGAAAATTAATAAAATAACAGACGTAACATTATGACAACTACATGTTTTCGTCACCATTCTCGATATATTGATTGAAAATATTGAAATTCACTGATACCATCTGCTGATGTGATTTTCCCCTATAGACAAAAGTCAAAATTCGTTCATTTTAAACATCATGCGTCGGACGTATGGCAGCACACCAGGGCGCGGCATTCAGAATCAATGTTGGAAAAAATGTTACTATGAAGTGGCAGCGGGAACCTTGCTGCAACTTTAAAGTCACGCTACAGTCCCATTCGGTTCTTTGTAATAAATGTAACTTTGAAGTCACATATTTTTAGTTCCTGTTACTATCCTCAAGTAACAGTTACTTTCAAGTCACATTTCTTAGTAAAAACGACTTCAAAGTGATTCTTTCTGAAATATGCCATCTTGATGGCCAAGACTTATGATGCCATTATTACAAGACATAAACCATAACTTCATAAATAACTCAAAAATTTATTTTATCACCAAATATATTAATGGATAAAAATTATTTTCAAGTTTCAAAGAATAATAAAAAAATAGCTTTCAGCATCCAAATTGACACATTCTCCTATGACATTAAATATTTTAAAGACAGTATTTTAATTAAAAAATGAAAATTATAAAGGCGCGTGCCAGATTCGGACGTTTTATCATTATGTTTGACAATAAACTGGCATTCGTTTTAATTTTGATGCTTAGCCATTGGGAAGTTGTACAAGTTTTGCTTTCTAATATTATACTATTCTGGTATTCTATTAAGTTTCCGAGTTAGGGAAATGGATAGCAATAATCATGTAGGAATGAAACACAAGTATAATAAAATCAGTTGCAAGACAAAGCAGGCAACATTCATTTGATAGAGTGGGGCGTGGTAAAGTTCCCAGAAAGTCGAGTTTACACTCCGCGACTTCACCGCTACATAACCACAACGCCTTTGGAAGGTAACCGGACTAGTTCCGGGAACCTAGCCGGAACGTTGCGGTAACCGAAAAAATATTCCCCATTTTGGTAGTACTAACGTAATGGGAACGTTCCTGTTATGCTCTTGTGACTAGTGACAGAACACTTTAAAGTACCTACAATAGTCGTTGCTACGTTCCAGCAACTAATTGTGCTAGTTGGGTTATAACTTGGTAACAATGCGTCGTATGAAAAAAGGTAATCTATGCAAAATTAAACGTAATTAAATTTCCCACAAGAATATATATATATATATTTATATATTTATTTTCTTCCTATGTGGTATTGTTTACGAGATATTCGCCAGCGAAAATCGATAATTAATAAAAAAAAAATCAATTATCTACCTGGAATATTTCTATCAAAGCGGTTTACCGTGGTCTGCTAATAAATTACAGTCGCAAAACATTCTTTATTTTACAACACTGGACGTATTTACTAATATTTTGTCAAAATCTATACATTTCCTTAAATATACAGTGTGACTCACTTAAGATGAAGATACCCTTATAACTTTTTCATTTTGTTTTCGATTTGAATCAAATTTTACTTAAGTATAGAACAAATTAGGATCTACTTATGGCCAGAAAATCATTCACCTGCTATAAAGGCAAAGCCACCTGCGGTATCAAAATATGAAGAAGGTTCCCAGAACGCTGCAGCAACTATCAAAGCTACTTGAAAGTGATTGCAAATTCGAAGGTCGTCCCACTGGTAACTAAGGCGTCCCCATGCACCGGGAAAGCTACGTAGAAGTTACATAACTCTAAAGTAACCACCAGTGGTAAAAACTATGAGGCAGGGACTTTGGATATGTCAAATGAAGTTATTTATATATCAAAGTCGTAAATTTGATGACGGATTCGTAATGGTTACTTATTCGAAGTTCCTATCTCAGTTACTGTTACTTTGGTGCTACTTAGGAGGTAGTTCTTCTTGGAGAAAATGCAGGTAAGATTGTCCATTAAGGCGTTTGGGCAGAAAAAAAGG
Source organism: Rutpela maculata (assembly GCA_936432065.2). NCBI lineage: Eukaryota > Metazoa > Arthropoda > Insecta > Coleoptera > Cerambycidae > Rutpela > Rutpela maculata. The sequence goes on along the minus strand of OW386292.2, from coordinate 135,511,151 downwards.
GTCTAACAAGATTATTATCAATAATTCCTAGACCTACATTAACCAAAAATTGCTCTTGGAAATGGGTTTCGGTTATGGCATGGGGGTTTTCGTTTGCCCACACTTGATGGAAATTTTGTCTGTGAACATAATTTGAGGATTGTAGTGTAACATTCTGAAGGTAACACTGATAGAAGTTCACATGCTGTGGAAAATTCCTAGGAAGTAATGCCTGTACTCTTAGAATATGGTACGGATACAACAATAAATCAACCAAGAAATAAAATAAATTCAACGAAATACTAAAAATCGAAGAAGTAATACAATGAGATGGTTTTGAACACCAACAACTTACTTTATGTCAACAAATATTCTTTTGAAAATGATGTTTGTAAAAACGTCATTTATTCTAGTATAACTAGATTTATATGTTAAAAAATTATTAGTCAATACTGCTAAATGAAACAATTTTTTTTGTTTTTAACTATTTAACGTCGGCCTATTTCCGCTACCAGGGCCTATCACCGGCGCCAGGAGACGAGCTACCCCCAACCTGGAAATTTTGCCGAACCTCTTCCCTTAAGAAGAGTAGGGATCTTTTACTTGCCTAACATTTAATAGACAAGGGACCGCCTGCTTTACATCCCCTCCGAAGGATGGTATATCCACTATGTAATCCTCATCTGAAATTACGTAACTTCCGCGCATACACTGATATACAAGCCGCTAGAAGGTGGGACGAGAATGCTGTATTTCCCAAGATGGGACCCCATCCAAGTACTAACCGCGTTCGACGTTGCTTCAATGGAATATCGACTGATATTCACATTGAAGTCGCTCTACGCTCGCCCCTATGAAACAATTTGAATTTAATTGTTTTAATCAAGAACTGTGCATCTGCCGAGAAAAACACAAGAGACCGTTTTCATGTAGAATTGATCAGGCTAATCAGAAAAAATATCCACATGGAAAAATATCAGTGGCCTACCATTTTCTTGGTAAAAAATATCAGAGGATATGTTTGCTAGAACGCCACTGGTGCAGGGTTAAAATAATTTTTCTAAATAAAATGTGTGGTTTTATATCCTATTAACACTAGTCCAGTGTTTGACGGTTTTTCGTTCAGAATTCATTCGGATAAAACCAATTGATATGAAATTGGGACAGTAATTACGGAATGGTTCAAGGAACAAAAGTTATATAGTGCTGATGTGTACTTTTACCCTGGCGGTGGAAATTATTATATTCTAAATAACCGCAGAAATCGATGGAGGAATAATTCTAAGCAAAAAATGTTCTATGAAGTTTTTTCGATGAATCAATACTTTTTGAGTTATTCGTGATTGAAAATGTTTGATTTTTTGTTAAAAAAAATGCATACAACGACTTTTCACGAATAACTCGAAAATCTTACGTTTTATCAAAAAAATTATTATAAGCAAAAATAAAGTTTATAGAATAACAAATATATTGTTTTTTTTTTATTTCTGCAGATGCTATACAAACCGAGTTATGACTTGTTGAAGGTGACTTTTTGTTCGCCGAAAACTGAATTCGAACCTTTCAACGTTAAATAACGGAAAAACGGAACATTTTTGGAGGAAAACATATAAGACATTTTTAAAAGTACTTGAAAAGACCTTTAAAATGAGCTTTGGTAAAAGTCGTTAGCATAAAAATTAACGGAGCTATGATGAAAATAAAATGGTCGTCTCGTTTTTTCGGAGAAAAAATCAACAATGAAACCAATGGCTTCACCACAAGAACTAAAATTGAATGTAATTCATTTACAGTTTACTTTATTTAAGTACTAACAATATGTTCTAGATGTTTGACCGGTTTGGGATGCCTAGATTTGAAAAAATGTTTCATTCAAATTTGAAATGATTTTTGAAATTTCTTAAAAAATTTTCATTTTTTCACAATAAATTCAAAAACTAAAGAAGATACGTAAACATACTAAAGTACAAAGATTTAGGTTTTTTTACTGAAAATTTTGTCGTTTTTCTTTATTTCTCTAGGATAAAAATTAATTGAGATATCACCGTTATAAGTTTGCATTTGAGTGCGAGGACCACCTTCTCCGAGCCCTTTAATCTCAAAAACGGAGGGTTCATGGAAGTTCAACATGCCTTGTAGCCCTTAAAATTCCCTGCAAAATGGTTTTTGGAGCGATTGGACAGATTAAAAATTAAGGAATTTATCGTTGAAAACCAATCGCATTTTTTCGGTGAAATTTTCAGAGCATGTAAATTGTTTTATTCTCAACAATTTTGGAGCATTTATATATATGTAAACACATATGCCTATATCTATATATGTATAAGTATATCCTCATACACGTGAGATATTTTATAATAGTACTTCAGAGCTGAAAGAAATTTTAGAACCCAGTAGGTACTGCACAATATTACCGTACGGAGCTGCTAAAGAGATACAGTTAACAAAATTGAGCCGCATCGAAGACTTATCGGCGTATCTCCAGCAGATTTGCTATGAGTCCTTTATTAAGGCTACCACTAAAAAACAATGCTATGAAATTATCATCCCTTGTTCCGACGAACACATTAAGAGGGTTTATTTACACACCCAGATATGGCTTGGGAACAAAAATATTCATCCAACTGATTGGGGATGGATTAATAATGAAGGATCTTTATACTAACAATCAACATGCTGAATATGCCTGCACCGGAAGAACTCCCCAAAATGATATTTTGTAATTGCAAAAAATGATGCGGCGCAGCTTGTAACTGCCGAAAGGTTGGACTTTTTTGTAACGCAACATGCGGAACATGCTCCGCCGGCAGCTGTTAAAATTGTCCTCCAATTACAGACCAAGAGGAGGAGGTCGATACCCAAGCAACACACATTGGTATATTTATGGTGTATACGTATATTGGGTATAGTTTTGGTATAAATATATATATGGTATATATAAGCATTTTTATATGTAATGTTTATCACGTTCTTAAACTTTAATTGAAAATTACGACATTTGCTGATTTTAAATAATGAAACATACAGTTTTGGTATTTCAATCTTGTTTATTTCAAGATTTTCTATCAATCTTAAAAGATTGTTATATGACATTTCCATTTAACGTTTAATATACGTTATATTGATATTTAAGAAAACCGTGTATTCAACGTTACAATATTACTAATATTTCAAATATAATTTTTATAAGTTTTTAATAACTCCTTTTATGCCAAATAATTTTTTTTTATTGATTTTCAGTTTTAATTTTTTATTTTGTTTAATGGTTTATCATATACTGGCAGTATACGTTATTATACCAAACTGTGTTGCTTGGGTAGTGATGTTAGTTCTTCTGATAATCTATAGATTTTCAATAATAAAATATGCTATTATAATGTAGATACAATTTTTATTTTTTCCCTTTAAACTCATTTAATAATTTCACTTTTTAATTTTAAGTAAATATGGTAGTTAATTTTTCACGAGGGCGGTTTGTAGGGGATGAAACGTTGCAATAAATCATAAATTATATTATAAACAGTGATGGGACTTTTATTCAGTATAAATGCACCATTAAAAGCTGTTGAAATGTATTTTTTTAAATTTCGCCATGGGTTGAAACGTTGTAGCACATCATAAATTATATTCCAGAACGTGAAATAATGTTTATTCTACATATTTAAACATGATTTCAATCTATGTAACGCTTAAATCTATGGTTTTTAAATTTTTTGTCAGAAGGGGTAGTTTTCATCCCCAAAAAACAAAAAGCACACATCAGGAACATATAACTTTTGAAGAGGAGAGTAAGATAAGCAAATTTTCATTAAAATCTATTTTTACCGTCAAACACCGGACTACACATACCAAAATTGAAAATGATATCTAAAGTACTTTCTGAGATTTAAAAAAAAAATCAACACCCTGTAGCGGACATATATTCATATGAACTTTTCTTCATAAAATGACCTAAGGAATCACGCCCTGAAATATTAGCATGTCATTAAGAAACATCCTGTATACATTTGACACAGCATTTAGTTACTAAAAAATTTAAACAGTCTCTACCTATATCATCGTGTATTAAAAATAATAACATTTATCATAAAAACATTGATACGTACCAATTCTGGAAGACATCGTTCTACCATTTTCTTCAACGTGTCTCCCTCTTCAACATCTAGGGATATGGCAGAACAATTTTTCACTGGATTCATGCAAAATCCACATATGTTTTGATTTTCTGGAACACCAGTACCGTTCTCAATGTGCCTTACAACTTTTATATCAAGTTTCACATCTTCGTCCTTGTTAAGGAATGAAATTAAATAGTCATGAGTATAGAAGCACGCTGCTTTAAAATCGAAACATTTTATAAGCATTTTTGTGCAGTTTGAACACATCGCAAGTTTCTGTATCACAGCTAAATCCTAAAACAAAATCCGTCGAAAGTATCGGACAGCCGAACTGTGTTATAAATATTGAAGGGAATAAAATTTAATGGTACATATATTTTCCTCTTGAAATAAGCGTTATGTTCAACACTTACCATCTTTGGCAGAACTACATCCCAGATGTATTCCATATCTCGCTCTATAGCTTTAATTTTATCACATATTTTCGAACAAAATCCGCACATTCTGTATTGGGTTTCCATTTTCTATAACAAAACAGAATACATACATTGAGGTAATATTAAACTAATGTACACCATTCAGCATACTAAACGATTTATTTATAGTATTTAACAACGCGTTATTGACATCAGTTTAATAATCTTACTCTTGCTATTAAATCGATGGCTCGATGGTTCTTAAATTCATATTTGCGTCTTCATTATTAGGATAAGGATAAAGGATATTAGGTTAGTTCTGTTTTCTAACACAGAATATCTTCTTCTTCTCAACAGAACTTCTAACAGACGGCAGAAATTAACCTATTTAACACAACAGAACGTGGACGTGGAGACAAATCCATATCTTCGAGCATGTAAGGGAAAATAGAGGTGGCTTTTTCTATTTTACAATAATGCGTATGGTTTGTTCTCAATACATATGGGCCAGGGACGCGAGAGGCGTAATAAACACCCACAAAACACAATAGAAAACGAAAGTAAACAATACGCAAATGATACTAAACACCATATTAAGAAAGGATCCCCTACGGGGATGAGATAATTATTTTGCACCAGCCAAGAAATAGGGGATTAATAATTTGCTTGTTTGCAGTTGTGGCCCGAACAAACAAACAGATGTTTGGCGACCTCTATTTATCTCTATATGCTCGAAGATCCATATGAAGCCCCATGATGGAACGTTTACGTTGGTCGCCATCAAGATTTGTAAAAGAGACAGGTTGCCTGGTAACTCAGGAGCCAATAAAATTCTTGCGCGGGAGTGACGTGTCCAGAGGACCTTTTAAAATTAACATACACAACAAATGACCTACTTAAAATATGAATATCCAAAATAATATTTTCAATAAGTGTAAGCAGAAATAAAACATATTAAACAAAGTACGACAGGATCAACGAAGTTAGTGATACACTGGTCGACTGTTGCATCTTTTACCTCTGTGAAGTGAGTTGTTGTAGAAGCGGGTCCTCTGGATGACGCGCAATATGGCGCTCCCTAGTTACCAGGCAACCTGTCCTCTACAGACCTTGGGTCGCCATCATCAATGATGTATATAGAGATGAGTTGCTATTTAACAACCTGTTATTTGCAAATAGCATTAACAGACTGATATTTCCGTTCGAAAATAACAGGTGAGAAAATAACAGATAAGCAGCAGCGACAGCAGCATGATGTATAAAATAACGTCTCTGAAATAACATTTGCAAACTGCGCGCTGCGGTATGCGCATGCTAGCACTTCTCATCGATCTGTTATTTTTCAACTGTTATTAAAAAATAACTGCTTTTAGATATATATACCGAAAGTTTCGCATTTAAACCAGGGATGGAAACGATATATCGAGATATTAAGAATTATTGATAACAGAAAAATATAGTTCAGGAATTATGTGTAAAAGAGTAGAAAATTTTTATTTTTAAAATAGAACAGCTATAGCTATAACTTCGTATTATAAGCAACTACTTTAAATAACATTTTTCGATATCTTCAAAAATAAAGGTAGTTTACTCTTGGGACAATTTCAAAAAAATTAATTTTGCGACCTAAGCGCCAGGACTAATACAAATTTTTTCAGTCACTTTTTCGTTTGAGAACATTCACTAACTTTTATCAAAAGTGAAATTTTCCACAAAGTCAACAGAGTTTCTCATATGGTGCAGACTTTTTGGCGGATACTGTATAAATTTCGCTCAAAATACCCTACTCACCTTACCCTAGCTTTTACGCGTTACAATGTATTACACATGTTATAATAACTTACCTTCTTTTAAAACCCATGCTGACTTTCATCAGTATGAAACACGTTGTAGAGACAACATAAGAACCGAATTGACAAGGCTAACTTGAGGGCAAACTGGTGTTAGGGTAATTCCAACAACTTGGGACAAAACAGATTCAAGAAACAAAAAAATATTTACTCTTTTATATCTTTGTAGAATGTGGTATACAAGCTCTATAAATAATTAGAAACTAATTGGTATATCAGTTCGAGATCGATTTCGGGTTTTAAAGGATTTATTAAGCAAAAAAAAATGTTGTCTAGGTATTTTATCGTCTTTCTGTACTTAGAAGATAAAGATTTCCAACGCCATCTCAAAGTTCGTCTGTTTCTCAAAGATAGTCCTTTAATGGATATTATTTTGCCTTCTTCCTTTCTCTTATGGTATCGCTCCCTTTCTTTAGCTTTTTTATATTCTTCTGAGTTATTTTTTATTCTTTCCTTCCTTTGTCGCTCGGCATCCCGCTTCTGCTTTCGTCTCTTTTCACTTTGTCTCTGTACAGCTATTTTTCCCGAAGAAGATTAAAAATATCATAGATAAATTCAGCTCCATGGTGAGCGATCAACTCCATGGACCCACGAAGTCCATGGAGTTGATGTCCATGGAGTTGACGATATATGATAAAATTAGATTTGAACGAGTTATTTAAAAATTGAGGTAAATAATTTTGTGACCATAGGACAAAAACACTCTAAACTTTGATACCTCTAAGGTTAAGGTTAACAATATTTTAAATACACTTACAAAAAAATATACATGGAGTTGATGGCTCAAAAAAACACGAACAATACACACAATGTTCTTGGAGCTGGTGGACTTTAAAGTAATAGAAATGTGCACTCTCACAAGCAGCTAATCCAAGACTGACATTATATGATCTCTACCCAGTTGGTATTTGTCGATATTAGCGTCACCTTACCTTAATATTTGCACGTATTTGATTGTCCATGGAGTTGACGCCTTAGACGGTTACAGGCACTGACCTCTATATATTAAATGGATAGCCGATGTGTGAGCTGAGAAATGGTACAAATACGATTTGCGCACGGGGCTGCAGAGTTTGCGCAGTAAGCAGAGTGAACTTAGCCACTTGTTGCTGGCAACACGTTGCCAACTTCACGCTGTCAATTAATTTTTGGCAACGGAAATAAGTTTTGAGGCAATCATGTATTTATGATTAGAAAATTATGAATTCAGTATTGGGTCACAAAATAATTATTAATGAATATGACATACCACATTTCAATACATTAAATTAATAACCGTTCTGTGGGCTGAAAAATGATCAAAATACGATCAATTCAAATTTCTGTTTATAAATGAAGAAAAGCACATCCCTCTATCTACATTTTATAGGTTATATCCATATTTTATGTTATATTTTGCACTGTATCCCGGCCCCAAATACGTAAGTTGAACAAAGTTTTCGATTATCAGATGGTAAATGATTCATGGTCATTTTAAATTTCTTAGTGAATAGTTCGAAATTCGGATAGAAGGCAGCTATTTGTTTTCCTTCACTTTTTAGAGTTGTGACGTCACACATGCCACTTGAATGTATTTATTACATGAAGGAATAATAAGCTCCAAAACTCCACAAATTTAATTTAAAATTAAAGTTTTTGGTGCCCCTGTTCGTACAAAAAGGTACAACGCAATGTCGCATTTTTAAATAAAGCACTTAAAACGTATGTCTCTTATCTATGACTTAAAACATAAAACACCGAAAAAGTGAGGTTAACAATTGAGATCGGTGCGGTGTTTATGGATAAATTTGTTTCCCAAATAATGTCTCAAAACTTATTTCCGACCTGACCGTTGCCAGATTGCTTTTTTAGCAACGCGTTGCTAGCAACGTGTTGCTAACTTCAGAACGAAAAACAAGTAAACTGCGCAAGACGTAAAGCCCCGTAGCACACGACTTTCGCCTTTATTGAATTCTTCAATTTTGGCTAAAATTTCACGCGCATCCCTATGGTATAGGCTATCCATTTAATATATAGAGGTCAGTGGTTACAGGAGAAGTATAAGTATAAATTGAACTTTCTAAATAATTTACATAAGAAATAATTGTTCGTGTTAAATACCTAGGGTATTTTGGTACCTATTTTCTAGAAATATAAAATTTATTAGCAGTAAGTCTCTGAATTTGGTAGATAATTCACGTGGACATGCGGGCGGTTACAGTCCATGGAGTTGATTATAATGTACTTTCGATATAAATTTCAGAATTCTGATTAAGTTTTTTCTAAAATAAAATACCAGTAATATATAAAGGGCATTCAATAAATACTAAAATAGACCAGGGGGAATACAAATTTGACTCCTTTTGTTAAAAATGATCAGTTACATTAAATTGTCCCAAGTTGCTGGAATTACCCGTAATTACCATGGTATTAAATTATACAACTTCTTAGATGACCGTATTAAAATTTTACCTAAAAAAATTTAGATCTACAATAAAAGATTTTCTGATAAAAAAATCCATTCATCGAAGATATAGTGAGAGAAAGTGTAAGCTTGTAATTTTACTTCTTTAACTTATCTCTGTGACATGGCAAACACTATATTTTTTTGCTAATGTTTTTTTTATGTAGCTGTTTATTCCATTTAGTATAGTTTCGTCCATTTTTACATGAATTTTAAATCTATTGTATTGTTTTATACCTATTTGTAAGTGTAACTCTGTTTGATGTGTGTACAATTTTATAATTTTTAACATGAATAAATCTATCTATTAATTAACTTTTCCTCGTAAATTCTCTATAAATTTACTGTATGATCTTTGAAAAAAATATACGAAATGATGTTCACTTGTGCCATCACTGTTTTACCACATATACACATATACAGATCGAAGCAGTTATATTATTATGTCACTTCATAATGAGATAGAAAAAAAGTGTAGCGGATAGAATAAAGTTTTTACTGTCTCCGACATGTTTAACAGAAAGAATATAGGACATTAATAGTTCTATTGGCTGTTCCCTTTTATATTTCAAAGTATTTTATAGGTACTGTTTCTTATTTGTATAAATGGAAAAATGGCGATGGACCTATAGTGAAGACCTTATCGACAATTTTGTTAAAAATCAGTTTTATAGCAAACTCCTAGTACTGTATATTTAAATTTTTACCCATTGATATTAAGTTTAGTATAGTACAGTATATCTAATTTATAAAATAAAATACGAACGCTTTATGTATTAAAAAATATTTATTTATCAAATATAATAAAATAAAGGCTATCTTATTATGTTATTAGAAATATTTATTTAATAATAGAAAATATCATCTGATAATTAGGTATCTTCTATTTTTCAACCAAAAATCAATGTTTGCCTCTCATTTGGCTGGTTTTGGCATAATGGAACTAATTCATAGAAAATCCCTCGAAATGATCACAAGACTTTGAAAGAGATGCCCGTGCTGCAGTTAAAAAATGTTATTGTTGTTAAGCTAACTCAGTATGTCACATGCAGCAACAGATATAAACCCGACTTGACATGAAGACTGGTGTACCACAGGGCCCAGTCCTTGGTCCAGTGCTGTTTCTAATTTATATTAACGATTTACCTTCTTCCATAGACAACACAACCTCCAACATCCTGTTTGAAGATGACATAAATCTTACCACACGAAATACTAACTTGTTTTAAAGGTATCAATGCTAGAAACAAAGTCAAAAGTAGATTTGTTTCTTGTGAACCAATTAAATATCAACGTCACCTAAACTGAGACCATGATTTTCAGTCTTAGAAAAATGGATCAAAATGATAATCCAGATTCAGTTAAGTTTCTTGGTGTTTATTTGGACAGCAAATTACTATGAGATAGTCATACTGATCATGTACCTAGGAAAATTTCAAGAAAAATATACCTATTTCGCAGTTTGACTCATCTGGTATCTAGAAAAACCCTTATCACTGCATATCACAGTCTCGTTCATTCCGTAAATCGTATGCTATACTTGTGTGGGGACATGCTAGCTCTGCTGCTGATGTGTTCTCCTTACAAAGAGGAGCAATAAGAATAATTGCCGTAAATCCAAATTTATTGAATTAAAAATTTTAATGGTTCTTTGCACATACATTTATAAATATTTACTGCATATCAAAATGAATCCAGAATCATACACTACACATAATGTAATACATACATACCAAACACGTAACAGGAATGATCTGCATAATACCTATTTAAGATTATCAAAAACCAGAGTTGGTACGATATTTTGGAGCATTCATCTCTACCCTTACCACTTGAAATAAAACTCCTGTCACTAACGTCTTTTAAAAGTATAATAGAGCTTTCTATAACACAGAAGAATTTTTAAACAGCGAATTAGTTACAATATAATTAGGTAAGCATCTGCGCAACCTTATGTATATCTTTAAATAATAACTAAACAAGTCTGTAATTGAGAATATTTCATGTCCACCTTTCATTTATACTTATTTTGAAATTGTTTTACATACTTAGTCTGCACATACTTTTATTCAAAATTATAATTTTTAAACTTTAATGTATTTTAATATGTTTTACTATATTGTTACCATTTATTTCTTACATGAATTGTTTTATCATTCCATTTTTTCCCCTTTTGACTTCCGTAAATACTATTTTCTATAATGAGCACCAATAAATTATATTATCTTATCTTATCTTATACCTCCACTTACTACAAACACTTCGTCTCTTCTGGTTACCATTTTAAGACACAAATAATGCATTTATGTTGTCTGAGTTAGATTTTGCTCTTTCCTCCAAAAAGTTTCATCAGCTACTTACCAGTTTTGTTTTAAATTATATCTCCTCGTCTCCTGATTAGATGCATTATTTTTCATGTCACTCCTTGATAGATCCTTCTCCCACAAAATTAAAATTTTAAAATATATTTAAATATTATTGTAAGTTTAAGCTTTGAAGCTGAAATATTATAATTAATGTAATTGTTATTATTATATTTAATGTAATTTGTTATTTAATGTATCTAAGTTGTTACTGTAATTCTCCTGTAATTAGATTTATCTGTTTGAGAAATAAATAAATAAATAAATAAATAAGAGTGTTTTATTCATTAACCTTACACTATTATTACATTAACAAATCGAGGGACACACTGTAGGCAAAAACAACGCAACTATCTAATATTCAACAAACTTCTTATATGTATTTTGGGAAGGTTTTTCTCAAAGTTCTCAATTTAGGTTACGCACATAGTTTCCGTGTGCATCGCCTAAATTTGGTCAGACAATGATACATTGTTATTTCAGGGACGTTCATGATTATGCTGATCAAAGTTGGATTTATGTTTTGCCTGATAAAAACATAAATCACAGAGGTACATCTTTATTGTTGGATATATGCAACTGTCAAGTCAAACGAAGTGTACTCAGTATTTTTTGTTATTTGAAGAGATCTGTTTTAGTGAAAAATGTGATAGACAGGATTCAGGTGCTACAAGCCACATGTCGAGTGACAGATCATTCTTCCGACATTTGGTCACTAAAATACTGTTACAAATATCCGCCCCTCAGGGATAGGCAACACAGAATTCAATTTAGTTCGGACGTTTTCCCAGAGATGGCGCACGTTGTCTGAATGTAGAGATTTGCACCTACTAGAAAAAGAACCTACTAGTTCTAGAGTGATCTAGAGAATGGTGGCGTCATCACAGAAAAATCGAGATCTGTCATTTTTAGGTATAAGAGACCGCATTCTCGGCGGGTAGTTCAGAAAAGAGAAGTTTGATTGACAAGTGAGGTTAAGACTACGAAGTGAAAACAAAGTGATAAATATTGTTATTTTTATTCAGTAAAGTACATTTAATTTAATTTCAGTATTGTGAAGTATACAGTAAATTATTTAATAAAGTGTGTTAGTGGACATCTCTTGTTATAATTTTTGGAACCTACGGAATTTGAAAGGGTGGTTTCCTAGGGGTGGAAGCACGTTACGATACAAAGTAATGTAAGATGGGCAGGTGGAAGATCAGCTAATATCAAAGGTACAGGCTCTGGTACAATTAGCTGTATGGATGGAAAGAAACAAGAGATAAAAATTGTCATAAGACGTATTATACATATGATCACTTAAAGGTAATTTATTATCAGTAAAGAAACTTACTAATAAAGGTTTTAATCTATGCTCCAAGGAGAAAAATGCAGAATTGAAAAGAATGACAGTTGTCGTCATGGGACATTCCCATTCTGGTCTGTATGTACTGAGAGCCAAAGACAAGGTTTTGATTACTGAAGATAACCAGGCTCATAACGATAATTGTATTCATATATGGCATAAACGCTTCGGCCACAGGGATCATGTCAGAAAGAAGGAATTTAACAAGATCAACAAGTGGGATTCCTCCAAAAATAGTACGAGAAATTATTACAGAACCCAAAAAAATCAAACAGGCACTAACAAGTCCTAAAGATGTTTACTGGAGAGCCGCAATGCATGATCAATAAGAGTAATTGATTATGACAAAACCCTTGGGGCGTATGAAACTGAAGAAACTAATTATAAAAACTGGACTAGTACCTCGTCGGTGAAGGAGGGGGATGTTGGATATATCCAACAATAGAGTTTATACGTAGTCCGGTCTTTAACTCACATGAAGTGTACTCAGTATTTTTTGTTTAACAAATATTATAATGACATAATTTTGTATGACATTTTTATAAAAAATGATAACTTTTTTAGAAACTGTTATATTGATTTGAATAATCTACAATATAATTTATCAACAAAAGTGTTGTTTTTTATTAGCCTCCGATAGCTATTTCAGCAGGATCAAAAAGTGTCGTATGAGATAATATTTATTTTTTGTCTGAAATAAACACGATGCACAATGATACATTTTTACTTCAGAAGGCTCTTTATGAATTAATAAGTGCGATATCAGACATAATTTTTGCTTTGTGTGATATGAACATAAATCACGAAGGTACATAGATGTTTATGAGGGATTCTTGTGGATCGAAAGGTGTCGTACGAGACTACGTCTATTTTTTGTCTGAAATGAACAAGATGCACAACGATATATTTTTACTTCAGAAGGCTTTTTATGAATTAATAAGTGTGATTTCAGATATGATTTTTGCCTTGTCTGATATGAACATAAATCACACTTGTACATAGTTGTTTTTGAGGGATTCTTGTGGATCGAAAGGTGTCGTACGAGACTAGATTTAAGTTTTGTCTGAAATGAACAAGAAGCACACTGATACATTGTTATCTCATTATTATCTCTAGTTTTATGTATCAATAGATGTTGTTTCAAGTTGTAATTACGTTTTGTACTATATGAACAAATATCACAATGGTGCATTGTTATTTCGGAGGGGTCTTTATGGGTCAACAGGTGTCGTTTTATGTGTTTTTTATATTTAGTTTTAAATGAACAAACATCACAATGGTGAATCGTTACTTCGGAAAGGTCTTTATGGATCCTCACATGTGCATACAGACTTTCTTTATACTTTGTATGAAACGAACAAGATGCGCACTTATACATCTTTACTTCTGGGGGATTACTGTGGGTCAGCATGTGACGGATTAAACATTTGTTATCTGTCACTTGATATGAACAGAAATCGCAACGGTATAACGTTCGTTCTAACGATTTTCCATGCAAAAACATGTGTCTTTTCAAGGATCCTTTATATTTAGTCTTGAAAGAACAAAGCTTGCACTGACCCATTTCTATTTCCGAAGGATTTTTATGAATCAAATTGTGGTTGTTTATGCTTCGTTTACATTTAGTCTGAAATGAGCGGGACGCACAGCGGTATATATTTTCTGAGGTGTTTGTATATTTTCTGCCAGATTTAACTAATGATACTTGTGACGAATCTTCACTTAGCTGTACCACCGAGCATTTCTGCCTCTTACGTAGGTTGTAGTTGTGAGTGTCTTCTTGTGGCAAAGTACCACTGTCTTGGACACTAAAAATTATAAAAATGTTAATTACTACTACAATTACAAAGAGCAAAGGGCAGTTCTGGAAGGGTTTAAATAAAAAATGTTTGGTAACTGGGGTTTATTTACATTTTTGCTCGTACTTGGACATAAATAAAGTGTGCTTAGATTTGCAGAAACCAGTTTGAGATTGAAAGTATTTAGAAATGGAAAAAGTGGTAATTTCTTATTTTTTTGTGTTTTAACTTAAAACAACAGGGAACAATCTCAAAGTGGTTTGGAGTTCATGAGGTTTTAAGAAAGTATAGTCAAGGTAATGAAATAGTCTTCTGCTTTATTGATGTTGTGATTAAGATCTTTTAGATCTCAAGTATACTTGCTCTCATAAGGTAAGTTTTAAGACGTTCTGTAAGACCTACTTATAAAGCTAATTTGCTGCTAGGATTATTTGTATTTGTAACGGTTTATCATACCTACATAAAACTTTCCATAAAGGTAAATGGTTTTATTACCTTCTTAAATTCTATTAAGAATTAAAAAGGCATTAAATTATTCTTTAAGGTTTTAACACGTATGCGATAAATAGATTTCAAGTTATTTTTAAAACTGGAGATTTTTAATGCCTATTAGTACTTATTAAATGTCATTACAAAACTAGTCTCTTAAAACATCCTTGACAAATGTTTTGATGAAACCATTATAAAGAAAAAGGCATGAGACAAATCCTAACTTCATAAAACATTTTCTAAGAACTCAATTTATTAAAACAAATGTGTTAGAAGCATTTCACCACTTGTACTTATTTTACTGGAAAGGTGGACAAAAATGAAAGAGTAGCTATGTTAAAATGAATGAATCTTCTGGTGTTCAAATATTACAAAGATATTTGCTTGAAATTTGATGTCTCATATTGTAATAAAAGATATATGTGCAAAGGGCTACGCCCTACGACAGGTGTAAGTACTGAATTTAATTATGCCTTTTGGACTGGTCTTCGATAGTTAATAGCATTTTCTATGTTTTATTTCTGATATTGCGACACACAATTACATTTTCCCTTTTTGATTAATTGCAATAAACATTAGTGTTGAGTGCATTGAGTTCTGTTAAGCTTTTCCTCTTTGTGGAAATCATCTTTTGACTTTCATAGCCCTCAAGGAAGAAATACGTAGTTTTTATTGTTTTGGTTCGCGTTATTCATGTTATATAGCACAGAATATAAATTCTGTACAAGTTGTCATTTTTAGAGTAAGGTATTTAATGAACTGTCATGTAGTGGTATTTTAGTTATTACTTTAATTATTATTTTTTGTATAATGTATCTTGTGCATTTTTTTTTTTTTTTTTCATTAAGGTTTATATATATTTTCTAACTAGTGAAATTAAACTTGTTGGCCATCCCTGCAAAGTCACATGCTATAATGTCGATTTTCATAACATATTTGTTAGAATCAATTTTCGTATTCTTACCTAGAAACCTTTTGCTTTTCAGTTAAGTTTTATTTTTAGACAAATTAAATAAATTTAAAGTAACTATGGAATATTTGAGATTTGCTAGAATTTGGGTACTAATCGGCTGTATTGTAGTTATTTTATAGTTATTTTTCTAGTGTATTTGCATTTTATTTCAGAGAAAAGTCTTATAGCTTCACTGGTAATTTTACAATTGTCTTAATAACTGCATTACAATATAATATATTAATATCTACTGACAAACTATGCCATATTACAAAACAAAAAATGGCATTTTAAGTTAATATTACATAAATGAAGAATTCATAGTTTACTGGAAAAATTTTACAATATATAGTATACATTTTGATTCAGACATGTTGCTAAAGCCTCTCACGACAAGGATTATGTGGCAAAATTGTATAAAAACGGCTCTCTTCTTCCAACTTTGCTTGGGTGCTGTCAGTTGTCACTTCTTGTTACATTACAAGTGAAAGAGACATCATATTGGTTAGATTTATTTGTGGTTTGTTTATGTAGCGTTTGATTGTTATTTTATATTTCATCAATAACTATTAAGATAGAGTTGAATTTTCTGAAAGGAGATTCATCCAGTTTGCCTGAAGTTGATTATGACATGATAGATTCTTTCTATAAGCAAAATTTAGATTTTCTGTTTTGACATTAGAACACATCTGTCTTCTGACAAGCCGTTGACATTGTTGCCATATATTGCCAAATATGTTTTTAAAAATCCAATTGGCATTAAAAATTATTTAATATATTGAATAATTCATGCCTATTATTATTATTTACATCACAAAATTAAATTTCGTGTATAAATATATTAACATTGATTTAATAAATAAGCTTTATACTCCTGTTTTCTTCAATTATCTTTATTAGAACTAGATAAGACGTTTCAGCTTGACAACACCACACTGATTTGTATAAAACCATTCTATTAACAAATCAACACAGACTACCCAGGTCATCGCTTTTCGCGCCACTTATTTTAACTCTTGTTTTCTCAAAAAATTGATAATTATTTTTGCGGAAATCTGTATTGCCTGAAAGGCTTATTTGTACATATTCCATGGTATCATTCAATAAAAAAAAAATAAAATAGGATAATACCCCATTACAAAAAATTTTACAAGCTTTTTTGTAGCACTTTGTGAATGTAAGTCTTTCTAGATGTCTATCTCGTTATACAAAAGATCTATTGGATATGTACCATTTTTGTTTAGCAGAATCTTTATTGCTTTTTTCGTACAATTTCGAGTTTATTGTAGTCTCATAATTTGTACCCCATGCTACATTTTCATACTGCAGCACTGAATGAAACAATGCATAAAACGTTATTAAGTTTTCTTTCAGTTTTCTTAGTATAAATATTGCCTTCCCTTAGGAGCAACATATTCTACATGTTTTTCAAATTGCCAATGGGTATCTAAAATGATGCCTAAATACTTTACCTTTTCCGCTATATAGAAGGACTGTTAAAAAGCAGAGCTGTGTGGTGCTGCCTTTTTGATACATTTGTTTATTAGAAAATAAATAAATAACTAAATAAATAAATGTAGACTTTCTCTCAATGCATAATTCTTTATTTTATAGTGAAACAGGCAACCTGCTATGTTCCAAAATAAAAAATATTTGCGTCTGGTCGAAGAACACGAAATGGAAAAAAATCACTATTTTTTTTTAATGGTATTTGCGATTAATATGTGAATGTGAATATCAAAATGTTATTTTATTAATATAACTGTAACATTACTTTACAATTAACCACTTCTAGTATCTTAAAACAACAAATAAAATGATCAGAAGAAAACAGTGTGTTATAAAACGGTTTTTGTTTATGCTCCTTGCATCGCAGCAGCACAGGAGTTGTGCGAAAATTACTAGTAGGAGACCATAATTTACAGGTTAAGTTTAAAATTCTCAAGCGGATTCATCATGGCAGAGGATCTAAATCCCAAAGGTTTTATTATGCCTTCATCAAGCCCATGTAATACTCGCTAAGGGTATTTGCAGTTATTAAGGAAGGAATTATTTGTGATAATCTACAAAAGACTAAATGGACTTCATCTAGAGTAAAATGTTCTAGGCCATTACCATTATTAGAATATATAGTTTAGTGAGAGGACTGCAAATGACAATTACTTTTTATTAATTGGTCAGCCACATTTTCTTGTAAAAATATCCAAGGCCAATTTTACAATCATAATGTGACGTACTTTCCCGAGAATCCTGAAAGTGTCACTATAGATACCCCAGCAACAGCGTTACTTACAGGTCAGTTCCTCGGGCGTCAATTCCCTTTTGAAGCGGGGAAATGCCACTACTTTCAAACAGCTGGTACAGTGGGGCTGGAGTATTGTAGGAATGAAACATAATTACAACAAAATTAGTTGCAAGACAAAGCACGCAACATTGTTGATTTGAAAGAATATGTGGAGTGGTAAAGATCTCCAAAAGTCACGGCTTCCATGCCACGACAGCGCCGCTATGTAACCACAACATTATTGAAACATAGCTGGATAAACCTATGGCTAGTAGCAAAACATTTTAAAGTGCCTACAATAGGCATCACTATGTTGCAGCAACTAAATTTACTAGTTGGGAGGTGGCTAAATGGACAAATAAGATAAATGAATATACAGTGTGTCCCGCTTTTCATAAATCCACCTTAATATCTCAGTTATCAATAATGCGATTTTCTTCAAATTTGAGTGGTAATTATATGTTGGAGAAATGAATTATTTGGCATAGTAAACATTTTCATTTTTCATTGGCGTGCGGTTTTAGGGGGTAAAAAGAAGTCGATTTTTCGGCAAAAGGATATTAGGGCTTATTTTAGACAAATTTTTCTATCATATTTGGATTCAGCATGTTTAAAAAATAGTAATTAATTTCTTAAAAACACTTTTTAATTTTTTGCTATAACAAACCTAAAATTTTTTTTATAAATTCGGTCTCTTCAACATAACCACTTTCCAATGATACCACCTCGTCACTAACCATTATGTTCTTTAAAAAAATCTGTCGTTAAGACAGTTACCTTGCAACCATAGGCATTAATCAAAAGTGCTTTGAAAAACAAGTTTTTATTTGATATTTGGCGATTCATAAGAATTGTCAAAAGTTAAATAGTGTTATTTAATTTATCAATCTTACTGATAATGGCAGAAAATCGGAGAGTAGTTCTTACAATTGAAGAAAAAGTTGAAATTATCCGCTTAATTAGTGATAATGAAAGATCTACGCGTCAGGTTGCTCGAATATTTAATCAACGTCACCGTGATCGAGCAGCAATTTGGCACAAAACCGTTGGTGACATCAACAAACTGTTTGCAAGAACCGGAGCCATTTTCAAGACAAGACGAAGAAGGTACAATTTAAATTTACGACAATATCCAAACGACGAATGCATTTTAACAGAATTTCGGAACAATCCAAATGGTAGTATAAGGGCAGTTGCGAGAACACTAAATTTAACCAAAAATAAAATATGGAGGTGTTTGAAACGCAGTAGGATTAGGGCATTTAAACCGAAATTTTTGCATACTCTCTTAGAAGGTGATTTTGAACGGCGGTTTGAATTTTGCCTATGGTTCCAAGGTAACTATCTTAATGACAGATTTCTTTTAAAGAACATACTGTTTAGTGACGAAGCAACATTTACGACAAACGTTGTGGTATCTAGTCAAAATTGTAGATATTGGGCAGCCGAAAATCACAACTGTAAAAACCAATACAGCGAAAAAGTTAACGTGTGGTGTGGCATATTAAACGAACAAATTGTTGGCCTCTTTTTCCTGGATAATCTCAACGCAGAAAATTTTCTAAGTTTTTTACAAAATTATTTAGATGATTTTTTTATGGAAATGCCTTTAGCACAGAGAGAAAATGTATACTTTCAGTCAGATGGTGCCCCGGCGCACAATTCTCTGTTAGTTAGAAATTTTTCAAATGCAAATTTCCCTATGAAGTGGATAGGTAGAAATAGCCCATTAGAACCGTGGCCCCCTGATGTTACCCCTTGTGACTTTTTTCTATGGGGGTACTTGAAAAATAAAGTGTATGCTACTCGGCCGTGTAACAGACAAGAGCTTTGCCATAGGATTAGACAAGCGTGTCAAGAAATTACTCCCCAAACTTTAAGAAAAGTGATTGAACGGTTAAGAAGGGTTGATGAAAAGTGTATTTTATTGGAAGGTGGTTATGTTGAAGAGACCAGAATTTAAAAAAAAAGCTGTTTTTAGGTTTGTTAGAGCAATTAAATAAAGTCATAAAAAATTAAAAAAGTGTTTTTTAAGAAATTAATTAATAGTTCGTTTCTGCCATAATCCGTTTTTCAGATCATGGAGAATATGGATTAAGAGGTTTTTGGACATGCTGAATCCAAATATGATAGGAAAATTTGTCTAAAATAAGCCCTATATATCCTTTTGCCAAAAAACCTACCCTATTTTATCCCCTAAAACCGCACGCCAATGAAGAATGAAAATTATTACTATGCCAAATAATTCATTTTTCCTACATATAATTACCACCCAAATTTGAAGAAAATCGCATTAATAACTGAGATATTAAGGTGGATTTATGAAAAGCGGGACACACTGTATAAAAAAGATAACCTTAATTAGAAAATGAACTTTCCAAATTTACAATGATTCTTAATTTAATATTACCTGTTGAAATCCAGTACCTCCGTTTTTATTTCAATTCCTTCATTGAGTAGAAATTCTTCCTCCATTTCAGCAACATTTTCCTCTTTAGGTTCTTTTTCTCCACAAAACGTTTCTCCTGTTTTAATCACATCAAAATTGCAGGCCAACACATCTTCTGGCGTAAACTGTTCCACATTGTTAAATATCAGGTCATCCATGTGCATATAACTTACAAGTTTGACCTCCTTTTTAGCACTTTCGTCATTTTCACAGAACATCTGTTCTAATTTAAATGCTCCATCTCCCTTCCCAGTTTCGCTCTTGCCGACATTCTCTATTTCCTCGCATAATTGTTTCTCTGCTTTGATTGCACCAATCAAGCTACCATCACTGGATTTTATATAAATATCTCTAGGTGTGAACTGTAATATTCCGCCTAACTCTATCAGACTTTTACTGTTCTGATCTAAAGTTTCACGATATTTCTTAACCTTTTCTTCTACAATCAAACAGTTCGTAATGAAATGGAAACAATTTTCTAGTGAGTCGTAGCAGGGTACACATATTACGGGTTTCTCGATGATACATAAATCCTGTCAAAAAAAAATATATTGAAAATGTTATTTAGTATGAAACAAACTATCTCGTATCAACTAATCTTTGTAAACGCAATAATTTTGCCGAAAGATAAAATTTACTGTGTGCTTGAAAATGTAGACTAGAAACCACGAAACTGTAGTCATAAACTGAAAAAATATTGTGATATTTAACAAGAAAAATTTGTGTTCGTTACCTGTTATAATGGAGTATCATAAGTAACAGATAACTCTATTGATTTCTTTAAATAAACAATAATTTAAGATAGCTAAAAAAGTCATATGTAATTTTTTTCCAACTTGTAAAGTTGTAAAAGTCATATGTAATTTTTTTTCCAACTTGTAAAAATAGGAAATAAAAGCATATGAAACAGAATTTTCTTTTAAATACATTGATATAATTTTTTTTCAGTATTTCTTCAAATAAAAATAGCTCAAAAAAATAGAACAATACTTTCTTCATAGTTTCATTTTTGTTTTTTTATAACAGAAGGGCCTTCGTTACTTGAGTTAAGTGATAATTATACTATATCAAATAGTAGAATGCCTATGTTCCACTATGGGTTCATTAATATAACTAAAAATAATGAATAATATAACACCCTCCATGTAATTTTTATTATAAAAAACACACTATCAAATAATATGACAATCAATAAATTATTCAACATAGGAAGTTCCTAAAAAAGTTGACTCAAATTTAGGACGCAATTTTATTAACTTTCTTGAGAGTTTAGTATATCTATTTGCAAAATTTCATGTTCTCAGCACGCCTGGAAACGCCCAAACAAACAGATATAGCCGTTATATGACTTATTAACTACGTTGAGGCATCTTGCGAACTAAACAGAGTAAAAAGTAAATAAACTAAATACATAGAAGAGAACAGAATGGAATTAATGTAATAATTTATAATTAAGCAATTTTCTGTAAATAAAACAAAACGCATCAAAATTTTTCTACCTGCGATAATCCCTTATTACAGGTAAAGAGTACAGGTTTAAATATCTTGGTATAATATCCACATTACAATTGATACGCCGCCAAAATGGCAAGAGCTGTGAAAAAACTGTAAACAAAGTTGTAGAGAATAAAATATCTCATAAAAAAAAATGAGTGGTGGATAATATATATTTACATATATTCATATTTTATTGTTTTGGAAATATATGCATTTAAATTCGTTCAATCCTTATGAAGCCACACTGTACATTTTCTGTGCACATAAGTATTAACATATGTATGCACTCACCTTCTTTTTTGTAGAAAATTTAATTTTCTACAAGTATTTATTATTAAAAAGTTTCAGTTAATTTTACCTACCTATAATTATGATCAGTAGGGAATCTAAAAACGACTTTTTGCACAAATAACGTTTGTTCTGGCAATATTTTGCAGCAGAAACAGAGCCCATACTTGAAAATAATAACAGATAAATGTTAACCAATAAATAACACAATAACACACTGCACTAAGTACGTCTATGAACTAAATAAATTGTACCCGCACCGTTTTTCAAGGTTTTAAGCCCAAATGGTTCGTGTATGACGATCTGCGCAAACCGTTCCCGCCATTCAAGTTTCCCTGCTGTCTCTCTTTCTATGCTGTGGCCAAAACGTAACTACATATGATCTATTGAACTGCCTATTTGTGGCTTCTTCTTGCCTATATTATCACAAAAGTCTGTCAGTATGAATGTGGCTATGGTCGCCAGTTTATTGACACCACTCAAAGGGAATATACTCTGGATATGATTTCAGTCTGTATGCATTATGATTATATTACTGTGATTATTATCAAATGATTATATTTGCATTCCCTACCACTTGAATATAAATTAATGGAGTTGTAAGTATTAGAGAAAAATTCTCACTACTCACACTAAACATTCTTACAAATGTGCGTATCCACATAACACAGTTTGTCTTAGTATGTACAAGTACATACTAAGTACAAACTGTGTTATGTGCGATGTCTCTGTAAATGCTATCAAATCTATATGCACTGAGACATGCAAATTAACATAAAAAATATTTTCACTTACTAATTCTGGAAGACATTTTCCTATCATATTTTTCAATATAACATCCCCTTTTTCAACATCGACTGATATAGCTGAACATTTTTTTACTGGATTCATACAAAATCCACATATATCATGATCCTCTGGAAAGCCAGCCTCATTTTCATTTTTGCTCTGATAGACATCTTTTAGATTCAGTTTGACAGTATCATTGTTGTTGACTAGCGGAATTATATAGTCACGTGTACAGAAGCATGCCGCTTTAAAATCATAACATTTTATTAGCATTTTTTCACAGTTTGTACACACCACAGGCTTCTGCATTGCGGCAAAATCCTAAAACAAAATTCGTCGAGAGCATTACACAGCTAAAATACATAGAAAATATTGAATTGAACTAGTTTCATATTTAAACTTCACCCCTTACAAACTGAACGTGAATTTTCGACACTTACCATTTTTGGCAGCAATATATCTAAAGCATCCTTGATATATTCCTCTATTGCTTTAAATTTGTCGCATATTTTTAAACAAAGTCTGCATATTTCTTCTTGGGGTCCCATTTTCATAACTAAATATATAACCTAAAAAGACAACTAAAGACTACCGTGAACTTAGCAACAATAACAATGCCAACGAAGCTACACAAAAATAACTATCCCTTTATATATCTAATCTGAGTTGATACTAATAGAGGTGCCTTCTGACCCCTATTCTCCGGTGGGGTGAATGCTCATTTCGGGAGAAAGGAAAAAGAAGGAAAGAAAAAAGAAGGAAATGAAAAGAGATAAAACATTCACATCCTCTGCTCCCTGATTCGAGAATAGGGTCCTTATTCTCCAATCGAGAAAATGCTCATTTCGGGAGAAAGGAAAAAGAAGGAAAGAAGGAAAAGAAAAGAAATGAAAAGAGATAAAACATTCACATTCGCTGCTCCGATTCGAGAATAAGGTCGAAGGCTGGTGTGAAGTGCACTGGACATGCGTAATAGAAATATTTGAATTAATAAGGTAATTTCTAGAGTTTTCGTGAACTATTTTTTGTGTATTGGTGTGGGAAAATTGAAGAAATCCAGTTCAAAATTGCAGGTTGGAAGATGACCCACAAGTAATTAATCTTCTAAGAAATGGTAACTATAAAGAATACCCTATAGGAATGTATTATTTACCTAATCTAACACTTTTTCTTAGATCATCAATTCACTGAGGAATTCTTCTAGAAAGCTTTCTAAAAAAATAAATCAGAAAAATATCAATTTCAATTACACTTATCCAATCCGTTGCTTTTATCACATTCAGCTGACTTTGCATGTAGTGTAAAACACACTACACTCAAAGACAAAGGAAAGGACCTAATATACACTAAGGTCGCTAGTTCTGTGCAGAAACAGCAAACGTCGAAATACTCTTAACTACTATTTTGTCGTTCAACAGACTTGAGTTTATATGGGGGCTCGTGCACCGTTTGATAGCTTGGAGGTCACGCAACACTTAACCTCAATCATTCTTCTTCTTCTAGTGCTGTCCCCTTAGAGGTTAGCGATCATTAATAAATGCAAAATTCCCAGCTGTATTTTTTTTTAACTTAAGTATGGGGCTCGTGCCACATACCGCTTGTACACCGATTGACAGCCGACATTCTTGGAGGTCACACAACCACATTAACCTCAATCATTCTTCTTCTTCTAGTGCTGTCCCCTTAAAGAGCTCGGTGACCGTTTGACAGCCGACATTTTTGGAGGGAGGAGAAGGAGACACAACCTCAAATTTTCCGATTTCTCCATGTGCAGTTCCTAGTTTTCTCGTGATTGTGACGTTGTGTCTCGTTCTCCTCCCTCCAAAAATGTCGGCTGTCAAACGGTACACGAGCCCTTTAAGGGGACAGCACTAGAAGAAGAAGAATGATTGAGGTTAACGAGGTTGCGTGACCTCCAAGCTGTCAAACGGTGCACGAGCCCCATTCGCAATGTATACAATCAGCCCTATGATGGAACGTTTACGTTAGTCATAATGCCTATGTTACGGTCATCTGTCTCTCTCACTCTCATATATTTTTTGGTCAGCGCTCAACATAACAGATGTATGTTAAATAACGTAAACGTTCCATCATAGGCCTGAATGGCTGCCTGATCACAACACAAAGTGTACACCGGCAGATGTGTGGTCTTGTATGTATCACTTCTATCACAATTTCTAAACTCTTTGAATACGTCATGCTAAGCCGTTTATTGCCTTATTTAGAAAAAAAAACAGTATTTTTGAGTAAGTAACACAATATGGTTTCCACAGAAATGATTTTACGGCTAATACAGTATTATCTTTTTATGATAAAATTACTAAATATTTTGGAAAGAAACCATACCCAGCAGAAGTTCTGTAATTTAAGTCGAGCAGTTGATTACGTAAATCATGACTTATTCCATAAATTGGAAGACTATTGAATAGAAGGCATTTTCTTAGAGTAGTTTGCGTCTTAGCTTTAAAATCGTAAACAGTGTGTCAAAATTACTTTTTGGATAAATGAGATAAATAAACGCGATCAACAATTTTTGGACCTAATTTAGGGGTTCCCAAGGTTGCATAATGGAACCTATATCATTCATTATACGCAAAAATGATTTACCTTCTCATATTCGATATGCACGTCGCAATAATGTTCGCAGACGATAATATGTCTGGTACTGGGAAAAAAAATAATTTTTGGATCAACATAAACAAATTTTGTAAATTTTCATCCTTATCAAAAATGTATTGATCATAATTATAATATTCGAGTAGGTTAATGACGATATCGAAAGATATTGTAAAATTTGTAGAGGTAAATGTTATTGAAGACATAAGCTGGCAAGTAGACTGTACAGAATAAATCCTATATCCTAGGAACAAAATTTCACTTTTTTAAAACCTATAAGATTGTCTTGAACCGTCCCTAGTAAAACCAAATATAAAATAAATAATGTTTTGACCGTCACTCTTTTTCATATGAAACAAATGTTACGAAAAATCATTTCTAAATATTTAAAAGTGTTTACATGATATTATAATATAGAGCATATTTTATTAGGAATATTAAATAAATCACAGAAACATATTTCAAAAATATTTATTTTAATATATACAGTGTGACAAACTTAAGTTGAAGTCACTCTAAGACGAAAAAAATCAATAAATCATATTAGGCATTTTTTTATTGGAAAATTTTATTAACAAAAGTTGTTGAGAATTGTTGAAAGTCCAAAATTTCATCAATATTAAAAAATTGAAAAACTGAAATCTAAAAAATTCATTTTAAAAAAATTACAAATTACTTGACAACTACCTGACAGCTTGAAATTAATTTCAAACAAGGTTGTCATGAATTTAAAAAAAAAACATTAAAATATTTTGGAGGTACTATATAGAAATTATAATGGAACTAAAACAATCAAACAGGCACTAACAAGTCCTAAAGCTATTACTGGAGAGCCGCAATTAGAGATGTAAAAATACCGTATTTTATTTGTTTGTGTATAATACATTTGTATAATACCGTATAGTACGTATAATATCTATTAAAGGAAGCGTCTGTTTTCGTGTCTTCTCACATTTCAACAGATGAACAGATGCTTCACCATTCTAAAATAGTTTCTTGCAAATGAACATTGACAAAATGTACATCTGTACGTTTGAACACTTCCCTTCGTTTGACTTTGGATTCAGCAGGATAAAAAATCTCAAAACATACTTATCAAACTTTGAAGGTTTTCCCATTTTGAAGATAAAGATATCATTCCAATCCTGTAATTGAAGTAAAAAAGACAATAAACAAAATAATTCACATCAATTCAAATAAATAATAATAAATATGAGTTGAAATAACATAACCTAACTTTTATCTGATACCAGTGGTATTAAAAAGTTTTATAGCGTACCATAAAATACGTTTTGTACCGGGTATTATACAATTGTATTATACACTTTTACATCTCTAGCCGCAATGCATGATCAATACGAGTCACTGATGATGACCAACCCCTTGAGACACATGAAACTGAAGGAACTAATTATAAAAACTGGACTGGTACCTCATCGTTCAGGGGGGATGCTGGATATATGCAACTATAGAGGTTATACATAACCTTGTCCCTAACTCACATGATGTGTACTCAGTATTTTTTAACAAATATTGTTATGACAATTTTGTATGGCATATATTTATAAAAAAGTATAATTTTTATAGAAACTGTTATATTGATTTCAATATTCTACAATATAGTTTATCAACAAATGTGTTGCCTTTCATTAGCTTCCGATAGTTATTTTAGCAGGATTTTTGTGGATCAAAAAGTGTCGTATGAGATAATATTTATTTTTTGTCTGAAATAAACACGAGGCACAACGATACATTTTTATTTCAGAAGGCTCTTTATGAATTAGTAGGTGCGATTTCAGAGTTGATTTTCGCCTTGCCTGATATGAACATAAATCACACGGGTACATAGTTGTTTCTGAGGGATTCTTGTGGATAGAGAGGTGTTGTTCAAGACTACGTTTTCTTTTTGTCTGAAATGAACAAGAAGCACAATGATACATTTCTCCTTCAGAAGGCTCTTTATGAATTAATAAATGTGATTTGAGATTTGATTTTTGCCTCGTCTGATATGAACATAAATCACACGGGTAGTACACAGTTCTTTCTGAGGGATTCTTGTGGATCGAAAAGTGTTGTACGAGGCTAGATTTACTTTTTGTCTGAAATGAACAAGACGCACAACGATACATTGTTATCTCATTGTTATCTCTGGCTTTATGTATCAACAGATGTTGTTTCAAGTAGTAATTACGTTTTGTGCTATAAGAACACATATCACAATGGTGCATTGTTACTTCGGAAGGGTCTTTATGGGTCAACAGGTGTCGTTTCATGTGTTTTTTATATTTAGTATTAAACGAACAAACATCACAACGGTGAATCGTTACTTCGGAAGAGTCTCTATGGATCCTCATATGTGCATATAGACTTTCTTTATATTTTGTATGAAACAAACAAGATGCGCACTTATACAACTTTACTTCTGTGGGATTACTATGAGTTAGCATGTGACGCATTAAACATTTGTTTTGTGTCACCTGATATGAACAGAAATCGCAACGG
The DNA here is from genome assembly GCA_936432065.2 of Rutpela maculata. NCBI lineage: Eukaryota > Metazoa > Arthropoda > Insecta > Coleoptera > Cerambycidae > Rutpela > Rutpela maculata. The sequence continues at coordinate 135,482,969 of OW386292.2, read as the reverse complement.
TACATTGTTCGTTCTAACGGTTTTCTATGCAACAACATATGTGTTTTCAAGGATCCTTTATATTTGGTCTTGAAAGAACAAAGCTTGCACTGAAGCATTCTTATTTCTGTAGGATTTTTATGAATCAAGTTGTGGGTGTTCATGTTTCGCTTATATTTAGTCCGAAATAAGCAGGACGCACACTGGTACACATTTTCTGAGGTGCGTCTTTGAGGTAAGGCCCGTCTTCCAGCTTCGTTTGTATATTTTCTGCTAGATTTAACTAATGATACTTGTGACAAGTTTTCACTTGGCTGTACCACCGAACATTTCTGCCTCTCACGTAGGTTGTAGTTGTGAGTGTCTTCTTGTGGTGAAATACCACTGTCTTGGACACTGAAAATTATAAAAATGTTAATTACTACAATTACAAAGTTCGGGAAGGCTTTAAATAGGAAGATAAGGAAATGTTTGGTAACTTGGACATAAATAAAGTGCTTAGAGATTTGCAGAAACCAATTTGAGATTGAAAGTATTTAGAAATGGAAAAAAAATGTCTCTTATTTTTTTGTGTTATAACTTGAAAATAACCCACGGAACAATTTAAAAGTCGTTTGGAATTCAGGAGGTTCTAAGAAAGTTTTGTCAAGGTAATAAAATAGTCTTCTGCTTTATTGATGTTGTGATTAAGACCTTTTTAGGTCTTATAAGGTAAGTTTTAAGGTGTTCTGTAAGTCCTAATTATAAAGGCAATTTGCTGCTAGGATTATTTGTATCTGTAACGGTTTATCATACCTACATAAAACTTTCCGTAAAGCCAAATGGTTTTATTACCTTCTTAAATTCTATTAAGAATTAAAAAGGCATTAAATTATTCTTTATGGTTTTAACATGTATGTGATAAATAGATTTCAAGTTATTTCTAAAACTGATGATTTTCAATGCCTATTAGTACTTACTAAAGGTGATTACAAAACTAGTCTCTTAATACATCCTTACGAATATTTTGACGAAACCGTTATAAAGAAAAAGGCATGAGACAAATCCTAACTTCATAAAACACTTTCTAAGGACTCGATTTATTGAAACAAATGTGTTAGAAGCATTTCATCACTTGTAATTATTTTTTTGGAAAGGTGAACGAAAATTAAAAAGGGTGGCTATGTTAAAATGAATGAATGAACGAATGAAAACTTTATTTAGGTTTAGGTTTAGATTTACAACAATTACACATTTCTGAGGTAATGTACGGAAATATGGAATAAGAAATCTGCTTATTATATCTACAAAAAATGTTATGCCTAAATAAAGAAAATGGTTTACATTTTGCAAAAAATTCATCAAGGAGGCCAAGGATCCAGGGGACATGTCGGAGTCCGCATCAGAGGATAACTTCCTGCTGCTTCTACCAATCAAAATTGTACAGGGCTATGAAAAGTTAGCTGTACAAAATTATTCACCATAGGAACGGGCTGAAAACAAGCAAAAATGGAGTGAAATAAAAAACCAGAGAGTAAGCATCGATTTGTTGAAAAAGATTTATAGAATAAAGAATATTAGTGGAAAATTTAAGAAAAATAAAGTGAAAAAAAGTAAGGCAAGTTTAAGAAGTATTTTATAAGAAAACAACTTACCTGGAGGAAAACAAGAATCCAGAGAGAAATCAACAAATTTCACCAGCTCTCTGAGAACGCCACCCAGAGAAAACAGCACTCCACAGTTTGAGTAAGACATCACAAACAGTGTAAAACCATTTTAAAAACGTTAATATTCGAACAAAACCTTAATAAAGTGCAAAGATAACCTCAAAACCATAATTCAATCATTGTGATAAACAATAAAATTAAATTAAGCACAAACAGCCAAAGCAGAGATCTGACAAGAATGTTTTGAAATCAGCATTTGATTCAGTGAGCAAAGCAAGGAGGCATTTTCAATTCAGAAATAAAATTTTCAATTCAAATTAGCAAATTCATTTAAAACAAAGCAATTCATTGGCAACCCACTTTAGACCCAGAGAAAAGTTTCCACTGAGCTGGCAAAACTAACAGCCAGTTTTTCAATGTCGAGTTAACTCCTGTAAATGAGTTAACTCTGGGTTAAGAGAAAAATTGCGTATTTCAAATGCGAGTTAACTTGAAACCTCGAGTGAAATCGAGATTAAGATAACTCTAAGGTGAGGTATGAGTTAACTACAAATTTCAGTTTAAAACTAACCTAAAATTATTTTGTGGTGTAAATAAACTGTGATATTTTTCAAATACATGATGGATTATGATTTTGATGTAAGTGCTTATACCACTGATGTGGAAACCTAAGACCCAAGTCACTTCGAAAAATGGAATCGACATGATTTTTTTGCGCGTTTTCATTTATATCCTACTGTAGAAAATTTATTAGAAGTGCAATAAGATATTTCGTATCCTACGAACATGTAATGTTTGTTTTTCAGAAATGTCTGCCCTCGTCAGAAAACCAGTTGTTATTAGGGTTACGATATAATGCTACCGATTCTTTTCTTCTGCCGTAGATTTTTGTGGGCGCATACATCCACAGCAAGTAAATGCATACGGTGTGTAAGTCAAGCAATAGCTAGTTATTCAAGGCCCAATTAATCAATTATATAGAAATGTCTCAAACAGATACAGATAATGCAAAGTAAGCAAAATTTTTTAAATATATTGCACGATTTCCGAGTGTCATTGGAGCTATTGGCTGATTTGGCTGTAGTCATATAAAAGAATTAAATCACCTGAATTATTCAAAAATCGAAAGCTATTTTTCTGTCTACATGTTCAAACAATATCAGATTAAAACCACAAAATTATTGCGGGTTTATGTACCTATTTTAATAACTGTTTAGAGAACTGTTTGAAATACAATACCAATGATATATTAAAAAATTGTAAAAGGTAGGTTAATTTAACATTTAATACTACAGAACTATAGAAGAAGAGATCAAAAATTCTCGTGCAAAATCCCGAAAATATAAGTAAAATTCATACTTCTCATACCAACATAATAGAATATTATACAGACCTTGAGTTAACTAACTCATATGAAAAGTTCTAATGAAAAACAGTTGTAACGTTATCTCGAACTTACCTTCGAGTTAACTTGTGAGTTAGAGTTATCTAACTCGAACTTTAATTCGACATTGAAAAACTGGCTGTAAGAGGCAATGACATTTTCAAAAAAATAGTACGATACACATGCACTAAAGCTGTTATAAGAGAGAATTAGCCCTGGTAGCACCAAATATGAAATAAATATTTATTATATGTTTTTAAATATTTATATTTCAGTTAAATATTTGAGAGAAAAAAATAATATTTTTCAAATATTCAAAGAGAAATATTATTTCACCAATATTTACTCATCATGCATAACATAAATATTGGTAAAATAATATTAGTAAAATAACATTTATTTAATATATTCAAATACAGATGGAGAAAATATATAAAATTTAATATGTACATTATATTAAATGAATATTTGTGGTCAATATACTTGCTGGTATTTATTACTGTTTCCTGCAAGTAAACGTAACCTTTGTAATAATTTGATTTTCAGTCTATTTAAAGATTTAGTAGAAAATTTTATTCCATGTTTTTTTTTGCTCCCTTAAGAGATTAACTCAACTCATCTCAGAACGGAATATAAGACATGCAGCATTGCCACTTATTAGATGATTTCCTAGAAATTGGCAAATTTTATATGTGAGGAATCTGTTGAGAACAGATAAATACAATTTCAATTGTCTATTTTACCTATTCTAATTAAAATTTCAGCCATTCATGTAATTATGTGTCTAAGAACTGCACAAAAATGTTACTGCTGCAAAATTTTACTATTTTGTTGTGACTGGCAATGCTGCATATATTTATCTAAACGTTCTGTGTTGCATGACGCAGATGTTGTAAAACTATGAACTTGTCACATCACGAACACGAACACATTACGAAGATTATTATATTGTGCTATCAAACTTATATCAAACCTAAGAAGTTTTAGAGCCGTTTTCTTCACCTCTAGTTAAAATGTATAAGGCATGTAATGAAAATTATATAACAGATTATTTTGGCATTGCCTCTTCATTGCCTGCAGCTGTGACTTTTGTATGTATAGGCAATACACACAAAATGCACGATCTGCCATGCCAGTCTGACTTGTACGCGTAATTTATTTTGTGTTCATTTTATAATAACATATTGTATTTAATATAATGTATTTTTTGTGTACTTCTCTAAAAAATAAATGGAGACTGAATATATTTTCTAACCCCATAAAATCTAATTAACATAAATGGTTATTATATCTAACCAGAATATTCTACCTGGTTAATTTTTGCATTTCATAGTTAATATTTAATATTTTGTACATGTACTATTCTGAATATGATTTATTTAGCCTTTTACATGGATAAATAAAATAAATGAATGCATTAAAAAAATAGAGAAAACAAATTTTCCAGGTTAAAAATTAAACTTAATATATCATTACCTGCGGCAATCTTGTTCTTCTGCTTTGATTTCAATTTCTTCATTAGATAAAAATGTTTGGTCCTCTATTTTAGCTAGGTTTACCTCTTTACAAATCATTGGTTCTAATTTAAATTCATCACTTTCGCTACAAGTTTTTCTCTCATTGGCATTTTCTCTTTGCTCACAGTATTGTTTTTCTACCTTGATTGCATAAACCAATTTACCATCTGCCTCGCTTACTGCTCCATCTCTTGTTTTAGACTGTAACAAACTGCTTACCTCCAATTGATCATTACTGTTTATATTGAGAGTTTCGCAATCTTTCTTAATCTTTTCTTCTACAATCAAATAGTTTGACACAAAATGACAACATTCTTCTAGAGAGCGGCGGCAGGGTGCACAGATTACAGGTTTATTGATGATATTTATATCCTATAAAATAAAAAGCAAATATTGAAACTGTAAAATGGATACGACACACATGTAACTAAAAAACGTTAAAAAGGGATTGAAAACCATGTTGTTATAGAAACCGGTTGATTCAAAGAAAAAATGTCGTGCGAAGAAACGTTCTTATTAACCAAAGGATAAGACAGGATCAGTGGGCCAGAGAGGTATTTTCAAAATAACTTGTCAATGTTAAGTAATAAAGTTACCATTGACACAAATTCAGCCTCCGATCTTCCTGGATTCTTTCCCAAGTAGCACCTTAAGTCAGAATTATGTAATGCAGCCCTCGTTTTGGTCCCGTTTTCCCGTTTAACCTAACTTAATTGACTTAAAATTTACGTAAAATATAAGTAAATGGGGAATGAGACGACGTCATGAATACCTCTTAAATAAGGCTGCTCAGTTGTAATGACCTATTGGTTAAAGAACATATTTCCCTGAACAGGTAATTTAAACGTAAAAATGTTGTTTAATTGTGGTCGTTGATAGGTAATATTTACCAAACCAGTTATCCTTTTTCAACTGCAATCTTTCTTTCTCAGAAATAACTAATAAGATTTTATTTACAACAATAATGATTTACTTATAAGTCACCAGACATAAGCAGCACTGACATAACTAGAAACCATCAGACATCTCTATTATAATGATGGAGTAGAAGTGCATCATATAATGTCATACGTAGTTGTGAAATAATGTGCCCACTTCCCCTCTGTGTGTGTTTTTTATTGCCAATCAATTTCCATTGTAAATATATCCATTCTACCTCGGAGTATTAAAGGGGCCTCAAGTATTTTACGTCTTTAAAGAAAAACAAAATTTTTTTAGCTTAAATGTATTTTCAAAATATTTGTAAAATCCTATTCAATTGCCCGGCAGGACTTTCCTAGGGCATAAAATATTATAATATTGTACTTTGTATCTGTTAAATAACCTTATATTAATGATTTTTTTCAATTAAATACTCATCAAAATTTCATTGTAAAATGGCCTCTTACAGCTGGTTGAAAAATATGGAGAAAATAGTGCCAAAATAGTGCCATGCGTTTTTCCTTGAGACAAAGTGTTAAAACTTATATTATTTACTTTAAAGTTAAATAGGTTAAAATAATTTTGTAGTCTTCAAAATTGTAAAGTCTTTAAAGTTCATGCAGAACTAAATTGGTCATATTTCCCAAATTAGGTTAGAGAAGGCGGTAAATTGAGTGACGTCACTTCTGTTTCTAACCTCAAACTTCTTTGGCTGCAATTGTTGTTTTCTGAGTTTGTGGTTTATTCCTTCAAGTTTCTCTTGTATTTTGTCAATAAAAATGGATCTGTTTTGTTTTGAATGTGAGAAAGTATTCTCCAGCCAGTCAGCGTTAAATCGGCACAACAGAATTGTGTATAAATAAACAAATCCGACGTATTTATATCAAATCTACAGTGCCTAAAAGATACCTGTGCTTAGAGTGCAAATTGGGTTTTAACTTTAATAACGACTTGCGTTTGCATTTGATGGAAAAACATGATCACATCACGGATTCGGTGAATTTGGAATTTAAAAATATTTCAGGTAAAATAATTAATCTTTTGTTGGTTAGTTTAATACTTTATTTTTTATTTGAATAAATGTATCAATAGAAAACACATCATATGAAACTTGTTTTTTAATTCTTAATTACCACTTCCCCATCTATCAACTTAAATTTATTCATAGGTATAGGTTTAAACCTTCTATAGGGCCATAAACCATTTTTACAACTTCTCTTCAGTTAGTACATTCAGGAACACTGAATACAATCCAAATAGTCACTCCGTTACACTACTAACACTACTGAACTTCACTTAGCTTTTCATTCTGCAAACTAAGTACTAGAATCTAGAGAAAAAAAATAGTTTTATTGTACTAAACTCTGAAAGATTAACAACTGTTTTACCTGATATAATGTAGTCATTACTTCGAATGCAAACAAGTCGGTAATAGAAAAGTTGAAATACAATTACGAGTATCTTTAAGTACACAGCATATTAGATATATTTATAATTATGTCCTATTTGCTTGTGCACTTTTCAGTTGTGCCGACTAAAGGTTGACTGGCTGTAGAATACTTTCTCGCATTTAAAACAAAATGCCTCCAATTTTATTTTTAAAAACACGAAAACAGAAAACCCAAACAACAACAAAATAAATTGCTACAAATTATCCCTCGAATAAAGTACAGTTGACACTGGGAAGAACATCAACATAAAACAATCATTATAGTCCTTTGAAGTAATTTAGACAATGAAAACGTAATTTTGCTTTCCAGGGAAGGGACCTAATTCTATTTTTTAAGTAAAAATAACTTTCAGGACATTTTATGAAGTAATATTTGCCTTTAGGTTAAACACATATGCTAGGTTAGTGGAGAAGTAAAATTAGGGTAAATTTTACCTAAAATTGGAACTAGTTGTGACCATGAGGTTAAAGTTATAACCTAAATCTGACTACAAGGACAAGACAAAACTCAGGTTATACTTACGTAAAAAAATTGGTAAAATTTCCCTGTTTTTTATTCAGACAAAAGACAGCGACTCCAAAGTTAATAATTTAGTATAAAATTATATAATATTTTCTTACACATAGACCTCAATATGCACTTTAACTTTAGAGTTAAATTTTAAGGAACAGTAACGTAAATATTTCTTGTAAATTACACTAAAGTCAATGTGACTTTATCAGGAATTCCATAAGAAAATATTACCTAAATATTGCTTACTAAATTACTATTAAGTCCGTATACCTTCAAAGTTGAAAGCAATGGTTGCAATTACGTTATATCAACTATCTTAGGTTAATGTGGCTTTAAACTGGTAATATAAACTAATTGTGCTACTTGGGTTAGATAATTGACCACATATAGGCGCGAGCGGATATTTTTGAAAATTATTTTATTCAAAAACCATCGCAGCTAAACTAATAAAACGAAAACTTTTTGTTAGATAATACATTGTTCTATATTATATATTTTTTGTGGAATTTTTCAACTATATTTACTATTTAAAAAAAAATTGAAAATAAAAAATTCTTATTTTTTTTTTCATAGTTCACACAGAGGTACAATCACAGAAAAAATATATAATGTAGCTTACTATGTCTAGTATTATCACCAAAAAGTGCATTCAGATAAAATAGGTGAAACACTTTTAAAAAAAATAAAAACTCATGACCGTCCTGGAGTTCTCACTACTTTATATCTCTCTTTAATATAAACTTGCTCATAAATGTATAAACAAGGAGTTAAGTGTTTGTAATTTGAATAAATAAAGTAAATGCTCTGAATTACAGTTATTATTTACGTTAAGAATAAGAAAGGTGCAGTATAGAAAAAAATAAAGTCCAAGAAAATATTATTTATTATGATACAATTTATTAATTATTACAATGCTGTCCTCACGAATAATTACGTGAATATTTTCTGACGTAAATATATTAGATAAAACTTCTGCTGGACGTACTGTGCGGGAAAGATATCGGGCATGAGACAAGTAATATACGGCTGCGGCTATATGTGAACAGCATCCTACCAGTCTTATTGAGCAGTCGCAGCAATATCGACGTATGCTTTGAATTATCGTTCCATTAGATATATGATCATTGTAAGTCTGGTAAATTTTACTGTTGATTTGGCTTGATCTTACTTCCAGTTTTAATACGTTGGGAGCGGCTTTTCTATAAATATTAGATGTGTTTTGGTTACACTGTTGCATTAAATACACTGAGGTACAATTTAAAAAAATAATGGATTTTTAGCTTATCTTTTGGGGGAGAAAGCGCAAGTTATATCTTAAAAATTAAATTTTTTTCGATTTCTCAAATGAGGAAATTTTCGGATTATACGATTTTTATACGCCCTCCGGATTCGTATTCAGCAGAAAATTTTACATCAAATACGACACTTTCCAGTTTTAAGTCTGAGGGTATTTAGGGCTGAAAGATAACATTTCCAGAATCTAAACTATTAATTTTGTTTGACAGAGATTGTAAGTATACTTGATTTCAAAAAAAGTAGTACAACTCTTGGTCTTTTTTTAGTTGTCTAAATTGTTCTTTTGACAGTAAATTATTGAAATGAACTTAATAACTATAAATATAGATGTCAGTCAGTTGTAATTACGTAAGTTGATGCTGATATGCTGATAACATAACAAATTCTGGGAATAGACTAAAAATAGAACTAAAATAAGTTCAATGATATCAAGCGGACATTAGGAGATTATTTTTGTTAAAGACGTGCCCAACATATTAAAACTGGAAGTAAGATCATGGCATATCAACAGTAAAACTTACCAGATTTACATTGATTATATACCTAATGGAACGACAATTTAAAACATACGCCGATATTTCTGCGACTGTCCCAATGAAACAACAACGGTAGGATGCTGTTCACACATAGCCGCAGCCGTATATTACTTCTCTCAAGCCCGATATTTTTCCAGCATAGTACGTCCAGCAGAACTTTTATCCAATATATTTACATCACAAAATGATCCCATAGTTATTTATGAGGATAGCGACAAAGATTAATTATATTGTAATAATTAATAAATTTGTATCATAATAAATAATATTTTCTTGGATTTTATTTTTATCTAGACTGCACCTTCCTTATTCTTAACGTAAATAATAATTGTAATTCAGAGCACTTACGTTATTTATTTAAATTACAAACACATAACTACTTGTTTATAAATTTATGAGCAAGTTTATATTAAAGAGAGGTACAAAGTAGTAAGAACTCCAGGACGGTCATGACGAGTTATTTTTTTTAAGTGTTGTTTATCTGAATGCACGTTTTGATAATAATACTAGACATAGTAATCTGCATTATATATTTTTCGTGTGATTGTACCTCTGCGTGAACTATGAACAAAAAAATAAGAATTTTTTACTTTTTTAAATAGTAAATATAGTTGAAAAATTCTACAAAAAATGTATAATATAGAACAATGTATTATCTAACAAGGAGTTTTCGTTTTATTAGTTTAGCTGCAATAGTTTTTGAATAAAATAATTTTCAAAAATATCCGCTCTAGCCTATATATGGTTAATTATCTCAAGAACGCAGGAAGATCGGAGGCTGAATTTGTGTCAATGATTACTCACCGATGTCACAACATAAGTTATTTTGAAAATACCTTTCTGGGGTCACTGAACCTATCTTATCATGCTAGACCCTTTAAACGTCTTTTAAACATCACAGATAACGATTAATCAATAGTAAAAAAAACGATACATATTCATTAATTGTCAACATTTGACAATGAATTGACAACTCAAAAGCAAATTGGATGGTTCTGCTGGACTACAGTAAGGCCTTTGATTTAGTAAACCATGAATTTCTTATTGCTAAATTAAGTTATTACGGATTCACGGAGCAGGTCTGTCAATGGTACTCTATTTATCAAATAGATTACAAGTTGTTGAAGTTGATAGTGTAAGATCATTGCCAGCAGTCATGAGGCATGGTGACCCACAGGATAGCGTATTGGGACCCATTTTATTTAGTCTGTATACAGCTTACATAAGTAGCAGGTCTGTACATTCGTTTAAACAAAGATATAACAAATATTCACTTAGTTTACAAAATGTATTGTAATATGATATGATATAAGATGTTACTTTTATAAATGTGATGTACTATTTTTTTTCTTGAGTGGTTTCCGCGGGTATAGGAAGCACTGCACTTGATAGTGTTGCTTGGTGCGTGTCTTGTCGATCATGTTGACACCAGCCGGGGGTGATCAGGCTCTGTACTACGGTCCTGTATTTGGCTTAACATAAATATAGGTGGGTTGGAGCTGGGTGTTTTTGGGGCGTCTCTGGGTGTTGCCGGCATGGTTGGCGGGGCACGTGTCAGGTGAATAATTCGAGTGTAGTGTTTGGATTAGTAATATGGATTAGTACCTTGCATTCACAAAGTATATGTTCTGCAGTTTCAGTTGCAGCTTCACAGTATCTGCATTTTTCATCTTCTGCCATGCCCATGTTCTTGAGATGATATCTCAAGGGGCAATGGTCAGTTAGAAGGCCTGTGATCAGCCTTAGGTCGGACTTTTTGAGTTCGAGAAGCCTTGTGGCATTCTTTGTTGAATAGGTTATAAACCTCTTCGCTTGTTTTTAGCCTGGAGTAGTCCTCCAATAGGGCTTCTTTTGTTCCTTTTTCCATTTTAGGACCTCCTCTGTTATGTGTCTTAGATAAGCCACAGAACGGTTCGGGTCAAAAATGGAGCTTCAGCCCCTTCTCTTGCGAGGCTATCAGCCAATTCGTTACCTTCTATTCCTTCATGCCCTGGCACCCACATCAAGGTAATCTTGTTGTTTTTTGCTAATTGCTTCAGGGGATTGTCTACATTCCCAGGCAATTTTACTTCCACGTCCAGTGGAAGTATAGTAACGACAAAAAAAATTTTTAAAATTTTTATTGTCCAAATAGGCTTAAAATGTCATGAAATGTCGAGATTTTAAGTTTGAGCAAAAAAAAAAATTTCTCTCTGTCGGTCTGTCTGTCTGTAACTTTTTTTTGTTCGCACGTTTGCTCTGGAACCGTTTGAGATATTGACTTGAAATTTGGTACACATATATACTTTAACGAGATCTAGAACTAGATTTTCATCTTGTTCCGTCGAAGAGTTGAGGGGTAAATTGGGGTAAATTTGGGGTAAATGGGTAAATCAAGCAGGTAAGAGTCCATGAAATTGGTATTTAGTATATACAAGAGAAGCTGAGGTCTCAAAAAAATGTTTGGCATTAGCCACCCCCATTACCACCCCCACCTCCTTATTAAAGGGGATGAAAAAAAATGTGATTTTGTGCATGTACAGGAACCAGAAACCTCAAAATATTTTTTTACTTCATCCACCCCCACTACCACCCCCCTATCACCACCCCCACCCCACTACTGATGTGGGGTATCGTTTTATGGGTTTTTGGGGTAGAGGATTTCAAATATTATTTTTATTAAAGTTCCATAAACAATTATTTTCACATACAAAGTTTTTTCGTTGTGAGTGACTTGGATAGAGAATCTGGATGTGGAAGTAGTGATTCCTTGGGCAGCGGTTTTTAACAAAGGTATAGAACCTGAAAGCCTCTAATGCTGCCTGGCTATCTGAAAGTATATAGATCTTTGCCCTTCGAGTGCCTCTATTTAGGCATTCCTGAGCACATTGATCTATAGCATAAATTTCTGCTTGTAAGATGGTTGGGGTGTTACCAAGAGCTTTAGATAGCCTGCATTTAACCCTTTGTTTAACCCTATATGCATTAACCCCATATATGCAATTATGATGTTCATATAATATTAAAGATGAACAAACTATAAGTATGATGGACATTCATTATTTTACCTAACAACACCTGCTTAAAGCCAAAAGATGACTATAATAGTGTTCTTGTTTTATTTTATGCCTAAAAGTCATGATTTAGTTACGGTGAAGTACATACATCACCACTTTCACCATAAGAGCCATTTCATAGCTAGTAATAAAACAGCCAAAAAAATCAAAAAGTGAGTCAAATGAGTTGCACATGCGTTATGGCCATTTGGCTCCAGTTGCATTTTGATGACCAAGATATGATTCCCCATTTACGTCACCAGTACGTTTTTAAAATGTAATAATTCAGTTTTAATAACAGTCATTATAACCAAATAGCCATTCTTTTTAGCTACTGTAACATGATGATGATCAAAATACAACTCCTTGTGCTACTTGGGTCATGTTAGCAGGGACGCCACTGGTGGAGCGTTAAAATAACTTTTCTAACTAAAATGTGTTGTTTTATATCCTACTAACACATACCAAAATTGAAAATAACATCTAAAGTACTTTCCGAGATATGAAAAAATAATGATTTAAAAAAAATAATTCAACACTCTGTAGCAAAAAATTTAAGTGATTGCGGACATATATTAATATGAAGTTTTCTTCATAAGATGACCTAAGGAATCACACCCTGAAATATTAGCACATCGTGTATACATTTGACACAGCATTTAGCTACTAAAAAATCTGAATATGTGTCTACCTAAATCATCTTATATTAAAAATAATAACATTTAACATAAAAATACTGATACGTACCAATTCTGGAAGACATCGTTCTACCATTTTCTTCAACGTGTCTCCCTCTTCAACATCTAAGGATATGGCAGAACATTTCTTTACTGGATCCATGCAAAATCCACAAATGTCTTGGTCTTCTGGAACACCAGTACCATTCTCAATGTGCCTTAGAGCTTTTAAATCAAGTTTCACATCTCTCTCATTGTTAAGGAATGAAATTAAATAGTCACGCGTATAAAAGCAGGCTACTTTAAAATCAAAACATTCCATAAGCATTTTTGTACAGTTTGTACACATCGCGAGTTTCTGTATTACAGCTGAATTCTAAAACAAAATCCGTCGAAAGCATCAGACAGCCGAAATGTGTTATAGATATTGAAGGGTATCAAATTTAATCTTACATAAATTTTCCTCTTGTAATAAACGTTATGTTCAACACTTACTATTTTTGGCAGAACTACATCCAAGATGTATTTCATATCTCCCTCCATAGCTGGAAAGTTAGCACATGTTTTCGAACAAAGTCCGCACATTCTGTCTTGGGTTTCCATTTTCTATAACAAAACAGAATACACACATGGTAATAATAACCTGTAGGAAGTTAGCAACGCGTTGCTGGCAACGCGTTGCCAACTTCACACTTTCAAAATATTTGGCAACGGAAATAAGTTTTGAGTCAATATTGGAAAAATTATTGGAAATCATCAGTATTAAAATTACCTTATATTACATAATAGAGTAAAAGCCATTGTAATACTACAAACTACAATAAATCATTTTTGGTCGAAAAACGAAAATTTATTAAAATAAATTTTAATGTATGTTTATAACTATTCCAATGGAAAATTCCTACTCGGTACAGCTCCTACGTGGTGATATTCATCCTGACATCAGAATATAAAGCAATATTCATTGCAGTCAAAGAATGGAAAATTCCAAAAATATTTTTTCGAACACGTGTCTGTGTTTAAAGACACATACATATCATACTCCATGACCACCCACAGACCCAATAGGGAGACGAGTATCCTACAACCGGAATAGTTACCTATCGTCAATAAATTGAAAATAAAAAAAATACATTTTCTCGAAAACGGTGAAATATCGGTGATCAAACTTACATATCATCGTATATACTACAATCCCTATAAGGTGAGAGGCGTCCTATGAGCGGAATAAAGTTTCCACAATAAAAAAATGGAAAATTAAAAAAAAATTATTTTCTCGAAAACCTTGAGATGTCGGTGATCAAACTCACATGAATATCTCCGTATATACTGCCACCCACAACCCCCATAAGATGACAATCGTCCTACAAGCGGAATAAAGTTTCTACAGTAAAAAAAATAGAAAATATAAAAAAATTACTTTGTCGAAAACTTTGAGATGTCGGTGATCTATCTCACATGATTATCTTCGTACATACTGCCACCTACAACTCCTATAAGGTGGCAATCGTCCTACAAGCGGAATAAAGTTTCTACAGTAAAAAAAATAGAAAATATAAAAAAATTATTTTCTCGAAAAGCTCGAGATCTCGATGATCAAACTCACATGCATATCTTCGTATACATTGCCACTTACAACCCCTATAGGATGGCAAATTATCCTACAAGCGGAATAAAGTTTCTACAGTAAAAAAAATAGAAAATATAAAAAAATTACTTTCTCGAAAACTTTGAGATGTCGGTGATCTATCTCACATGATTATCTTCGTACATACTGCCATCTACAACTCCTATAAGGTGGCAATCGTCCTACAAGCGGAATAAAGTTTCTACAGTAAAAAAAATAGAAAATATAAAAAAATTATTTTCTCGGAAACCTCGAGATGTCGATGATCAAACTCACATGCATATCTTCGTATACATTGCCACTTACAACCCCTATAGGATGGCAATTGTCCTACAAGCGGAATAACGTTTCTACATTAAAAAAAATAGAAAATATAAAAAAATTATTTTCTCGGAAACCCCGAGATGTCGATGATCAAACTCACATAATTATCTTCGTATACATTGCCACTTACAACCCCTATAGGATGGCAATTGTCCTACAAGCGGAATAAAGTTTCTACAGTAAAAAAAATAGAAAATATAAAAAAATTATTTTCTCGAAAAGCTCGAGATCTCGATGATCAAACTCACATGCATATCTTCGTATGCATTGCCACTTACAACCCCTATAGGATGGCAATTGTCCTACAAGCTGAATAACGTTTCTACATTAAAAAAAATAGAAAATATAAAAAAATTAGTTTCTCGGAAACCCCGAGATGTCGATGATCAAACTCACATAATTATCTTCGTATACATTGCCACTTACGACCCCTATAGGATGGCAATTGTCCTACAAGCGGAATAAAGTTTCTACAGTAAAAAAAATAGAAAATATAAAAAAATTATTTTCTCGAAAAGCTCGAGATCTCGATGATCAAACTCACATGCATATCTTCGTATACATTGCCACTTACAACCCCTATAGGATGGCAATTGTCCTACAAGCGGAATAAAGTTTCTACATTAAAAAAAATAGAAAATATAAAAAAATTATTTTCTCGGAAACCCCGAGATGTCGATGATCAAACTCACATAATTATCTTCGTATACATTGCCACTTACAACCCCTATAGGATGGCAATTGTCCTACAAGCGGAATAAAGTTCCTACAGTAAAAAAAATAGAAAATATAAAAAAATTCCTTTCTCGAAAACTTTGAGATGTCGGTTGATCTAACTCATATGAATATCTTCGTATGTACTGTCATCTACAACCCCTATAACGTGGCAATCGACCTACAAGCGGAATAAAGTTTCTACAATAAAAAAATGGAAAAATTAAAAAAATTATTTTCTCGAAAACCTTGAGATGTCGGTGATCAAACTCACATGCATATCATTGTGTATACTACCACCCACAACCCCCACAGGATGACAAGCGTTCTACAAGAGGAATAAAGTCTCTACAGTAAAAAATGGAAAATTTAAAAAAATTATTTTCTCGAAAACTTTGAGATGTCGATGATCTAACTCATATGAATATCTTCGCATATACTGTCATCTACAACCCATATAAGGTGGCAATCGTCCTACAAGCGGAATAAAGTTTCTACAATAAAAAAATGGAAAATTTAAAAAAATTATTTTCTCGAAAACCTTGAGATGTCGGTGATCAAACTCACATGAATATCTCCGTATATACTGCCAACTACAACGCCTATAAGGTGAAAGTCATCACACAGGCGGAATAAAGTCTCTACAGTAAAAAAAAAGAAAAATATGAAAAAATTATTTTCTCGAAAACTTTGAGATGTCGGTGATCTAACTCATATGAATATCTTCGTATGTACTGCCGTCTACAACCCCTATAAGGTGGCAATCGTCCTACAAGCGGAATAAAGTTTCTACCATAAAAAAATGGAAAATTAAAAAAAAATTATTCTCTCGAAAACCTTGAGATGTCGGTGATCAAACTCACATGAATATTTCTGTATATACTGCCACCTACAACGCCTATAAGCTGATAGTCGTACTACAAGCGGAATAAAGTTTCTACAGTAAAAAAATGGAAAATTTAAAAAAATTATTTCCTCGAAAACCTTGAGATGTCGGTGACCCAAATCACATGCATATCTTCGTATATACTGCCACATACAACCCCCACGGGATGACAAGCGTTCTACAAGAGGAATAAAGTCTCTACAGTAAAAAAAATGGAAAATATAAAAAAATTACTTTCTCGAAAACTTTGAGATTTCGGTGATCTAACTCATATGAATATCTTCGTATATACTGTCATCTACAACCCCTATAACGTGGCAATCGTCCTACAAGCGGAATAAAGTTTCTACAGTAAAAAAATAAAAAATACAAAAAAATTACTTTCTCGAAAACCTCTAGATGTCGGTGATCAAACTCACATGAATATCTCCGTATAACTACCAACTACAACGTCTATAAGGTGAAAGTCGTCCTACAAGCGGAATAAAGTCTCTACAGTAAAAAAAATGAAAAAATATAAAAAAATTACTTTCTCGAAAACTTTGAGATGTCGGTGATCTAACTCATATGAATATCTTCGTATATACTGTCATCTACAACCCCTATAATGTGGCAATCGTCCTACAAGCGGAATAAAGTTTCTACAATAAAAAAATGGAAAATTTAAAAAAATTATTTTTTCGAAAACCTTGAGATGTCGGTCATCAAACTTACATGAATATCTCCGTATATACTGCGACCTACAACGCCTATAAGGTGACAGTCGTCCTACAAGCGGAATAAAGTTTCTACAGTAAAAAAATGGAAAATTTAAAAAAATTCTTTCCTCGAAAACCTTGAGATGTCGGTGATCCAAATCACATGCATATCTTCGAATATACTGCCACCTACAACCCCCACAGGATGATAAGCGTTCTACAAGAGGAATAAAGTCTCTACATTAAAAATAAGAAAAATATAAAAAAATTACTTTCTCGAAAACTTTGAGATGTCGGTGATCTAACTTACATGATTATCTTCGTATATACGGCCACCTACAACTCCTATAAGGTGGCAATCGTCCTACAAGCGGAATAAAGTTTCTACAGTAAAAAAAATAGAAAATATAAAAAAATTATTTTCTCGAAAACCTCGAGATGTCGATGATCAAACACACATGCATAACTTCGTATACATTGCCACTTACAACCAATATAGGATGGCAATTGTCCTACAAGCGGAATAAAGTTTCTACAGTAAAAAAATAGAAAATATAAAAAAATTACTTTCTCGAAAACCTCGAGATGTTGGTGATCAAACTCACATGAATATCTTCGTATATACTGCCACCCACAACCAATGACAATCGTCCTACAAGCGGAATAAAGTCACTACAGATGAAAAGATGAAAAAAAAACCGTTTCCAGCAACGGTTTCGTTGCCGTCGCCCAGACCATCATGACAGGCGTCGCACAGCAGAATAAATTTAAAAAAATTATTTTCACAAAAACCTTGAAATGTCGGTGATCAAACTCACATGCATATCATCATATATACTACCACCTACAAACCCCACAGAGTGACAAGCGTTCTACTAGAGGAACAAAGTCTCTACATTAAAAATAAAGGAAAATATAAAAAAATTACTTTCTCGAAAACTTTGAGATGTCGGTGATCTATCTCAAATGATTATCTTCGTGCATACTGCCACCTACAAATCCTATAAGGTGGCAATCGCCCTACAGGCGGAATAAAGTTTCTACAGTAAAAAAATAGAAAATATAAAAAAATTATTTTCTCGCAAACCTCGAGATGTCGATGATCAAACTCACATGCATATTTTCGTATACATTGCCACTTACAACACCCACAGGATGACAAGCGTTCCATAAGAGGAATAAAGTCTCTACAGTAAAAAAATGGAAAATTTAAAAAAATTATTTTCTCAAAAACATTGAGATGTCGGTGATCAAACTCACATGCATATCATCCTATGTACTATCACTTACAACCCCCACAGGATGACAAGCGTTCTACAAGAGGAATAAAGTTTCTACATTAAAAATAAGGAAAATATAAAAAAATTACTTTCTCGAAAACTTTGAAATGTCGGTGATCTAATTCACATGATCATCTTCGTATATACTGCTACATACAACTCCAATAAGGTGGCAATCGTCCTAAAAGCGGAATAAAGTTTCTACAGTAAAAAAATAGAAAATATAAAAAAATTACTTTCTCGAAAACCTCGAGATGTCGTTGATCAATCTCACATGAATATCTTCATATATACATACAACTCCAATAAGGTGGCAATCGTCCTAAAAGCGGAATAAAGTTTCTACAGTAAAAAAATAGAAAATATAAAAAAATTACTTTCTCGAAAACCTCGAGATGTCGTTGATCAAACTCACATGAATATCTTCATATATACTGCCACCCACAACCCCTATAAGATGACAATCGTCCTACAAGCGGAATAAAGTCACTACAGATGAAAAGATGAAAAAACCGTTGCCACCAACGGTTTCGTTGTCGTCGTCCAGACCATCAGGATAGGCGTCGCACAGCAGAATAAATTTTAAAAAATTATTTTCACAAAAACCTTGAGATGTCGGTGATCAAACTCACATGCATATCATCGTATATACTACCACCTACAACCCCCACAGGATGACAAGCGTTCTATAAGAGGAATAAAGTCTCTACAGTAAAAAAATGGAAAATTTTAAAAAATTACTTTCTCGAAAACTTTGAGATGTCGGTGAACTAACTCACATGATTATCTTCGTATATACTGCGACCTACAACTCCTATAAGGTGGCAATCGTCCTACAAGCGGAATAAAGTTTCTGCATAAAAAAAATAGAAAATATAAAAAAAAAATAACTTTCTCGAAAACCTCGAGATGTCGGCGATCAAACTCACATGCATGTCTTCGTATGTACTGCCACCCACAACCCCTATAGGATGGCAATTGTCCTACAAGCGGAATAAAGTTTCTACAGTAAAAAAAATAGAAAATATAAAAAAATTACTTTGTCGAAAACTTTGAGATGTTGGTGATCTATCTCACATGATTATCTTCGTACATACTGCCACCTACAACTCCTATAAGGTGGCAATCGTCCTACAAGCGGAATAAAGTTTCTACAGTAAAAAAAATAGAAAATATAAAAAAATTATTTTCTCGAAAAGCTCGAGATCTCGATGATCAAACTCACATGCATATCTTCGTATACATTGCCACTTACAACCCCTATAGGATGGCAAATTGTCCTACAAGCGGAATAAAGTTTCTACAGTAAAAAAATAGAAAATATAAAAAAATTACTTTCTCGAAAACCTCGAGATGTCGGTGATCAAACTCACATGAATATCTTGGTATATACTGCCACCCACAACCCCTGTAAGATGACAATCGTCCTACAAGCGGAATAAAGTTACTACAAATGAAAAGACGAAAAAACCGTTGCCAGCAACGGTTTCGTTGCCGGCGCCCAGAGCATCATGACAGGCGTCGTACAGCAGAATAAATTTTAAAAAATTATTTTCATAAAAACCTTGAGATCTCGGTGATCAAACTGACATGCATATCATCGTATATACTACCACCTACAACCCCCACAGGATGACAAGCGTTCTATAAGAGGAATAAAGTCTCTACAGTAAAAAAATGGAAAATTTTAAAAAATTACTTTCTCGAAAACTTTGAGATGTCGGTGATCTAACTCACATGATTATCTTCGTATATACTGCCACCTACAACTCCTATAAGGTGGCAATCGTCCTACAAGCGGAATAAAGTTTCTGCATAAAAAAAATAGAAAATAAAAAAAAATTACTTTCTCGAAAACCTCGAGATGTCGGCGATCAAACTCACATGCATGTCTTCGTATGTACTGCCACCCACAACCCCTATAGGATGGCAATTGTCCTACAAGCGGAATAAAGTTTCTACAGTAAAAAAAATAGAAAATATTAAAAAATTACTTTCTCGAAAACCTCGAGATGTCGATGATCAAACTCACATGCATATCTTCGTATACATTGCCACTTACAACCCCTATAGGATGGCAATTGTCCTACAAGCGGAATAAAGTTTCTACAGTAAAAAAAATAGAAAATATAAAAAAATTACTTTGTCGAAAACTTTGAGATGTCGGTGATCTATCTCACATGATTATCTTCGTACATACTGCCACCTACAACTCCTATAAGGTGGCAATCGTCCTACAAGCGGAATAAAGTTTCTACAGTAAAAAAAATAGAAAATATAAAAAAATTATTTTCTCGGAAACCTCGAGACGTCGATGATCAAACTCACATGCATATCTTCGTATACATTGCCACTTACAACCCCTATAGGATGGCAATTGTCCTACAAGCGGAATAAAGTTTCTACAGTAAAAAAAATAGAAAATATAAAAAAATTATTTTCTCGGAAACCTCGAGATGTCGATGATCAAACTCACATGCATATCTTCGTATACATTGCCACTTACAACCCCTATAGGATGGCAATTGTCCTACAAGCGGAATAAAGTTTCTACAGTAAAAAAAATAGAAAATATAAAAAAATTACTTTCTCGAAAACTTTGAGATGTCGGTGATCTATCTCACATGATTATCTTCGTACATACTGCCACCTACAACTCCTATAAGGTGGCAATCGTCCTACAAGCGGAATAAAGTTTCTGCATAAAAAAAATAGAAAATATAAAAAAAATTACTTTCTCGAAAACCTGGAGATGTCGGCGATCAAACTCACATGCATGTCTTCGTATGTACTGCCACCCACAACCCCTATAGGATGGCAATTGTCCTACAAGCGGAATAAAGTTTCTACAGTAAAAAAAATAGAAAATATTAAAAAATTACTTTCTCGAAAACCTCGAGATGTCGATGATCAAACTCACATGCATATCTTCGTATACATTGCCACTTACAACCCCTATAGGATGGCAATTGTCCTACAAGCGGAATAAAGCTTCTACAGTAAAAAAATAGAAAATATAAAAAAATTACTTTCTCGAAAACCTCGAGATGTCGGTGATCAAACTCACATGAATATCTTCGTATATACTGCCACCCACAACCCCTATAAGATGACAATCATCCTACAAGCGGAATAAAGTGAAAAAGCTAACAACATTGCTAGCTTTGACTACTGGACATCGCATACAAACCCTTTCTCTTATTAGAATACAGAATGTAATATTTTTAGAGGACAGAGTAAAGATTTTCATAACAGACAATATATATAAAGACGAGTAGGGCCTGTTTGGAAATACCATACTTCAATGATGACCCTGTCAAAAAAATCTCATCAATCCGTATTGAAAATTATCAAAAATTAATAAGTATCTATGAGAACCTATGTGGTCAATAAGTTTCTATGAGAGTTAGGTAAAGTTGCTGTTGTAATTGTTATCAGTTTATATCCGCATTGATCAGCAAAATGAGTCAAGCCATATCCATTTGTTAATCCAAACATTTACTTATACCATATCAATGAGAATTTATGAGCACAGTATCTAATGTAATTCGTGCGGCTTTCCGTGATTAAAAGACAAGTGTTTCTTTAAGAAACGTGCTGCATTAGGTTAGAACAGTTTGGATTTGCAATTGAAGATTACAAATTATAATGTTTGAATGAGATCAGTTTCTATGAGTATTAATGTTTTTTTTCAGTAATATATTAAATGTGTTTTCATTTGTTTGAATGGGTAAAGAGAAAGGTCAGTTTTCAACTGCAATTGCAAATACAAGTTTAATCGCTTCGAATGGGATTATATGCGAACAATTTCTAAAAGTATTTATGCTATTTTCCGAATATAGTTATGATGAGGTTTAATCAGTAACAAATTGTTAACTACTTGTTATGATATGGTCGGAAATTCCAAGTACACATTTAGTATTCCTTCAAGAGGATTGATGAGAGCAGTTTCTACGAGTATCTATTTGTTGTTCCTATAGTAAATTATATAAGTCTTTATCACTACAGATTCGGATTTAATTTAAATATGAAAATTATATCAGAATAAATCAACCAAATATTTTAAACAGTATCTATTTGTAAATCTAAACATTTACTTATACTATCTCAATGAGAATTTATGAGAACAGTATCTAATGTAAAACGTGCGGCTTTCCGTGGTTAAATGGCAAGAGTTTCTATAAGAAACGAGCTGCATTAGGTTAGAACAGTTTTGATTTGCAATTGAAGATTCAAAATTATGTTTGAATAGGGATTTATGAGATCAGTTTCTATGAGTATTAATGTTTTTTTTTCAGTAAAATATTAAATGTGTTTTCATTTGTTTGAATTGGTAAAAAGAAAGGTCAGTTTTCAACGCAATTACAAATACAAGTTTAATCACTTCGAATGGGGTTAGATATGCGATCAATTTCTCAAAGTATTTATGCTATTTTCCGGATATAATTGTGAAGAGGTTTAATCAGTAACAAATTGTTCACTACATATGTTATGATATGGTCGGAAATTCCAAGTACACATTTGGTATTCCTTCAAGAGGATTGATGAGAGCAGTTTCTACGAGTATCTGTTTGTTGTTCCTCTAGTAAATTATATAAATCTTTATCAGTAAAGATTCGGATCTAATTTAAATATGAAAATTATATCAGAATAAAGCAACCAAATATTTTAAACAGTATCTATTTGTAAATCTAGACATTTACTTAAACTATCTCAAGGAGAATTTATGAGAACAGTAACTAATGTAAAACGTGCGGCTTTTCGTGGTTAAATGGCAAGAGTTTCTATAAGAAACGAGCTGCATTAGGTTAGAACAGTTTTGATTTGCAATTGAAGATTACAAATTATAATGTTTGAATAGGGATTTATGAGATCAGTTTCTATGAGTACCTATTAATGTTTTTTTTCAGTAATATATTAAATGTGTTTTCATTTGTTTGAATGGGTAAAAAGAAAGGTCAGTTTTCAACTGCAATTACAAATACAAGTTTAATCGCTTCGAATGGGATTATATGCGATCAATTTCTAAAAGTATTTATGCTGTTTTCCGAATATAGTTATGATGAGGTTTTTTTTTTTATATCAGAATAAAGCAACCAAATATTTTAAATAGTATCTATTTGTAAATCCAAACATTTACTTATACTATCTCAATGAGAATTTATGAAATTTATGAGAACAGTATCTAATGTAAAACATGCGGCTTTTCGTGGTTAAATGGCAAGTGTTTCTATAAGAAACGAGCTGCATTAGGTTAGAACAGTTTTGATTTGCAATTGAAGCTTACAAATTATAATGTTTAAATAGGGATTTATGAGATCAGTTTCTATGAGTATTAATGTTTTTTTTCAGTAATATATTAAATGTGTTTTCATTTGTTTGAATGGGTAAAAAGGAAGGTCAGTTTTGAACTGCAATTACAAATATAAGTTTAATCACTTCGAATGGGGTTATATGCGATCAATTTCTAACAGTATTTATGCTGTTTTCCGAATATAATTGTGATGAGGTTTGATCCGTAACAAATTGTTCACTACATGTTACGATATGGTCGGAAATTCCAGGTACATATTTAGTATTCCTTCAAGAGGATTAATGAGAGCAGTTTCTACGAGTATTTATTTGTTGTCCCTACAGTAAATTATATGTCTTTATCAGTATGCATTCGGATCTAATTTAAATACAAAAATCATATCAGAATGAAACGCCAAATGTTTAAACAGTGTCCACCTGTAAATCCAAGATAATATTATAATGAGAATCCATCACAACAGTATCTAATGTAACGTGTGCTGTTTTCCGTGGCTAAACTTTAAAATTATTTGCAATAAATAAGCTTTAACGGATTCGAACAGTTTTGCATTTCCAGATGAATAGTTCTAATTGTTAGGGATCTATGAGGTCAGTGTAATGTTTTTTTTTCAATAAAATGTGTTTTTATTGGAAAATAAACATTACACAAAGACACTGATCTCATAGATCCCTATTTAACAATTAAAACTATTTATCTGGAATTGCAAATTAAAACTGTTCAAATCCGTTAAAGCTATTTATTAAAAATACTTTTAAAATTTAGCCACGGAAAGCCGCACGCGTTACATTAGATACTGTTCTGATTGGTTCTCATTAAAATATATCTTTAAAAGTTTGGATTTACAAGTGGATACTGTTTAAAATATTTGGTTGTGTCATTCTGATATAATTTTTGTATTTAAAGTAGATCTGAATGCATACTGATAAAGACAAATTTTCTATTGGAACAACAAATACATACTCATAGAAAGTGCTATCATCAATCCTTTCGAAGGAATACTAAATATGTACCTGGAATATCCGACCATATCGTAACATGTGGTGAACAAATTGTTACTGATCAAACCTCATCACAAATATATTCGGAAAACAGCATAAATACTGTTAGAAACTGATCGCATATAACCCCATTCGAAGTGATTAAACTTGTATTTGTAATTGCAGTTGAAAACTGACCTTTCTTTTTACCCATTCAAACAAATGAAAACACATTTAATATACTTATTACTGAAAAAAAAACATTAATACTCATAGAAACTGATCTCATAAATCCCTATTCAAACATTATAATTTGTAATCTTCAATTGCAAATCAAAACTGTTCTAACCTAATGCAGCTCGTTTCTTATAGAAACTCTTGCCATTTAACCACGGAAAGCCGCACGTTTTACATTAGATACTGTTCTCATAAATTCTCATTGAGATAGTATAAGTAAATGTCTGGATTTACATATAGATACTATTTAAAATATTTAGTTGCTTTATTTCTGATATAATTTTCATATTTAAATTAGATCGGAATGCATACTGATTAAGACTTATATAATTTACTATTGGCACAACAAATACATACTCGTAGAAACTGCTATCATCAATCCTTTCGAAGTAATACTAAATATGTACCTGGAATTTCCACACGTAACATGTAGTGAACAATTTGTTACTGATCAAACCTCATCACAATTATATTCGGAAAACAGCATAAATACTGTTAGAAATTGATCGCATATAATCCCATTCGAAGTGGTTAAACTTGTATTTGTAATTGCAGTTGAAAACTGACCTTTCTTTTTACCCATTCAAACAAATGAAAACACATTTAATATACTTATAACTGAAAAAAAAAACATTAATACTCATAGAAACTGATCTCATAAATCCCTATTCAAACATTATAATTTGTAATCTTCAATTGCAAATCAAAACTGTTCTAACCTAATGCAGCTCGTTTCTTATAGAAACACTTGCCATTTAATCACGGAAAGCCGTACGTTTTACATTAGATACTGTTCTCATAAATTCTCATTGAGATAGTATAAGTAAATGTAAAGACTTATATAATTTACTAGAGGAACAACAAATAGATACTCGTAGAAACTGCTCTCATCAATCCTTTTGAAGGAATACTAAATGTGTACTTGGAATTTCCGACCATATCATAACAAGTAGTGAACAATTTGTTACTGATTAAACCCCATCACAATTATATTCGGAAAACAGCATAAATACTTTTAGAAATTAATCGCATATAACCCCATTCAAAGTGATTAAACTTGTATTTGTAATTGCAGTTGAAAACTGACCTTTCTTTTTACCCATTCAAACAAATGAAAACACATTTAATACATTACTGAAAAAAACATTAATACTCATAGAAACTGATCTCATAAATCCCTATTCAAACATTATAATTAGTAATCTTCAATTGCAAGTCAACCTAATGCAGCTCGTTTCTTATAGAAACACTTGCCATTTAACCACGGAAAGCCGCACGTTTTACCTTAGATACTGTTCTCATAAATTCTCATTGATGTGGTATAAGTAAATGTTTGCTGCTCCATTCTGGTAGAAACTGATAGAAATTTCAGCAGCAACTTTACTCCAGGCTCCAGTAGAGGGAGCTGTATACGTGTAGCTAATTCATATCTAATCTAATGTGACCTAAGGAACTGAAGTGTGTTTGTTAAATTAAAAACAAAGCAGTCTCTTTCACTGCTAACTCATTCATTGCTTCTAGGCTAGAACAAGAACACCCGAGGAAATAAGGAGTTTGCAGAATTTTGTGTTTACCACAATATTAGTATTTCTATTTGAAATATGCAATTTAAACTGTACATTTGTCGGCATGCATATCCAAATTAATACTAATAAAAAAGCAAAATGGAAGTTTACAATAAAAATACATCTGTAAAATATACAATTGAAACTGTACATTTGTTGACATGTATATCCACATTAATACTAATAAAAAACAATGTTGAAATTTACAATAAAAACATGTTGATAAATGGTGTGTTATACATACGATAGATACTGGAGAAAGGACGGACTGGAACTCTTATGATATTACTTATAGAAAAGTTTAGAATCTCTTTAAAGTTGTATCTGTAATTCCATATGTTTACAGATATAAGGGCAAGGGTGCATTTGCAGACACTAAACTGTAGATTTGTTGATGTATATTTCATATAAGTACTCATGAAAGGGCAACATGTTAATTCCAAATAGCTCATTCGGAATTACTGTTTCATAACCGATTTAAAACTTAATAAAACAGATAAAATCCTGTCTGTATAATACTAATATAACTTATAGGAACGATAAAACCGCATCCCTTTTTTTTTTATAAGTTTCTATGTGGAATTTTTGGCAGGGGATCCTAATTTATGCGTAGCAGCCACATTAAATATTTACATAGAGTCTACAATTAGGCTGAGGTCTGAATCTCAAGAATTCTTGTTCATAATCCCGAGACCGCCATTCAATAGGGCAACTAGTCAGACATTATCTCGCTGGATAAAAAGTAATGACAAATGCAGGTGTAGATACCACTATGTTTACAGCATACTCCACACGCCACGCATCTACTTCAGCTGCGTATATAGGGCAGGCATCTCCATAGAGGTCGCATAAAAAAAACAGCAGGGTGGACCCAGAAGTCAAACACTTTTCTTAAATTCGACAATAGACCTCTTACTGAGGAAAACAATTTTGCAAGAGCCATATTAAAATCATAAAACTATCAAAATCTAGTGTTTTTCTTTTAAGTTCAGTGTTAAAATCTGTACAGTATTTATATTATACAGTTGTATGCATATGTTATATAAGAAATTTTTTTATTTTAAGTTATAATCTTAGATATCTTGTTATATCTAATTATAATAAGAATAATAATATATTTTGTTTATTTGTTTTTCCAAAACAGATATGCGAGGAAACAAAAACAATAAGTCTCTGAACATCTACTTAGTTAAAAATATAGTGATCTAGAGGACGAAATATAATTGTACGATTAAACGAACTTACCTGAGAAGTTCAATCGTAATTATATGAGGCGTTTCGTCCGAATAGATCAATCACTCCCACCCAACCCTAAATAATTCGTCGCTTGAATTTTATACAAACCCTTATTTGTTTTTTGTTTCCAGCCTTTAAACAATATGAACAAAGAAAGCAGAGTCGGTATAGAGGAAGATTATTTTTTGTAATTTATACTTTGTGCGCCATCTAGCACCGAATAACGGTACTACTTAGTTAAAAATATAGTGATCTATTCGGACGAAACGCCTCATATAATTACGATTGAACTTCACAGCTAAGTTCGTTTAATCGTACAATAGTATACACTGGGACGACAGCAAACTAATTTATTACACCGGACGTGACAGTGCGGCGACGTTCGACAAAATAATATAAAAATAAACACGCTGTCGTTGTAGTACGCCAACGCCAGACACGATACACATGGCAACTGGCGCCGGCTCTGGATCTATCTAGACTTTGACCTTGATCTGAATAATTAAACAAAGATAGAGACAAAGTTATCGGAGCGTTCTAACGCCTACATGACGTAGCGCTAGACCGCGTTTCTCCGCTCCCCCCGCCTTCGTCCAGAAGTTGCTGGGTGAGGTAACCGTATGGTTTAATGACCGTGGAAATCGATCTGCGGAGACGGAGCACAGCTATACTGGGTTTAATGTTGGTTAACAGGTTTCCGCCCAGTTTCACAATCGTTGGTTAACTAATGGTTAGGATTTTACCAATAGTTTAATATACAAATCTGTGACTTCCCAGGCAGCAGACTGACGTCAATTTGACGTCATTTTTTGGTCACATTGGTCGACGACGTCACGTGACGAAAAAATGACGTCTCAGTAACGTCATATTGTGACTAAATTATGACGTCATGTTGAGACGTCGATGTGACGTTTGGCGACGTCATTTTTTCATTGCAGAAATTATTTCTAGATGGCGCCACATACAAACTGTACATTACCACGTTGTTTGTGGTATACGTTATTTCTAGATGGCGCCACATACAAACCACGGAAAATAATCAGTCAGTCTTTATACCTCATACTCTAATGAATTTATAGAAAATCAATAATAATATAAACTGCAATGTTCAAATACATTCAGGAAATGATGATTGATTTGGATGGATCCTATAATGATCAGGTTAAAGATCATTATTATGTGGCTGGGTCAAGATAGCATAAAAACCAGTGAGTGCTTCACCTATTAATTGTCCAGTCATCTACATCATACATGGCAGCTTATCCTGCTGAAACACATCATACATCGGAAAATGGAAACCTCCTGAGCCTTTAAGATTTACATGCCATATTATAAAAAATTGGCTTATTTATTATATTTCTTAAATGTAGGTACATTTATTTCAATTAATCAAAAATAGCTTACATATGGTCCGAGGAACGCCGTTAAATAACGTTAATTGGACGTCACAGAATGACGTCGCTGGGCTGTGACATAATGACGCCGTTTTTACGTTATTGTTACGTCATTTCAGAGGTCAAAAAGACGTCTCAGATGACCAAAAAATGACGTCAAAATGACGTCAGTCTGCTGCCTGGGTTAACCAGCCAGTTTTACAATTGTTGATTAATTAATAGTTAGGTTCTGACCAATGATTTATCACTATAAAGGTAAGAATGTCTGGCAGTGTTCTGTTTATTAATAATTTTAACTTTCAAGTCCTGGTTAGTCAACCAAAAAGATAACCAATGATTGTGAAACTGGCTGTTAGAGATATAGATGGGCCGTCCATCCTTTATACTTTCTTGGTCAACATAGGAATTCGGTAGTAATTTTACATTTTAAGAAATAAGAAAATTTTTGAAGTAGCGGGACGAATTTTGCTTACCTACCTAAAACTATATTTTTTGTGTTTTTGTGTGGTTTCATTTTATTGAAGTATTTGTTTTGTTTGGCGATATATCGACTACTATTAATAACGCTGCTGGAATCTGGAATGGCCAGAAAAATTCGAAGAGCTGCTAATGTACGGCTGATACGTAAAAGAACAAGAATCCGAAATATAATTTGATTTGTTTGAAACCTTCGTGACCTCCTACCTACCAATCCTACCAGATAGGGGATTTATTATAGAATAATTTAGGTTGAACAAATCGTTAGCGAGAAAATTTAATAAATTTGGTACAAATTCACTTAGATGACAGGATTTTGAGTTTGAATTTTAGCCACAGAAGACTTATAATAGGTCTTCTGTGTTTTAGCCTCCAAAAAAATCGAAGTAGGCAGTGTGATGGCGTAGTAAATAAAATGTTACAGTTTAATATTATGGACAAAGGAAAGTTGATTGCTCTTTTCTGTCTTGGGAACGTAACAAAACTAACAAAGACAAGTACAATATTGAAATGAAATAGCCAATCCCCATGATCGCACGACTGACGACAACTTAAATGCTGTCCAGCGACCTCGTTGATGCTGTCGACAGTGAACTCTATATACTACCTGGAAGGGACCCGTTTGCTGTTATAGCCTGTAGTGTGTCAGGGGCAACAGAAACACGGTACGGTAACCTGTCTTTGTCATACTCACACAAATGAATTATGTTTCTTTGCATAATTTTTTTTGGAGTAGAAATTCAGGTAGTTTAGGAATTATTTTTCACGGGTAAGTTGATAATATTTAGATTTGGATATGAAATAATTAGAGATGTAAAAGTGTATAATACAATTGTATAATACCCGGTACAAAACGTTTTTTATGGTACGGTATAAAACTTTTTAATACCACTGGTATTAAATAAAAGTAAGGTTAGGTTATTTCAGCTCATATTATTATGGACCGCATTAGTGTGACGTCACATAATTATGCAACCTCTCTATGGGTCGCGTGCGCGTGACGTCACAATCTGAGACCTTAGGAAAAACAAACAGAAATTCTTTAACTGTCAAATGGCAACTGATTGAACTTTTT
The DNA here is from genome assembly GCA_936432065.2 of Rutpela maculata. Taxonomy (NCBI): domain Eukaryota; kingdom Metazoa; phylum Arthropoda; class Insecta; order Coleoptera; family Cerambycidae; genus Rutpela; species Rutpela maculata. The sequence continues at coordinate 135,452,210 of OW386292.2, read as the reverse complement.
GTAATATTATTGTTTCTATGTATATTATACATACAAAATGACAAGTTTTTGGTTTATTATTAATTGTGGAAGTGTGACAATCCAAAACAATGCTAGTTTTGATAAAATAACCTCAATTTACAACCAGAAGAAGTTAGAGGTTAAAATACTGCAACTGATTTCAAACAATTAAAATGAATGATTTTACGAGTCTTCCAAGGATTTTTTTAGTGGTACGTTGTTGCATATTAATGTAAGAATTTGGTTTTTAACGTGGGTTTATGTTGTAGGAAAAATAGCCGTATTACAAGACCATTACGATATATCCAGTTTGGGCATCCTCTCTTAAAAAGGAATACAATTTAAAACCCATATGTGAAACTGAAAGTGCTTATAATAATAATAACTGCTGCTCACATAAGCAATAAACAATTCATGGTAAAGAAAATTAACATTTTATATTGGTTTGTCAGTATTTTTAATAATTATTTCTTTTTTAAATTTTAGTTGAGCGAAAGGTGTGTAAAGCTGTGCCAAAGGAGAGAAAAGTGCAATGGTAGAAATTGTTTTAAATAAAGTACACTCCAAGAGGAAGCAGGCTTCATAAAGATATTTGACAAAGTAGGTGTATAAATTAAGAAAGGAAATTCAAAGTACCTGCGGCCGTCAACAAGTGCATGATGCAATGTGCCCTTTCAAAGTATATCATGTGGTGTTTAAAAACTCAGTGTTGGACTATTGAACACTGAAAAAGTTGAAAATTAAAACTCTGAAGTGGTCTACGGTCAGTGAACACATAAGCAAAGTCTGACTCGGCTTTGTTAGTGTTGAATTGTATAGCTATAAAACCCCTTCGAGTTAAATGTTACTTACTGCTTAGATAGATATTACTATAAAGTATATATATTATGTTATGTTAGGTACCTACATTACAATCATTTATTTTTTGTTACAATATTAACCTCTCTTATAACTTTCTTGTCGATTCTTCTTAGAAGTACTAATGGACCTTGAACAATAAATAACTTATTTAGTAAAGATATTTTGTTTTACTTTCAGTTACAAGTTCGACGTAACTGACAATTTCAATTTACTGCTAACAATATATAGTAGTAGAAGTGATAAATAAAACATAATAAAAAGAGTATATTTAATAAAATGATAATGAACAAACGAATTACATAAAATTATGAAAGACATTACATAACAATATATGAAAAATAAAATTTTTATAGAAATTACAATGGATTGTATAGGATTGTATGGACGAGAAGAAATTATGCACGTCTTACTACATACTTCAAATAGTTTATAGCACATCAGTCTTCATTGCTTAATTTATATGGTGTCTTTTTCACAAAATTTACGGCGGTTAATACCTTGATCATAGCCATGTTTACTGCTAAAAAGGAAATACTTCCTCTCTCAAGTAGTGGACATGTTTTGTCTAAACTAGCAACACATTCACAGTAAGTACTAAGAAACCATCTGAATCTGGAGTCAATGGCTTTTTTTCATGATGCCACGACTTAACCTGAAAAATGAATTTGTATGTTAGCAATTATTTCTAAAGCAACATTTAATTAGGCAAGTGTATATGAAAAGAAGGGTAAATCATTGATAACAATTCTTACCTTTGCAACAAGGTTTTATTCTGTAAATTTCTTGCAGAATACTTCTTTCACATAACCATAAACAGCTTTAAGACTTTTAAATGCCTTGAACTCATCCTTCTCTCTATACACTTCTCTCAAAAACCAAGTAATTCGCAGTATCCCTATGTGTACTATTTGGAAATACATCAATATTTACACTAAAGCATTTTTTTCTCAAAATATAAGGATTTAATTCCATGACAGCAGTATACCTAACCTCTACATCATGAGACAATTCTGCAAAATACGAACTAACCATCATCCTGTCGAACAAAATTGAGCATATAAAAGAATAGCTGCAGATGTTAAATAATCCAACATTAAACTTTTAAATGGCACAAACACAGTAAAATTCACTTTAAAGAAAAACATTCAATACGGGGATAATTCAATGACAGCTGTTTGTTTTTCCTAAGGTCTCAAAATCTGTGACGTCGGCGCACGCGACCCATACTACTGTCATGACACGTGGGTTGCCAGCCAAGCACACTGGAACTTGACCCTTAATGCATATGTTTGTAAGGCGACGTTTTAGTGGATAGAAACATAGCCTAGAGTTTTATTGTATTTCTCCCGTGGAAGAAATATTTAAGAACTTTCAGTTATCATTTATCATGCACAAGGTATCAGAAAATATACACAAGTATAAAGAATAACAAAAATTGTATTATGAAACTAAAATAAAGTTTTTATAAATCAAACATGGATATATACATTTTAAAGTATTTCTTAAATATGAAATAGGTATTAGAAGTCCTTACATATTTATTCTACGGGAGAAATAAAATAAAATTCTTGGCTACGATTCTATGCTCGAAAATGTCGTCTTATAAACATATGCATTAAGGGTCAAGTTCCAGTGCGCTTGGCAGGCAACCCGTATTTCATGACAGTAGTATTTACGGGTTGCCTAATTTGTAACGTCACAACTAATTGAGTCCATTCATGTGTATTATTTTGTTTATTGTCTTTTTTACTTTAATTACAGGACTGGAATGATATCTTTTATCTTCAAAATGGGAAGACCTTCAAAGTTTGATAAGTATGTTTTGAGATTTTTTTATCCTGCTGAATCCAAAGTTTATAGCGTTTTCTGCTCGTCTGCACTATCTGCACCAGTGCAAATGTATCTCTTTTCAACTTATGTATAATTTCTCTCTATCTCCTTCTATTATATGCATTGGTGCAGATAGTGCAGATGAGCAGAAAACGCTATTAAACGAAGGGAAGTGTCAAACGTACAGATGTACATTTTGTCAACGTTCATTTTCAAGAAACTATTTTAGAATGGTGAAGCATCTGTTGAAATGTGAGAAATCACGAAAACGGATGCTTCCTTTAATAGATAGTATACGTACTATACGGTATTATACAAATGTATTATTCACAAACTAATAAAATACGGTATTTTTACATCTCTAGAAATAATAAATAATTAGCAAGAATATTAACAGATTGAAAGTGAATTTATTTGTTATAGTTTTCCATTCAAACGACCAGATATCCTAAAGTTATGGATAAACTATTCAGAAAAAAGTCATCACGTTTACTCCTAAATAAACATGGAAAATTAAAAAATATTTAAAAAATGCGCCAGCGTTCCATTAACTACCATGAGATAGAAAGAGATAGATATCCGTAGCCAATGCGGGTTGCCTATGCAATTGTTTTGCACGAGCGTCTAATTGCAGGAACGTTATCCAAATGTGTTTACATATTTTGCTCGCACATGCGCAAATTGAATCACGTTTGTTATGTTTAAGTTTTACACACTTTGCGTCAAGTTCAAGATAGCTCAGTGTGCAAGGTACTCGCTGGTATTGAGGGTTCAAATCTTGCTGTCCGCGACTTTTTTTTTGTATCCGAGATATTTTTCCTTGCCCTAAATTATTTTTATATCTCAAAATGTACAAATTAGGTTAGGTTAGGTTAAGGTTGTGTTATGTTACCTCTTTTTTATTACTGAAAAGCAACATATTAGGTTAAGGTTGTATCGCCGAAGTACAACTATGATAGGCGCGTGTGCCGTACGTGGATAACGTTCCTGCAATTAGACGCTCGTCATTTTGCCTCACTTGTCGCTCAAGGCGGGTCCCTTCCAGGTCAAGATTTGTCTTCCAGGTAGTATATTCACTGTTCACTGGCTGTCGATGAAATGTAGACTATCCGCAATACAGTAGACGATTGTCTTTCACGATCATAGAGCATCAGAATCGACAATCCGGCGCAGAGAGGATTTATCGCGATAATGCGCACTTGGTAGTCATTTTGAAGAACTAAAATTATTGTTGGTTCAAAATTGAAAACGCCATATTTGCGATTTATCCTTACTCTAAATAAAATTATCACCGACATCTCAAAGTTTTCGAGAAAGTATTTTTTTATATTTTCCTTATTTTGAATGTAAAAACTTTATTCCTCTTGTAGAACGCTTGTCATCCTGTGGGGATTGTAAGTGATAGTACATAGGATGATATGCATGTGAGTTTGATCACCGACATCTCAATGTTTTTGAGAAAATAATTTTTTTAAATTTTCCATTTTTTTACTGTAGAGATTTTATTCCTCTTATAGAACGCTTGTCATCCTGTGGGGGTTGTAAGTGGCAATGTATACGAAAATATGCATGTGAGTTTGATCATCGACATCTCGAGGTTTTCGAGAAAATAATTTTTTTATATTTTCTATTTTTTTACTGTAGAAACTTTATTCCGCTTGTAGGACGATTGCCACCTTATAGAAGTTGTAGGTGGCAGTATGTACGAAGATAATCATGTGAGATAAATCACCGACATCTCAAAGTTTTCGAGAAAGTAATTTTTTTATATTTTCCTTTATTTTTAATGTAGAGACTTTATTCCTCTTGTAGAACCCTTGTCATTCTGTGGGGTTTGTAGGTAGTAGTATATACGATGATATGCATGTGAGTTTGATCACTGACATCTCAAGGTTTTTGTGAAAATAATTTTTTAAAATTTATTCTGCTGTGCGACGCCTGTCATGATGGTCTGGGCGACGGCAACGAAACCGTTGCTGGCAACGGTTTTTTCATCTTTTCATCTGTAGTAACTTTATTCCGCTTGTAGGACGATTGTCATCTTATAGGGGTTGTGGGTGGCAGTATATACCAAGATACTCATGTGAGTTTGATCACCGACATCTCGAGGTTTTCGAGAAAGTAATTTTTTTATATTTTCTATTTTTTTTACTGTAGAAACTTTATTCCGCTTGTAGGACAATTGCCATCCTATAGGGGTTGTAAGTGGCAATGTATACGAAGATATGCATGTGAGTTTGATCATCGAGATCTCGAGCTTTTCGAGAAAATAATTTTTTTATATTTTCTACTTTTTTTTACTGTAGAAACTTTATTCCGCTTGTAGGACGATTGCCACCTTATAGGAGTTGTAGGTGGCAGTATGTACGAAGATAATCATGTGAGATAGATCACCGACATTTCAAAGTTTTCGAGAAAGTAATTTTTTATATTTTCTATTTTTTTTACTGTTGAAACTTTATTCCGCTTGTAGGACAATTGCCATCCTATAGGGGTTGTAAGTGGCAATGTATACGAAGATATGCATGTGAGTTTGATCATCGACATCTCGAGGTTTTCGAGAAAATAATTTTTTTAATTTTCTATTTTTTTTACTGTAGAAACTTTATTCCGCTTGTAGGACGATTGCCACCTTATAGGAGTTGTAGGTGGCAGTATGTACGAAGATAATCATGTGAGATAGATCACCGACATCTCAATGTTTTTGAGAAAATAATTTTTTTTAATTTTCCATTTTTTTACTGTAGAGATTTTATTCCTCTTATAGAACGCTTGTCATCCTGTGGGGGTTGTAAGTGGCAACGTATACGAAAATATGCATGTGAGTTTGATCATCGACATCTCGAGCTTTTCGAGAAAGTAATTTTTTTATATTTTCTATTTTTTTTACTGTAGAAACTTTATTCCGCTTGTAGGACAATTGCCATCCTATAGGGGTTGTAAGTGGCAATGTATACGAAGATATTCATGTGAGTTTGATCACTGATATCTCGAAGTTTTCGAGAAAATAATTTTTTTATATTTTCTATTTTTTTACTGTAGAAACTTTATTCCGCTTGTAGGACGATTGTCATCTTGTGGGGGTTGTGGGTGGCAGTATATACGAAGATATTCATGTAAGTTTGATCACCGACATCTCGAGGTTTTCGAGAAAGTAATTTTTTTTATATTTTCTATTTTTTTTCTGCAGAAACTTTATTCCGCTTGTAGCACGATTGCCACCTTATAGGAGTTGTCGGTGGCAGTATATACGAAGATAATCATGTGAGTTAGATCACCGACATCTCAAAGTTTTCGAGAAAGTAATTTTTTAAAATTTTCAATTTTATTACTGTAGAGACTTTATTCCTCTTATAGAACGCTTGTCATCATGTGGGGGTTGTAGGTGGTAGTATATACGATGATATGCATGTCAGTTTGATCACCGACATCTCAAGGTTTTTGTGAAAACAATTTTTTAAAATTTATTCTGCTGTACGACGCCTGTCATGATGCTCTGGGCGCCGGCAACGAAACCGTTGCTGGAAACGGTTTTTTTTTCATCTTTTCATCTGTAGTGAATTTATTCCGCTTGTAGGACGATTGTCATCTTATAGGGGTTGTGGGTGGCAGTATATACCAAGATATTCATGTGAGTTTGATCACCGACATCTCGAGGTTTTCGAGAAAGTAATTTTTTTATATTTTCTAGTTTTTTTACTGTAGAAACTTTATTCCGCTTGTAGGACAATTGCCATCCTATAGGGGTTGTGGGTGGCAGTACATACGAAGATATGCATGTGAGTTTGATCGCCGACATCTCGAGGTTTTCGAGAAAGTAATTTTTTTATATTTTCTAATTTCTTACTGTAGAAATTTTATTCCGCTTGTAGGACGATTGCCACCTTATAGGGGTTGTAGGTGGTAGCATATACGAAGATATGCATGTTAGTTTGATCACCGACATCTCGAGGTTTTCGAGAAAGTAATTTTTTTATATTTTCTAATTTTTTACTGTAGAAATTTTATTCCGCTTGTAGGACGATTGCCACCTTTTAGGGGTTGTAGGTGGTAGTGTATACGAAGATATGCATGTTAGTTTGATCACCGACATCTCGAGGTTTTCGAGAAAGTAATTTTTTTATATTTTCTAATTTTTTACTGTAGAAATTTTATTCCGCTTGTAGGACGATTGCCACCTTATAGGGGTTGTAGGTGGTAGCATATACGAAGATATGCATGTGAGTTTGATCACCGACATCTCGAGGTTTTCGAGAAAGTAATTTTTTTATATTTTCTAATTTTTTACTGTAGAAATTTTATTCCGCTTGTAGGACGCCTGTCACCCTGTAGGGGTTATAGGTGATAGTATATACGAAGATATGCATGTGAGTTTGATCACCGACATCTCGAGGTTTTCGAGAAAATATTTTTTTTATATTTTCTATTTTTTTAATTTAGAAACTTTATTCCGCTTGTAGGACGCATGTCGCCTTATAGGTGTTGTAGGTGGTAGCATATACGAAGATATGCATGTGAGTTTGATCACCGACATCTCGAGGTTTTCGAGAAAATATTTTTTTTATATTTTCTATTTTTTTATTGTAGAAACTTTATTCCGCTTGTAGGACGCATGTCGCCTTATAGGTGTTGTAGGTGGTAGCATATACGAAGATATGCATGTGAGTTTGATCACCGACATCTCGAGATTTTCGAGAAAGTTTTTTTTTTATATTTTCTAATCTCTTACTGTAGAAATTTTATTCCGCTTGTAGGACGATTGCCACCTTATAGGGGTTGTAGGTGGTAGTGTATACGAAGATATGCATGTGAGTTAGATCACCGACATCTCGAGGTTTTCGTGAAAGCAATTTTTTTATATTTTCTATATTTTTACTGTAGAAACTTTATTCCTCTTGTAGGACGCCTGTCACCCTGTAGGGGTTATAGGTGATAGTATATACGAAGATATGCATGTGAGTTTGATCACCGACATCTCGAGGTTTTCGAGAAAATATTTTTGTTATATTTTCTATATTTTTACTGTAGAAACTTTATTCCGCTTGTAGGACGCCTGTCACCCTGTAGGGGTTGTAGGTGATAGTATATACGAAGATATGCATGTGAGTTTGATCACCGACATCTCGAGGTTTTCGAGAAAATATTTTTTTTATATTTTCTATTTTTTTATTGTAGAAACTTTATTCCGCTTGTAGGACGCATGTCGCCTTATAGGTGTTGTAGGTGGTGGCATATACGAAGATATGCATGTGAGTTTGATCACCGACATCTCGAGGTTTTCGAGAAAGTAATTTTTTTATATTTTCTAATCTCTTACTGTAGAAATTTTATTCCGCTTGTAGGACGATTGCCACCTTATAGGGGTTGTAGGTGGTAGTGTATACGAAGATATGCATGTGAGTTAGATCACCGACATCTCGAGATTTTCGTGAAAGTAATTTTTTTATATTTTCTATATTTTTACTGTAGAAACTTTATTCCGCTTGTAGGACGCCTGTCACCCTGTAGGGGTTATAGGTGATAGTATATACGAAGATATGCATGTGAGTTTGATCACCGACATCTCGAGGTTTTCGAGAAAATATTTTTTTTATATTTTCTATTTTTTTATTGTAGAAACTTTATTCCGCTTGTAGGACGCATGTCGCCTTATAGGTGTTGTAGGTGGTAGCATATACGAAGATATGCATGTGAGTTTGATCACCGACATCTCGAGATTTTCGAGAAAGTAATTTTTTTATATTTTCTAATCTCTTACTGTAGAAATTTTATTCCGCTTGTAGGACGATTGCCACCTTATAGGGGTTGTAGGTGGTAGTGTATACGAAGATATGCATGTGAGTTAGATCACCGACATCTCGAGGTTTTCGTGAAAGCAATTTTTTTATATTTTCTATATTTTTACTGTAGAAACTTTATTCCGCTTGTAGGACGCCTGTCACCCTGTAGGGGTTATAGGTGATAGTATATACGAAGATATGCATGTGAGTTTGATCACCGACATCTCGAGGTTTTCGAGAAAATATTTTTGTTATATTTTCTATATTTTTACTGTAGAAACTTTATTCCGCTTGTAGGACGCCTGTCACCCTGTAGGGGTTGTAGGTGATAGTATATACGAAGATATGCATGTGAGTTTGATCACCGACATCTCGAGGTTTTCGAGAAAATATTTTTTTTATATTTTCTATTTTTTTATTGTAGAAACTTTATTCCGCTTGTAGGACGCATGTCGCCTTATAGGTGTTGTAGGTGGTAGCATATACGAAGATATGCATGTGAGTTTGATCACCGACATCTCGAGGTTTTCGAGAAAGTAATTTTTTTATATTTTCTAATCTCTTACTGTAGAAATTTTATTCCGCTTGTAGGACGATTGCCACCTTATAGGGGTTGTAGGTGGTAGTGTATACGAAGATATGCATGTGAGTTAGATCACCGACATCTCGAGATTTTCGTGAAAGTAATTTTTTTATATTTTCTATATTTTTACTGTAGAAACTTTATTCCGCTTGTAGGACGCCTGTCACCCTGTAGGGGTTATAGGTGATAGTATATACGAAGATATGCATGTGAGTTTGATCACCGACATCTCGAGGTTTTCGAGAAAATATTTTTTTTATATTTTCTATTTTTTTATTATAGAAACTTTATTCCGCTTGTAGGACGCATGTCGCCTTATAGGTGTTGTAGGTGGTAGCATATACGAAGATATGCATGTGAGTTTGATGACCGACATCTCGAGGTTTTCGAGAAAGTAATTTTTTTATATTTTCTAATCTCTTACTGTAGAAATTTTATTCCGCTTGTAGGACTATTGCCACCTTATAGGGGTTGTAGGTGGTAGTGTATACGAAGATATGCATGTGAGTTAGATCACCTCTCGAGGTTTTCGTGAAAGTAATATTTTTATATTTTCTAATTTTTTACTGTAGAAATTTTATTCCGCTTGTAGGACGATTGCCACCTTATAGGGGTTGTAGGTGGTAGTATATACGAAGATATGCATGTTAGTTTGATCACCGACATCTCGAGGTTTTCGAGAAAGTAATTTTTTTATATTTTCTAATCTTTTACTGTAGAAATTTTATTCCGCTTGTAGGACGATTGCCACCTTATAGGGGTTGTAGGTGGTAGTATATACGAAGATATGCATGTGAGTTAGATCACCGACATCTCGAGGTTTTCGTGAAAGTAATTTTTTTATATTTTCTATATTTTTACTGTAGAAACTTTATTCCGCTTGTAGGACGCCTGTCACCCTGTAGGGGTTATAGGTGATAGTATATACGAAGATATGCATGTGAGTTTGATCACCGACATCTCGAGGTTTTCGAGAAAATATTTTTTTTATATTTTCTATTTTTTTATTGTAGAAACTTTATTCCGCTTGTAGGACGCATGTCGCCTTATAGGTGTAGGTGGTAGCATATACGAAGATATGCATGTTAGTTTGATCACCGACATCTCGAGGTTTTCGAGAAAGTAATTTTTTTATATTTTCTAATTTTTTACTGTAGAAATTTTATTCCGCTTGTAGGACAAATGCCACCTTATAGGGGTTGTAGGTGGTAGTATATACGAAGATATGCATGTGAGTTAGATCACCGACATCTCGAGGTTTTCGTGAAAGTAATTTTTTTATATTTTCTATATTTTTACTGTAGAAACTTTATTCCGCTTGTAGGACGCCTGTCACCCTGTAGGGGTTGTAGGTGATAGTATATACGAAGATATGCATGTGAGTTTGATCACCGACATCTCGAGGTTTTCGAGAAAATATTTTTTTTATATTTTCTATTTTTTTATTGTAGAAACTTTATTCCGCTTGTAGGACGCATGTCGCCTTATAGGTGTTGTAGGTGGTAGTGTATACGAAGATATGCATGTGAGTTAGATCACCGACATCTCGAGGTTTTCGTGAAAGTAATTTTTTTATATTTTCTATATTTTTACTGTAGAAACTTTATTCCGTAATATCGTATTGAACATGTATTTTGTGGCAGTTAATGAATAAAAGTATTTAGTCATGTACAAATACTTAAAATCATGAATTTTATAATTAAAAATTTCAATTTTGCCTCAAAACTTATTTCCGTTGCTGGCGTTGCCAGAGCGCGTTGCTCGCAACGCGTTGCCAGCAACGCGTTGCTAACTTCACAGACATGTAATAGTATTACTAAGCTAATATGGGGCTCGTGCACCGTTTGACAGCTTGGAGGTCACACAACCTCGTTAACCTCAATTATTATTCTTCTTCTGGTGCTATCCCTTTAAAAGGCTCGTGTACCGTTTGACAGCCGACATTTTTGGAGGGAGGAAACGAGACGCAACGTCACAATCACAAGAAAACTACGAACTGCACATGGAGAAATCGGAAAATTTGAGGTTGTGTCTCCTTCTCCTCTCCAAAAATTTGGGCTGTCAAACGATCCGCGAGCCCTTTAAGGGGACAGCCTCAGAAGAAGAAGAATGATTGAGGTTGACGAGGTTGTGTGACCTCCAAGAATGTCGGCTGTCAAACGGTACACGAGCCCCATACTTTACTTATTGATAGCACGCAAAAGTTAAAAAAATACAGCTGGGAATTTTATATTTATTAATGATCGCTAACCTCTGTTAAGGCGAGAGCATTAGAAGAAGAAGAATGATTGAGGTTAGGTGTTGTGTGACCTCCAAGCTGTCAAACGGTCAAATTTTAAATTTACCCCGCTCTATCTGAAGTTAGCAACGTTGTACGTGGTAACGCGCCGCTATGCGGATTAATTAAGGTTATTCTTCGTCTATTCTCCTTCTACATTTATGGCGTTTACGTATAAAGATAGTTGGCCATAAATAAGGTTATGTTGTTGCAAACTGCTTCTAGACTTCTAAGTACTATAGTTCAAAGATTGTAATATTTGTAAAAACTATAAACTAATTTACTTGTTACATTTGTTGTATTGTTAAAAATGGGAAACCAAGAAAGAATATGCGGACTCTGTTTAAATATGGGTGGTAACTTTGAAACTATAGAAGAGGATATGAAACACGTCCTGGATATAGTTCTAGTACAAATCGTAAGTGTAGAAAAGAACGGTCAATTATAAGGGGGGAATTTTGTATGTGTGAATAAATTTGAATTCAATGTTTAATACACATTTTTAAGGTTGACTCATACAAACACAACTTATCTCAAAAGATACATCACTGGTATATTCAGTGGAAGCATTCATGCACATAAATTACTGAGTGCTAATCTGATTTAAGTAGGCCAGTTATCATTTAAATTAATTCCAATTAAATTTTTTAGTATTTATTTTATGGGGTTAACCTAAAAGGATATATCTATAACACAACTGAAAGTATATCACATCTGCACATCTTCAATGTTTTCCATTAACATTCACTTCTTAAGTTTAGATTTAAAATAAGTTTAGTTAGTTCATTTGCATGATTCCATCGTTACTTGTGTTTCACCAAATTTTGTTCTAGGATTTAACTGCGATACAGGAACCCGTAATGTGTACAAAATGTACAGAAATGCTTATAAAATGTTTTGATTTCAAAGCAGCCTGCTTCGATACACATGATTATTTAGTTCCATTCGTTGACAGCAAGGAGGGTCTCAAATTAGATATCTATCTGACTAAAAATGAAAATGGTTCTGGTGTTCCGGAAAATCAAGATGTATGTGGATTTTGCATGGGTTTAGTAAAAAATAGTTCTGTTATAATCCTTGATATCGAAGAAGGAGACATAGTGAAGAAAATGATAGAACAATGTGTTCCAGAATTGGTATGTTTCAACATATCTTAGAGAGTACTAATCTTGATACCGGATGATTTAGAACCAAATTTATATACCTCTTTATCATAGAATGCCCAAGAAATTGCTTATATCTTGGATAGCCATATTGCGATTTTTGTGGATTTGGGTTTAGGACACCTCAAGGATCGTCTGTGCAAAAATTTAGGTTTTTACCAATTTTGTCGATGCCAAATGCTAATTTCTGTGGCTAAAATCTATTATTCACTAACCTTGCTACCTACCTTCTCCTTAACTGAGTTGCACTCATGAATACATCAATTTCTGTTGGTCTTGGATTCAGCTTTTGATGTTGCTATAAATTCACAATTCACTTCACAAATAACATGTATATGTCAATAATACCGCAGACCTAAGCTGAAGCATATCTTTCAATAATAAACTTGAAAGGAGAACTCTGACTTACAAAAAATGGTGTAAGCAACACATTTTAACCCTGCAGTTACGTCAATTTAGTTCTAATGCTTAACGCCAGGACATGCAATGCTTACCTGCACAGAAAAGGATCAGTCTTTTGTGATGCCATTGCCAACTTTATATTTCTCAGAGTTAATCAGCCCTATGATGGAACGTTTACGTTACTCATAACACCGATGTTACCGTCATCTGTCTCTCTCACTTTCATGTATCTTCTGGTAAGCGCGCAACATAACAGGTGTATGTTAACTAACGTAAACGTTCCATCATAGGCCTGAATGTCAACATTCACCAAAGCAGCAGGCAGATTCCGAACTCACGATACGATCACGATTGACGATTCGACACCAAGGGCGCAGAGAGGAATTGTCGCGATAATGCGCGCGTAGTAGTCATTTGAAGAACTAAAATTTTTGTTGGCTCAAAATTGAAAACAACATATTTTGCGATTTGTCAATCTTGTGGGGTTCTCTCTGATTATCCTTGCTCTAAATAATTTTATTTGGGGTAAGGATAAATCGCAAATATGGCGTTTTCAATTTTGAATCAACAAAAATTTTAGTTCTTCAAAATGACTACTAAGCGCGCATTATCGCCATAATTCCTCTCTGCGACGGATAGTCGATTCTGACGCTCTATGGTCGTGGAAGACAATCGTCTACTGTATTGCGGATAGTCTATATTTCAACGACTGCATTTGAGTTGTCGTCAGTCGTGCGATTATGGGGATTGGCTATTTCATTTCAATATTGTACTTGTCTTTGTTAGTTTTGCTCCGTTCCCAAGACAGGAAAGAGCAATCAACTTTCCTCTGTCCATAATATTAAACTGTGACATTGTATTTACTGCGCCATCACACTGCCTACTTCGATTTTTTTGGAGGCTAAAATTCAAACTCAAAATCCTGTCATTCAAGTGAATTTTGTACCAAATTTATTAAATTTTCTCGCTAACGGTTTGTTCAACCTAAATTATTCTATAAATCTCCTATTTGGTAGAAGTGGTAGAGGTCAAAATGCGGAGGTCACGAAGGTTTCAAACGAATCAAATTGTATTTCGGATTCTTGTTCTTTCACGTATCAGCCTACATTAGCAGCTCTTCGAATTCTTCTGGCCATTCCAGATTCCAGCAGCGACAATTGAAAGCATTGTTAATAGTAGTCGATATATCTCCAAACAAAACAAAAATACTTCAATAAAATGAAACCACACAAAAATACAAAAAATATAGTTTAGGTAGGTAAGCAAAACTCGTCCCGCTACTTTAAAAATGTTCTTATTTCTTAAAATGTAAAATTACTACCAAATTCCTGTTGACCGACGATACCATATAGGAATCGCTGTAATCGTCACGTTCAACTTGGTGTCGTATCGTCAATCGTATCGTAATCGTATCGGAATCTGGCTGCAGAGTTTTCCGAACACACCAGACCAAATGTCTGGGTGTTTCCACTCCAGTTTCTCCCATTCCACATTGTCAAAATCCTTATGTTGGTATATGAAAATGCGTGTGTACCTAATTTCACACCCTAAATTTTGACTTTTTTTACTGTATACTTTGGTTTTTACATGAGCTGGTTCATAGATTTGCTCAAATAAAATCAGCGAAATTTTTTTTTGATGCTCCAATTTTTATATTTACCCAGTTTTATCTCTAACTGTATTTGCACAAATTGATAACTTCATATAAGATTTCATTTCCAATGTTTTTTCTGTTGACAGGATTTGAGTATTGTCGAGAAACCTGTAATCTGCGCAGCCTGCCATGGATCTCTAGAGGATTATTTTCGTTTTGTGACGAACTGTTTGATTGTAGAGAAAAAGATTAAGAAATATGGTAAAGCTGAAGATAAGTGCAGTAGGGGTCAAGTAGAGCTAAGCGAATTGTTGCAGTTTACAGTAAGTGATGTAACGAGTGATGCCGTTGATATCTTGGACATTAAACAAGAACCACAGGTCTGTGAGGAAAGAGATCATACTGATGTGAACAAAACTGGCGATGCTGAAGAGGAAATTGACCATCAGAATAAAAGTTTTGTGGGCATGGATGATACGAAGTTTAATAGTGAACAACGATTTTCATCAGGCAATTTGTTGGAGTGTAAAGAAGAGAATAATAAACCTAAGAAAGAGGAAAACTTGGTTGAAATGGAGGACCACAATTTTTTAGAAAAAGATGAGATTGAAATAAAAATAGATGAACGCAAGTTCAACAGGTAATAATAATAATAATAATAATTTATTAATCATGTCGATCACAAATACATGTTATAGGATAAGTCAAGTGTTAATAATAATAATAAAAGTACTTGAGCAAAAACTCAGGCCATTGACCGAGGTCCTTCAGCCTAAGTCAAGTATTACATATCACAGTTTATCTATAAGCAGAATGTAAGAAGTATATATACAAAGGAACTGGGTCTTTCAAATAGTAAAAAACTATAAAACTGTACACATATGTACAAAATATCTATGAAGACGTAAGGGGTAAATTTACGATTGTGCATAGAATCATATCTATACATAATAACATTGACAAACTGTTAAAAATATACATAGGTAACTGCAACAAAAAATATTAGCGAGAAAAACAATCATAAAGTTCTTCTAATTGAAGTGCTGGGAAATAGACTGGTTTAACTCGCTTTTATGTCTGTTTTTGTATACACGGAACCCCCGTCATACAGCCTGCAATTTCTGATGCGAAAAATTTTTTACTGTGAATTATGGCCATGTGTTTTTGATGAATTTTAAGTTCCCCTCATGTTTACTGAAGGTTTCTAATAATTTTTGTAATTTTATAAAAATTGATTTCACATTTTAAAATTTTTTGTAATGAAATTTAACGCCAATTTGTTTTAATCATCATAACTTTACAATTAGCACATATCAACTGCCATAAATATTAATGAAAATGTGATTTTTAAACTTTTTATATCTTATCATGTCTATGACCTCGAACGCTGGTCTCATGAAATGGTTTCCCCTTATAAAATACTTTGGTGTTAATAACAAGCATTTTAAGATAATTAAACTATAGGCGATTCCTACAAAAATCTATAAAATAATGTGTTTTAGAGGTGGCGGACTTATGACAGAGCCGTATTTCAAATGAACCAAATAATTTTTTTGTTTTTCAAAAAAAAATTTATTTGGTATTTTTGTTATAACTTATAAGTGAAAAAAAAAATAACTGTAGCCAGAATCACAAACATTTTGATAAAGACTATAATTTATTGTAACTATTACCCCCACACAGCACAGAAATATTCTAAGAATGTGCACAGAATGATTGCTCCGAACATTTCAATATTCTGAGAATGTTCTCACAACATGAACATTATGACCATAGAATGTGCCATGCACATTACAAAGTGGAGTCTTTTAAATGTTCCTGTAACATCTCAGGTATGGTTTAAAAGCACGTTTTTGGAAAAAAGCAGAATATTCAGTAGATGTTCAAGTATACTGAAATCCAAATATTTTGGGAACATACTTTTATAGGACACTTTCCGTAATCGAAGTCAATCACAAAAATGTGGTCTTTTGTCACCTACCCGACCACCACACAGTAGTCCCAAATTGAGTTTTTTTGGTTCAAAAATGGCTAGAGAACGCAAATATTGTCGCTTACCGAAATTCCAACAAATCCTCGGAGTCCGAATTTTGAAAAAAAAGTCCTTTCTTATTACATTAAGTTAAAGGCCACAAAAAAAATGGCTGGAGAGCGCATGTCTTGGGATATCTATTATGAATCTACCGGTATAATTTTACATTTTTTGAAGACTACATTTATCTTCCTGACTAAGATATGGCCCGTATACTACGTAGGCATAGTTAAAGTGGGACAATGCTAATGCCTCTGTTAACATTAAAGAATATAAATAGAATATAAAAGGTGTAGCACAATTTCAGTAATTTAATATACACGGTGTAATTAGTTTCATGTCATTAAAAAAAACTGGTAATGGGGACGGACTAGTGAAACAAAAAACCTTTAATAAACATTTTACGACCAGTTTGATAACTAATAATCAAAAAAGAGATTTTGAATTCTTGAATGCGAATGTGCCTTTGGGTAATGTTTCCTTTTTTCTCTCACCTTTAAACGAACAGGATGTAGTAGCCATAATAAACAATCTCAAACCATCTAATTCTAGTGGCTACGATAATGTATCAAATAGTTTATTAAAAAATTGTAAATATCTTATCTGTCAACCCTTATCGTATCTGATAAACTTATCACTTGAACAAGGAGTATTCAGTGGTTAGTTCTTTATATAAGAAAGGTGACGACAACTTGTACGAAAAATATCGAGCTATTACATTACTATCAAGCTTCTCCAAGATATACGAATCAGCCATAAATGGTCAACTAGCAACCTTTTGCATACGTAATAACATAATCTCACCGGAACAACATGGTTTTGTAAAAAACGGGTGTGGATACGGCCTTAAGTAGTCTTCATATAGAAATTGTAAATGGACTTTACAAAAAAATGTGCCCACTTGCTCTATTTATTGATTTTTCCCGAGCTTTCGATTGCGCAGATCATCAATTGCTTTTAGAAAAATTATGCAGGTATGGAATTAGAGGGCCTCCATTAAAATTTATAAAATCATACCTAAGCAATCGAGATCAGGTTGTTCAAATCAGTGATGTCAAAAATGAACCCAGGAAGGTAACCCAGGGTGTCCCACAAGGCTCCATCCTGGGCCCTCTATTATACATTATTTTTGCTAATGGTCTAGTTTATTTTTTAAAGTCAATTGAGAATTTACAAATAGTATGTTATGCTGACGATACAAATTTTCTAATCACGGAAAGCAACGGTACGGAAGCAATAAATTCGGCAGAAAAAATATATAAAAAATGCAATCTCTGGTCTGAAAAAAACCTAATCAATTTAAATAAGCAAAAACCACCTCGATACTTTTCAAGCAACAAATTTTATCAAGCTAATTTAAATATCCAAAATTCTAACCTGTTAAACATGCATAACTCAGGTAAAATTTTAGGAGTCACTTTTGACTCTGGCTTAAAATGGGATATTCACATTGATGAATTGTGTAATAAACTAGCACTTGTTGCTATGCGTTGCGATCACTAGTAAACCACTGTAGTCAAAATATCATAATTAGTTTTTATTATGCAAACTTTCACTCTCAGATGCGATATGGTATCATTAATTGGGGAATAAGTAGTTACTCTCAACCCTACAAAAATATGCACTGCGAATATTAACAGGTGTCAAAAAGAGAATCCTGCAGAACAGCATTCAAAGATTTAAAAATTTTAACACTAATTGGTACATATATTTATGAACTGGGCTGCTTTGTTTATAAAAATTTGCAAATATTTCAAAAATATCTGACTGGCCACAGTTACTTCACAAGATTTAAAAATAATCTTATACCTGATCAACATTCGACAGCACGGTATCAAAAAAGTATTTATTTTAACGGCTGCAAAATATTCAATGCTTTGCCAACTGAGATAAAAAATTCTCAAAACCTTACCATTTTCAAAAAAAGGCTCTAAACCTTACTTATTGATAAAAACTGTTACACTCTTGAAGAATTTTTCTTTAATTAACGTTAAACTTAAGTTGCCTTTAACTGTGTTTGTTTTGTTTTATGTGTATTATATGTTGTCCAATGACGTTATGTACAATAATCGTTGTGTATGTTTTTTATGCACATTAAAATACCACACTAAACTGTCAACTAACGTCAATAAAGAAAATAAAAATAAAAACTTGATCCAAAATCCAAAAAGCAACACAAAAAGAATGAACAAGTAATGTCTGTACGTAATCAACGACTTGAATGGTAAGTCAATAAAATAAATCTTAACTGTAAATACGTGGCCCAAAATTCAAAACGAACAAAAGAAACATACAAAAACAACGAACGGGTTCGACGTGTGTACTTAACGAAGTGCCCACAGAAACTCAAATATTGCACAAGGGAGAGTATAGTTTTTTTCAGATCTACTAAGCAATCAGAAAACCTCGACGTCTTTCACCTTTACCGCACCGCTAAAGACCTTACCTTACCTACTTTTAAAAAGTTATAAAAAAGTGTAATTATCAACTTGTGTCCTCGGCGACGCGCGGTCTCTAACAAAGGAGCGCGGTACTTTGAAAGAGCCGTATTAGCATATTTGATGGTTAGAGGCGCCGACATACGCGAAGATAAAAGCCTATACCAACATTCCGGTAGTTCTCAAACAATATTATTGAAAATTTTCAAAATTTTTGTTTATTTTTTTTTCTAAAACTATGGGTTTTAGACCCCATGTTATATAAGGTTTTTTTGTTCGTTTAGTCGTTCCCCACCACCAGTTTTTTTAATGACATGAAACTAATTACACCCTGTATTTCTAACTTTCTGATTACCTAGAGCAGATTATTTTTAACAATAAGAATGTCAAGAGATTCATGTTAAAATTCAGCTTGCTGTTTTTTGATACAATTCACGTATTAGTAAAAACCATTAAATTATTACTTACCTATAGTGGGGGGGGAGCATAGTGGCGTCTTGAATGTACACTTATTTCGATACTTACATTGAAATAATGTTTATCATGGTTAGTAGGTTAGTACTTAGATGGGTGAAACGTCCGGGGAATCACGGAGATCTCGCTCCACCTTCTAGCGGCTTGTGTATCATTGTTTACCTAGAAGCTATGTAATTTGAGGAGAGGATTAAGTAGTGGATATATTATCCTTTGGAGGGAATGTAAAATAGTCTGTCTCTTGCCTATTAGGGGATTTAGCTACTCTCCGGTTGGTGTTGATACCATAAAACTGTTACTGTCACGACAAAAATCGAACTGCTCAGGAATTGACAATGTCACCCCCAAAATGTTATGTCTCGCTAGTGATTTCTGTCTTGAACCATTAACGCACATAATAAACTATTCCTTTGAAATTGGCACTGTACCAGATTTATTGGCAGAATTGGCAGACCTATACCCAAGAAACCTAATCCGAATGAATTATCTGATTTCTAAAATTAGCTGAAGCAGCATTGTCATTTCAACTTATGGAATATCTTAATGTAAATAGCATTTTACCTAGCAATCAGTCGGGTTTTTGCAAAAACTTCAGCACTACAACCACTCTTCTTTCTGTTACTGATGATATCTTAAGAAATCAAGATAGAGGTGAAGCCACACTACTAATTTTATTAGATATGTCAAAGGCTTTTGATAACGTCAACCTTGATATCTTAATAAATAAATTAGAAAGATATAACATTGATCCAAACTTAGTTACATGGTTTAGGAGTTACTTATACGAAAGATTTCAGATAACCAAACTAAATGACCACAATCTCTCACAAGAATCATTAATACAGGCGGGGGTTCCTCAAGGGTCTATCCTAGGACCTATGCTCTTCAATATTTTTACTGCTGACTTACAATATATTCCACTTAATTCAAACATGCATTTATATGCTGATGATATACAGTTACTTTTAACGGTGCACCCATCTGATCTTGACGAAAAAATAAATAAATTAGAAGATGATCTAAGAAAAATTCTGAAGTGGTCCCAAAACAATGGACTCTCAGTGAATCCAAATAAATCACAGTTAATGCTAATTGGTTCACCATACAAAGTAAACTTAATAAGAAATCTCAACCCTACAGTACGCCTCGGATCTTCCACATTAGAGATAGTGGAATCTGCACGAAACTTGGGGATCATCTTCGACCCGCACTTAACCTTTACAGATCATGTATCTAAACTATGTCAAAGCTCATTTCTCAGACTTAAGCATTTATACCAGTTCAGAGACCTATTTCCTATTAAAACTGAACTACTTCTTGTAGAAGCTTTAGTATTATCATTATTCACTTACGGAGACTCAATCTATGGTCCCAACCTCACAGGGGAAGACAAGTATCGCCTCCAGAAAATTCAAAATTGTTGTGTAAGATATATATGCAAGACACCTAGACACACTCATATTTCACCATAGTTGAGAGAGTTAAATATGCTAAAACTTGATGAGAGGAGATTTGTACATTATGCTTGCCTCATACGGAAAATTATCGGTACTCAGACACCACAGTATCTCTATAATAAAATTGAATTTAGAAACAATAACCACAACAGAGATCTAAGGAACAACAATGAAGTTACCATACCAGCGCATAGTTCCACTGCCATGGAAGCATCCTTTACTTACATAGTATCATATATGTTCAACCGCCTAACTCCTGATATGTTTCAGTTAAACGAGTCTTGCTTTAAACAAAAATTAAAAAATTGTCTTCTTACAGGTTGTTTGGAAAATATTAATGTACAAAAATTTTAATGCACTGCTATTTTATTCTTACAGAAAATGTTGTATAAATATTAGTATATTCATTAATGATGTAGAACATATTTAGTTCTTACACATGTTGTAGTGTTATTAGTCAGTAAGTAATTATTTTTAACTTTAGAAGTTTGGATCCCAGTCAGCACAAAGTTATCCACAGAACATCCTCAGGATATGAAGTTAGGTTTGAACAGATATCCTCAGGATATGTCCCCGATTTCCACAGGACATCCCTAGGAAGTCCAAGTGAGACTGTTTCAGATTTCCCGAGAACAGCCTGCGGATGCACTTTCTTATATCCTTGGGATGTATTTAGGCAATATCTAGGCATTACCTAAAGACATCCTATGGAGAGCTAAAAGGCAGATTTTCAGAATCGTAAGATTTGCCTAGGCCATCCTCAGGAGGTACAAATTGAGCTTAGGACAACCTGAGGAAGAACTTTCAGACATCCCAAGGATGTCCTTTAATTCGTCGATATCAGTCACTATACAAGTTGCGCCACTTAAAACTCCCCAGACTTGTAACTTTTTTATTTTTGAAGCGATGGCCATGTTGGGCACATCAAATTGTAGACATTTTTAAAGCCTTTAAACATGCATACAGAATGATTTAAAAAAATTTTTTGGAAAAAATTGTTCAGAAAGGAAACTTAACTTCTTTGAATATTTTTTTAACTCATCCTGTACATGAACTGTGTTAATGTTTTCTTATAAAGGTTTTAATTAGCTTCAATTTATGTTATTAAAATAAAAAAATTTTAAAAATAAAAATTTTGCAATTTCCTATTTAGTACATTTTAATATAAGTTTGTTTTTAAAAATATTTATTTCTTTTGTTTCTTGTTACTGTTTTGTTACGTTGAATATTTTTTGTGATATGTCTTTTACAAATAAAACATAAAATTATTATTTACATTCTTTTCAAAGTTATTTTAAAAAAATTTAGTTTGGAATTGGAAAGTGTTTTTAATTTTTTTCTCTAAAAGCAAAAAGAATTTCGAATATGACGTAATAATATAAATTGAAGCTAATTAAAACCTTTATAAGAAAACATTAACGAAGTTCATGTACAGGGTGAGGTAAAAAAATATTCAAGGAAATTAAGTTTTCTTTCTTAACAATTTTTTTAAATAAAATTTTTAATCAATCTGTACACATGTTTAAATGCCTTAAAAATATCTACAATTTGATATGCACAACATGGTCGTCGCTTAAAAAATAAGAAAATTACAAGCCTGGGGAGTTTTAAGTGGCGCATCCTGTATGCTGGCGATGACTCACCTCTGTAAAACTCGTGAAGTATCCCACATCACCTTTTTCATTTTACATTAATTAAACAGATGTTGGTGATATAAATACCCAGAGAACTTAAAAACTTATTGAATAGCTATAGAGGGTAATTACAGTAATATATAAAAAATAGTAGACTGGTTATGATCAATATTTTTATTATTTTAAAATAAATGAAACAAAATAAAACAAAAATATATATCAATGGATATTATCTAGGTATAAAACAATTCACTAAATGTTTTTTTTTACATTTCATCCAGTAGTTTTGTAAGTTTAAGAATCTTGCTTTCTGTTTCACAAAAATATACTAGATACAGAGTGACCCATTTGAAAGCGGGGCACTCTCTAAAATTTTTATTTGTTGGCCGATTTAAACTATTTTTTTCTAAATGATATAGTTTTAATAACTTTGCTCTGATGCCAAGTTTCACAATGAATTTTAAAATTTCAAGGCTTAAGTTCATCTCTCCTAAGTTCGAGTCTCAGCTGCGGCAGATGGCAATGTCGAAGAGAGTGGTTGTTGTGTTGTTGTCTGTGTGCCCTGGTTGGGTAGTGGTAGCTTTACTTCGAAAAATGGCCCAATTATGAGCGAAAGCAGGTAGCAATTTAGTTTTGCGATATGTTGTAAACTTTACTTTCTAACACAATAATAATATAATAAACAAGTGCCCTTTGCCGTGTATAAAAATCAAAATAAAAAAAAAACATATTGAGAAATGAGCAAAAATCGCAATTATATAAAATATACTCCAGAAAGAGAAGATACCTATTGAGAAAATACATGACATTTTGAAAATACTAACCTGTAATTGAGAAATATTCTAAACAATATCAAGTCCAAATATGTTTACAGGCAGCGGAATAACCATCAGTGCCCGCTGTAGACACGAACAGGATGACTGCATTATTTCAGAAAAAGAAACATTATTCTTAAATATAATTTCCTGACTGACTTTTTTTGTACGGCACAACACTTGCTTGAATATTTTAGTAATTATAATTTTTAAAAGCCACTGTATATCTGATGAACAACTTCCTAACCAATATTCTTCCTTTCTTTTTCCCTTTTTTTTGCCTCATTTTTATTGCAAAAATCTTCCTTGCAACCAACCATAATGTAGTACTTTTTCACTTTTCAATTTACCTAAAGGCTGAAATAAATTTGCGTCTCCATCAGTGTAATCTTTAACAAAGATTCATTTAATATATTATCTTTCTACAAAATTAAGCTGCACAAATGAAAAGTATAAGGTTAGGTAAAAAATATTTATACTTGCCACCTTTCAAGTTGTTTCTTTTTAGCACCACACAAAGTCAACTCCTTTTTCAATTGTAAAATACCCATATTTGCTGATTTTAGCTTTTTTTAGAACAGAAAATCAAATCAATTCACGGTCACTAATAAACTGTAAACAGCTGATTGTGAGAGCAGAGGATGGATACCGAACTTCGATTGAAGCGCCACTAACGGGAAATTTTTAAACTATGATTAAAGAAGTCCGCCGTTTAGTTTTAGTTTTTTTTTTTCTTAAATTTGTTTAATAATAGGTATATAAATATAATTTCATGTTTTAACACTTAAAATTTTAACACATTTCTTAAGAAAGATGGCAAAAATGATCCTGTGTTTGGATATCCGTGGGCAAACTGGACAAGATAACCCATGGATATCAATTGTATTACATCCGTAGGATATAGATATTTTGTACACCTAGAGGATACCGACATCCCGTCGGGGTATCCGTAGGAAATCAGTTGCGGATATCCCTAGGGTATCCATAATTTGGATCTCTACAGGATATTAATATCCAGTCAGGTCATCCCTGGGATGACCTAGGGATATGTCTATGGGATAATCCCAAATCTGGGACAGCGGGACTATACTAGGATATCCTGAGGATATTGTGTGCTGTCTGGGATACAGTATCGTAAGTACCTGAATTACTTTAAAATGTGTTAGGGTAGAGAGATAATCACTGTTTGTGTCTTTTATCCTTTTGTATTGTTCGTTTTATACAATAAATGGTATTATTATTATTATTATTATTATTATTATTATTATTATTATTATTATTATTATTATTATTATTATTATTAAATGTTAGGCAAATAAAAGATCTTTACTCTTCGACAGAGAAGAGGTTCGGCAAAATTTCCAGGTTGGGGTAGCTTGTCTCCTGGCTTCGGTGATAGGCCTTGGTAGTGGAAATAGGCAGATGTTAAATAATTAAATGAAAAAAAAATTACCTATCAACTTTTCACATAATTATCTACATGTAATAATAAATTATAATAAGTTGTGCATGCACTAGATAATGAGTGTCTATATATCGGCACGGTAGCTCAGTCGGTTAAGACCTCCGATTAAAGAACTTATATCTAGATACATAACAGGCTATCTTTTCACTATATACCTTGTTTGCTCCTAACATAGTCACATTATATGTCCATTAAAATGGATAGATGAACATCACATCCCATAGGCAACAGTGGCGTTGTGTGTGTAGAAAATGTGTAGAATGGTAAATATTTTCATTAAAATGAATTATTGCAATTCTTGCATTACCGGCTCTTTATATAACGTGATGTAGGCATACGATATTACAGTAAGATAAATATGAAAGAAAGAAAGAAAGAAAGAAAGATTTATTGGTGCTAAAAAAACAGAGATTACACAAGTCAAGAAAAGTTTACAGTACACATTACTTAATGCAACGAATCACACTACTTGTAAAACAAATTAATTATGACTAGATCATAAATATTTATCAAAATTATAAAAATTGTATTAAAACCTATCTTATGATGAAAAAGTCTGATGTATGTATAAAATTGCTATTCTACAATTTTGGAATAAAAACTATGTAATTAAAATTGACTAATCGGAAGATCCACTTTTACAACAAATATGACAATAATTAACTTAGTTATACATATAAGATCACAACAAACATGATATGCTGTAGATACATATTAATACTTTAAATGGTTACAAATAATTGCCAACAAATAAAATCCTTGTTTTCAATCCTTTAAGTGTATATCTTTAATTGACAAAGGGAAATTAAAAAACAAACATGTGCATGTATGTGCTAAGGTACCAGATTTACCATATCTGTAAAATCATTATTACAAAAATCTTCCATAGAGTAAAAACACTTAGATATAAGATATTTTTTTTACTACATTTTTAAAACTTTTAGAAGGCAACAGTTTCACGGGGGATGGTAGCAGGTTAAACAACTTAGGACCAAAGTAAGATATTCCCGATTTAGATTTGTTTATTCTGTGAAAGTCGATATAAATGTTTGTCTTATGTCTTGTGTCATACGAGTGAATTTCATCATGGGTAACATAACTTGGTAGATTATCTCTAACGAACATGAGGCACTGTAAGATATATAGTGAGGGTACTTGAGAATTTTAAGTTCAATATACGCTGGTGTACAATCTTCCCTATACTCAAGCTTGTTTATAATTCGTATTGCCTTCCTCTGTAACCCAAATATGCGTTTCATGCTTGGAGCATGGCCCCAAGCATGAATAGCATATGCTATCTTTGACTGAACAATTGCATGGTAAGTTATTAGAAGTACTTGCCTGGACACTATTGAGGACAGATTTCTAATTGCAAAGATACTAGAAGTTAACTTATTACATAATTTGTCAATGTGAATATTCCATGACAGCTTAGGGTCTATCTGTACCCCAAGAAATTTTACTGACTCTGAGTTATTTTTTAGGTTCATATTACGTAAGCTAAAAAGCATGGTTTCTGTTTTGGTAGCATTTAAGCTTAGTCGATTTGCGACGAACCAGGCAGTGACCTCTGACTGCGTTTCCTCCATGACTAACTGGAGCGCATTACAGTTTTCGTCTCTATTTACCGCAGTTGTGTCATCAGCGAAGAGGATAAAGTCAGCTCTGGGGCCAGCATATACCAAATCGTTGATATAGATGAGGAATAGTACTGGTCCCAGTACCGACCCCTGTGGTACTCCGAATTCTACTGTTCTCATTTGGGAGCGACTATTACCGGTTTCAACCAATTGCATGCGGTCTGTTAAGTAAGACTGTATTAATTTCAAACACGATTCAGAAAATTTGTAATAACTAAGTTTTTTTATAAGTATACTAGAGGAAACACAGTCAAAAGCCTTGCTTAAGTCGCAAAACAAAGCCCCTGTGTGGACACCAGTCTCAAATCCAATGTTTATAACTTCAACTAATTTGTTGATTGCCATTGTGGTTGAACGTGCATTGCGAAAACCATACTGATTTGCATTAAACAAACTATTACTTTCAAAAAAAAGACATATTCTGGATTTTAAGGCCTTTTCAAAGACTTTTGCTATAATTGGAATAATTGAAATTGGTCGGTAGTTATCTAGCAAGTTTATAGGACCTTTTTTGTGTATAGGCACAACACGGGAAATTTTAAAAACTTTTGGGAAAACAGAAAGTTTTAAACATAAATTGAGTAATTTTGTAAGAGAAATAACAATGATATTGGCTATCCTTTTGAGTATCTTAGTGTTAAGATTATAAAAATCTTTGCTATTTTTATTTTTTAAATTGAAAATTATGTCTCTAACTTCAATGAAAGTTAACTCACCGAAATTAAAGTCAGGTTGGCCTGCTTGATGTGTTGTCTTATCATTGTTATATAGAAATTCTTCTGCGGTAAAATCACTATTAGGGAGCTCATCAATGATATTCTTAGCAATTTCTGCAAAGAAATTGTTGAAATCATCTGGACTTATGTTAGTGTCGCTGTTTAAATTTTTTGGCTGCGAGATCGTATTTTCTCGTACCACTTGCCAGATTGCACTAGATTTGTTAGTATGAGATTTAACGTATGTATCATTAGCATTACGTTTAGCATTTGCAATTGCAATGTTATATTTTTTCCTGTATTTTTGCATAGTTTGTTTAAGTTCAGGCGAGTTTGTAGCTTTTACTGTTTCTTGCATAAAATGTAACGTGTCCCTCATATCCCTTAGTTCCTTCGTGAACCAGGTCACCCTGAGTGTGTCTTTATTATGTATTTATGTATTGAAAGGATATTAAAATTTAATTGCTATTTACTTTATAACTGTAAACTGAACTTCATCATGTTACGACTATGGAACTATCGATTTTCTTCTTTTCTAAACTGCTTTCTGCAAACGGCACAGCACTTCACTGTTTATTTGCACTAAATATATTCTCACCAAACTGTGTAAATATGAATAGAGAATATTATTTAGGTATTAAGCAAATCACAACTTAAAATAAAATTACCCTTTCACCAGTTTTTGGTCGGAGAATACGAAAAACATTTATTGACATTAATGGCGGAACTGTCAAACTGAGATTATGATAATCGAACTGAAGCCGATCGTGTACGAGCGACCTCGAATACGCCGATGGGCCAATCAGCAACTTATGGGAAGAAGTGCCTTAGAATGGGAGTCTTTCAGGATCATAAAATTCATGCCATTATGTATCTAGATATGTTCTTTAACCGGAGGTTGAGATGTATTGTGTAGCGAATACGCTGATCTACTGTCTATCGCACTCTGGGTTCGAGCCCCAGCCCCAGTAGTGACAGTACCGGTGGGTATGGTATGTATTTTTCCGGACAGCCTTGGCTTTGGATTTGGTGGTTGCCTACTATATGTGGTGTGTTTATGGTGTGTTTATATCACTCAATTGAAACTATAATATTTTTATCGAATTTAAATTGAATTGCAATGGAAATAACACTAGAAAAACCACAGAACGCTAATGAAGGCTAAATACTCCCAATATAATTAACACTAAACATATTAAATCTGTAATTAATCTCCAAAACAAACGGCTACAGTACCGCGTCTGTCATTAACGCGGCAGAATTTTGTTTTATCTCTTTCTAAATTACTTACATTGCTTATGGGCATTAAGCTTCTTGGTAACAAGTAACCACTTTAATAATTTTTAGGTTTGAAGATGGTATTGTTTTGCCACAACCAGAAGTTACCACTGAATTACATAGGACACGGAAATATTTCATACCAAACCTCAACGAGGATCTATCGAATTCACACATTAAACACACATCCACATTGTACAAATGCGACTCTTGTTCATATCAGACAAAACTGAAAGGTAACCTTAAAAGACATCTTCTACTAACACATAAGAGTCCTTCAGAAGTAACGATGTACAAATGTTATTCTTGTTCGTATCAGACAAAGCAAAAATATCACCTTAAAGAACATCTACTACTACATAAGAGTCCTTCAGAAGTAACAATGCACAAATGTGACACTTGCTCGTATCAGACAAGACAGAAAGGTTCCCTTAACAAACATTTACTGAAACACAAGAGCCCTTCAGAAGGAATAATGCACAAATGTGACTCTTGTTCATATCAGACAAGATGGATAGCTCCCCAAGCAGCATTCAAAGTGATGGGAACTGGCATCTGAGGCATCGGAACTTTAATGTAGTAGGAATAACATAACTGTTACTAATTTTGCGACTTCAGGGTAATATTCACTTTGTGGTATGCATTTGTAGTGACAATTAAGTAGATTCTACTGAATTTAGGCACTGTATAGTTATAACACTTTCAAGTAACTGCTGGAGAATCTGCAACGTCGCAGATACTACTCTGCATTACTTTGAAGCATCCTCAACTACAAAGTGAAAATTGGTAGTAATGCCGACTGCACAGCTTTACCAAAGGACCACTTGAAAGTAGTATAACTTATTAGTGACATCTCGAGTAAGAATGAGGTTATTTCTACAAACATAGGGGCTTTGAAGTTATCTTTACTACTCCCCACTAATTGAAAATGACTTAAAAGTTACATATACCTTGAAAATCTACTATAGAGTAATGTTAACTTTTAAGACAATTTATATAATTATTGGCATTGAATAAAATGGCGGCATCTGAAATTCTCAGTGAAAGCGAAATAAAGTTTATCAGCACTCATCCACGTTTTATAGAAAACTGAAGAAACAGTTAAACAGTAGTAGAGAAATAGTGATTCTTCAGAATATGATGCAAACATGAAAGATTATTTCGCCACAGCAAAACCATCATCTTTGGCAACAAGTGCAAAAGTGCTCCTATCAACGCAAGAAGAGTAATCGAAAACTATAACAGTTGTAGTGATTAATGATACTGTGTACTGCTCGAAAATTACAACTTGTCTTTAACACACAGATTGACCCATAGTTCAGTTAGTGATCCACTGAGCATATTAAATGAATTTGCCGATTAAAAACTCCAAATTTAATAAATATTGTGTCGATGGGGAACGGACAATGTCAGTATAACGGCATAAGACATTATTTATGTACAATAAATTGAATTGAATGAAATTAAATGTAAACTGATCACTAAATAAATATGGAAACTGTTATGTATTTTTTCCATTATTACACACCTTACGTTAATAAATATATTTATCCAACACTTTCATATAAAGTGATCTTTATTGATAAGACTTTGAAGGTATAAAGTGACCCATAAGTCACTAGTGAGATAAAGTTGTAAGCTAAAGTGATTTAGTCACTAAAGAGTAATTTTAATATAAAATAAAGTCCAAGGAATCTATTTATTGTCTCCATTATATGGAAAATTAACAGACCAAAGAATCCATGCACTAACACTTATTTTTATTTATGTTAACATTTATTGTCATCATATTCGATTTTTCACAAAGAAAACTGCTCTTCTGTACACAATTTTTCTCTATACCAGTAACGACGTCTGTATTGCCTGACTCGTGCTGCTCTCCCTAAATTTTTTTAGCAATAACAATCTTGTTGAGACTGAATCTTCCAAATAACCCTCTGCCACGGTGGATGATTTCCACACACCATGACGTTTAAGGGTGGTAATGTCACCCCCAGCATTGGCCAAGAGTTGATGAGGAACGGCGCATGCTATGGCCAGTATACAAATCTGCATCAGGCAATTGCAAATAATCAGCTACAATTCTTGGAATTTTTGAGAGCTTATTTAATCCAACGCATTGGACAGTGCACTTTCCCTTTTGAAAATTTACGAAAAATCTTTTGTGAGACACATTTTGCGGTCTTAAAGACATATTTCCTAATAGAATCAAGTGGGTTCACCGAAAATCCTTCATTTAAAACTGAAACTTCTTGATTTATTCGTCTTGGTATCTGGTATGGATATATATAGATATTATTCTTTATCTCATATCTTCGACGCTTAAGAAGGTCAATTCATGGCAACGGCAGGCACCGCAAACTCCCAATATCAATGCAACCTAAAAAAACCCAAACATTGAAATAGGTATATAAAAGCAAGATCATAAAAAACACCTACCTCTGACATAAGATGCTCACCGTCATGGGCATCCATCAAATATTGTTCGATATGTGCTCTTTCCAAATAATATCAGATAATAAAAAGTACTTAAAAAGTATAATAATTGTTATTTTTAATAATCCACATATTCCCATCGCACACAGTGACAGTGACACTTTAACAGTTATTACCGCGTTGCCAATTAAAAAAAAAAAATTACCTATATCGATTCTGCCAATTCTACCAACATGAAAATAAGTTGGTAGCAACAGTTACTAAGATCTTATAGCATCATTGGTCCCATTTGCTACATCTAGGTAAATATAACTACACAGTGAAATTGTTGCAGTTGCCGTCACCACTTTTAAAGTAACAACAACTATAACGTTGGTGGCATCTGCTACTTTATAGTAAATGTAACTTGTAGCGAAATAATTTTGGTTTTTTCAACCTCTAAGTTACTGCAATTAAAATCGTCATTTTTCTGTTGTTGAATGAAGACGCCATATTGACACGGATAAAAATATAATTCAATAAAAAATTTCTTTTTATTATAGTGATTTACAAATATGTTTTCTAAATAGATTATTACTTTATAATATATAAAATTAAAAAAAAAACGTTTTCCATAAAAAATTTTGCAGTTTTGCTTGTACACATAATTTTTGCAAAAAATTTTTTTTCCGAAAAAAACATTTTCTCGAGGGGGCGTCTTTTTTATCGAAGCATCATGATCACATTTTACAGAAAACAAGTGGTGGTTTTAATATCCACACCCAGGGTAAATGCAAAACATCATGATTTATAATATATGCTTATGCATGTTGTATATAATCACCTTAACTTGAACCTTGGACATATCATGGGCTTAAACTCAGTAAGTCATTAATTTGCTATTCGAATAACAGAGAGCCAAATATATAGTTTGCGCTCTCATTTCGGTCAGCTGAGCTGTTCCAAAAGTTAGTCATTTCTACCACTTGGTTACGTCCCGTTTACGTAATAACCTAGTTTTCAACACGGTAATGGTAGAAGTACCGGAATAGTAATTTGCTACGTAATTATTATTCCCCATTTTGGTGAATACTTGGTAGAAGGATGGTTCCCATTACGTAACAGTCCTTAGTTGCGAAAACCTTTAAAGTTCTCCTAATGGCAACTATTACGTAGAAATTACTAAAATTGCTGCTTGGGTCACCTTAAAAAACATCTATTGAAACACAAGAGCCCTTCAGAAGTAATAATGCACAAATGTGACTCTTGTTTGTATCAGGCAAAACATAAAGGTAACATTAAAAAACATCTATTGGTACATGAGAGTCCTTTAGAAGTAACTATGTACAAATGTGACTCTTGTTCATATCAGGCAAGATACAAAGCTCAACTTAAAACACATCTACTGAAACACAAGAGCCCTTCAGAAGTAACAGTGCACAAATGTGACTCTTGTTCGTATCAGACAGTACGGAAATCTAACCTTAAAGAACATCTGCTACTACACAAGGGCCCTTCAGAAGTAACAATGCACAAATGTGACTCTTGTTCGTATCAGACAATACGGAAATCTCACCTTAATAGACATCTAATGTTACACAAGAGCCCTTCAGAAGTAACAATGTACAAATGTGATTCTTGTTCGTATCAGACAAAACTGAAATGTAGCCTTAAAGCACATCTACTGTTACACAAGAGCCCTTCAGAAGTAAAAATGTACAAATGTGACTCTTGTTCGTATCAGACAAGACAGAAATCTCACCTTAAAAAACATCTACTAGTACACAAGAGCCCTTCAGAAATAACAATGTACAAATGTGATTCTTGTTCATTTCAGACGAAATATAAAATTTGCATCAGGAAATATGTACCGATCCATAAGAATCCTGCGGAAATAAGAATGTATCAGTGTGGAGTCTAAACTGCAATATAGCTTTAAAAGACATTTGCTGGTATATAAGCACATAAGCTTTAGAAGTAAAAATGTAGAAACGTGACTATTGATCCTAGTATGTAAAATAGAAAGTAAAAAGTACCTCGAAACACATTTTCTGAAGAATTAACAGTATACAAATGTAACTTGTCATATCATGCAGCATATAAAAATTATCTCACAAATTATTTGCTGCCGCATAAGGACAGAATAGAATAGAATGTTTCTCAGTTTCACACAATGTACTGTATACAGTTGTCAAACAAAACAATAAAGCTAAGTAAAAGTAAATTAAGTAGTATGTAAGCATACTTACTAAGTCATAAACAAAAACAGAAGAAAGAAACATACATATACTGTAATGAAAACTGTGCTATGTTAAAAAAAATATGGTGGCTTGAAAATGAAAATTTAAATGATTAGTAGATGTGCTAATTGAGAGCAGTCAGATGAGTAGAGTCGCAGTCCTGCAGTTGGAGAAGAGGTACTCATCTGGTACATAGATGGATTGAAGATGGCTGAAGCTTGGGAGTTCTGGGCAACAACTAATTGTAGTAATTCACAAAAGATCTTTTAGGACGATGCGAAGAATTGCCGAAAAAGCCGAGCAACCCCTTATATAATCCACAATATAATATAGTATAATATATATAACTTTGTTTTTACACTTCTGTTTAATTATTATGTATAATTGTTACTTTACATGTATTTATAATTTTTTAAACTTTTTAAGCGGGTCATTTACTTATTCTTAATTGTTATTGTCATATATACGTACTTACTCCTTGTAATTAAGCCCGATATGATTGTTTAGATAATTAGGAAGTTTCCTATTTTAGAAATATCATGTACATTCAACCTCATTTAGTAGTCTTTCAGATAACTAGTCAAACAAAAAAAAAAAATTATCTCGATATCTGAAAAACTCACGAACTTATTCAATTTCTTATTGGAATACTTCGCCTCGGCTGAAGTCCACCGTGACGTCACAATACACAACGCGCTGACTTGCCTTGCCGGCGGCGCGCTGTATGTTCCCTTTATTTAGTGTATGTGCTCGATTTTCTGAAATGTCACAAAATGTCACTTGATTCGTTCGTGCCGAGCCGAATTTTCGAATTTCGCCGTGCAATTTACGATCAGGTTTATCTGGAAGACTTCCTCTTTGCGTCGCGACATCATACGGCCGTCCCAATGGTGTTTTTCGAAAAATATGAACGTGCCAAAATTGCATGTTTTAGCAATTTTTTCGGCTCTCAAATGCAAGCTGGCTATAAACTGCGGTGCCTGCCAGCGAGTATAAAGGTGCCCGCGCCCGCTCGCTGTTGGCGGAATCATGTATTGTGACGTATTCGAGTTCAGCCCAGATGATCGCGACATTTTAAACTTGAAAGGACCATAGCTTTTTCATTTATAGATAATTTAAAAAAAAAATTAGATATTTTTTAGATTTTTATGACTATTTATTATGAGAAAATGAGAAAAATGGAAACTTCCTAATTGTAAAATAAATAAATAAACAATGCACCGCAAATGTAGTGATTTTTTAATTATTGTTCTATTTTAAATACCTAAATCAGCTTTTTAATGCAAACTTTATCATTTAAAAATTAATTTCTAAAACTATTTTTGAAATGTCATATTCATAATGATAGAACGTATATGTAATCACAATAAATCAAAATTCCGTTAACCCTACCTGATATTAACGAATTGTCAATTGGTGACATTTTTGTTTTTATTTATTTATTTCAATTGAAAATCCTAGTTAAGTTTTTCAATCCCCTTTATCATTACATTAATAGCAACGTTTTTGTGATTTTTAGCTGCGATAATGCTGTTTTTGAAAACAAAAAAATTACCGTCAAAAATTTTATTAAGTAAAGGTAATATTGCTTATAAAACCAATAGGTATACGAATGCGTTTTTTTCCTCATCTATTTTAAATCTGCTTTAGACCAACAATGGATCTTGAAAGACTTCTGTATAACATCGCGATTTTTAATATAAGGCCTAAATAAGGCGTCTTTCAGATATCTGTAAAGTGTACATGGCGACTTTAAGACATTGTGAAATGTCTAAAGGAGACATTTTTATGACGTCTTAAAGACATCTTTGTGCTATCTGAGCTCATTGCAGTAGAGGGGATTGACCATCCCTGCCAAAAATTCCGCATAGAAACTTATAAAAAAAAAGTGATGCGGTTTTATCGTTCCTATAAGTTATATTATTATTATACAGACAGGATTTTATCTGTTTTATTAAGTTTTAAATCGGTTATGAAACAGTAATTCCGAATGAGCTATTTGGAATTATCATGTTGCCCTTTCATGAGTACTTATATGAAATATACAACAAATCTACAGTTTAGTGTCTGCAAATGCACCCTTGCCCTTATATCTGTAAACATATGGAATTACAGATACAACTTTAAAGAGATTCTAAACTTTTCTATAAGTAATATCATAAGAGTTCAGTCCGTCCTTTCTCCAGTATCTATCGTATATAACACACCATTTATCAACATGTTTTTATTGTAAATTTCAACATTGTCTTTTTATTAGTATTAATGTGGATATACATGTCAACAAATGTACAGTTTCAATTGTATATTTTACAGATGTATTTTTATTGTAAACTTCCATTTTGCTTTTTTATTAGTATTAATTTGGATATGCATGCCGACAAATGTACAGTTTAAATTGCATATTTCAAATAGAAATACTAATATTGTGGTAAACACAAAATACTGCAAAGTCCTTATTTCCTCGGGTGTTCTTATTCTAGCCTAGAAGCAATGAATGAGTTGGCAGTGAAAGAGACTGCTTTACTTTTAATTTAATAAACACACGTCAGTTCCTTAGGTCACATTAGAGTAGATATGAATTAGCGACACGTATACAGCTCCCTCTACTGGAGCCAGGAGTAAAGCTGCTGCTGAAATTTCTATCAGTTTCTACCAGAATGGAGCAGCAAACATTTACTTATACCACATCAATGAGAATTTATGAGAACAGTATCTAAGGTAAAACGTGCGGCTTTCCGTGGTTAAATGGCAAGTGTTTCTATAAGAAACGAGCTGCATTAGGTTAGGACAGTTTTGACTTGCAATTGAAGATTACTAATTATAATGTTTGAATAGGGATTTATGAGATCAGTTTCTATGAGTATTAATGTTTTTTTTTCAGTAATATATTAAATGTGTTTTCATTTGTTTGAATGGGTAAAAAGAAAGGTCAGTTTTCAACTGCAATTACAAATACAAATTTAATCACTTCGAATGGGGTTATACGCGATCAATTTCTAACAGTATTTATGCTGTTTTCCGAATATAATTGTGATGAGGTTTGATCAGTAACAAATTGTTCACTACTTGTTATGATATGGTCGAAAATTTCAAGTACACATTTAGTATTCCTTCAAAAGGATTGATGAGAGCAGTTTCTACGAGTATCTATTTGTTGTTCCTCTAGTAAATTATATAAGTCTTTACATTTACTTATACTATCTCAATGAGAATTTATGAGAACAGTATCTAATGTAAAACGTACGGCTTTCCGTGGTTAAATGGCAAGTGTTTCTATAAGAAACGAGCTGCATTAGGTTAGAACAGTTTTGATTTGCAATTGAAGATTACAAATTATAATGTTTGAATAGGGATTTATGAGATCAGTTTCTATGAGTATTAATGTTTTTTTTTTAGTAATATATTAAATGTGTTTTCATATGTTTGAATGGGTAAAAAGAAAGGTCAGTTTTCAACTGAAATTACAAATACAAATTTAATCACTTCGAATGGGGTTATACGCGATCAATTTCTAATAGTATTTATGCTGTTTTCCGAATATAATTGTGATGAGGTTTGATCAGTAACAAATTGTTCACTATATGTTACGATATGGTCAGAAATTCCAGGTACATATTTAGTATTACTTCGAAAGGATTGATGATAGCAGTTTCTACGAGTATGTATTTGTTGTGCAAATAGTAAATTATATAAGTCTTTATCAGTATGCATTCGGATCTAATTTAAATATGAAAATTATATCAGAATAAAGCAACCAAATATTTTAAACAGTATCCACTTGTAAATCCAAACATTTAAAGATATATTTTAATGAGAACCAATCAGAACAGTATCCAATGTAACGCGTGCGGCTTTCCGTGGCTAAATTTTAAAAGTATTTTTAATAAATAGCTTTAACGGATTTGAACAGTTTTAATTTGCAATTCCAGATGAATAGTTTTAATTGTTAAATAGGGATCTATGAGATCAGTGTCTTTGTGTAATGTTTTTTTTTAATAAAAACACATTTTATTTTGAAAAAAAAACATTACACTGACCTCATAGATCCCTAACAATTAAAACTATTTATCTGGAAATGCAAATGAAAACTGTTCGAATCCCTTAAAGCTTATTTATTGCAAATAATTTTAAAATTTAGCCACGGAAAACCGCACACGTTACATTAGATACTGTTCTGATGGATTCTCATTATAATATTATCTTTAAATGTTTGGATTTACAGGTGGACACTGTTTAAAATATTTGAGGTTTCATTCTGATATGATTTTTGCATTTAAATTATATAAAGACTTATATAATTTACTGTAGGAACAACAAATAAATACTCGTAGAAACTGCTGTCATCAATCCTCTTGAAGGAATACTAAATATGTACCTGGAATTTCCGACCATATCGTAACATGTAGTGAACAATTTGTTACGGATCAAACCTCATCACAATTATATTCGGAAAACAGCATAAATACTGTTAGAAATTGATCGCATATCACCCCATTCGAAGCGATTAAATTTGTATTTGTAATTGCAGTTGAAAACTGACCTTCCTTTTTACCCATTCAAACAAATGAAAACACATTTAATATATTACTGAAAAAAAAACATTAATACTCATAGAAACTGATCTCATAAATCCCTATTTAAACATTATAATTTGTAATCTTCAATTGCAAATCAAAACTGTTCTAACCTAATGCAGCTCGTTTCTTATAGAAACACTTGCCATTTAACCACGAAAAGCCGCACGTTTTACATTAGATACTGTTCTCATAAATTCTCATTGAGATAGTATAAGTAAATGTCTGGATTTACAAATAGATACTGTTTAAAATATTTGGTTGCTTTATTCTGATATAATTTTCATATTTAAATTAGATCCGAATCTTTAGTGATGACCTTTCTTTTTACCCATTCAAACAAATGAAAACACATTTAATATATTACTGAAAAAAAAAAATTAATACTCATAGAAACTGATCTCATAAATCCCTATTCAAACATTGTAATTTGTAATCTTCAATTGCAAATCAAAACTGTTCTAACCTAATGCAGCTCGTTTCTTAAAGAAACACTTGTCTTTTAATCATGGAAAACCGCACGAATTACATTAGATACTGTGCTCATAAATTCCCATTGATGTGGTATAAGTAAATGTTTGGATTTACAAATGGATATGGCTTGACTCGTTTTGCTGGTCAATTCTGATATAAACTAATAACAATTTCAACAGCAACTTTACCTAACTCTTATAGAAACTTATTGACCATATAGGTTCTCATAGATACTTATTAATTTTTGATAATTTTCAATACGGATTGATGAGATTTTTTTGACAGGGATTACAGGTGAGGTGATAGGCACAGGTGCAGCTCTTCTAGGGTGACCAGATTTTTGTTAAGTGAATGCTGGACACTTCTGCTGGGAAAGAATTTGATGAGGGAGGGAGGAGACAGAATTCCGAAAAATCATCTCTTGATCCCAATTTTTTGATGAGGGGAGGGGGGGGTAAAAAAAAAATTTTTACAAGCAAAACGTAATGCCGTAACTTCACTATAACCTGAATGCTGGACTTCTGCTGGACACTTGTAAGACTTTCCAACGAAATTCCGGACGTATGTGGTCACCCTGAGTTCTTCTCTCTACTCGGAATGTTCATACTCGAATGAAAGCTATGTAGCGTGAAAACATGGAAGCAAGGTATATAAAAACAGTGAGAAAGACTGAAAATTCGTAAAATGAAAAGAATTGTCATATTTGTTTTTATTAACAAATGTAATTATTCAATCACATAGGTCCCCAGACGGCACACTATAT
Source organism: Rutpela maculata (assembly GCA_936432065.2). Classification (NCBI taxonomy): domain Eukaryota; kingdom Metazoa; phylum Arthropoda; class Insecta; order Coleoptera; family Cerambycidae; genus Rutpela; species Rutpela maculata. The sequence goes on along the minus strand of OW386292.2, from coordinate 135,413,304 downwards.
TCACTGAATATGAAAAATACATGCCAGTTTTCTATAGAATATCCGCAATTAATTGAATATGCCTGATATATTCCAGATATATCCGGGATATTCGTTAACAGATATCAATATTGTACGCATATGATTTACCAATATCCTCAGGATATATGGTTGACATATCTCAAGATTATATTTATTTCATTTAAATTGTGAAGAATATTCTTTATAAACATATGGAATATCTGAATTATAACCTACAAAAAATAGATAATCTAAATAGAAATCTGCGGAAATGTAAAATGCCTTTATTATGTCGCTTTTTTTCTAATAGTTTTGGTGAGAAGGTATTATTATACGCTGTTCTAACTCCAAAATATACAGGTATGATAGGTAAAATTGCTTATCGTCTCGTTGGATCGCTAGACAAGTTCGTCATGTAATTCTAAAATGTTATTTTTGCTTTAAATCTTATGTTAGTTCTAATTTCTAATGGCATTCGCCTTTATAAATGAATTTTGTCATCAGCCGCGGTAGGGTATTCAGTAAACCGCCAAACCAAGGATGACGTAAACAGCGTTAAAGCAAAGCAAGCTTTGCTACAAGAAGGTAATGTCTGTCGCTATTTGTTACGTCACAGATGATTATCAATTTTCATTTATATTTCTGTTAATACCATATTGTCTTTTATTATACACAAAACCCGTAATAAAGTAATATTAATATAATATGCAAATACACCGCAGTCGTATACATGATATTTATATGTAAAATCGAGGTATTTACAAAGTTTGCTGCACCTTCCTATGATAAAACCTTGGTGAGATCACATGATATTACATACACGGCTGGCTTAATTACTGCGCACTCGCAGTACGAAAGTACGAACTTGATTTCTGAAGTGAGGTCGCCATTGTTATTTGTTATTTGTTATACATAGCGTTTATGAGAGCTGTAAACTGTTTTGTGTATTTTTTACCTTTTTTGTGATTATAGTTTTATGTTTTTATGCTAGTACCTTATCTGGTGGTAGTCATTTTTAGAAGAAAGAGATCCCCGTGTTTAACGGTAAGTACGTCTATTTATTTTACATAGGTACCTACCTAACATAAATAAGTTATTGAAAGTGTAATAAATTCATTTTCAATCGTCTCTTTGAAGGGGTAGTTTTGGGGTTGAAAGTGTTGTTTTTTTTTAATATTTTTCTACTTTGTAAACATTGGTTAAAAAGTATGTTTTTTAAGGACTTCGTAATATCTATCAATAATATATGTCGTGTTTGATACCTACGTGGTTTAATATATCTTGCCAATAAAGACAGAAAAGTCTCAAATTTTATAGACGACCCACGGGGGTATATTTTCGATCACCGCACATATTCAGCCTCAGCCAAGTGGTAATTCGGAGGTGGAAGGAGTAAATTTTTTTGTTTAAAATTTTTCAAAATAAATCGTATTTTTCAATGAGTCTTTTTACATGACCCTATAGGGTTTCAACAATTTTTATTAAACTGATTTTTCGAATTTATAGTCTATGTAAATCACAAAAATCGAGAAATTTGACTCGGGGATCTAGGCCATAACTTGCTTAAAAAAAATAGAAAAAATCAGGTGGGCATTTTTAGACATAATATTAAATATTAGTTGTTTCATCTTTTGTGGATCGCAATGAACATATTTTCAGTTCTCTGTTATTTATAAACAATAGTGATATTTATTTCATGTATCAAAATTCATATATTCGTCATGTCATACTTTATTGTCACTTTGACGTTGGATAAAATTTACAACTTGACATATGAATAAGACCTAACTTTTAATTACCACATTAACCAGTGTGTTCCTACAAATATCAGGCAACTTTTGCTTTCGTTGGCATACCTAACCAACAGATGCTAATTAGTCTAAAAAAGATCTATAATTACATTTTTGTGTTGAATTACACTTGTGTTGTTTAGGTACCTAAAGGTTAGGATATAACAGCCTGGTCTCTTACACATGACAGATCAAAATTTTAATACTTAGTTATTATGAAGTTGAAGTTATTTTATGTGAAATTCACTGATAAATCAATACATGATTTTAAAGATTCTAAGTCAAATAAGTATACCTATGAAGGTTTCACCAACGAGCCTTCCCTCTGAAACTGGTTATAATTACAGACAAGAAAGTCACATGGCGACGAGGTGAAGTTTGTCTTGAATATTAACAATATCAAATTAATGAAAATAAATATCACTAATTTTTATCCTGGTATTAATTTTTAAATATTGTTTATTATTTTTAGGAAAAAGGACACTGGAAAAGAAAATAATATGGAATAAGATTCTAAAATTTTTTTATAATTACTTATGAAATATCTGAATAATATGTGTTAAAAACAAATAACGGGTTTCATTACATTCCTGTTTCCCTTGAAATGTGAAGCTTTGGATATTTTTAGTAACATATTGATGGAAATCTAATCAGAATTATAATTCAGTAAAAAGTTAGATGCCACGATAAATACCTAATCGTATTCTATGTATCTGGAAGCTCTGCCTTAGTACCTTTAAAATTGAAAGATTCCCTGCCAAAAATTCCACATAGAAACTTATAGAAAAAAAGTGATGCGGTTTTATCGTTCCTATAAGTTATATTAGTATTATACAGACAGGATTTTATCTGTTTTATTAAGTTTTAAATCGGTTATGAAACAGTAATTCCGAATGAGCTATTTGGAATTATCATGTTGCCCTTTCATGAGTACTTATATGAAATATGCATCAATAAATCTACAGTTTAGTGTCTGCAAATGCACCCTTGCCCTTATATCTGCAAACATATGGAATTACAGATACAACTTTAAAGAGATTCTAAACTTTTCTATAAGTAATATCATAAGAGTTTCAGTCCGTCCTTTCTCCAGTATCTATTGTATGTAACACACCATTTATCAACATGTTTTTATTGTAAATTTCAACATTGTCTTTTTATTAGTATTAATGTGTATATACATGTCAACAAATGTACAGTTTCAATTGTATATTTTACAGATGTATTTTTATTGTAAACTTCCATTTTGCTTTTTTATTAGTATTAATTTGGATATGCATGCCGACAAATGTACAGTTTAAATTGCATATTTCAAATAGAAAAATACTAATATTGTGGTAAACACAAAATACTGCAAAGTCCTTATTTCCTCGGGTGTTCTTGTTCTAGCCTAGAAGCAATGAATGAGTTAGCAGTGAAAGAGACTGCTTTACTTTTAATTTAACAAACACACGTCAGTTCCTTAGGTCACATTAGATTAGATATGAATTAGCGACACGTATACAGCTCCCTCTACTGGAGCCTGGAGTTAAAGTTGCTGCTGAAATTTCTATCAGTTTCTACCAGAATGGAGCAACAAACATTTACTTATACCACATCAATGAGAATTTATGAGAACAGTATCTAAGGTAAAACCTGCGGCTTTCCGTGGTTAAATGGCAAGTGTTTCTATAAGAAACGAGCTGCATTAGGTTAGGACAGTTTTGACTTGCAATTGAAGATTACTAATTATAATGTTTGAATAGGGATTTATGAGATCAGTTTCTATGAGTATTAATGTTCTTTTTCAGTAATATATTAAATGTGTTTTCATTTGTTTGAATGGGTAAAAAGAAAGGTCAGTTTTCAACTGCAATTACATATACAAGTTTAATCACTTTGAATGGGGTTATATGCGATTAATTTCTAAAAGTATTTATGCTGTTTTCCGAATATAATTGTGATGAGGTTTAATCAGTAACAAATTGTTCACTACTTGTTATGATATGGTCAGAAATTCCAAGTACACATTTAGTATTCCTTCAAAAGGATTGATGAGAGCAGTTTCTACGAGTATCTATTTGTTGTTCCTCTAGTAAATTATATAAGTCTTTACATTTACTTATACTATCTCAATGAGAATTTATGAGAACAGTATCTAATGTAAAACGTACGGCTTTCCGTGGTTAAATGGCAAGTGTTTCTATAAGAAACGAGCTGCATTAGGTTAGAACAGTTTTGATTTGCAATTGAAGATTACAAATTATAATGTTTGAATAGGGATTTATGAGATCAGTTTCTATGAGTATTAATGTTTTTTTTTTTCAGTAATATATTAAATGTGTTTTCATATGTTTGAATGGGTAAAAAGAAAGGTCAATTTTCAACTGAAATTACAAATACAAATTTAATCAGTTCGAATGGGGTTATATGCGATCAATTTCTAACAGTATTTATGCTGTTTTCCGAATATAATTGTGATGAGGTTTGATCAGTAACAAATTGTTCACTACATGTTACGATATGGTGGGAAATTCCAGGTACATATTTAGTATTACTTCGAAAGGATTGATGATAGCAGTTTCTACGAGTATGTATTTGTTGTGCCAATAGTAAATTATATAAGTCTTTATCAGTATGCATTCGGATCTAATTTACATATGAAAATCATATCAGAATAAAGCAACCAAATATTTTAAACAGTATCTATTTGTAAATCCAGACATTTAATTATACTATCTCAATGAGAATTTATGAGGACAGTATCTAATGTAAAACGTGCGGTTTTCTGTGGTTAAATGGCAAGAGTTTCTATAAGAAACGAGCTGCATTAGGTTAGAACAGTTTTGATTTGCAATTGAAGATTACAAATTATAATGTTTGAATAGGGATTTATGAGATCAGTTTCTATCAGTATTTATGTTTTTTTTCAGTAATATATTAAATGTGTTCATTTGTTTGAATGGGTAAAAAGAAAGGTCAGTTTTCAACTGCAATTACAAATACAAGTTTAACCACTTCGAATGAGATTATATGCGATCAATTTCTAACAGTATTTATGCTGTTTTCCGAATATAATTGTGATGAGGTTTGATCAGTAACAAATTGTTCACTACATGTTACGTGTGGAAATTCCAGGTACATATTTAGTATTACTTCGAAAGGATTGATAATAGCAGTTTCTACGAGTATGTATTTGTTGTGCCAATAGTAAATTATATAAGTCTTTATCAGTATGCATTCGGATCTAATTTAAATATGAAAATTATATCAGAATAAAGCAACTAAATATTTTAAACAGTATCTATTTGTAAATCCAGACATTTACTTATACCACATCAATGAGAATTTATGAGGACAGTATCTAATGTAAAACGTGCGGCTTTCCGTGGTTAAATGACAAGAGTTTCTATAAGAAACGAGCTGCATTAGGTTAGAACAGTTTTGATTTGCAATTAAAGATTACAAATTATAATGTTTGAATAGGGATTTATGAGATCAGTTTCTATGAGTATTAATGTTTTTTTCAGTAATAAATATATTAAATGTGTTTTCATTTGTTTGAATGGGTAAAAAGAAAGGTCAGTTTTCAACTGCAGTTACAAATACAAGTTTAATCACTTCGAATGGGGTTATATGCGATCAGTTTCTAACAGTATTTATGCTGTTTTCCGAATATAATTGTGATGAGGTTTGATCAGTAACAAATTGTTCACCACATGTTACGATATGGTTGGAAATTCCAGGTACATATTTAGTATTCCTTCGAAAGGATTGATGATAGCAGTTTCTATGAGTATGTATTTGTTGTTCCAATAGAAAATTTGTCTTTATCAGTATGCATTCGGATCTACTTTAAATACAAAAATTATATCAGAATGACACAACCAAATATTTTAAACAGTATCCACTTGTAAATCCAAACATTTAAAGATATATTTTAATGAGAACCAATCAGAACAGTATCTAATGTAACGCGTGCGGCTTTCCGTGGCTAAATTTTAAAAGTATTTTTAATAAATAGCTTTAACGGATTTGAACAGTTTTAATTTGCAATTCCAGATGAATAATTTTAATTGTTAAATAGGGATCTATGAGATCAGTGTCTTTGTGTAATGTTTTTTTTTCCAATAAAAACACATTTTATTAAAAAAAAAACGTTACACTGACCTCATAGATCCCTAACAATTAAAACTATTCATCTGGAAATGCAAATGAAAACTGTTCGAATCCGTTAAAGCTTATTTATTGCAAATAATTTTAAAATTTAGCCACGGAAAACCGCATACGTTACATTAGATACTGTTCTGATGGATTCTCATTATAATATTATATTTGAATGTTTGGATTTACAGGTAGACACTGTTTAAAATATTTGGGGTTTCATTCTGATATGATTTTTGTATTTAAATTAGATCCGAATGCATACTGATAAAGACTTATATAATTTACTGAACAACAAATAAATACTCGTAGAAACTGCTCTCATCAATCCTCTTTAAGGAATACTAAATATGTACCTGGAATTTCCGACCATATCGTAACATGTAGTGAACAATTTGTTACGGATTAAACCTCATCACAATTATATTCGGAAAACAGCATAAATACTGTTAGAAATTGATCGCATATAACCCCATTCGAAGTGATTAAACTTGTATTTGTAATTGCAGTTGAAAACTGACCTTCCTTTTTACCCATTCAAACAAATGCAAACACATTTAATATATTACTGAAAAAAAAACATTAATACTCATAGAAACTGATCTCATAAATCCCTATTTAAACATTATAATTTGTAATCTGCAATTGCAAATCAAAACTGTTCTAACCTAATGTATCTCGTTTCTTATAGAAACACTTGCCCTTTAACCACGAAAAGCCGCACGTTTTACATTAGATACTGTTCTCATAAATTCTCATTGAGATAGTATAAGTAAATGTCTGGATTTACAAATAGATACTGTTTAAAATATTTGGTTGCTTTATTCTGATATAATTATCATATTTAAATTAGATCCGAATCTTTACTGATAAAGACTTATATAATTTACTAGAGGAACAACAAATAGATACTCGTAGAAACTGCTCTCATCAATCCTCTTGAAGGAATACCAAATGTGTACTTGGAATTTCCGACCATATCATAACATGTAGTGAACAATTTGTTACTGATTAAACCTCATCACAATTATATCCGGAAAACAGCATAAATACTTTTAGAAATTGATCGCATATAACCCCATTCGAAGTGATTAAACTTGTATTTGTAATTGCAGTTTTTACCCATTCAAACAAATGAAAACACATTTAATATATTACTGAAAAAAAAAACATTAATACTCATAGAAACTGATCTCATAAATCCCTATTCAAACATTATAATTTTGAATCTTCAATTGCAAATCAAAACTGTTCTAACCTAATGCAGCTCGTTTCTTATAGAAACTCTTGCCATTTAACCACAGAAAGGCGCACGTTTTACATTAGATACTGTTCTCATAAATTCTCATTGAGATAGTATAAGTAAATGTGTGGATTTACAAATAGATACTGTTTGAAATATTTGGTTGCTTTATTCTGATATAATTTTCATATTTAAATTGGATCCGAATCTGTACTGATAAAGACTTATATAATTTACTATAGGAACAACAAATAGATACTCGTAGAAACTGCTCTCATCAATCCTCTTGAAAGAATACTAAATGTGTACTTGGATTTTCCGACCATATCATAACAAGTAGTTAACAATTTGTTACTGATTAAACCTCATCATAACTATATTCGGAAAACATCATAAATACTTTTAGAAATCGATCGCATATAACCCCTTCGAAGCGATTAAACTTGTATTTGTAATTGCAGTTGAAAACTGACCTTTCTTTTTACCCATTCAAACAAATGAAAACACATTTAATATATTACTGAAAAAAAACATTAATACTCATAGAAACTGATCTCATAAATCCCTATTCAAACATTATAATTTGTAATCTTCAATTGCAAATCAAAACTGTTCTAACCTAATGCAGCTCGTTTCTTAAAGAAACACTTGTCTTTTAATCACGGAAAGCCGCACGAATTACATTAGATACTGTGCTCATAAATTCTCATTGATGTGGTATAAGTAAATGTTTGGATTTACAAATGGATATGGCTGGACTCATTTTGCTGTTCAATTCGGATATAAACTGATAACAATTTCAACAGCAACTTTACCTAACTCTTATAGAAACTTATTGACCATATAGGTTCTCATAGATACTTATTAATTTTTGATAATTTTCAATACGGATTGATGAGATTTTTTTGACAGGGATATGTGATCAAAAAGATGATTTAAGAACGTCATTCGATAGAGCTTGACAAACGATTTGCAAATACATATGGTTTATTGTAGTTTTCTGTGAAAATAAAAAAGATACATGGGGGCGAATACCAAACAAAATCATCCGGTATAGTGTTGTTCATAGTTAGAGTCTTGGGTGGCGTGGAAGAACGTTTATAAGAACGTCACCTTTTGTGTTGTACACTGTATTTACAATGTGCTTACAATAATATTTTTCTATTCTATTCTATATATATAGTCGAACTCATATGGAACTCCGTGAATCATATAATCACGATAAAGAACTTTAAAGCGTCCCAAAATTCTAAATGTAAAATATTTTATTATCTCAAGTCAGCCACAAAAACCCAAAAATGCTTTCATCAATTTCTAGAGCAGTTGTGTGAATCTTTTCTACCAAATCGATTGCTAGTGCACGCTTTCCATTGTAAAGTAGCGTTAAAAGCTCTCTAGAAGAGGTGGTCGACCTTGCGATTCTATTCAAGTTATATAATTCATAGATAGGATATTGCATAATTTTCATGTACTTATTTTAAACCTAATCATAAATTGGTATTATTTGAACATTTGCATTTTATTGATTAAATGACTCGTGAAATGAGTTTTATCCCTCGAAGGTTTTCGTTTGGTAGGCCAGAATTCAGTAAATTGGGTGTCTCAGGATCTCACAAATTTTTATCTCAATACCTCAGTCACATTACGAGAGCTCGAGAGGGATTTTTTTATGAAGACCCTTCAGAGATCTTTTAACAAAAAATCCATCACCATTAGGTAAATAAGAAAAAGTGCATAAAGAGAAAAAACAATTTTTAGAGAGAGTCGTTAGTAACACAGCCACACAAAAAAAAAGTGGTCTAACCTGCGGACTAGACCAGTATTTGGACCCGCTGAAACCGAATCCGAAGTCAGAATTGTTCGATTGGTTCGTTTTCCACCCCTCTAAAAAAACACCTGCCCCAAAAATGGTCTGTCCGGAGGACCATACCAGTGGCAGTGTATCCTTATGTATTTGGTAAGGATACACTGGTCTGCAACGCTATTCTAAGTTGGTATCATATCGTTTGATATGATAGTAGTGATTCTAAGTCTACTTTGGTATCGTAATTTTGACGGTTACTCGATAGTACTTAATTGATACCTAAGTAGCTGATGTCGTTTAACAATACGATACGTGCCTTCTTTCTCTAAATTACTATCCATCTTTCTTTATAGTTTCCTTTTGCCCCTGCGTTTGCTCCGAATGTTATCGGTAAATGCCGAATTCCGAATTATTTTTATTTCGGCGGCCATATTGTACTTTCCGTTTCTTATTTGCCTCTTTATAATGGTTTGGTTTTTGTTAGCATTACTCATTTTACTTCCACATCCAGTGGAAGTTTAGTAACGACAAAAAAATTTTTTGAAAATTTTTATTGTTCAAATAGGTTTAGAATGTCATGAAATGTCGAGATTTTAAATTTGAGCGAAAAAAAATTCCTGTCTGTCTGTAACTTTTTTGTGCGCACGTTTACTCTGGAACCGTTTAAGATATTGACTTGAAATTTGGTACACATATGTACTTTAACGGGATCTAGAACTAGATTATATTTTCATCATATTCCCCACCCCACTACCGTGTGGGATATCGTTTTATGGATTTTTGAGGTAGACGATTTCAAATATTATATTATAAAGTTCTATAAACAATTATTTCCACATACAAAATTACTTCCACATCCAGTGGAAGTATAGTAACGACAAAAAAATGTTTGGAAATTTTTATTGTTCAAATAGGTTTAGAATGTCGTGAAACGTCGAGATTTTAAATTTAAGTGAAAAAAAATTCTGTCTGTTGGTCTGTAACTTTCTTATATGCGCACATTTACTCTGGAACCATTTAAGAGATTGACTTGAAATTTGGTACTTACACATATGTACTTTAACAGGATCTAGAACTAGATTATATTTTCGTCTTATTTCGTCGAAGGGTTGGGGGTAAATGGTAAATAGGTAAATCAAGCAGGTAAGAGTCCATAAAATTGGTATTTAGTGTATACAAGAGAAGCTAAGGTTTCAAAAAAATCTGGCATTAGCCACGCCCATTACCACCCCTACCAAACATTGTTAAAGGAGATGAAAAAAAAAACGTGATTTAGTGTGTACAAGAACCAAAAGCCTAAAATATTTTTTACTTCATCCACCCCCACTACCACCCCTTATCACCACCACCTCCCCACTACCATGTGGGATATCGTTTTATGGGTTTTTGGGGTAGACGATTTCAAATATTATATTATTAAAGTTCTATAAACAATTATTTCCACATACAAAATTTTTTCGTTATGAGAGACTTGGATAGATAATCTGGATGTGGAAGTAGTGATTCCTTGAGCAGCGGTTTTTACTTTTAATTAGCTTAGACATAGGAAAACTATAACTTTTAATAATAATTAACAACTTCATAAGCATAATATATAACGTATGTATATTTCTTCTATAAACACAAGTCCCTTTTTTAGGTTTTATATGTAATTATATCTTTATAGTTGCATGATGTCTTTTGGTGGATTCATAAGCATGAAAAAAGGGAAAGTGAATCAAATGGTAAGTTTGGCGTTAAGTTATATGGGTACTCTAAATCGACAGTTCTAATGAAAAACTTTAATTGTTTTTATTGCCTGTAAATACTACTAAATATTGTCAGTTCCCTAGTTAATCCTAGTATACTCTTAGTGCATGTTTTTTGCTTTTAAATGTTGGTCTCTCCCACACAAAGTCACTTTAGAGAATTTCAAACACAGTTTTAAAATACTTATAAAGCAATAGTGCACATAGAACAGAGTAGTTAGTGTAATAACGGTAACATTTTTTAGCCACAGCATGGGCATCTCTTTCAATGGCTGATGACCATTTCGAGACGATTTCTATGAATTAGTTCCAATATGCCAAAATCAGGCATATCCCAGATAGCACAGGTTGTTCTAGGGATATTCTCTAAACATCCAAAGAGGGACGTATATATTCCAATATTCTGGGAATATTCCTGAAATAACTGAAATATCTATGTCCCTCTAAATTAATTTTTTGAATATTGTTTGTGAATATTCCTTCAATGCCCTATTTGAATATTACTGTAATATTCAAAAGGATTAATATGTCGTCATTTATAGGAATATCGTATTTTAAATTAATTTTAGAATTTTCCACCAGAAAATTAGCAGCTAGTTATTTTTAAAATATTACACCCCATAATTTAAATCTTAAATTAAGAGTAACAATTTTTTGCTGTCTACGATATGCTGCTTTAGTGAATTGAATTTGATTGTCACTTTTATCAAAAAATTAATTTGAAATTTCGTACAATAGTTTATTGTTAATCTATTGAAGAGTGACGCCTTAGCCACGAGGGAACGTTAGCGGGCCATTAATTCCTTATTTTCCTTTACCTAACCTCCATTTTTAGCAAAAGGTTCCAGAAACGATTAATAATAAAAAAATTTGTGTTGTTGATGTTAGTTTGAAGTTGAGGTTGAGGTTATTTGGTAAGTATTATGTTTATTATATTAACATATTGTAATTTAATTACAAAATATCCAAGAATGCCAGAAGTCAGTTCATTTATATCTAACGTAAAACTCTTAATTAAACTCTCATCTTTATTGATAATAACAAAAAAACGAAAACAAAGCTCTTTTTAAATAAAATGCTGATTTAGTAGCTAACATTAACGAATTATTTGCTAATTGATGATGAAATAAAAGACCAAAAATGGAAGAATTTATGGATAAATCGCCTGTGGCAGATATCGAAACACTGAAGGAGTTAATAAACCCTTACAAATCCCTTAAACCCTTAAATCTATACAGCTTTGGTAAATTTAAAATCTTTTGAGATATGCAATGTTAATCATGTTAGTTTTATTTTGTAGGTGATATTATTGTTCTAAATGTACAGGAGACAACTGTAAAGAAGCAATAAAAGAATTATGCCAAAAGTTATTAGTAATGAAGTCTCACGATTTTACAGTTGAACGAGTCACAAAGGCATAAACCAAAAATTATATTTAGCGAAACTGATAGTAGCTAAGAATTAAAATTCCTTATATTTTAGTTGCCAAATAAACATAGTTGATAAATTACAGGTACGTGATTAATTTTTTTTACTATTTACTTACTAATGGTACAAATTAATGCAATTAAACCTTGTTTTTGGCAAGTTGGCATATTAGTCTAATTGATTTTTAAGATATTTCTTGTGATCGAATGGGTTCAAACTCTCATAATTATTTACACGCAAATCTCACATTTGAGATTGCCTGTTGCAAAATATATCTTTATGTACTTTCAATTAACCATTTCTACATCACTAAAATAAAATTTTATTTTTTACAACTCAAAACTACCATCTATTCTCACTTGCTCTTCAACTAGATCTATGTAAGTCAAAAATATTTCTGGTTTTTCTAATTATTATAAAAAACCTTCAAACAAATATATCCCATGTGATATGCCTAGAGACCTCCCTTACTTAGAAAAGAAATCACCATCAAATTATAGGGTATCCCCAAAACTACAATAAAAAAACAAAACTGAAAGCACATTTTCTCACCCATATTTTAAAATAAATTCACCACACAGTCATAATAATAATAATATAACATTAAGTTTATTTATCTTATAATATTTTAGTAACAACATGACAATAGAGTGATAATAATTGTGTCGTTTAATTTATTAATGATAGTGAACGATAACATATATAACTTAAAAATACAACACTACATTACAATCAATTACTAAAAAGTTCACTAAAGTAAACGAGTTTACTTGTTACTAGGGTTAATAGCGACCGGAAAAAACAGGAAAACCGGGAGAAGTCAGGGAATTTAAAATTTCGCCTAAGTCAGGGAAATGCCAGGGAATTTCACAGATGCAAGAATGCTTTACCACCAGAAATTAAATCGTTAAATGAAACCCAGTTCAAAAATAAGATAAAAACATATTTACTTAATGATGCTTTTTATAGTACTAACGAATTTTTAGCCAGTAACTTTGCCTCGATCAAAATCTAATGTGTGTATCATCGTGCAGTATTCTGGAAATAAGCAGTGATAAATTACCATACTATACCATACCTACTATATATGTATATATATTTTTTCTTAGTTCGTCATTTGTATTCTATGTGCCCTTAGTCTTATACCTTATATCTATGTTTTTTACATTTAATATCATGTACTTTGTATTTTATCTGTGTATTTTAACACCAATAAAGAATTGAATTGAATTGAAAGTCAGGAAATTTCATTAATCATCTGGAAAGATACCAATTACTGATTATCATCCGATAGAACAATGTAATATTAATTATTAATCAGGGGCGGCTGGTGAAATTTCAACAATTTTTTTCTCGTCTGTGGCGCATGGGACGCATACGAAATATGGGAAATAACATCTAGAGAAGCACTCCTCTAACAATCCCTAAAAAATTTTGAAAAAGCAGTTTGCGAAAAATTTTTTACAATTTCTGTTGACCCCCCTAGGTCTAGGGACTCCTGTTTAAAATTAATTTTTTTTGTCATATACATTTTACTTTTCATAAAAATACAACAGGTTTTGAAGTTTATGAAAATATTTCCATTACTAACTGAGATACAATGAATTGAAATTTTATCATTTGTTAAATTGTAAATTACAAAATTTCAGTTCATTGTGTTTCAGTTAATAATGAAAATATTTTCATAAACTTCAAAACCTGTTGTTGTATTTTTATGAAAAGTAAAATGTATATGACAAAAAAAATTAATTTTAAACAGGAGTCCCTAGACCTAGTAGGGGGGTCAACCGAATTTTGAAAAAATTTTTCGCAAACTGCTTTTTCAAAATTTTTTAGGGGTCGTTAGAGGAGTGCTTCTCTAGATATTATTTCCCATATTTCGTATGGGTCCCATGCGCCACAGACGAGAAAAAAATTGTTGAAATTTCACCAGCCGCCCCTGTTATTAATATGTATGTAATATTAATAATTGTTTATGACTTACTGACTTTCTAACTAAAGCTGTCCCTGTCTAATTTATCTCCTAGTAAATGAGAATGCCCACACTTAAGTGTGATACGATTTTTCCCCTTGTGGAAATAGGCGCTAAGGAATAAATTTGCAGCTCAGTGTCTTTTTGGATTTGTACCTATGTTGTATGTGTGTTCTCTGCCGGCCGTTAGCGCAATTTGTTTTCTGTCATAAAAAAGTAAAGTAATTTGTCTATACTCTGCATTCTGTGACTTTTTGTTAATGTTGTTTTATGTTATGAGGCCGGTGTCGGATTAATAACACAGATCTAAAAAAAAGTCTTGTCCTAAGGTTCTCATTTAACTTTTCCGAAGCATTTTGACGCGTTGAAGCCAATTTTGGACAAAAAATTTTTTCTGTTCTGTCAGTTTCAGTCTACTACCTCTTTTATCCCCTAAAAAGGACAAAAAAAGGTCGCTAACTTTTTTGAAGTATATTTTGACGCGCGTTTTTTAGTTAGAGAAGAGCATTCCTACCAGAGAATTTAAGAAGTTTCGTTTTAAAAATGAATACAAGTTTTGTATTATAACCTAAACCGGTTAATAAAATTTTATTTACAATATGAACTAATTTATTATATTATGTGATTAATTATGGAAAAAAAATGAAACATAAGTGAAAATCTGCTCATTTATTTTCAAATTAATATTAAAAGTAATTATGTATTTATGTACTAAAAAATTAATTAAAATTGTCTGGAGAACTGCAGTAAAGTCATGGAAAACCTGGAAAAGTCAGGGAATTTTACCTCTTTACGAAAATACGAACCCTGGTTAGTGACAAAATAAAATATAATATAGTGTGTCCCAGGATAGATGTAACAAGAGGTGCAATGAACCCAAAATGACTTGATTTGGTGTTCTACAGGGTGTTTTATAAGCAAAGTTGTAAAAATCACCACAGTACCTTTATTCTTCAAAATATGAAAAAATTCCACTAAGGAAAGTTATTTAGAATGCAATTTTATACCTCTATAACAACGTTCAGGAATATAAAATTATTTTTTTGAAACTTCCCATTTTTTCAATAAATTAGTATTCCATTTTGAATCATTCAATTAAAACTGCATAGAAATTATTTTTTGTGAATTAATATTTAAATTATGTAGAAGCTAAAAGTAGGCTATGAGAAAAGCTACACATTTATCATTTATTATTGACATTTCTGTTTCAAATTAACGAACCAAGCATAAAAAATTAAGTGAAAATGGTACTCACAGTGTGTGAAAAAATTTATATTGTGCAATGCTACGGAATTGGCGGTGAAAACTCGCTAAGAGAAGTGATAAGCTAATTTAATTTGAAATTTCAAAACACTGCTTTGTCACGTACTCAGGCTATGAGAATAATTAAAAAGTTTCTGGCTACTGTGGTAGGTGTTCTTAACATAAAAAGAAAAATAAAAGCATATGATGAAGACAATGTTGGGGCTATTACCCACTAAACAAAACATATATCCGTAATATTACGCAATATTAAACTGAAGTAACATATTAAATGTTTTCTTGCAATATGATATTTATATTAAAATAACCTAACTTTGGTATAGCTGAGAAATGTTAAATTGCAAAATATTGAAGAAACATTTAGTTAATATTAGCTCGAAAATATTTCCGTAATATAAAAAATTATATTTAACAAATGTATGTCACATATTATAATCAATGTATCTTTAATATTGCCATTAAAATAAGCATATTATATTACAAGAATGTAACTTGTAATATTACACGAAAATATTTCACATATATAACTGTAAATGTGTTACGAATGAATCTCATACATTATGAATAATATGCATTTGATCATACATTAACATTATTTGCAACGTTTATTCTATGTAACTACCATGAACTTCTATGAAAACTCGCCTATTCACAGAACGCGTCGTTTCTACATAACCTTAAAACCTTCGATATTTTGTGAGTAAGTGTGTTGCGCCTTAATGCCTTTAATTTCAGAAATGGGTGATAAAGCGAGAATAAGGTGAGTAGATAATTACAGTAATGTAGAAATTCGTGGAAACTTTTAGCAACAAAATAAAAATAAACTTTAAATTCTATTTATTTAGTTACCTTACCCTGTGTTATTTGTCGAAGCACACTAATTGCATTTTATTGATAAACATATAACATTAAAATATTATTCTTGTTTCAACCTGCTTATTTTAGGTCAGTTATTTATTGCTTTACTCGTCGGAGGCTAGGGGTTTATCCCCAGATCCGTTGCATATGTGGTCCTAATCACGGGGATAAAAAAAAATAAAAATTTGATATTAGGCCACCGATCAATTGTCCCTGTTTTAAGTTGGCTGCTCGACCAACGTAATAGCTAGGGAGTTGGTGGCAGAATTTTTTATATGATTTTATCATGTGACTGAAGTCGAAAAGTGTAAAGATCTCATAATAACAAGTCGGAAAAACCATTTCAGTCATTACGGCATTGCTGATTTTTTAATTAACAGTTATTTAAAAGTGCAAAAAAAACAAATGCTCCTATATAATTTTATTGTGTCAGTAATTTGTTTTAAATGTTGCCTGTCAGTGTCAATATGACATTGATATAAATGCAGTCGTCTGAAATCTATGTGTCTGCGTTTTCTTGTAATTTAATTTTTTTTATTAATTTATGATATACTAAAAATTAAGTGATTTTATTGGCGCTGTACCATATATCAAAAGTTTCGCAAAGCGGTAAGAAACAATAAAACAAACTTCAGTTACCCTTACTGCTGAGTTTAAAGAGGGTGAATTTTCAAAAATGCGAAAAAAAAACGCTTCTATATTATTTTATTATTTCAGCCACTATGCAGGAAGCTTTGTTTGTTTGTAAAGAACGTAAAAAAAATAATGACTGAAATCTACAATGCTGATTTCTCATTGGCTGACGTTTCTTATTAATAATTGAAAAGTGAAACATGTTTTTTCAAAATAATTCGGCAACGCTCGATCCTACGAGAAGAATGTTCAAGACAAAGTTGAATAGGACAAAATTTCCTACATTTTTTGTATATACATTTTTATTGTAAGTCTAATACGTAAGAAGATAGAGCGGTGGAAAAATGTTTGATTTTTTTTTTTTTTCAAAAAATGCTTGAACTCCTTTGTTGCGCGGACGGTCCTGCCTTTAATACGTACAGGCTTAGAGAGCAGTGTTTTTGATTTGATAATAATTACTTACACTTTTGGTATATTGAATGTTTCTAAGCAATTGTAAGGATTAAATGTGTGTAAGGATTTTGTAAGGGATTTAAAATTTTGTAGCCAATAGTCAGGACATAAAATTTTATAATTTGAAATTTCTTTAAAAAATGTTGGATTATCTAGAAATTATAAAAAGAGTATAAGAGCAAGTGCCGACTCTTGAGGTATTCCATTTTTATTGCCAATTCTTCTGAATACCTGTCATTAAATTTAATAACTTTTGTTTCCTATTTTCGAGAAATGATGTAAGCCACTGTAATACTATTCCGTCAATTTAATATTTTTTTTAGTTTCAATACAAGTATTATTATAATATATCTTTATTATAATAATATAAAATTTGTTATGTTGTGAACATGCATTATATAATAAAAAAAAATTTTTCTGTATCTCTTTAAACATTAGACTTACAATAAAAATGTATATACAAAAAATGTAGGAAATTTTGTCCTCTTCAACTTTGTCTTCAGCATTTTTCTCGTAGGATTGAGCGTTGCCGAATTATTTTGAAAAACAATTTTTTGCACCTTTAATTCAAGATGGCGGTTCGCGCCTCCTCCCCACCCCCAAGGTTGAAAACTTGTGTTTTTTATCATGGCCTCGACTTAAACAACATATGTCAAAATCATTAATACTCCACATTTTGCAGGGCAAAATTCCCGACTGATTGTCTTACTTTGACATTTTTTGGAGTAAATTGAGAATATTTCTGAAAATCAGCAACGTACACGTCAGCCAATGTTTTTCTCTGCTAATGGATATAAAAACTAACAAATTACCAAACACCATTCGAGGTTTCTATTTTGAATAGCCTACATTTTTATTTGCACTTAAGCTTGGTTGCCATTTTGATAATATAACTCGATAACTGAAAGACACTCGACCTATGGTCTCGTGTTTTTGTACCATAATAAAGATAATGATTAACTATGTTATGTCAGTAACCATGATACTTCTATACTGTATTCTCGATCAGATATTAATATATTCCATTTTTTAACAGAGGCTGTCAAAATTACCTTCGCAGCCACCACAGCAAAACAATTCGAAGATGTGGTAGCTGAATGGCAGCGCTTCGCCAAACAAAGGAAACAGCGAGAGAGGCAATGAATAATATGGATTTTTTTTATAACACTAGTTTTTTTGTTGTTGGGAATTTGCATTTTTATTTTTATTTATTTTTATACATTGTATATTTTTATGTATATTTTTAACAAAATATATTTTTAATTAAATGTTTTCTTTTTATTTTAAGTTTAGGTGATTATTTATTAAATACTATAGATGCCTCAACTGATGCAAGTTAGTGCTGAAGGATTATGGACAGGTGCCTGTCGAATAATGTGTCCCCCACTAATTTGTACAGTACATCTTACAATTTCCTATGAGTAGAAACACATAATTTGACACAATATTTCTGTCCGTAATCCTCTAATACTAACTGGCACTGGGACAACTATAGTATTCAACCAAGGTTATTGTTACTTTGGGGCAATATTAATTCAGAACTAAATTAATGTTACCTTAATATTTACATTTATCTTGATACTACATTGCCTTACTAGTATTCGAATCAAGTGCGGATCTAGAAATTTCAATAATTTTTTTCTCGTCTGTGGCGCATGGGACCCATACGAAATATGGGAAATAACATATCGAGAAGCACTTCTGTAATGACCCCTAAAAAATTTTGAAAAAGCAGTTTGTGGATTTTTTTTTCAAAATTCGGTTACCGGGGGGGGGGGGTAACCTGGGGGGGGCGAGGTCTAGGGACTCCTGTTTAATTTTTTTTTGTCATATGCATTTTACTTTTCATAAAAATACAACAATATGTTTTGAAGTTTATGAAAATATTTTCATTACTAACTGAAATACAACGAATTGAAATTTTGTGATTTACAATTTAACAAATCACAAAATTTCAATTCGTTGTATCTCAGTTAGTAATGAAACGTATTGATGTATTTTTGTGAAAAGTAAAATTCATATAACAAAAAAAAATTATTTTAAACAGGAGTGTCTAGACCTAGTGTAACCGAATTTTGAAAAAAATTTTCGCAAACTGCTTTTTCAAAATTTTTTAGGGGTCGTTAGAGAAGTGCTTCTCGAGATGTTATTTCCCATATTTCGTATGGGTCCCATGCGCCACAGACGAGAAAAAAATTATTGAAATTTCTAGATCCGCGCTTGATTCGAATATTAAGCATACATTGCAGCAATGATATTCATGGTGAGATATAAATAAGTATGTAATGTAACACGTTAAATAAGTATGTAATGTGGCAAGTTATATTGATAAATTATTACGTCAATATGTTATGACCATTAAGTAATATTTTCACAATGTTACCTTTTTAACAATGTAATAGAGTAACATTTAATAGTATGACAAATTACTTTGTAGCAACATTACGACACTGTTCATGATCTGTTTTACATAACATTACATGTAACTTTGTAATATTGAGGTTCTATTAAAGTAATAATGCATTGTTTAGTGGGTATAGCTCATGCCTCTGTTATAGAAAATTCTAGGATGCCACTAAGAGAGAGATCAGCTCTTATTAATATTAGCAAGTGTGAACTCCAAAGAATTTACAAGGCAAAGAAAATTAGGGCATATAAAGCAAATTATAAACATACGCTTGGAGAGGGAGATGACGGCCGTAGGTTGGATTTTTGTTTGACTATTGGAGAAAAAATCATAGAAGATAGAGTTTTTCATCATTTCATAATTTTCTCAGATGAATCCACATTCACAACCAATGGTGCTGTTTCATCTCAGAATTGTCGGTTTTGGGCTTCTGAAAATCCAAATTTTCGAATTCATTGTAGAAGACAATATTATAAAAAAGTGAATGTGTGGTGTGCCGTTTCTTATCACGTTGGAGTTATTTGACCTTATTTCATTGAGGGAAGGTTAAACCAGCACACTTATTTACAGCTTCTTCAAAGATTTTTTGAAGAACATTTAAATATTTAGTTTATTTTCAACATGATGTTTGCCCTGGTCACTCCACAGAAATGGTTAATCGGTGGTTGAATTTACATTTTGGAGAAAATTGGATTGCCAGGAATGGACCGATTAAGTGGCCGGCGAGATCTCCAGACCTATCAATATTGGATTTCTTTTTATGGGGTCGCCTCAAGCAGTTGGTTTACGCTGAACCACTTCCTAACGATGTAGCAGTATTGAAGCAGAGAATTACAAATGCCGTAAACTCCATACCGTTAGATCATATTATTCGAAACAGTTTTAAGGACTTCAGGCGAAGGATCGAAATGTGTGTGGATGTGGGTGGTAGGTACGTCGAATAATAGAAAAATTGTAAACATTGTTTTGTATTGGTCAATAATTAATTTGTTTGTGAATCTGTTATGTTTTTGACATTTATTACTTTTTATAATTTTTAAACCTCATTAATTTTCTGTTAGTAATTGTTTCTTGTTTTACAATTAGTTCGATTAACATTATACCTTCTTAGATCTAGTATATTCAATTTTTTATTTACCAATAGCCTACTTTTTGAGATGATTAACATTTGTTCCTACACAACTTTAAATACGCAAAAAATGTGAAGTTTCAAAAAAATAATTTTATATTCCTGAACTTTGGTATAGAGGTATAAAATTGCATTCTAAATAACTTTTCTTACTGGAATTTTTTCATATTTTGAAAAATAAAGGTACTTTATTAGTGGTGATTTTTACAACTTTGTTTATAAAACACCCTGTAGAACACCAAATCAAGTCATTTTTGGTGTACTTTAGTTTTACAACAAGCAGGACTCAATCCCCAAATACCATTCCAAAATTCCAAAATGTTCGGTCCATTACACCTCTTGTTACATCTATCCTGGGACACACTGTATAATACTAGAAGAGTTTCATATTTAGGTGATGTTATATAACGAAAGGATTCTATATCCAACTAAATACATTTCTTGTGAAATTTGATGCAATATAAAATTTTCTGTACTCAATTTGTGGGAATAATTATTACATATTCTTAGAATAACACATAGTTTTTTTAAAGCCACAGTTAGTTATGTATGGTATTTAAGCACACATATGTTATATAACCTAAAAAGCTATCACAAATTTCTTCTTTCTCTCAAAATAAAAAACATGACAATTTATTTTGACACAATATAAGTTTACTCTCGTAATTCAAAAACAAATAAATTTCTTCTAAATCAGTTTTGATCATAGAATTTGCTTCTAAAGAATCTTTATGAAGAAGCAAATGACTTGTGAAGTAACCTATATATGTTGCCTGATAGAAACAAAAATTACATTTGTACACTGTTACTTCTCAAGAATCCTCATGTTTTGGCAAATGTTTTACGAGGCACTTTTTGTTTTATCTCAAAAGTAACATTTGTAAAATTTTACTTCTGAAGGATCCTTGCGAATCAGCAAATGTTATTTAAGGCTATTTTTCCGTTTTGTATGATACAAACAAGATTTCACATCTGTACATTGTTCCTTCTGTTAAAGCTCTTATGTACCAGCAAAGGCTATATTTCAGTTTAGAGTCCACATTGATACATTCTTATTTCGAAAGGATTCTTATGGATCAATAAATATTTCCTGAGGTTACCTTTATATTTCGTCTGAAATGAACAAGAGCCACATTAGTACATTGTTAGATTCAGATTCAGATTCAGATTTATTTATTTATGTTATTTGATTTACAACAATCATTACATTCGTCAATAAATTTAGTATACAAACATCAGATAAAATTACATCACAAATATTGTTACTTATACATACAAAATAAAATAGTCATTTATACAGATATGGAACATAAAACTCTATATCAATGAATTGCACTGCAAAAATTCAGTTGTGCTATAGAAAGCTTTTCTGACTAGTAATTTTTTTACTTTTGCCTTATACTCGTTTAGAGTTAATCCTTTGTAGTTATTTGGTAGCTTGTTATAGAATAGAGGACTGTAGTAATTAGTTGCCAACCGAGATTTACGTAGCCTGAAGTAGTCTATTCTAATATCATCTCCGTCTCTGGTCAAATACCGGTGAAGAGTATTATTTCTATTATAGACATCTTGGTTAATATAGGCATAAACTAGACATTCGTATATAAATCGGCAAGGTATAGTTAAAACCCCAAGTTGAATGAATACATTTTTTACTTCGTGTCTGTAGTTGATGTTAGCTACGATTCGAAGAGCCCTTCTCTGTAGAGCAAAAATACGCTCCACATGACAAGAATGACCCCAAGCCAGAATGCCATAGCAGCTTAGTGACTGAAAAATTGCATGAAATGTTTGGATCAATATATTATGCGGTAATATTTTTGACAAATTTTTGAGTAAAAAGATATTTTTAGAGAGTCTAGTTGCCAGATGAGTGACTTGGTTTTCAAATTTAAGGGTTGGATCAAGATAAATCCCCAGAAATTTAGTTTCAATAGGATTATTTTTATTTGCGATTTGCTTGAGGCTAAAAGTCAAGTTGACAGTTTTAGATGCATTTAGTGAGTTTATTGGCAAGGAACCAATTATTTAAATATGTTGTATTTTCTTTCATAACTCTATTCAAGATGTCATAATTCAAATTTGAGTTCACCAAAGTTGTATCATCTGCAAAAAGGATCAACTTATCATTAGGGACCGAGGTATTTATATCATTTATATATATTAGGAACAATAAAGGCCCCAGTATAGAGCCCTGGGGCACTCCATGTTTTATATCTTCCCACTCTGATATTGATTTTCTATAAAAAGTTTTTTGTTTTCTTGCAGAAAGATAACTACTAATAAGGGCTAAGCTTTTCCCATTTAATCCATAATAAGATAATTTATTTATTAGTATTGAGTGAGATACACAATCGAAGGCCTTCGAGAGATCGCAGAATGTAGAACCCACATAAAACCCCTTCTCGAAGGCCTCCGATATGTACTCCAAAAGATCCGTAATAGCAGAGGTAGTAGATTTATGTAATCGAAACCCATATTGGGCACTTGTAAATGTTATTATTTTCAAAATAGTCATAGAGTTGACTTTCTAATAAGTATTCGTATACTTTAGATAGTGCGGGAATAAGTGTTATTGGGCGATGATTATTTATGTCCGTTATTGATCCTTTTTTATAGATGGGTACCACTTTGTTTAATTTAAAGCAAGAAGGATATATTCCTTTCCTTATGCTGTTGTTTATTAATTTAGTTAGCGGGATTATAAGAATATTTTTGAGCGATTTTATTAATGTTATATTCATATCATAAATATCTTTGCTAGATTTGTTTTTTATGTTATCGATAGCATACCTGACCTCTACATAAGTTACCTCTCTAAATTCAAAATTAAGATTTTTGTCGATTTCTAATTTAGACATATATATTTCATGACTCTGGTTACTATTTGGCAATGCTAGTAATTAATCTATTGGTGCCCCTGAAAGAATTTACCACATCCCATGAAGACTTTATTTTATTCGCAGAAGTTATAATGTAGTTAGAGTAAGCAGCTTTCTTTGTTAAATTTATTTCCTGCCTATATCTGAGTCTGAATTGTTTTAAATATTCAGACGACTCCGTACTAGGATTATTTTTATGTGCCTCTATAATGAATTTTAGTGTTTCTCTCATCTGTTTTAAGTGGTTATTAAACCAGGTTATGTTTTTATCTTTAAAAGTACTTACTTTCTTGACTATAGGAAAGGCCCTGCTCATTGCATCTGTTAATATGTGAATGTGTCTTAAATTTGTAGCTTTTTTGCTCTTTTGTATTTTCTATGTTATGTTTTGTGTTATATTATTCGGTTTATACGTAGATTTGTATCTCTTTCTTGTATGTATATATAATACTTAATGTCCTTATACATTAAGGACAGTTTTACTTATTGTAATGTAGACACATATTTTTCCCTTTTTTTTTTTATATATATATATTTTTAATGTTTTTAAATGACATGTAATTGTACACTGACATACCATATATACATTTTTTGTATCTGAAATGGTGAATAAAGATGATTGATTGATTGATTGAAGAAAAGTATCAAACTGAACGTTTACTGAATCTTCTGGGGTTATAAAATCCCAATTCTGTGTCTCTAATATGTTGAACATTTTACATGTTCCTTTTTTCGTGATAGGTCTCTGAATATGGCATTCAGGCCCAGGGTCATTTTGAAAGTTGGCTGAAATTTCTATAGCAAAGTGATCTGAGAGAAATGGGTCATAACCATTGATATTAAATTGTACGATATTTAGTAAATTTACAAATATGTTATCAATACATGTCGTGTTCTGAAAGACTTGTTGTGTTAGACCATACGCTTGCATCAGATCCATAAATCGATTTCTCTTTGTATTATTTATATTAAAATGTATATAGAAATCCCCATTTATGATGATATATTTGTACAAGTTTATTAGTTTGTCTAAAATATTAGTTAATATTGAAAGAAATGTATGAAAATCTCCATCAGGTGACCTGTAAATTGTTAGTATGATGCAGTTAAATTTGCTAACCTCGATTGCTGAAATTTCACAGTGCAACTCAACAGACATATTTACAATAACATCTACATTTTTACACACAATGTTCGGTTTACTTAGTATCACAGTTCCTCCATGTATTCTATTTTTCCTGGTAAAATATGATACAACTTTATAATCATTAATTACAAGAAAATTGATTTCGTCTTCTGTTAAAAAGTGTTCGCTAAAACACAAAAAATCATAATACTGTGTTTCACTATTTAGAAGAAAGGCTTCCACTTCTTCCACTTTGTTTCTAATAGACCTAATGTTTAGACGTAAAATACTTAAATTAGATATCTGCTGCTTATTTTCTTTTGATGATTTGTGCTGTTTTTTTGTTCCACAGGGTTCATTTATAAAAAATCTCCTTCCTGAAGAAAATCTTTATGTTACTGCTGAAGGGCTCTTGTATACCAGTAGAGATTTTTTAAGGTTAGTTTTCTGTCTTGCCGGATACAAATAAGTCACATCTGTACAGCTACCTCCGAAGGACCCTTATGCACAACTGAATGTTTTTTTACGCATACTTTTTTCCTTTGTCATGTCTGTACCTTGTTACTTCTGGAGTGCTCTTGTGTCTCAATAGATGTCTTTCAAGTCTAGTTTTCCATCTTGCCTGATATGAACAAGAGTCACATTTGTACATTGTTATTTCTGAAGGACTCTTATGTACCAGCAAATGTGTTTTAAGATTATATTTCAGTTTTGATTGAAATGGACAATGGTCACATTTATATATTGTTGCTTCTGACAGGCTCTTGTGTCTCAGTACATGTCGTTTAAGGTTAGTTTTCAGTCTTGCCTGATATGAACAAGAGTCGCATTTGTACATTTTTCCTTCTAAAGGACTCATGTGTATCAGCAAATGCTGTTTAAGGGTCACTTTCTCTCTTGCCTGATATGAACAAGAGTCGCATTTGTACATCATTACTTCTGAGAGATCCTTATGTAGCAGCAGATGCTTTTTAAGACTATTTTTACGTTTCGCTTGAAATGAACAAGAGTCACAATTGTACATTGTTACTTCTGAAGGGCTCCTATGTACCAATAAATGTTTTCCAAGGTTACCTTTCAGTTTAGTCTGAAATAGACAAGAGTCACATTTGTACATTATTATTTCTGAAGGTCTCTTATGTACAAGCAAATGTTCTTTGAGTCTCTGTTTCCATTTAGTCTGATATGAACAAGACTCACATTTGTACATCGTTACTTCTGAAGGACTCTTGTGCACCAGTAGGTGACTTTTAAGGTTACCTTTCAGTTTTGTCTGATGTGAGCAATAGTCACACTTGTACATTGTGGATGTGTGTTTAATGTGCAGTTTTGATAGATTCTTCTTCAGGTTTGACATTAAGTATTCCTGTGTTCTATGTAATCCAGTGGTAACTTCTGATTGTGGCAAAACAACATCATATTCACACCTGAAATTATAAAAATGGTTACTTACTACACTAATGTGAAAGAGTGTGAATGACATATTAATGGTAAATATTACGGTTAATAAAACAGCACTTCTTTTGAAACAGTACATAAATGTTAAAGGCCAGAGATTACTAAAATTCATTTCAGTGAGTTGTAACAATTTCACACAATATACATACATAAAATATCAAAGCTCAGTAATATTTCAATACAAACAGTCAAGCGCACAAATCAATCATAAAACTGTTATTGGCAGTCTGACCAATGAGGGCAGTTCCTTCATGAATATATAGGTGGGCAAGGCCTAAGATGCTGCATACTTGCCACTGCTGCCTTAAATGTGCAAGGAATTGTCATCAGTTGCAGTAGTCTTCAGCACTTAAACAAGTCAATATCTCGACAAGTTGGCGTCTCTAAACCAAAGTCAAGTGTATCGTATCTGTGGTGATGGTCCAGTACCTACCCATACCTTTTAGTGTTACAAATAATTCTTACCCGCAATAGTTGCCCTGAGTTAAGTAAAGTATTCGCATAAGGTACGTGGTTGCCTACGAGCCGCACTTTCGCGTCGCCATTAGGCATCATCTAGGGGTACATTTTAAAGAAGTCACATTTTGCTAGCTTCCACTTTGTGTATCCAGCTGTCGGCCTGACTTAAAGTGGTAATATTATTAACGTAACCCCATCAAAGATACGCACATCCATACACAAAGGCATTCCCATCAAGCTGTCAAGAACAAGAGGAAATTATACTCGCGGAGGGTCAAGAGGGTCCAGATCGGGTGGGACTGAGGTTAGGGGCAACGACGCCTGATATCGATGCAGAGCAAGATATCTGGACTTCGTTACTAGTATACTTATCGAACGAGGGAGCAAAACACCGATGAAGCTGCCACCACCAAGGTTCGCCAATTGTTTACTTATTAACCCATCGTCAATTTAAATCTTTTATTTGTTTATATTGTTTAACGCTAGATGTAATAAATAATCGAGGACGGGAGTCAATATATTTAAATGTCAAGTAAGAAAAAAAATTCTGTGTCGTTCTGTCGGTCTGCCTGTAACTTTTTTTGTGTGCATAATTACCCTGGAACAGTTTATGATATTGACTTGAAATTTGGTAGACATGTATAATAACGAGATCTGGAACTAGATTATATTTTGATCTAGGTAAAACAAGAAAGTAAAAGCCAATAAAAACTGGTATTTAGTATATGTACAGAAAGACATGGTTTCAAATTTTTTTTGGCATCAGTCACCCCCTCTGCCACCCCCACCTTATTAGTAAAGGGGGTAAAAAAATGTGATATAGTGTGTGTACAAGAACTAAAGACCTCAAAAAATTTTTTTGTCATTAGCCTTCTACCATCACCAAACTGGGTAAAAAAATTAAATTGTGATTAAATGTGTTGTACAGGGTTATTATATATTGACCTATTGCCCCCCCCCCTTTATTTCTGTTACTATTGGAAATAAAAAAAAAAGTTTTTTTATTAATCTTCTGCAGTTTTTAGATTTATTAAAATGATCATGTGCATAACGTCAAATGAAAGGGTGGGTCCCCTTTCATTTGACCATACCATACATAAGGTTTGTTCCAACATGCAGTTTTTGTATTGTACATGTATTAGTTCATGAACTGTTGTATATGCTTGCGCTAATAATGTACTAGTATTCGTCTGAATTAAGAATGGCAAGGTGTTTGAAAGGTTTTTTGTCTACTATCCTACTACTACAGATTAACCAATCTGTGACCTGTGACAGAATGAAATTTTAGTAAATTTACACATTGCGCATGTCTCTGAGTGTTTAAGAGTGTGACAAAAATTCACGGACTCATTTGGCCGTTCAGGAACCAATTTAAGTATCGTTGAACATTATGTTGGAACACACGACTCCTAATACATATTTTAATTGTGAAGTGTGTTGGAATGCTACATTCACTTTGCACATGTACTCGGCCATTCCTAAATTGGTTGGGTGCTGTGTTGGGACAAACCTATAAAATACGTATAATACAATGGTATTATGCAATACGGAACTTGCCCAAAAAATAAAATTGAATTAGAATACTCAAAATCGTAAATTAACATCATTAAAAACCCCATAGATAACAGGAAATTAAAAAAAAAATCTCTTCCAGAAATATAAGCTATTAATATCTGACGGATTTTACCCAGTCTTGAAACATGACGCCACAAGGTGAAAGTTAGATGACGGCGTCAAGCGACACCGATTCTACTTTGGCTTGGACAATTCCACATGCGCATGCTCATTTGTCAGAAATAACTAGTAGTGAACACAACCTAACCTAAAATTTAAATATTACTCCGTGTGAAACATCTTCAATATTCTGAAATATCACAAAATGCTACTTTTGGTTCGTTCGTGCCAAGCCGAATTTTCGAGGTTTACCTGAAAGACTCCCTCTTTACGTCGCGACATCGTACGGCCTTCCCCCCAATGGTGTTCTTCGAAAAATAGTCAAGATTGCCTGTTTTTGTAATTTTTTCGGCTCCGGAATGTAAGCTGTTTTCTGTTATTTTTCGCAGATATCTCCGAAACGGTGGGAGTTAGCTCGAAATAAAAAATAAGGTCAAAGGAAGTATTTCCTCTACGAATCTGTTGCAACCATCAGAATTTTGATTTTTTTTTTCGTTTCGGAGATAACTCCTGAAATGTCGGCCATGTACAGCAAAAAATCGCAAATTTTCAGCTTCTACAGTTGGCAACTTTTTATCTTGGCTCCTACGCCAAAAGACTACGCTAGCCAATTTAAGTAGAATTAAATTTGCTAAAACTACCTTTTTATTTTTTGAATTCCGACAAAAATGAAGTAATTAGAAGGGGCGGGATTTGAGACTTTTCTTTTCGGTAAAATTTCTCCATTTTGTCACCGTAATTAATCGGTAATTAACTGAAATCGATTTCATATATGATGTTCACTTAATATCATGTACTACTTTGAAGCTCCGTTAATCTGGGTCCTTCGAAACAAAAGAGAAAAATTATTTTTTTAAGATTTACATACACTCTATAGGAAAACGTGTAATTTCCTACATTTCCTCGAATATCTCGATAATTATCGTTTTTTTCGAAACATTTGTAGACAGCTAATGTAAAGAGGTTTGATTGAGTTTCTGGCTTTTTTTTTTATTTTTTCCCTAACATAAAAAACAAAAGACTTATGACCGAATATGCGGACGTCTCGAGGCCAACCGCTGCCCAGTCTATTAATTAGGATGAAGACGTACCGTTCGGCTAAAGTATGCCATCTATTGGACACCATGCAACACTAGTTTTCAACCGGTGACGTCACAATGCTTTTCGTGAGGTGTGGCGAGAATTTATTGCAAAATAAGTACTGCGATTTAAGAGCTGATATTCGGTGTGGCGTGTTTTTATACATAAATACGCATTTTAATGAAAAAAAAAAAAAAATGCTTAATTTCCCCATTGTATTTTACATCTTCGGGTCCCTAAATATACTATTGTATTTCATGAATTTACCCTCCTAACACGCCTATTTGCTACACTCTGGAGCTGGTCCTTCCTCTACCACACGATGAAACCTTAAATATGCATGATTAAATAAGCTGATGTGTTCAGTTTGACTCGTAGGCAAAAAAGAAAGGATGGAATAGGTGTACAAGTGTTTCTCATTTCCCATCACTTTATGTGGTTGAGTGCACCTTCCAGTATGTTATATATTTTTATAATTATCCTATATCATGTATTTGTGATCGATAGGATTAATAAATTAGTATTATGAAGTGTTATTATTATTATTATTACCTGTTGAACTCGTGTTCATTTGTTTTTATTTCAATCTCATCGTTTACTAAAAATTTGTGGTCCTCCTTTTCAACCAGGTTTTCCTCCTTAAGTTTACTATTCTCTTCTTTACACCCTAACATAACATTTGACGAAAATTGTTGCTTTTCGTTAAACAACATATGATCCATATCCATAAAACATTTATTTTGATAGTTAATCTCCTCTTCAGATTCGCAAATTTTTTTCTCATCAGCATTCTCTCTTTCTTCACAGAATTGTAGTTCTGTTTTGATTACATCAACCGAGATACCATCGACATCACCCATTACATCACTTACTGTAAACTGCAACAATCCGCTTAGGTCTATTTTATCTCTACTGCATTTATCTTGAGCTTCATCATATTTCTTAATCTTTTTCTCTATAATCAAACAGTTCGTCACAAAACGAAAATAATCCTCTAGAGATATATGGCAGGCTATGCAGATTACAGGTTTCTTGATAATACTCAAATCCTATCAACAGAAAATTAAACATTGGAAATGAAATCATATATGAAATTAAAGATTTCAATTTGTGCAAATTAGAGATAAAATTGGATAATATATACAGTAAAAAAAGACAAAATTTGGGGTGTTGGGCTTTTGATAATGTGGAATAGGAGAAACTGTATTATTGGAGTGGAAACACCTGAACATTTGGCCTTTGTTATTCGCCATCTGTATAAAGAAAACTCCGCTTTGGTGAATATAGGCAACACCAACTCTTATAAATATAAAACTGACAAAAGCGTCAGAAAAGACTGTCTTTTCAAGTTTATTATTAAGTGATATGCTTATCTATATCAGTCCAGCTTAGGTCTGGTCTTATTGACATATCCTCATTGTTTCTGAAGTGAATTGTTAAATTATGGCAACATCCACATCCACTTTGTTAAGAATAAAGTAGCTAGCAAGTTTAATGAATCATAGTTTTCAAAAAGTAGGGCAGAAAATTTTATTAACCCATGCATTTGGAAGGTCCATGCGAAGAAAATGTTGCCAAAGAAGTTGCATATGAGAAAAGAGCCAGCAATCATATGACAGTTCATTCTCTGCATTTTATAGAAGAAAATTACACCAGCTCAGGTAAGAATTTAGAAATACTTAATGTGTTATTCTTATCAATAAATATCTATCAATAAAAATACCATCTTAATTTCTAAATCATATTATGTTCACAATTATATCCCTTTTTTAACAAAATCGGTATCTATTTTTACCTTTTTATAAAAATATTATACTTTTTTTGAAGAATAAATATTCTGTGGACTTCTGCTGATGTCCCCCATAACAAAATACCATACAAAATTCCATATATTATCCAGTGTAACCCCAGAAGGTTTATTGACTTTTGGTCTCGGCCTGTCATAGTTACTTTTAAACTTTGAGTTTTAGTCTGATTTAATAATGGTAGATGGGCTGCAAACCACACATTTGCCTGTTTGTACTGGGAGGTCATTTCCATTCTCGCCTTTGCATAAAAAAGTAGTATCATCTACATATATACTGGCACCAAGGTCACTAATATTTGCTAGTAGATCATTAGTGTATATTATGAATAGGATAGGACCAAGCACCAATCCCTGAGGAACGCCTTGTGCCATAGCCACTATTTCTGAGGTTTCTCCCTTCCAGCTGGTCATCTGATTTCAATTCATTAAGTATGATGTTATCAGTTTGTGAGTTCCACGGACGGACTCCATAGTAATAAAGTTTGTTCAGAAGTATTTTGTGATCAACAGTGTTAAACGCTTTGCTTAAGCCACAACATATTACTTCAACTTCTTCATGATTATCAAATGAATTGGTTGTTTTCTCTAATACTTTTATTACAGCAGTGATTGTTGATTTGCCTTTTCAATAGCCATGTTGGAAGTCATTAAAAAAAAATTAATTTTTCAAAGAAGATAGAGGTTGCGTCTGTAGTTCTTTACATCATTTATATCTCCTTTTTTGTATACTGGAATTATTTTGGCATATTTCATTTTATCTGGAAATATTCCTGCTTCTATGCATTTACTTATTATTCTCACTGGCTCTACGATTTTTCCACAATTTTCTTTAGCAGAGAAGTTGACACTCCAAAAACATCTTCAGTCGTCTTGTTTTTAATGTTCATAATTATATCCCTTATTTGGTTTTCATCATTGACCTTGAATTGTTAATATGATGGTTATTCAAAAGTTCACATGGAGTAGTTGGTATATTCTTTAATTTTTCTATGGTTCTGAGTCCTCTATGTTTGAGAAAAATGTATTCAATTCATTTGCAGCTAATAACTATCATCTTCCAGTTTCTTTGCTTCATCTATCTTATGTATATACGTGTTCTTGAGCTGACTGTAAGCATTAGCAGTTCCTTCATCACACCTTACCATCTTTATAATATTAAGGCATCTAAGTTGTTCTTCAGTTGCTTTAAATCTTCATTGTATCATTTTATTTTCTTTTCTTTAATTTCTTTCCTTTTTCTTTTTCAGGAAAGTGGTCTTCAAAAATGTCAGAAAAAATATTATGGTAGCATTCATAAGCGTCCACTGCATCTTTGTTTCTAAATGAGGCTACCCAATTTATTGATGATAATAACTTATTCTTAAACAGGTACATATTTTCGCTATTTATTTCCCTGAATTTTACAGTTTCATATTTTCAGGATTATCAGTCTTGTATGGAATTTCAAGAAGTTGTGCCATGTGATCAAATATGTGTAAATTTCAATATTATAATTTTCAACATTTACATTAGTGAAGATGTCTATGCAACTGTTAGACGTGTTTGTTATTCGAGATAGATCTGTTGTTGTTTTGTGAAGATTTAAAGTGCTAATGAATTTTCCAGACTATTTTTTGCATTTGATTCTATCATGAAATTAATATTGAAATTGCCTGCTAAGTATAGATTGTCTCCATGTATTTGTTTGTAACAAAAGCTAGAGCAGTGTTTAATTTCTCTAAAAATGTTGTTATGTCACCTAATGGTGATCTATATACTGATAATATTAGACCATATTTAATTTTTATACATAAAATTTCTGTTTTTCTAAGGATAAAGCTTTTACCTCTGGAATTTCTGTGTGCATATTTCCCTCTCTTACGAGTATTAGTACACCTTAGACAAATGCGTTACAGTAGTCTTCCAATGAGGTAAACATATAAAAAGTCAGAACATCGTACTGAATGACCAATATGAAAAGTGTTGATCTGAGGGAAATATATAGGTACTTGGATGTTGAGGAGTGCTCCAGAATCGACAACGAGATGAACAGTCGGATTGTGAGGGAATACTATCATCACATTAGACAACATCTTAAGACTGTGCTAAATGCTAAGAACAAAATTGCAGTGATCAACACTATTGCTATCCCCGTAGTTACCTACAGTTTTGGAATTCTCTTTAGCTTTGGAGCGATATTCTGAAAATGGATCGGAAGAAGAGAAAAATTTTAACAATGGGCGGAATTTATTCACACATTCACATATATCATTCATTCATTCACATATATCTGACAGGGAATGACAAATTCACAAGTTAAAAAACATGATAAGGACAAGAAAATATACAAAAAATTCAAAAGGAAATATGTAAAATCCAGTAAGAACATACAGTGTCAGAAAATCTTTCATTTGGGTCGGCAATGAGAGCAAGCGAGAGCGAAGCAACTAAGCTATTCTTTTTTATCGTATAACACATCCTACCCGTGCCACCTGCTTTCCCCACCACATGTACGTGGGCAGCTCTGTCTGCGGGAAATGTAAAGAATTATTTGACTCGTTTTGAAAGTGTAACGAGTTAAATAATTTTAGTTATTAAAGCACGTAATAATATTACCTATACTGAACAGAGCCAACTACATCCTTCCTTTGAATAAATGGTACTGAAATTTTTAATAGCAATGATGTACGTGTTTTCTTAATAGCGCCTCATTATTTGCTCCCTCTACTAGAGCACTAGTACACGCCTTTGTAGGCGGTCTGTCAAGCCGTTGAAACTATGCCTGCCACCTAAATCCAAAATCTTCCGATACTGTATAGGAACTGAAACCGCTGACGAGGGCGCCAAGAATATAATCAAAATAAGTATCAAGAAGATGAAAATAGAAGTACTGTATGCAAAGCCGATGCCTGGATAGTTTTTCCATGATCTGTACCAACCAGCAGGTAATAAGGCATCTATGAAGTAGTTGAATGGCTTGGACTTGAAGGGGTAAATGGAATGTTTAATAATAGCAGTACAGAACCAAGCACTAAACACCAGATGATCATCTTGAGATAGCTTGTTGATAGCAAGTGTAGGATGTGCGGCCTAGCAGAAAAACATGTCAGTCAGTTACATGATAATATTATAAACATACCTCTGAGTGGGTTGTCAATACCAATGATGTCATAATTATGTGAGGCTTGCCGATTATAACTGACAGAAAAATTCACGCGAATCGACTAGACATCATCATACTTATTAACAAGTGCTGTTTGCTGACTGATGTATCCATACCAAAATAATGTCAATATGATGCTTAAGGAAACAGTAATTGAGTAAGTACAAATACCTCCAAATAGAAGTAAGCAGAATGTGGAACGCAAAGACCAGAATTGTGCCAATAATGTAGGAGCCTCTTGAACTGTTAAAAAGGGCCATGACTGGAGTCTACAACAACTGCGAAGTCAACAGACTGCCCAAGAAATGCAGAAAATCGAACTGTTGTAAACTGCATATTTTACGAAAAATTCTAGACGGGGTCTCTGTGATCCTTTTTGGGGTCTGGACACTAAGCTGTTGGAGCAGGCACTACCCACATCACCGACAGGGTGCAATAACCTGGAACAGGCTCCAATAGAGCCGACTCCCAAATATACTCCGTAGATCTGTGAATAGTTTCCAGCTGCGGATGTTTTATTCTAGTAAATGCTATATTTTGTAATAATAACAATAATAGAAACACCAAGGTACACGAACAGATGAGGTGAACAGGTTGATCTCTCGAAACAAAAACAAAGGCCAAAAAAATATATGTGCATCAAGTTATATATTATGGCGTTTATGTACGAAAATTGGTGTTTCTCTAGGGAATATTTGATTTTTGAAATAAATAATGTATATATTGTATTTAAACATTACGAGGCATAATTAAAAAAATAAATAAATAAAAATGTGGGGGATCTTTGGTGCATGAAGCAATAGAGAATTTTAGTCCAAAAGAGAAGAAGGGGGAAGGCCATAAGGCAGTTGCAGAAAAACATAAGCATTTTCTTGGGCATTCTATGACTAAAATGTAGGAACATTTAGTTTGACGTTTTGTTACTGAAAAGACCAACTAGGAAGATAATTGTAAATCATCTGGAATCAAGACTAGTATTGTCCAAGTTATAATAATTGATACGTACCAATTCTGGAAGACATTGTTCTATCATTTTCTTCAATATATCTCCCTCTTCAACATGGAGGGATATAACAGAACTATTTTTTACTGAACCCATGCAAAATCCACATATGTCTTGATCTTCCGGAACACCAGAACCATTTTCATTTTTGGTCAGGTAGACATCTTTTAGATCCAGTTTGACACCCTCATTGCTATTAAGGAATGGAACTAAATAATCATGTGTATCGAAACAGACTGCTTTAAAATCAAAACATTTTATAAGCATTTCTACACATTTTGTACACATCACAGGTTCCTGTATTGCAGTAAAATCCTAAAAGAAAAATCGCTGAAACACAACTAATGGTGGATTCATGCAAATCAATTAACTTAACTTATTTTAAATTTAAACTTAAAAACTTAAAAAGTGAATGTTAATGTAAAACACTGAAGATGCGCAGGTGTGATCTGTCTTAGTTTGTGATGGGTGATGGAATGAATAATACTCATTAAAAAGACACAAAGATTATTATTGGCCTCGGTAGTATCAGTAACGTCACTATATACTTTTAGATTATCGGCATAGAATAAATACTAAAAAACTGAATGGGAATTAATTTAAGAAGTTAAACGATTACTAACGTACTTAAATTAAGTTAAGAAGTCGTAATTTGTATGCATGAATGTTTCCGTTGAATTTTACTTCGTGAAAAGTTGATTTGGGTTTGCATGAATCAACCTTGAAATGTGTATTAAATATTGAATTCAAACAAATTTATACACACATACAAACTTCCCCCTTATAATTGTGAGGTATTTTCTACACTTACGATTTGCACTAGAACTATATCCAATACGTGTTTCATATCCCCTTCTATGGCTTCAAAGTTACCACACGTGTTCAAACAAAGTCCGCATAATCTTTCTTGGTTTCCCATTTTCTACAACACAACAAATCGGTAACAAGTAAACGACTTTTTATAAGTATTACAATCTGAACAGTCGCGCTTACGAGTCGAATCTAAGTTTACAGCAACATAACCTTATTTAATCTTCATAGCAATGCTTTGCCAGGAATGACGTTGCTAACTTCATAGTCACTTATAGGAGTAGAGTAAAATTAAAAGAAGAATGGAATTGTCTTACCGCGTGTTCTTTTATTCATCATGTGTCGTGTGCATTCAACCTCCTTGGCATTCAACAGATATTATAGATCCCCGTTTTCTTCAGCATAAATCAGACAGATATAGCAAAACATTTGATGAATAATCAATGAATAAAAGAACAGGCGGCCGCTATGGCCACAGATTAACTCATATAACTACTCTGTGCTATAGCTATCTTTTAAATCGGTCATACGAAGTTCGAGCGTCAGTGTTGCCGTTTGCAGTAGATTGCCTACTAAATTAGTAGATTTTCAAGAAAAATGAGGGTGGACAGTAGAATTTTAGTAGATTTTCTGAATACCAGTTTAAAAATTATAATTTATAATTTAAGATAGTAACCTAAGAGACACCTCGTCGAATAGCACCGAACTCAATCAAATATCTATAGAGACAACTGCTACAGTCATTTAGGTAAGTTCAGTCTTCCTCCGATAGATGTTGAATCATATATTTAGTTTAAAAGTGCGACCTTCCTCAAGAATTTTCTAAATCCGCGCCTGATAAGTACAAGGTACTTAAAGTATGAATTTTTCGTTCAAAATGTTTTAATATTTTTGTCTACTTGTTATTTTTATAAACGTTTAATTTAATTTTATATTTTATTTTCTGTTTTATTTGAATAAATGTTTAGTTTTCATTACTCCTCTTATTTTTATTGTTTGTTAAAAGTAATACTGTTCAGACGAGGATTACGCAGTGGATATACCATCCTTCGGAGGAGATGTAAAGCAGGCGGTCCTTTGTCTATGAAATGTTAGGCAAGTAAGAGATCCCTACTCTTCTTAAGGGAAGAGGTTCGGCAAAATTTCCAGGTTGGGGGTAGCTCGTCTCCTGGCGTCGGTGATAGGCCCTGGTAGCGGAAATAGGCCGACGTTAAATAGTTTAAAAAAAAAGTAATACTGCTCCATCTAGCGGTAGCGGTGTTAACTCACAAACATTAATTTATAGGTTTCCACTAGGCAGGAATTAAATATTTCACAAAATTTCCGTCCGACACCAGACAGCGGTAGTTTTTAGTAGAATTTAATTTTAGGTTAGTAGATTTTAGTAGTTTCTGATCGGAATGTTGGTAGAACACGGTTAAATGAAAACGGTAACCCTGTCGAGCGTAAGTACATCGCCCTTCGACCAACATCGTCAGAAGAAATCACTGGAATTACAACTATGTAGTACGGGCTCCTAGGTACTAGATGACGATGCAAATATTAAAGGAAACTATTTGCCTTCTCGACTGCCTACTTTACCAACCGGTTTGAATAAAGAAATAGAGGGAATCGACAATTTTGAGTCACCGTTTTGCATGGTGGTAATCAGGATAAGTTGTAGAATATAACACTACAGGTCATCATAGTATACTTCTGGCCATATTTCGGGCCAGTATGGACCGTCCTTCTAGAAAGAGTTAACAGCACTCTCTACTGCCCGTTCGAAGGACAAGGATAGTCTGACTGTTCATCCCTGCTCTCACGTCTCGCCAAAAAGCTGAATACGAGAGAACCTTATACTCTACAAATCTTGGCATTCTATTGCAATTAGAGATGTAAAAGTGTATAATACAATTGTATAATACCCGGTACAAAACGTATTTTACGGTACGGTGTAAAACTTATTAATACCACTGGTATTAAATAAAAGTTAGGTTATATTATTTCAACTCATATTTATTGTTTAATGTCTTTTTTACTTCAATTACAGGATTGGAATGATATCTTTATCTTCAAAATAGGAAGATCTTCAAAGTTTGATAAGTATGTTTTGAGAATTTTTTTATCCTGCTGAATCCAAAGTTAAACGTACAGATGTACATTTTGTCAATGTTCATTTACAAGAAACTATTTTAGAATGGTGAAGCATCTGTTGAAATGTGAGAAAACACGAAAACAGATGCTTCCTTTAATAGATATTATATGTACTATACGGTGTTATACAAATGTATTATACACAATACACAAACAAATAAAATACGGTATTTTTACATCTCTAATAGACCTTTTCATCATAAGCGCGCGCATGTGCTGCCTCTATGTTTGTTTGCGGGAACTATGAAATGTTCGGACACTTGATTGTCAAAATGGCTGGACCGGTATCATTTTTCCACATTAATTTAGACGAAAGTGTGATTGACGGTGCAAAATTAGTACACAACATTTAGTGCTCAATTAAGGAGCTAGCTCAAGTATCCTGGCCGTAAAATGACTGGAAGCAAGAATAAACAACTGGTTGCAAGGTTAGAATTCAACTATCAACTTATCAATTTATATACAAGTGCATTAAAAGAAAACAAATGTGTTTAGTCTACAATATGCTTAATAACATTCTTCGTACAGTAATTGATAATGCAGTAAAAATATTTTCTGTTTTGTAACGAAAATGTAGGGTCAAAAATGCAATTGAAAATGAGGTTTTTTGTCGATCCGTCTGTGAATAAAGCTGACTCCTCTTTTTCTAATTTTTTCAAATAGGTAAACTATACGATATGGCACTACCTATTTTCAGAAAATTGGTAACAGATTCATCATTATTTGGTTAAAAAACGTAATGTTTATGTCAAATCCAATATTGACATGCGAAAACTGTCCGAAGAAACATGGCAGAACTCGACATTTTTTAAACAAATAATGATGAATCTGTTACCAATTCTTTGAAAATAGGTAGTACCATATCGTATAGTTTACGTATTTGAAAAAATTGGAAAAAAGGAGCCAGCTTTATCCACAGAAGGATCGACAAAAAACCTCATTTTCAATTGCATTTTTGACCCTACATTTTCATAAAAAAACAAAATATTTTTACTGCATTATCAATTACTGCACGAAGAATGTTATTAAGCATATTGTAGACTAAACACATTTGTTTTCTTTTAATGCACTTGTATATAAATTGATAAGTTGATAGTTGAATTCTAACCTTGCAACCAGTTCTTTATTCTTGCTTCCAGTCATTTTACGGCCAGGATACTTGAGCTAGCGCCTTAATTGAGCACAGATGTGTTCTTCCACAATGTTGTGTACTAATTTTGCACCGTCAATCACACTTTAGTCTAAATTAATGTGGAAAACTGATATCGGTCCAGCCATTTTGACAACCAAGTGTCCGAACATTTCATAGTTCCCGCAAACAAACATAGTGGCAGCACATGCGCGCACTTACGATGAAAAGGTCTATTGCAATACGCGTCTTATCTTATCGTTTCCCTGTCCTACGCCGGGTGGGTGCAAGATTTGTAAGTATAAGGTTGCCACGTAAAATAACCTTTGTTTACTAGAATTAACATGTTCTGAAATAGATGTTCTCTTTCATGCTGAACGAACTGATTGTAATCACTAAACAGCCAATCAAATCGAGGTATTTTTGAAATCCTTGACCTCTATTGGTTGCTTACTGATTGTGTTCACTTTGTTCAGCACGAAAGAAAATAGCTATAACTTGTGACGCATAATTATCTAAGCCCACTCCTGCAAATGTCAGGTAAATGTGTGCATGATTTTTATACATAAAGAGGTCACTGAACTCTACTATATAAATGGAAGGTCAATATCCATACCAATTTTTACGTGAAATTGAACCTCGCGCAAGTATGGCGACCGTAAAGCGGAGCGCAATCGCACTACAAAATGCGCCAGAGCCGGTCTTATTGTTACTGCAACTGTTTAAAACCCGGGACTTTGCAACGATTCTTGCAACACAGTACCATCCCAGCAAACATCGTTATATATTTAAAATATTTTTGTTATATAACCCCACTAACTTTAAATGTAACGAGTTATGTAACACGTACAAAATAATGGTATAACGCTAATGTTGCTATTTCCCACTCAGACTAACTGAGACATTATATAACATTAATATAACTAGTTATAATAACAGTTATGTTTCATCATTATAATATCAATACTTTTATAATGTAATTATTATATAACAAATATAACAATTTTCTGTGAATGTTATATGATTTTATCAAAATGTTATATATCTGTACGTACTTCCGTTATCAAATATACAGTGTGTCGCACTTAAGAGTGTAACACCCTTATAATTTCTTTCCTCCCGATTTGAACTAAGTTTTACTCAAATAGAGAACAAATCAAGATCCACTTATGGCAAAAAAAACATTCAATGTTGCCTTTGCATTTATTTGTAGGAGACGAATGTTTTTTTAGCCCTAAGTAGATCCTAATTTGTTCTAATGCGAGCAAAAAATTTGTTTCAAATCGGAAAAAAGTTATAATTAAGGGTGTTTGCTACACTCAAGTGCGACACTCTATATACCCAGTTTTAAATACACAAATTTAATTTAAAATACTGCAAACACATTTGTACATGATTTTTGGCATATCTGAATATTACTTCAACTCCATAAACTCACATAATTTTTCATGTTATTTCAAATTAACAATTTAAATTTATTTACAATGGTGAATAAAACATTCCGGTTGACACATGGCATGCTTCTATATTTGATTTTAACTTATCGAAACGAACTTTGCAAAACTAGCTTACCACTAAAAAAATGTGTTTTTGAACATGTCAAACATCCCATTTACCACGAAATGAATTTAAAAACAATTATTAAAAAAGCAGTGATAGTTGTAGATCTATATTTGGATGAAATTAACATGTTAACAAAACTACAAAAAAATAAATAAAATAAAAATCATCTGCTACACAATGGTGGAAAGGATTTATTATACACTTCACTTCATACATAAACAATGTACTAAATAATATTCAGTGTATCTAAATTCGTGTAATTAAGTTAGCCATATCTCAGTACTGAAGTATGGGATTCAAACAAGACTTTCAAGACACAGCTATTATAAAATATTAATTTTCAGAATAAGAGCAAAAATTCATCAAAGAATTTCACATCTCGTCTTAGAAATTACACCTTATTGAAACTTTATAAATAAAAAATTCAAATTTCTCAACAAAATTTTAAATCTGCAGATATGCCCTTATTCTGAAAAAAAGATTTTTAAATTATTTTAGTAGTATTTTCACACAAAGATAGGTTATGTGAGGCAGCTCATTTTTTAATTTTTTGTTCCAAATTTAAATTGCAATTTGTCTGAAAAGCTTTTAATTTGGTTTTCATAGTCATGCCTTAAACTATTATTTAGGTCCCATGCTTCAGTACTGAGACACGATTGATCTACGTTTCACCGGACCTCCCTGGCCGCAGCTTCCTTTGGAAGCATTCCAAACTCTTGTCTATATAAGCTTTTTTAAAATATCTTTGGGCACAAAACCACGAAATTAATGACATGAATTTAGATATACCGTGTAAAATATACAAAACGAAATTTTTTTAATATTCATCCAATCTATATCTATATAACACAAAATATGCTATCTGTAGTGGCATAACATTAGTTTTTCTATTTATGACAAAAAAAAATTCAAGATCAAGAATAGCATTGTCAATAAAAAGCAGTCCAGACTGGGACTAGGGCATTTCGTAAATGTATCGACAAACTTCGAGTAGGCACAAAATCTTAAAAAACATATTTGTAATTTTTTTTATAAGATTAAGATACAATGCTCTCAGATTTGCTATATGTAAATATCATGGAAATATAATTACTCACGTAGAACAAAATTGTAAATTTTGTTCAGTGGTGTAAAAATGGATAAAACTTGCAATAGTTCTATTACTTCTATGCAAAACTGAACAGTATTAAAAAAAAAACAATTAAATTGAGATTATTTGTCATTGATCTGCTTAATGTGTCTTGGAAATAACTTAGTTGATAACAAAGGTTTATTTAGAGTTTTTTATTTAATTGGTAAGTTCTATTCTTTGTCGTTTCTAAGAACACTTATGCAAAAACCTGTATAACAAATTTCCAGTCAAATAGATGCAAACACACTGGCTTTCCAGAAACCTACAGCTACAGGCTCTAGATGTCTCTAACAAACGTTATTCCTCTGCACTCAAAAGATGCCTTGTGTTTCTTTTCCCTCTTATGCCTGTTTCGCTAAGGGAAACCACCCTGATGCTACCTGTTCTATTTCGTTTTGCATCACATATGAAAAACTTGCAACGAAAACTTCTGAAACAATGATAGCAATATAAATAAAATATTCATATAGCTATTGGTTAAAGTTCCTCACCTTTCTTTGAAGTGATAACCTCCAGGTCAACACTTTAAATTTCCTGAGCATTAGTAAATAAATTAATCTCCTGTGAATATTATCTCAAGGATTGCTTCTCTCCACTCTTTCTGGAATCAATATAATAATAATGTATATTTTTCAAAATACAATACCATCAAATATACTTTAGTTCAGAAAACTTTAGCTATAATATTAGGCATATAAGAACATTGAAAATGAATATGAATACTTTAGAGAAAAACTGCTTTTAATGGTAATTATTCTTTTTAAAAATATATTGTTTCAAAATTTTTTTGATACTTATATTGGTTAAAATAGTTTTTCAACTCATTTTG
Source organism: Rutpela maculata (assembly GCA_936432065.2). Classification (NCBI taxonomy): domain Eukaryota; kingdom Metazoa; phylum Arthropoda; class Insecta; order Coleoptera; family Cerambycidae; genus Rutpela; species Rutpela maculata. The sequence goes on along the minus strand of OW386292.2, from coordinate 135,370,203 downwards.
ACAGTCATTTAGTATCGAGTATATCACAATTTCCTTCAAGTGAAAAATTATGACTGACATTAATTATCTACTTTTTCAATTGAATTTCTACATACTGATGAGTCATGCCAGGATATAAATGACTAAATGAATTTACTTTTTTTAATCTTTCAGCAATCATTTGATTCTTACACCTCTTTGTTAAATAATGTCTTTTCTTTTTCCATATTTTGATTTGAGGTTAGAATTGAAAAAGTTTTATTTGTATTTGATAGACATAAAAATTATAATATATTTTGTATACCTACCTTATCTTCAATGCACACTGATCACCAATATTAACTAAATTTAAATCAAAGAGCACAAAACAACTACACAACAATGCTGGAATGTTGAGCTTCTTTTTGCTTAGTGAAAACACGAACAAAAACGAAATGGCCTCTGCCGAATTCCCGAGCTCTCGTGTCTGCTGCCCTACCACAAACGCTTTTAAATATAAATTTACCAAACTGCAACATAACAGTTATACAATTTTTATTATTTAAGTTATATATTCTTTATAAGAGTTTTTATGTAACAGAAATATTATTAAACTATACATTGTTATATAACTTTGTTATATTGGCTGAACTTTAAATGTTACAATATTATTATATTACTAAAGCATAACAACATATTGTAACATGATTATGTTATTATTTTATAACAAATGTCATAATAATAACATAACATTAATAAATACTGGTAATGTAACCCGTTACTACCAGGTTATATAATATCAATAATTTTTGTTTGCTGGGATAAAAGATTGCACCATATTGTCTCAATTAACTGTTTATAACAGTCACAAAATATATTTCACAAAATAATCATTTTATAACAACTTTACATAAATGACAGAAATAAACAAAGAATAAAATGAGTGACACCGACTCTGGAAATTTCATCTAATCCAAGACTTACGCTACGGAATCTATGGGAAACGAATAAAACACAGAATCGCGTCAGCGCATAACTTCCGTAGACAGCCGTTTGGTTCAAGCACAGACATCAATTTCTCTACTGAGTCGACGCGTGGCTTCACATTTGAGTTTTAATCTGTGGCGTAATTGTCGTATTGTTCACGCGCATGTACCTATATTGGCCTTCCATTTATAATAGTAGAGTTCAGTGACCTCTTTACTGTATAAAAATCATGCACACATTTACCTGACATTTGCAGGAGTGGGCTTAGATAATTATGCGTCACAAGTTATAGCTATTTTCTTTCGTGCTGATCAAAGTGAACACAATCAGTAAGCAGCCATGGTTTCAAAAATACCTCGATTTGATTGGCTGTTTAGTGATTACAATCAGTTCGTTCAGCATGAAAGAAAACAGCTATTTCATAACATGTTAATTCTAGTAAACAAAGGTTATTTTACGTGGCAACCTCATACTTACAGTACTTTTTGACTCAATACTTACCTAACTAATTTTCAAGACATACTTGACTGAAAAAGCATAGCATATTTGTTTTTTAAATAATTGTTTAATTAATTTGTTTTTTCACTTATTTCAATCCACTATTATTATTGCATGTACTATAATGTAACATGGGCATATTGTATTGTGGCTATTTGAAATAAAGTAATATTATTTTTATTATTGTTAGTATTATTATTATTACTACTTTATTATTATTGTACAAATAATGAACACAATTTTTGACAATAAATATTTTCCATTTTGCGTATTTTTATACACTATTACCTTAGTGCGGACCTGGAATGACGCCCAAAATTCCGATCCTTGGTAATAACACAATCGTATTGAACACATTTTATGAAATATTGAAGTTATCTCCTTTCTTTTTAAAATATGATATGTGGAATATCTGTCAAAATCTTCAGAAACTCATGATAACCATTCAAAACTTAAACTTAACCGTTGGTTACATTACTAATCATAAAATAAATTTTGTGAAACGTATATATGTATTTACCAATAGTTTACTTTCAGATTCAGGTTAGTGAACCAAAAATATAATCAACGAATCTGAAACTGGCCGTTACTGATTTTCTTAACCATAAGATAACCGAGACCTGGAAATTAACCAGATATTGTGAAAACAATTCTTATAGAAAACCTATGTTTAAATCCTAACAGTTAGTTTAACAATTGTGAAACTGGCTGTTAACGTCACGTTTCCATTATCATTGGAATGAACAAGTCACATTTGCACATTATTACTCCTGAAGATCTCTTATGTATCAGTACATGCTTTTTACCGTTACTTTTATCTCGTCTGATATGATCCAGACTTACATTTGTACATTGTTACTTCTGAAGGACTCTTATGTACCAGTAAACGTCTATTAAGGCACTATTCCTGCTTTACCCAATATGAACCAGTCACATTTGTACCTTATTACTTCTGAAAAATTTTAATGCTGCAGCAACTGACTTGTTTCATGATAGGAACAAAAATCACATTTGTGTGCTGTTACTTCTTAAGAATCCTTATGCTATGGCAAATGTGTTACGAGGTACTTTTTATGTTTTACCTTACATAAACAAAACACATTCGTAACATTTTACTTCTGAAGGGTCCTTACGGATCAGGAAATGTGCTTTAAGGCTACTTCTCCGTTTTATATGATATGACCAAGAGTCACGTTCCCACAGTTTTTCTTCTAAAGAGCTCTCATGTGCCAGCAAATGTCTTAAGGTTATATTTAAGTTTAGATTCCACTCAACATTGATACATTCTTATTTTCAAAAGATTCCTATGGATCAGGGAATATTTCCTGAGGCTATTTATATATTTCGTCAGAAATGAACAAGAGTCACATTTGTACATCTTTATTTCTGAAAGATACTTATGAAATAGTAGATGTTATATAAGGTTACATTTATCCTCTAAAATGTGCTTTTAAAAAACGATTCTGTTTTGTCTAATACGAATAAGAGTCACATTTGTACATCATTACTACTCGAGGATCGTTATGTAGCAGTAGTAGTTTTTTAAGGCTATGATTATGTATCGTCTAAAATGAACAAGAGTCACCTTTGTACACTATTACTTCTGATCAATTCTTATGTACTAGTAGATGCTTTTTAAGGTTCCCTTTCCGTCTTGCCTGATATGAGCAAGAGCCGCATTTGTACATTGTTACTTCTGAAGGGCTCTTATGTAATAGTACATGTGTTTTAAGGTTAGTTTTCTGTTTTGTCTGATATGAACAAGAGTCACATTTGTACATTGTTACTTCTGAAGGGCTCTTATGTATAAGTAGATGTTTTTTAAGGACAGATTTCTGTTTTGCCTGATATGAACAAGAGTCGCATTTGTACATTGTTATATCTGAAGGATTCTGATGTACTAGTAGATACTTTTTAAGGTCAGTTTTCTGTTTTGTCTGATATGAACAAGAGTCACATTTGTACATTGTTACTTCTGAAGGGCTCTTATGTATAAGTAGATGATTTTTAAGGACATATTTCTGTTTTGCCTGATATGAACAAGAGTCACATTTGTACATTGTTATATCTGAAGGATTCTGATGTACTAGTAGATGCTTTTTAAAGTCACTTTTCTGTTTTGTCTGATATGAACAAGAGTCGCATTTGTACATTGTTACTTCTAAAGGATTCTTATGTACCAAAAAATGTATTTTAATCTGACCTTTTCGTTTTGTCTGATATGAACAAGAGTCGCATTTGTACATTGTTACGTCTGAAGGGCCCTTGTGTACCAATAGATGTCTTTTAAGGGCACCTTTTTCCCTGGATTGATATAAACAAGAGTCGCATTTGTACATTGTTACTTCTGAGGGACTCTTATGTACTAGTAGATGTCTTTTAAGGCCACCTTTTAGTTTTGTTTGATATGCACAAGAGTCGCATTTGTACATTGTTATTTCTGAAGGGCTCTTGTGTACCTGTAGATGTTGTTTCACTTGACCTTTTGTTTTTGCCTGATATGAGCAAGAGTCGCACTTGTACATTGTTACTTCTGAAGGGCTCTTGTGTACCAGTAGATGTTTTTGAAGGTAACCTTTTTGTCTTGCCTGATAAGAACAAAAGTCGCATTTGTACATTGTTATATCTGAAGGATTTTTATGTACTAGTAGATGGTTTTTAAGGTAAATTTTCTGTTTTGCCTGATATGAACAAGAGTCGCATTTGTACATTGTTACTTCTGAATTACTCTTATGTACCAGTAAATGTATTTTAAGTAAACCCTCTCGTCTTGCCTTATATGGACAAGAGTCGCATTTGTATATTGTTACTTCTGAAGAACACTTATGTAGTAGTAGATGTTTTTTAAGGACACCTTTCTGTTTCGCCTGATATGAACAAGAGTCGCATTTGTACATTGTTACGTCTGAAGGGCTCTTGTGTACCAGTAGATGTTGTGTAAGTTGACTTTTTCGTTTTGCCTGATATGAACAAGAGTCGCATTTGTACATTGTTACTTCTGAAGGACTCTTATGTACTAGTAGATGTAGTTTAAGGTTATATTTCAGTTTTGTCTGATATGAACAAGAGTCGCATTTGTACATTGTAGATGTGTGATTAATATGTGGTTTCCATACATCCTCCTTAAAGCTTGACATTAAGTATTTCTGTGTCCTATGTAATCCAGTGGTAACTTCTGGTTGTGGCAAAACAACACCATCTCCAAACCTGAAAATTAAAAATACCTACTGCAGTAATGTGAAAGAGTTGGGCAGGGGATCAAGTACATCAGGGGTGACTGGCGTCAGGGGTAACAACGCCTGATATTGAAGAACACACTACCGGGCGTCAAATTGATGCAACATCAATTTATTTATTAAGGGACGCCAGCCGTGTTCTGTAATGCATCAAGGCTGCACTAAAAACGCCTAAAAAAATCCCTATGAAATCCGCGTAAGGCGCCAGAAGGTCGAGTTTTAATGTGAGTTAACTCAACGCATCCAGTCTTCCAAATGAAAGCTCTCAAAGGGTGACAAGTCTCAAGTTCAATTAAGAGCAAATAGTTCAAAGAATACCGTTTATTTAACAGATATCTGATATACAAAATGGATTATGCAAGTTATTATTTAATATTTAAGAATCACGCCTCCCAACTAAGGCAAAATGACTTTTTAACCACACAAATGAGAGCGCATGCTAACAATCAATTTGATAAAAAAGATTCATGCAACCTCCCAGAATCGGGTATAAGCCTTTTTAGGTTTTATTACTTTTGTAATTATGGTAATTACGGCTCACTGAAAATAACATAAAAATGTTTAACTAAATGAATTTAGTTTCGGTAGAGACTACTTAGCTTTAAAGTTCCCATAACGTGGGAGTGCACATACTAAAACAACATTCAAGGACTTACTTACTACATAAGTTTGATAGCGTCCTTAAATAAAAAATTTTTGACTAAGTCGAATTCTCATTTTTGGCCTCGACCCAGGTCGATTCTGGAAGGTTCTACAACACTACCCTCCTTTGGTTGAATCTTTTATACCAGTCGATTGCTTTTAATCCAATATACACTTGTATACTTGTATGTCTTTATTTGATGATCTGACTTATGGTACAGATACTTAGAGTTTGTCTTAATTGGGGTTGATGGCTGATTCGCCTATCTAACTTGAGTGGTAAGAAATAAACACATTTTTCCAATCAATATTCGCAAACTGATACAACATTTTTATCAATGATCATTAAACTCTCAACGTGAAATGAAGTGAAGCGTAGTACATTTTACAAGTAGTTTATGCACCCCAAATTTCAAATAGATAAGTTAAAAAAATAAAGGAAATATGGGGGTGAGCCACTAGCCTGTGGCACCCGGTACAACATTTTTCACAAATTGTAATTTTTTTGGTATAGCTTACGACTTTTTTTCTTAAAGTTATAAAAAAAATATTGCTTTTTGTCTGAACTGACAGTCCAAAATGATATGCCACACTCTATCGAGTCTTATATTAAAGTTTTTTTTTTAATTGAAAATGCATAATTTTGAAAAATAAGTGTAATTAAATTTATAGGCTTTTGGGGAAGTAGGAAAATATACTCAAATTACATAACTTCTTAAAATATGTTATTGTGTTGTTTTTAGGGTTCTTAGATTAAACTGGTCTTTTAAAATTGTAAATATTTTATTTGTTTTGTATTTTCAACAGAAAAACTAAAACTATAATTATATAATTTCAATTTGAAAGCATATAAATGACTGACATATTTAGAAAGTTCAAATTTGAATATACTTTTTCAATGACACCCTGCTCAATTCTATTATGAAATTGGGTTTCGGTGAAATTTGTTGAAATTTTGATGTTCTTTAGACTTTCCGAATGAAAGTTCGACAGCATGACTCAAAAATTAATAGTATTCGAGATGGCTTGTCAAAAATGTAAAAAAATGACATTGAAGAATTTTTATCTTGGCATTAAAATAACTTCGGTAAGGGGACAAAAATGTTTCTGTAAACTCATTTCACTTTGGAAAATTGTATATCGACTATTCTTTTGTTTCAATTTGTATATAATATATAGTAATATAAAATAGATCATATCGATAAAATTTTCTAAATTCTAGCTATTTGATAAATTATTGTTTGTTCAACTTCACCTTAGATATGGTTTAAGTTGATCAAAATAAAGTCATTCACCAACACATTTCCCAGAAATTGACCATTCGTCGATATAGTTGCATATTCTCCGGCTTGTAATGGTCAAATAATTGATTTATGGGGAATGTTTTGTAAATCATCTTTACCTTAACTATAAAATCACTAGGATTTGGAAAATTTTACCGATGCTCTATTTTTATATTTTTGCATAATATAATAAAGCAAATGACTAACAGAAAATCCTCAAAAAAAAAATGTAAAGCCAACTGAGCAGTTACTGTAAAGTTGATGGTTCCCAAGTTAAATATTATTGAACGTCAAAAATTCTTGAAAATAACCTAGCTTATTTGACACGCACGCAATATCTCAAAAACTATTTATTTTTGAGTCGTGTCATTGAACTTTTATTTGAGAGTTCAAAATTTTCATCAAATTTAATCGAAACCCAATTTCATAATAGAATTGAGCGGGGTCTTTTCTGCCTTAATTTAAATATATTATAGAGCTTTTAAATAGACGTATAAATTGAGTCTAGTGAATACCAAAATTAGATGTCTATCGCAACGTTTATAAAACGTATAAATTACGTCTACACTATTGAAAATAATATCCATCAAATTATCAAATTAGACGTAATGTAGATGTCTAAAATGAATGGATGTTGATAACAAACATACAAATTACGTCTACCCACTACTATAAATAAAGGGCAATGATGCGGACATTTGAAGGTCTATAAGACAGCTGAATATACCATCTATAGACGCAACATCGCGATGAAAAATTGATGTTTAATAGACGAATCAGTGTTTCCTGGGCAGATTTGACCTAAACAAACAAAACCAACAACCAGAGAAAATGAGTTAAAAAAAGCGCATAAAAAATAATTTGACCACATTAACTTTTAGGTTAAATATACAGGCAAGTCAAAAAGTATGAAAATGTGACTTGACAAAAATTGAACATTATTAAAATCAAAGATACGAAGACTGTAGAATTAAAAAGCATAAAAATACAATAAGGTAAAAAAGGTAAAAGGTAAAATATCCGGCTACTTAGATTCTTATTTCAATTTTAATATAGACCTGTCCGATATGTATTGGTCAATCCGTCAATCCTAACCTCTAACCTATTCATTTAAATTTTACAATCCAATCTCATATCTTCTGGAAAGACTTGTTAAAAATAAATTCACTCCTTTGTCATCATATAAGAAGTAATTTTAATTTGTCAAGATATTATATCGACCTTAAAATAACCATTAACTAATATGGTACCAGATCCATAATATATTTCTATGAATTTTTTATTTAGGTTGGTTAGTTAGTTTTTAGGTATTTAACAACCTTGATTATTGATTTATAATTAAAATACATTCAAGCTATTATCTTGAAATCGTGTTTTGTTTTTTGTTGTGGATAAATTTTTATTAGAAAATCAATAAAAATCAAAATACTGCTTAATGCCTGATGTTATGAGTGAAAGTAATGCTTTTCCTAAAAAGGAGGTGAGTCGATCTGGGCGGTTTTTGCCCCAAATTATTTTTGGATGAAAAAATCAGAAAACATTTTTTTTACTATCTACTGACAATAATAAGTCGATTTTATCCTAAAAAAATAAAGTCTATTTTTTAACAATATTTGAAATAAAATTTAGTTTTGTTTCGGAGTTGGCAGCCGATTGTCTCTGTCATGTGTCAAAAAATAATGATGTCATCGTCATCTTTCTGGTTTGTTTTGAGCATTATTTATGGTGTGCAATAAATTTTCTTAGATTAATACATTAATATAATAGAATAGTAGAAATAAAAAATAAAAATAGTGGTGCTGTAGTGGACCATTCAGATGTGAGTATAATATAATATATAATTTTGTATCATACTGAATAGTAAAGTAACTAATCATAATTATTGACATTCAATTTTTTTTTACCTTTGTAAAAGCGGTGAGTACATAACTATGAGTTATTTTATTGTTTAGATAAATATTCTGAATCTAGAAAGAAAACAATAATTACTGTTACCAATGACTTAAACAATGAGACAACTGAGACACAAAAAAGGACATTCTTCATGTGACATCAGTGACTCTGAGGAAGAAATGCAAAGAATTTTAGAGCTTCTTAAGCGAACAAAATTTTTCAGCCATATAATAATAATAATAATAATAATCTTTATTAAACCCTTGTTTGCCAAATACAAAGAAATGGATCATGAATCAATAAGATGAATAAATAAATAAATGAATCAATAAGATGTAAAACAAGACATTTTTACACAAATCGGTGACTGAGATAGATGGTAAGATTTATTTTATTTTCCATGAATAATGAGGCAGTTCACGCAATAGCATTGGTTGCTCTAATATAACAAAAATTAGTTGAACAATATTGACAAGTTAAGTTGACGCATAAACTAAACATAAACTATAATAAATTTTGAAACCCACAAAATACTGTTATATTTAAGGGTCTTATGTATGTATCTGTGACAGCAAAAGTAATCACTCGATAAACAAGATAAATATGTTTTCTGATGTCACATATAGTACTTTTGGGTAGGTAGCTGTACATATATGTTCAGTTCTTCCTGTGAACCCATAACGATTTGACAGTCGTGCCATTATTATTGCTGGCAGTATATTAATCATTGCAAATTATTTTAATATCAATACAAGAACACACTTTATATTGTAATTTATATTTCAGGAACTGCCAAGAGGTGCAATTTCAAGACGGACAAGAATGTCATGTGGAGAAAGGCAAAAAAAATGTTGTTTGCGTCGTACTAAAGAGAGAAGTGAATTTAAAAACATGAAACATAATAATAAAAACGATGAACAGTTTGATTAAATTGTTGAACAATATTAATATGCATTAAATGTTTTACTGGTTTTCTTCTAGTAAACGTTCTCTTATATTATTATCTCATTAGACACTTAATTATTTCAGTGAAGTATTCTAAAATGATTGAGTATTAATTTTGTATTAAATTGTACAATTAATCATGATTATATATAATTCCTTGCTAAAACTAATAATAATATTTGCTAGGTTATTAGAGTAGTTCAGATTTTGATATACGGACAAGATAATATGCAGGTAAGAAATATCACTTAGGTTCAGTTTTGCCTCAGTAGAAGCCATAAAGGAACTATCTAGGGTGTAACTTTAAATGCCGAGGACACCAGAGTCATGAGAAAGTGCTGTCGATTTACTTGGATATCTAATAGCAATAGATATGTCTTTTACAATTATTTTTTGTTTATTTGCTTTCATCATATGATTAGAAAATATTATTTAGGTATTAAGTAAATCACAACTTACACACTTTTTTAATTTAACATGAAATTATCTACTTTCTGTATATTGGTGCATCAATCTGGTCACGCTAATGTACTAGTTAAGTAAACACTTTAAAACACTCATTATAGGACCAATCAAAACAACTACTCGTATAGCTAATACTGACAAAGTATCGAATTACAGGATAGGATTTCTAGCATTTTAAAGCAAAAAAAAATTGAAAATACTTAAATCGTTAACTTAATTTAAATAAATGATTTAAGTATTATGCTAGGAATATTATGTAATTAAATACTTCTTCAGTATTAGCTAGAAGAGTAATTGTTTTAATAGGTTCTCCAATAACGAGTGTTTTAAAGTATTTACCTAACTAGTATATAAGCGTGACCAGAGATTGAGGCACCAATACACAGAAAGTAGACAATTTCATATTGAATAAAAAGTTTCTAAGTTATGATCTGCTTAATACCTAAATAATATTTTATAATCAATGGATGTCCTATGGACGTCCGCAATGCACACAATCGGCCATACAGGACATCCATTGGATAGCTATAACGGGACATCATATGGCTGGCCACCTACAGTCAAATGGACATCCGCTGGATATCATCACTACTTAATCTGGACAGTTATTGGATGTACAAGATATCCGGACAGAGATGTCCATTGAACACTCAATGGACATGTGTGTGTTATTAGGGAATACATTTTTAAAAATTGTAAAAATACACTTTTCTTTTTGAAAATTAAAAAAAAACAGCACATTATTAACAATTAAAAAAAATGAACTCTATTCCTTAAAAGTACATAAAATAACGTACAATCGGAAAAAAAAGTGACGTACAATGCGTACGAAGAATTAGAAATTTTATTTCGTCTGCCATCTTTGACCGTTCTATTTGTCCAGGATTGGTGCATTATATTTCACCATAAATGAGTTTTATTCTTGCCAACTTTGATGAAATTACTTTCCTTCTTATAGAAAAGATATTCAATTTTGATTATTTCGGCTATTCTTGGTGTTTTCTATTTTTTGACCGATAATGTAATTTATTCAAGAATTACACCTTATAATAAAAAATTATAAGGCATTTTTTGTAGCATTTTTGTGCTCATTTCTTGAAATTTTCAGTTTTGCAAATTAAACATTTTTGTTCTCCTTGTATGTTCAACCAAAAATTTGATAATGCCAGAATTACTTCTTCTTGCAGAACTTTTTTTATAATGGATAGAATTTTCTGATAACTCATTAACAAAAGAAGTTTCCCATGTTGATTGCACTTTCTGCCAGGCAAAGAGAAATATCGTATTTAGTATTAGACATTACAAAGGTAAAAACGAAATTTAAAATTTGAAAAATTATACAAAAACACACAAAATAAAATCTTCAAATAGGGTTCTGTCCATTTAGTCAGAGCCCACTTCATCTCAGAAAATAGCTGATTGTTGTTTTCCGTACATATGCGTGTCGCGGGCCAATATGCTGCTAGGTAATTTTTACGCGATTCTTATGCAATAAATTACTTACTTTCGAGATAATATGGCAGCTTTTTTATAATAAATCTGTTAGAATTTTGTTGTAAATGCAGCCACTGAGACAGTATCAGCCTAATTTGCATAATTAACCTAAAAATTAGCGGTAGAGAATATATAATATGCAGAGGAGTTTGTATGTTCTTTTATTGTAAATGCATAAATTCAATAATGTATGTATAAATGTTTAAATTCTGCGTTTTTGTCCACATCTAATACGGAATCACCACCTGCTTCCTCATTCCACTGTAGTTTTTCTTGTCAGTTGTCCCTTATTTCATCGTCTTTGGTTATTTCGGCATCATTTAACTGGTCAGCCGCTGCTTGTAAAAGGGCACTATTATGAGATTTTTTTTTGTTTTTCCGTTTTAATCAACAACACGTAGTTACTTATTGCATTAGTTGAAGCATAATCAGCATTTTGGGCTATTAATTTTTGATCTGATACATTACTAGGTAGTGCAGTGAGTGGAATCTATTATTATTTCATTTAAATATTTTATTGTCACTGTTATTAATACTATTTAATATTAATAACATTTAAAAGCACCACTTTTTTTAAGTTTTTAACACTGTCCTAAATCTGATATTTTTAATTTCTACTTTTGTGCATACGATCTACACTAGCCTACTCAATGTTAGACATACACTTATGATAAAATATAAACATACAGCTGACACAGGAAATCAGTTGTTTGAAATATATTTTATTGCATGGTTAGCAGTAACATTTTTACATTCACGTAAACAATTTTTTTTTAACGATTTTATTGCCGTTGCCATATTGCAGTAGATTGCAACGGTATATAATAATTATGTAGTAACTTCTGGAACAACAATTTTCTTTCAATAACAAAACAGTTCCAAATAGTGCTTTAATATAACTGTTTTATAAGATAATAGAAAACAACTATAAAATAATTTTAAAATATATTTATTATGGTGCTGAAAATACTGCCGAACGTTACTAAAAAAGCGCTATAAAATTACTCAGTGTTAGAAGCTGAAATATTTTATAGTATAATCTCGGAAACATTTCTAAAATAATGTCTTAACTTCTTTATAAGATATTTTATAATTTTGCTGTAAAGACATTTTAATGATAAATTTATAAAACAGTTCAGTTGCAGACAACCAAATAGTGTTTTCTGCAACTTATAAAATATAATCAATTAGCATTTTAGAAGCATTAATAATATAACAATAAAAAAAATAACCATGTAATATTTAAATTATAAAAAAAGTTGCTACTTGGGATGCTTATGCTATATCATATGTATTTGTAATCGACAGGATTAATAGATTACACAGGCACACATAATAAAAAAAATGTCGAGTGCTAGAAGGCAGACCTATGTATTGCCATGCATTTTGACCCGCTGAACACGAATCCGATGTCTGTTTTGCACGATTGGCTCTTGCATTTTTGCTAACCTCAAAAAACACCTTAAAAATGCCCGAAAAATCCCAAACAAGTAAATAAAAAGCTTAAATGAGCTGATTACTATATCTATACGTAATTTGGGGCGCTGAAACTGAAGTAGCCCATCAGATAGGAATTTTGACATAACCTCAAAAAACCCCTAAAAAAATCCCCGAAAAATCCCAAAGAAGTAAATAAAAAGCTTACATGAACTAATCACTATATCTATACGTAATTTGGGGCACTGAAACCGAATCCAAGGTCAGAATTTATGCGTAATGATCGAATATCTTATAAAATCCCTATTTAGGATGAAAAAGTACCAAAAATTACTGAATCATAGCCCAAAATGACTTTGCTCTACATAATATCTGAACATATAATTTTCGACGTATTTTTACTAGCTGAACACAATACCGTAGTCGGAATTAAAGCACAATCTGCAAACTTCATATAGAAATATCATTTCAGCATATATTCTCATCAACCCTTGTAAGCGGAGATGGGTAACTTTTAAATTTTCAAGTATCTAAAGGAAAATATTACTGAACAATGACATTTTTAGGAAAAATTTTTTCGGACAAAGTTTGCTCTGTTGAGAGAGGAATATCGTTTGGACTTAACATTTACCTACACCCTCCCTTGATGATTTTTTACTTTTTTTTCTTAGAACTGTTTAGAATTGTAAAGTTTTCGCTATTCTGTTTGATTGTCATATGCCATTTGTCTCTTTTTCTATTTATGCGACTTAGGACACCTCCACATGGTGACTTTGGGCAACGATTTATTTCGGCTAAGTTCCTAAGTAAAAAAAAAATGCCATCATGGCAAAGTAGAGAAAGAGTTTACAATGCAGGGGAGGGAAACCCCAGTATCGGTAGTAAATTCGAGCTCTAATAAAAAAAAGTAAAAAATCATCAAGGGAGAGTGAAGGTAAATGTTAAGTCCAAACGATATTCCTCTCTCAACAGAGCAAACTTTGCGCAAAGTTTTTCCTAAAAATGTCACTGTTCAGTAATATTTCCCTTTAGATACTTGAAAATTTAAAAGTTACCCATCTCCACCTACTAGGGTTGATGAGAATATATGTTGACATGATATTTCTCTATGAAGTTTGCAGATTGCGCTTTAATTCTGACTACGGTATTATGCTCAGCTCGTGAAAATACGTCCGAAATTATATGTCCAGATATTATGAAGAGCAAAGTCATTTCGGGCTATGATTCAGTCATTTTTGGGTGCGTTTTCATCCTAAATATGGATTTCACAAGATATTTGATCGTCGCGCATAAATTCTGACCTTGGATTCGGTTTCAGTGTCCCCAAATTACGTATAGATATTTTCTGAGGTTATGTCAAAATTCCTAACTGATCGGCTAATTCTGACCTCATATTCAGTTTCAACGCCCCAAATTACGTATAGATATAGTGATCAGCTCATTTAAGTTTTTTATTTACTTGTTTGGAATTTTTCGGGCATTTTTAAGGTGTTTTTTGAGGTTAGCAAAAATGCAAGAGCCAATTGGGCAAAACGGACATCGGATTCGTGTTCAGCGGGTCAAAATGTATGGCAATACATAGGTCTGCCTTCTAGCACTCAACATTTTATTTTGTGTGCCGGTGTTATTATTATTAAGTATTATTAATATCATTATTACCTGTTGAACTCATGTTCATTTGTTTTTATTTCAATCTCATCATTTAATAAAAATTTGTGGTCCTCCTTTTCAACCAAGTTTTTCTGTCTGTTAAGTTTATTATTCTCTTCTTTACACTCCAACATAACGTTTGACGAAAATTGTTGCTTTTCGTTAAACAACATATCATCCATATCCACAATACATTTATTTTGATCGTCAATCTCTTCAGAATCGCAATTTTTTCTCTCATCAGCACTCTCTCTTTCTTCACAGAATTGTAGTTCTGGTTTGATTACATCAACCGGGTTACCATCAACATCACCCATTACACCACTTACTGTAAACTGCAACAATCTGCTTAGTTCTATTTTACCTCTACTGCACTTATCCTGAGTTTCACCATATTTCTTAATCTTCTTGTCTCTAATCAAACAGTTCGTCACAAAATGAAAATAATGCTCTAGAGATTTATGGCAGGCTGCGCAGATTACAGGTTTCTGGATAATACTCAAATCCTATCAACAGAAAATTGGAAATTGAATCATATATGAAATAATTAAAGATTTCAATTAGTACAAATTAGAGATAAAATTGGATAAATATAAAAATTAGAGCAACCAAAAAAATCAATTTATTCTATTTGGACAAATCTAAGAACCAGTCCATGTAAAAACCAAAGTATACAGTAAATAATGACAAAATTTGGGGTGTTGGGCTTTTAACAATGTGGAATAGGAGAAACTGCACTATTGGAGTGGAAACACCCAAACATTTGGTCTTTGCTATTCGCCGTCTGTATAAAGAAAACTCCACTTTGGTGAATGTTGACAACACCAAATCTGATTAATACAAAGTTGACAAAGGCATCAGAAAAGGCTGTCTTTTCATACTTATTATTAAGTGATATGCTTATCTATATCAGTCCAGCTTAGGTTTGGTGTTATTAACATATCCTTATTGTTTCTGAAGTGAATTGTTAAATTATGGCAACATCAAAGACTGAATCCAAAAACAACAGAAACTGTTGTGCTCATGGGTACCACTTTGCTAAGAAGAAAGTAGGTAGCAAGTTTAATGAATCATAGTTTTCAAAAAGTAGGGCAGAAAATTTTAATAACCCATGAATTTGGAGGGTCCAAATTATGTGAAAGAAGGAAACGTTTCCAAAGAAGTTGAATATGAAAAAGGGCCGGCAATCAAACGACAGTTCATTCTTTGCATTTTAAAGAAGAAGATTACACCAGCACACGTAAGAATATAGAAATAGTTTATGCGTTAGTATTCTTAAAATATCTTATCTTTACTTTTATCAATAAATATCTATTAAATAAAAATATCATCTTAACTTCTAAATCAACAAATTTTTTTAACAAAAATATCTATTTCTACTTTTCTTATAAAACTATTATACTTTTTTTGAAGAATAAATATTCTATGGACTTCTGCTGCTATCTCCCATAACAAAATTTCATATATTATTCAGTTTCAGAAAGTTTATTGACTTTTGGTCTGTTCTAGTTACTTTTAAACTTGAGTTTTAGCCTGATTTAATAACAGTGGATTGGCTGTAAAACAGACCTTTGCCTGTGCCAATACCTCTTCAGTTTGTACTGCGAAGTCATTTCCATTCTCGCCTTTGCATAAAAAAGTAGTATCATCTGCATATATACTGTCACCAAGGACATTAATATTTGCTAATAGATCATTAGTGTATATTTTGAATAGGATAGGACCAAGCACCAATCGTCGAGTAACGTCTTGTGCCATAGCCACTATTTCTGAGTTTTCTCCCTTCCAGCTGGTCATCTGATTTCGATTCATTAAGTATGATGTTACCAGTTTGTGAGGAGTTCCACGGACTTCATAGTAATAAAGTTTGTTCAGAAGTATTTTATGATCAACAGTGTTAAATGCTTTGCTTAAGTCACAACATATTACTTCAATTTCTTCATGATTATCAAATGCCTCGGTTATTTTCTCTACTACATTTATTACAGCAGTGATTGTTGATTTGTCTCTTTAATAGCCATGTTGAGAGTCATTAAAAAAAATTTGATTTTTCAAAGAAGGTCACTATTTCTATTACAATTTCAAAGACCATTGATATAGCTGAATAAATGATTTAAGTATTTTCAATATATTTTTTGGTTTAAAATCCTATCATCTAATTCAATACTTCATCAGTATTAGCTAGAAGAGTAGTTTTGCTTTGATTAGTTCTCCAATAAAGAGTGCTTTAAAGTGTTTTTCCTATGTAGTATATTAGCGTGACCCGATTAAGGTACCAATATACAGAAACTAGATAATTTCATATTAAACAAAAATGTGTGAATGACTGAATTCAAATAAATTATTTAAGTATTTTCAATATACTTTTTTCTTTAAAATGCTAAGAATCCTATCATGTAATTCAATACTTCGTCAGTATTAGATAGAAGAGTAGTTGTTTTGATTGGTTCTCCAATAATGGGTGTTTTAAAGTATTTACCTAACTAGTATGTTAGCGTGCCCAGATTAGGGTAACCATATACAGAAAGTAGGTATTTTCATAATAAATAAAGAAGTGTGTAAGTTGTAATTTGCACAATACCTAAATAATATTCTCTAATCATGAAGAAAGCAAATAAATAAAAAATAATTAATTGTAAAAATATACATGTAAATCTAAAATTACAAGAAAAATAAAATCGTATTTCTTTTTAACATTCAACAATTCAATGTGAAGTATTATACTAGTAAATGTTATAGTTTGTAATAACAACAATAATAGAAGCACCAAAGTTATAACCTAAAAGTTATAATCGAAAAAATATATGTGCATCCACAACGCAACATCATATTATAAAGTTGGTGCTTCTCTAAGGAATATTTGATTTTTGAAATAAATAATGTATATATCGTGTTTAAACCTTACGAAGCATAGTTGAAAAAATAAAATAAAAATGTGAGGGATTTTTGGTGCATGCAGCAATAGAGAATTTTAGTCCAAAAGAGAAGAGGCGATAAGGCAGTTGCAGAAAAACATAAGCATTTTCTTGGGCATTCTATGATTAAAATGTAGGCACGTTTAGTTTGACGTTTTGTTACTAAAAAGACTAACTAGAAAGGTAATTGTAAATCATCTGGTATAAATTCTAGTATTGTCTAAGTTATAATTGATACGTACCAATTCTGGAAGACATTGTTCTATCATTTTCTTTAATATGTCTCCCTCTTCAACAAGAAGGGATATAACAGAACTATTTTTTACTAAACCCATGCAAAATCCACATACGTCTTGATTTTCCTGAACACCAGAACCATTCTCATTTTTGGTCAGGTAGACATCTTCTAGATCTAGTTTGATACCCTCATTGCTATTAAGGAATGGAACTAAATAATCATGTGTATCGAAGCAGACTGCTTTAAAATCAAAACATTTTATAAGCATTTCGGTACATTTTGTACACATAACAGGTTCCTGTATTTCAGTTAAATCCTAAAAGAAAATTCGCTGAAACACAACTAATGTGGATTCATGCAAACCAATTAACTTAACTTATTTTAAATTTAAACTTAAGAAGTGAATGTTAATGTAAAACACTTAAGATGCACAGGTGTGATCTGTTTTCGTTTGTGTTATGCTGATGAAATTAATAACATTCATTAAAAAGACACAAAGATTACACAGGTTTACAAAAAAAAAAAACGTCCGACCAATGGAATTCCATTACCGTACCCTGAAGGTTTTTGACGTGCTGCGTATTGCGCCATCACATCAGGATTTCGAAAAAACTTAACCCAAAAGTTCTAAAAATACCTTTTTCGTTCATGCACAAATTAATTCACTCAATATTCTGGCCTGAATTTTGTTACTCGGGGGTTTTTGGGGTCGCAGATCACGAATCTGAAGTCAGAATTTGAAAATTTCTAAATCCAAGGTGGCGGATACAATATGGCAGATGCTAAAATCCAGAAATTTATCAAAATTTGAATATTGTGACCCAAAATTGTTTGGGGTCGTTTGAGTGAACTAATTTGTGCACAAATGAAGGCGAAAAAGGTATTTTTAGCACTTTTAGGTTAAGTTTTCTCGAAATCCTGACATGATGGCGCAAAACCGACTACGGCATCGTATTCAGCACATCAAAAACCTTCGGGGTACGGTAATGAAATCCCATTGGTCGGACACTTTTTTTTTGTAAACCTGTGTTATTATTGGCCTCAGAAGTATTAATAACGTGACTATGTACTTTTAGGTTATCTGCATAAAATAAATACTAAAAAACTGAATGCGAATTAATTTAAGAAGTTAAATGATTAGGTAATTCTGCATTTTAGCGGAACACCGGAATTTTTGCGAAAGATTTTCAGGATGCACTATAGTTTTCGCTGCAAATGCATGGTTTTTCAAAAAAAAAATTTGACATTTTCCACCAAAACACTCACTCTCCGTCACTGTAAACACTAAAAACCCTCCATTTCGGGCGATTTTCATGTCATGCTCACAATGTAATGTTCCTTAGAACAAACACACCAAAAAAAATTGCTTTTCCATAAAAAGTAAATTATTATTTACCAAAACTCTAGAAACCAGAAAATGAAAAATCAACAAACTGTCAAACTAATGGGCATGCGTATCCTCACTTTAAAGTTGTGTCTTGTGTCTAAGGTATTGAGCAAAATCAGCAGACGATTCTTGTCTCTCTGATTTTGAATTGGTATTCGCATTTTTGTGGTGGAACCATGATGTCACGGTAACATTTTTGGGATATGCTAATTAATTACATACAAATGTTTGATAAATCAAATATAATTTAAACATGCACGTTTTTGTGATCATCTCAGACAATACCAAAAACTGGTGTTCAGTTAACAATATTTTCAATGACATTCCTCGTTTCACATCGAATAGGAATCTGGATATACAACACGTTCAAGGATAGATGTAACAAGAGTAATGGAGAAGTATGAATCCTCAACAAAAGTGTCATTCCAAAATTTAATTTTTGGTAAGTGTTTACGACATCCACTTATCTTATTTTGCCACTTTTTTGTGTCAGTTTTTAGTAGGACAAGGTCGTTTGGCGATAGTTATTGTTTGAGCATTCCTAGGAGAGCAAGGATCATTTTTGAATATATTGCAAAAATTTCTTTTTTGAGAAGGGCATGGAATATTTTAGGCGTTTTTGCAATGTATTCAAAAATGATCCTTGCTCTCCTAGGAATGCTCAAACTACCTTGACCTACTAAAGATTGACACAAAAAGTGGCAAAATACGATAAGTGGATGTCGTAAACACTTACCAAAAATTAAATTTTGGAATGACACTTTTGTTGAGGATTCATAATTCTCCATTACTCTTGTTACATCTATCCTTGAACGTGTTGTATATACAGATTCCTATTCGATGTGAAATTTCGAATACACTGGTGAAACGAGGAATGTCATTGAAAATATTGTTAACTGAACACCAGTTTTTGGTATTGGCCGAGATGATCACAAAAACGTGCATGTTTAAATTATATTTATTTGATCAAACATTTGTACGTAATTAATTAGCATATCCCGAACATTTTACCGTGACATCATTGTTCTACCGCAAAAATGCCAATACCATTTCAAAATCAGAGAGACAAGAATCATCTGCTGATTTTGCTCGATACCTTAGATACAAGACACAACTTTAAATTGAGGATACGCATGTCCATTAGTTTGACAGTTTGTTGATTTATCATTTTCTGGTTTCTAGAGTTTTGGTAAATAATAATTTACTTTTTATGGAAAAGCAATTTTTTTTGTGTTTGTTATAAGAAACACTTTACATTGTGGGTATGACATGAAAATCGGCCGAAATGGAGGGTTTTTAGTGTTTACAGTGATGGAGAGCGTTTTGGTGGAAAATTTCAAAAACAAAACTATGCATTTGCACCGAAAACTGACTTCAGATTCGTGTTCTACGACCCCAAATTAGTGTATCCTGAAAAATTTTCGCAAAAATTCAGATGTTCCGCTAAAATGCACAATTGCACATTCAGATTAGGAGTGGGCAAGATTTGTAAAAGAGACCTTGAGGAGTGGGTAGTACTCATATGATTCGTATCATTGATACGAATCCTTGCAGTGATACGAATGGTACCGCAATCCAACACAAAAAAAGATTCGTTCATTTCGTGTCGCTGATACGATTGATATGAATATGGAATTTCGTTAAAATTTATTTTTTCCGGATTTTTCCCGTTTGCCAATCAAAAAAAGTTTTTCTCGGAAATGTTTTTTTTTTCGGATTTTTGTGATTTAATCACTTCTATTAAGAAATCACGACTGCTTTAGTAATGTTGGTAGAAAAGTGCGAGATAATTACGACTTCCCATATTTAGTTCCCTTGCCGTGGTCTATCGTAAGATATCAACCAATACCAATATCTTTTACGATATTTACTTTGAGTCGATTTTTGTCTGCGACCGTATGCATCAACACGTAAAGGAAGCGATTCCGTGCCTTAGCACTAGGCAGTTATTTTGGACTTCAGATGGCTTTGTTGTAGACAGACGATTTGGAGGTAACTTGTATCCTTAATATTCAATAAAAAACGTGCTTTACATTTATCTTTTATTTTATTGGCATCGACATATATTTCATCTAAACATTTCTAATTCCATCGTAACTACCGTATAAAGTATCAATTATAGTAAGATTCTAATATAATATATAGAAGATAGCTATTTATTTATTTACAAATCAATTTACAACATATATTTTTTTGCTACATGGGTAGTCACCTAGATAGCACAAAATTATTCATAGAACATTCTGGAATATTCTTTTTTGAATTATCGATGATTCCAGGAATATTCCAAAACGAAGATATTGAATATCCAGGAATATTACAGGGACGTGCGAATGGGACTCCGCCAGATATTCCAGGAATAATCCAGTTAAATATTCTGACAATATTCTGGAATATCTATGGAGTGTACCATGAATGGTCATCAATTAGGAGGATTATTCTTCATTATTCTGCGAATATTTTAATCCCAGCAAACACAAAAATTGCGGCCCTTAAATGGGCCATTGTAGCGATCAATGGCTTTCTTATGGCATAGGCTAACCATTTGTGTCCCATAATAAATTATATGCAGGCGTACCATAGCTTCATGTTGTTATCAATTGCCACATAATAACCAGAAATGGTCAATTATTGTGCAACCATAAAAAATGCTGCTTCAGTTTATACATTGATGGTACTTTTATGGTAATATGCAGGCTAATATTTGAAATGATTACGCGCATAGGCATTGCGGAAAATCTCTCAAGGCTTCGCCAAGCAGCATCCGCCATTTGCATTTTCATTCTATATGCTTGGCCTGCGTGTTAAAATTTGTGTAATCTGACCGTTATTTCTGTAAAATTTGTAGTTTATTTTTTATAGTAATTAGTAATTTGTCATTAATAACTTAATTTTAACGTTTTTTGTAAATTATTAATGATATTATTTGAGACTAAACATTTATTAAACGTTCAAACACTTTCTACATTTTGAAATAAATAGCTTCATATATTAGTCTAAGACCTGGCAACTTATTTGTGCAGGTATCGAGTTCTTTTAATAAAATTAGATTAAAATGAAAGGTTAATAATAACATAACATAACAATAAATTACAGCCATCTATACAGTATTTAAGCAATTACTGGTATACCAGTTACAAATCAGGAGGCCAGCAGTTCTATCCCCACTCATCCCATTTTTTTTAGTCGTTTTTTTTTTAAGGTAATTGCGTATAAAACCGATGTACGAATGTACTTTTTTCAATTTTTGGTCTGTTTTAGACCATTAATATTCTGTTTATGTTGTAGATGACAATATTATTCCTTTACCGTTTTTTTCTCCAATACGTACTCCAGGTTTGTATAAGTACCTCAACTTAAAACTTTAATTCTTAAAATAGTTGACTCCCCACATAACACAGATCGCACTTAGTATGTGCGATTTATAAATATACGTACTTTTTGAGTATGATTCTATTTCATATGATAATAGTACATACTATATTGCTCACATAAGACTAAGCTGAAATACGTAGCAGAATAGTACATACTTTTATGTCTGTAAAAAGCATGTGAACAAAAGAATGTACAATTTACCGGCAAATTTCATATTAACAAATTTTCGTCATGCAATTACATTCTAAGAATATGAAATAAATTGATTAAAAGAGAATGAATCTAAAAGTATGTACTATGTACCCACTTTAATTTTTCTTTTAAGTACAAACAAAACGGATACAATATTCACATACACATATTTATCTTCTTTCATAGCTATCAAAAGTATATGAAAAATACCTAACTTCACCAACAAATTTGAATAATGACGTAATACCTAACCTATATTTTCTTTTCTGATTTATGATTTTGTGGACATATTGACCATGTATGACTGCTTTTGCGATGCGAGAAGTTCTGTGCCAAGTTTTCAATTTAAAATTCACAGATTCCCTTTACAAATAACTTTTCTGTGCTATCAACTGCAGTTTTAAATATAGTTTTCATTATACAAAGACAGTTTCGTGAGTTGCATAGTACCTAGTTTTTCCTCAAATTGTGGATTGTTTACTTATGTGTTTTTCGTTTTCTACTTGTTTAAAACAATTTATAGAATGGATACGATGTATAGTATTATTAAAAGCTTATTTAAAATTTAAGTACCAATTGACTACAAAAAGTCATATTTGGCTGTCGAAGTTGAGCCAAATGAATATTCGACAAATGTGGAAGACTTCTGATTTAGTATATAAAACTAATAAAATATTTTTATTTATATTTTAAATTTTAAAATTATTGAATATGTTAAGAAATTCCACTACGTCGAGGTTTAGTTGATCGTTATACACTTGTAATTAAATTAATAAACTCGTTTAGTGTTCATCAAACTTATAGTTTTATTATAGCGACAATATTTGTTACACTGAGAAAATCCCTTCAACTAAAAATGTTAGCTGGGATTTTCTTAGTTACTATAAATAAATTTCCATGTAATTTGTGTTGCAGTAACACGGCCTTGCTATTTACCACTACTAAAAAATCTATTTTTCCACCTCTAGTAGCAGTAAATAAGAATATTGTAGCCACAATTAAGTAAGTGTGTTATTCTCTTTATTTAATAGCCCAAACTTGTTACTGTTAAAATATTTCTTTTTGGAACAACTAACAGTAAATATTTAATTTACTTTGGTTTGTAACAACTAGTTGGACATTTGTCATAACTAAAAGACAACTGCATTTTTATTAGCTGTAACAAAATAAGTTATTGTAGTAATAATAAATGTTTGTAATTTTATATTCCGCTGCTTTCGATATTTTAACGATCTCGATCTAGTCGGCCATTCCCCGCCATTCTGTCTTTGCCCGTCGAAGTGTTAGGTCGTGTTTCTCTTGTGTTGTGTGCGAAGTTTTCTACTTTTCAGTGTCGAGTGGTGAAATTTGAGATGTTCATATCTTGATAACAAAACGTGAAAAATGTTTTATTGAAATTTGCGAATAAATATAAGAATGGGGTCGCCTACCAAATCAATAGAAGGGTAAGTGAAATATTTGCAAAAAATTTCTTTTTACAATCAAGAGACTGTTATAATACAACACGTTTTTTTTGTAATTATTTATTATACAACTTAATTTTTCTAAAAGTTACCTACATCAGGATGTTCAAATTTGTGAAATATAATGAGTTGGTTCCAAATTAAAATTCAAATAGCATAACAGTCAGAAAAGTATAAATTTTGTATGTACCTACTTACAATAAATAAACATATGTTCTTGTTCTAGTCTCTTAATTATAAAAAATCTTTTGCAAATATTGACCATAGTGGAGATAGGCAGGTACCGGCGCGGTGGCCACATTTTTGTACCATTTTTTCGCAAATTCAATAAAAATAAAATCACTTTAATGCTATGAGGCCCTAAT
This sequence comes from Rutpela maculata, assembly GCA_936432065.2. Classification (NCBI taxonomy): domain Eukaryota; kingdom Metazoa; phylum Arthropoda; class Insecta; order Coleoptera; family Cerambycidae; genus Rutpela; species Rutpela maculata. The sequence continues at coordinate 135,345,780 of OW386292.2, read as the reverse complement.
AGTCATTACCTAAAATATAATAACGGTCCCTTGTTTCGTAATCGAGATATGAGGATCTCAAATTTCACCAGCCGCCACTGCACTTTTATGCCTCTATTTTACTATTTCTTACTAATAGTGGCAAAGTGATGGTTGGTGAAATTTCAATATTTTTTTTCTCGTCTGTGGCGCATGGGACCCATACGAAATATGGGAAATAACATCTAGAGTAGCACTTCTCTATAACGGCCCCTAAAAAAATTTTGAAAAAGCAGTTTGCAAAAAAAATTTTCAAAATTCGGTTGATCCCCCCCCCTTGGTCTAGGGACTCCTCCTGTTTAAAATATATTTTTTTGTCATTTACATTTTACTTTTCATAAAAATACAACAATAGGTTTTGGAGTTTATGAAAATATTTTCATTATTAACTGAAATACAATGAACTGAAATTTTGTAATTTACAATTTAACAAATTACAAAATTTCAATTCGTTGTATCTCAGTAATGAAAATATTTTCATAAACTCCAAAACCTATTGTTGTATTTTTATGAAAAGTAAAATGTATATGACAAGAAAAAAATGTTTTAAATAGGAGTCCCTAGACCATGGTAACCAAATTTAGAAATTTTTTTTCTCAAACTGCTATTTCAAAATTTTTTCAGGGTCGTTAGAGATGGAACTGCTTCTCTAGATGTTATTTCCCATATTTCGTATGGGTCCCATGCGCCACAGACGAGAAAAAAAATATTGAAATTTCACCAGCCGCCACTGGTGGCAACTAAGTGAATTAGTTACCACACCTACTATATTTTTTAGCCACAACTAAAAAATATAGTTGTGACAAGACTTTGTATTTCTTGTGACAACAAAACCATTTATTATTGTAACCAAAAATATTTAATAAGTGTTTAGTCACAACTAAAAAATGTAGTTGTCATAACATTTTTCATTTGTTACAGTAACTAACAATATTTGATAAGTGCAACTAGTTGATTTTAACTAAAATTATTTAGTAATGGCTACTAAGAACTTCTAACAAATTGAATTTAATTATGACAACAAACCTACCGTCCTGTCCTCTATTTTATTAGGAAAATTTGCTGTGGTTATGAGTTTTTTAGTTGTGGTTACAAATATTTTTCCTCAGTGTACGTATTCTACAAATACATTTTTACTTTAAATTACAAAAGTTTTTTTTCCCAGTACCTATATAGGTACTTAACTTATACATGATCATATTTCATGTTTTATTCAGTAAGATTTACTTTTCTCTTCGCTCTGTTGATTACGATTACAAAATTTCTTTCTTTGGTGAAACCGAAGGCAATCTGAAATAACTATAACTTTATACTCATGCATGCAGTAGGTATTTAGCATTATGTATTTATTAAATATATTAAATAATAAACACACCAACTACCTGCTAAATCTTAAATTGGCATTTCTTTCAGCTCGACTTCGACAACCAAATATTCATTTTGTTGTTAATTGGTAACAAAATAATTATTAGTAGGTAGGTACTTAAATCTTAAATAAGCTAAATACTCTCTATATGTAATAATACCATAAATCCTATAAATTGTTTTAAATAAGAAAATAACGAAAAACACAGGTAAACAATCTACATCTCAACGAATTTAAAAGGCAAACTACTACAACTACACAACACGTAATTGTCTTTGTATAATGAAACCTACATTTAAAACTGTCTACTTTTATAGTTGATAGCACACAAAAGTGAAAAAAAGTGAACGAAAATTGTGAATTTCAAATTAAAAACAAAAAGACTGAGGTTATCGTGTGACCTTGAATCTCGTCAGCTGCCAAATGTTAATTATCCATTAGAAATTAGATAAGTTTCTCATAATTATAAATGCTAACAAGAAAAAATTAGGTTTGGGAACACAAACAAAAAAGAGAACTTGAACGATTTTCACATATTTTAAATAACGTATACTTAATTGTTTGTTAAAAGTTGTATTAGAAATTCAATTTCACATAATAAAGACTTATTATTACTAATTATCTAATTAAATAAATTTCCCACACATATTAATATATCACTATCATTTTTAACAACCAAAATAATGGAAAGGAATTAGCTCAGTGTGCAAGTGCGCAGAAATGTTTCAGAGACAACGGAGGCGTTGAAGGTTCGAACCCTACCGACCGCAATTGGCAAAAAGGTAAGTAAAAATGTATTTAATAATTTAATATACATTATAATTTGCAGGCAACCCTTGTGAGAATAAATTAGAGTGTGGTAAACAATATTAGATATGTTAATATAAATAAAATACATATGGACCTCTCTACCATGTATTCTTTATTTTCTTTCCATTCGAAAGGCAAAAATATTCATATAAAGTATATAATTAGTACTACTTCTATTCTTATGCATAGTTTGTACTTTTTACATTCGCCATGCATATGAAAAGATCATGCAAAATACCAAAAAAGTGGAGACATTCGCATCTGAAATGCATGTGAAAAGTAGGTCGTTCTTCGAGGAAAGTATAAACTAAAGTATATACTTTACACGAGTACGTACTTTGAGATTTGGCCTATGATCATACTTTGTATATAACTTATCAAATTTGAGATGAAGAAAATTTTTTTTCGGATTTCTCCCTCTCTGCTCTTCAATTTCCAGATCTGGGGAAAAGATTTTTTTTTAACGAACCGCCACTGAAATAATGTAATATTACATAGTTCAACAACTACTCGTACTTCTCAGGTGACACTGGTGACAGTTTAATTAAATTAAATAAGTTCTTAATAATTATAAATAAATAAAAATACTACTAACTCGAAAAATTCAGGTTTGGGAACATAGAAAGAAAAAGAGAACCTGAAAGATTTTCATATATTTTAAATAAGGCTAGAAATTCAATTTCACATAATAAAGACTTCATACACATCACCATAAATACTGCTTTTATTAGCATCCGAAATAACGGTCAGTACTGTAATACAGAAAACGGAGACATGCAGGTTCGATCCCTACTGACCGCAATTGGTAAAGGTAAGTCTAAATGAATTTAATAACTTAATAAATATAAATTGCAGGCAACCTTTGTGAGAATAAATTGGAGCTATGGTAAACAATATTAAATACATAAATAAATATACAGATGATAAACAAATTCATAGTGCAATATTTATGCATTAATTACTTCATTTTTATCAAGTAAAGTACTTACATGTCAAAGTTGTCCATATATCATACTTTATGGATGTATAAATATTATTGTACACTGTTGGCATATTGAAGGATGATGTACCCGTAAACGTCTATTAAGGCACTATTCCTGCTTTGCCTAATATGAATCAAACCACATTTGTACCTTATTACTTCTGAAAAATTTGTATGCTACAGTAACTGACTTGAGGTAACCTATATATGTTTTCTGACAGGAACAAAAATCACATTTGTATCCTGTTCCTACTTAAGAATCCCTATGCTACGGCAAATGTGTTACAAGGTACTTTTTATGTTTTACCTTACACGAACAAAACACATTCTTAAAATTTTACTTCTGGAGGATCCTTACAGATCAGCAAATGTACTTCTCTGTTTTATATATGAACAAGGGTCACATTTCTACATATTTTCTTCTAAAGAGCTCTTATGTACCAGCAAATGTCTTTTAAGGTTATATTTCAGTTTAGACTCACACTGATACATTCTTATTTTCAAAAGATTATTAGGGATCAGTAAATGTTTCATGAGGCTATCTTTATATCTCGTGTAAAATGAACAAGAGTCAAAACTGTACATCTTTATTTCCGAAGGATACTTAGTAGATGTTTTATAACGTAACTTTTATGTATCACCTAAAATGAACGGGAGTCACAATTCTACATTGTTACACCTGAAGGTCTCTTATGTACTAGTAAATGTTTTTTAAGGTCACCCTTATGCTTTGTCTGATATACACAAGAGTCACATTTGTACATTGGTACTTCTGAAGGGCTCTTGTGTACCAGCAGATGCCGTTTAAGGTAAGGTTTCTGCCTTGCTTGATACGAACAAAAGTTGCATTTGTACATCGTTACTTCTGAAGGACTCTTATGTATAACTAGATGTTTTTTAAGGACACTTTTCTGTTTCGCCTGATATGAACAAGAGTCGCATTTGTACATTGTTACTTCTGAAGGGCTCTTGTGTACCAGTAGATGTAGCTTAAGTTGACTTTTTTGTTTTGCCTGATATGAACAAGAGTCGCATTTGTACATCGTTACTTCTGAAGGATTCTTATGTATCAGTAAATGTGCCTTAAGATGACTTTTTTGTCTTGCCTGATATGAACAAGAGTCACATTTGTACATTGTTACATCTGAAGGACTCTTATGTAAAAGCAGATGTTTTCTAAGGTTACTTTTCTGTTTTGTCTGAAATGAACAAGATTCGCATTTGTACATTGTTACTTCTGAAGGATTCTTATGTACCAACAAATGTATTTTAAGTTCACCTTTTCGTTTTGCCTGATATGAACAAGAGTCGCATTTGTACATTGTTACTTCTGACGAACTCTTATGTACTAGTAGATGTTTTTTAAGGTCACTTTTCAGTTTTGTCTGATGTGCACAAGAGTCGCATTTATACATTGCTACTTCTGAAGGAGTCTTATGTACCAACATATGCATTTTAAGTTGATCTTTTCTTCTTGCCTGATATGGGCAAGAGTCGCATTCGAACATAGTTACTTCTGAAGGATTCTTATGCACCAGCAGATGTCTGTTAAGGTTCCGTTCATGTCTTGACTGATATGAACAAGACTCACATTTGTACATTGTTACTTCTGAAGGGCTCATGTGTACCAGTAGATGTCTTTTTAGGTAAGTTTTCTTCTTTGTCTGATATGAACAAGAGTCGCATTTGTACATTGTGGAGGTGTGTTTAATGTGTGGTCCCGATAGATCCTCCTTAAGGTTTGATATTAAGTATTTCTGTGTCCTATGTAATCCAGTGGTAACTTCTGGTTGTGGCACAACACCATCTCCAAACCTGAAAATTAAAAATACTGCAGTAATGTGAAAGAGTGTGAATGAAATATTGATCATAAATATTAAGGTTAATGAAATAACACTACTTTTGAAATAGTATACTAATGTTAAAGGACAAAGTTTACTAAAATTCGTTTCAAAGTTAGTTTTAACAACGTCACAATATACCTACTACAAAATATCTAAGCTCAGTATTATTTCAATATAAACAGTCAAGCATGCAAATTAATCATAAAACTGCCATCATTAGTCAGACCAATGTGGGCAGTTCCTTTGTGTATTTATAGGTGGGTGAAGCCTAAGTGGCCGCATACTTGCCACCGCCGCCTATAAATGTGCGCAGAACTGCCATCAGTTGCAGTGGCCTCCAGCACTTCAACAAGTCAACATCTCAAGGTTTCCCTCAAGTTGACATTTCTAAACCAGTCAGGTGTTTCATTATACCTGCGGTGGTGGACCAGCACCTACTTACAACTTTGAGTGGTACAAATAGTGCCTTGGCACTAACTTAAAAAAGGGTAGTTAAATAGTATTTGCATAGACCACGTGGTTGTACACGTGTTGCACATTCGCCCCAGCATTAGGCATCATCTAGGCGCACATTTTAAAGAGGTCACATTTTGCTAGCTTACACTTCATGTAAGTCTGCTGGGTATCTAGCCGTCGGCCCGACGTTAAAAGGTAGCGTTTTCTAACATATCCGCATTTAAAATTTACTTATGCGTGTACGCAGCCATGCCCATCAAGCTGTCCCACCATCTCTCTCCATGACGAGTACACCAGAAGAGCATGAGGCAACGCCTCCATTTCAAGCATCATCAGGGATCTTTAATAGACAAATTATTGTTACGTAGTTGTTTTAAATTTTACCGGAAATATATACATTGATTTTGCACTTAATAGTAGTAGATTAGGTATTTTCCCGTTCACCCAGTACATGCAGAACTGTAAAAATATTTTGTTAATAATCCAGAATACTGATTGACACAGATTGGCGAATATCTGCTGTTAAGGTGTTAAGGTTTATTTATTTAAGTCTTTTTTGTTAAATAACATTCAGTAATTGTTTACTTATTAACCCGTCGACAATTTAATTTGTTTATTTTCCATTTATTAGCAATATTCTAAATCGATCGAAATACTAGGAAACATTTGTTTATATTACTTAATGCTAGAAGTAATAAATAATCAAGGACGAGAGTCAATATATTTAAACGCCAAGTAAGAAAAAATTCTGTGTCGTTTTGTCGGTCTGTCTATAACTTTTTTTGTACACATAATTACCCTGAAACAGTTTATGATATTGACTTGAAATCTGGTACACATATGTATAATAATGAGATCTGGAACTGGATTATATTTTCATCTTATTCCGTTGAAGAGTTTGGGGGTAAATTTAGGTAAATAGGTAAAACAAGTAAGTAAAATCCCATAAAATTGGTATTTAGTGTATGTATAGAAAGCCACGGTCTCAAATATTTTTTGGCATCAGCCATCCCTTCTACCATCACCAACCTATTACAAAGGGGGTAAAAAACTTAAATTTTGATTTAGTGTGTATACAAGAACTGCAGCATGCATATTGCTGCTTCATAAATTTAATAATATTTTATATCAAACATTGCAATACCGCTGCTAATTCAAATATTTATTTCTTTAAACTTCATTATAATCATACACAACTATATACAACCAGAGTCACACCTACGTGTGCTACTTAAAGTAAGATACCTATCTTAGAAATATAAAATTAGAGGTTGGGCATAAAAGGAATCCCGTGTAAGGACTGGCTAGAGTGAAATCTTCATTGCAAAGAGGAGCTTCTTAGTTTACTGCTTTAAATTTGTGCTAAGTTAACTGTTGCCAGAAAATATGATAAATTTCATTAAGGTGGCAATAAGACCGATCTATTAGTATATCTAATATTTAGTGATGGTTCACCACTAATCAGATAAGGTAAGAAAAAAATGTATTGCTTCCAAAGATAACATTTTTAACAAGGATCTCTCATTATATTATAGCTTCTTATATCACCGACTTCAATATCCCAGGAATCGATAGTCCTTCTTCATATACTATGAAGCAGGGCAATTAATTATTTAACATCGGATTTTATCCGTAAATAATTAATAAAGAAATCAATTTTTAATTCAAATTTGGCAAAGGCCATCTTCGTAGCAGCCATCCCAAGGAACAATTTAAAAGTCATTTGGACTTGAGGAGGTTTTAAGAAAGGTTTGTCAGGGTTAGGAAACAGTCATGTGCTTTATTGAAGTTATAGTTAAGGTCTTTTAGGCTTCAGGTATACTTGCTCTTAATAGTAAGTTTTAAAGCATTCTGTAAGACCTAATTATAAAGCTAATTTGCTTCTAGGATAATATGTATTTGTAATGGATTTATCATAACCTACATAAAACTCTCCATAAAGCTAATTAGTTTTATGAACGTCTTAAATTCCATTTAGATTTAAAGAGGCTTTAAATTATTCTTTATGGTTTTAACATATTTGCAATAAATGCATTTTAAAGCCTTTTTAAAACTAGACATTTTCAATGCCTATTAGTACTTATTAAAGGCCATTACAAAACTAGACTCTTAAAACATCCTTGATAAATGTTGTGATGAAACCGTTATGAAGAAAAAAGGCCTCTATAAATCTAAAAGGCAAATTTTAATTCCATAAAACACTTTCCAAAACCTCAATAAAACATTTATTATAAAAATAATAAACAATATGTCTGCCTGAAGTGTCGTTGATGCATGTGTGTGTGTGTGTGTTAATTAAAAGCATTTCACCACTTACTGATGTGTAATTAAGTCTTTTTTGGAAAGGTGGAAGAAAATAAAAAAGAGTGGCCATTTTAAAAGGACTGTTAAAACACACATACATACAAATTATTTTGTGGTTAGGTTTTAAGTTTTTTGTATCAAATGTCAACGTCCCAAACGTTTTATTACAGCTTTTATCATGTCCATGTGATCTTCGCCAAGTGCATTTGCATTTTTGTAAGGAAGGGATTATTTGTGATTGTATACAAAAAGACTAAAAGGGCTTCATTTAGAGTAAATGTTCTAGGTCATTACCATTTTAGAATATATAGTTTAATGAGAGGACCAGTGTTGCCAGATCAAAATTTTAAAAGTTATCAGACGACGCTTTAAAAAGTTACTAAATCTTACTAAAATTTCACTAGATTTGAAATTAAAGCTCTCATCTTTAATTTTCAAAAGTTGCAGTGTCTGTAGGACACGTAATTTTCTTGAGCTCTCTGAGCACAGCATAGCTTTGAGCGTCCTCTATCTGATTATTTCGTTGCCAGACTTCGTTCTCTAGATTGTATTAAAGAAAGTACTGTTTGTCTACGAGACGCTAGAGGGCAACAAGCCCAGGCTATTCGATTGTAGTGATTCACAGTCAATAAACGGTTACCTCAATTAGCAGCTTTTAGACGAGAGACGCGCGGAGCGGGGAATCGAATGAAAGATATTCTGTTAAGGTCTACAGCCTACGTCAGCTGTAGATACTACAGGCATCTTTGTCTGTGTCTTTTGCACGGAAATCAGATATGTCTGTCTCTTTCATTCGATTCCCCGCTCCGCGCGTCTCTCTCGTCTAAGAGCTGCTGATCGAGGTAACCGTAGAGTTTACTGACCGTGGTAGCGATTAACGTGAACAGTTCTGTATTAAATGGATCGCAACTCGAATTTAATGTTTGTCTACCTACCAGAAGAGGGCAATAAATTGGATGATTCAAAAATCATTAAAAATGGGCATTTTCAAGTTTTCACTAAATCACTAGATTTAAAAAAAATCACCAGATCTAGTGAAATTTCACTAGACCTGGCAACACTGGAGAGGACTGTAAAATGATAATTAGGTTTTTAGTTGGCCGGCCATGTTTTTCTTGTATATAAAAATATTCAAGGTCAATCTCACAATTATAATTATCAATAATTATCACTTTTTCGTTAGCAAATTAAGGTAGAATTACAAGAAACGACTGAAAATTACCGTGGGAACCGAGAAGCAGCCCACTTTTTTAAATTTGCTGATTACGTGTGTATATGCAAATTTTGTATGGATATTAAAAACATTATTATTTCTGAGGGGTTCTTGTTTTTTGGGCCTTTCTTATGTAGTTTTAACGATAAACTGCCGTTGGTTTTAATTTTTTTGTCATACCTGATGGCTCTTTATTACCTTTTAAATCGGCCTTAGAGAGGTTATAGTGCTCTGCGCTTTATACATTTCAAATTCCATTTTATCTTCAATAAGTCTGATGGTGTGTTTGCTTAAATCAGTTTAGAAAAAATAAATGCAATAATAAAATTATTTGGATTCCTTCGTGGACATTCTTATAGCTTCTCAGTTCTAATATGGTTTTAAAAACCAGTTTTAAGGTAGCCTTCTAGGTGTTTTCTAGAAATGCAGGAAGCTAATAGAAAAGCTTCTGACAGCTTTAAAATAGGTTTTAAAAAAGGTTTTAAAACAGCCCGAACAAGTTTTCAAGAGCAGCACTATGCCTCACTTAGGAGTTTTATGATGGAATTTAAAATAGGCCTTAACAACCTTCATAAGGGTGGGCCCTTTTAGTCTACAAGTCGCTTTATGATGGTATTAAGGATATTGTTACAGCAAAATAGATTTTTCAAGGCATTTTATAAATAGTTTTATAGCACCCTTGTATACATTTAAGAAACTAAAATTGTTCCTTGGGATGTTATATTCCTCGTTTTAGGGTGTTAAATTCACGCTTTAAATCTGGATGTTAATTTTCGTGTTAATTCTGCTGTTAATTCTCAACGTTAATGTTAACTTTCCATGTTAATTCCAGTTCATTAATTTTCATTTAAAACACGTACTTGGAGACAGGATGTACATAACAGATTAGGATATTTTTTTTGGAGACTACCGAGGATAATATGGTAGCATCAAAGTAAATTTTCTGCATGGAAGTGGCTAATAAAGTGTAAGGAACTCCTGAACTTGCTATTGGACACTTCTAGAACCTGGCGGTTGCACCATAGCGAGTTGGACTTCACCATTTTCATCCCTCATTTGGATTTGCAACATAAAATCACTTGAGTAATTCAGCTAAGTATCACATATGAGTTTTTTACCTATTGTTTATAAATGTCACATATTTAGTTATTAATTTTTGCGCTTTACCTATATCAATACGTATTTTTTTTTTGATTCTTAATTATTAGATAATATTTCAACTTTCAACATTAATATGTTTAGACAAACAATTCATAACTTTCAAATATTATTTGTGGATAAACTATTTATGTAGCGTTAAATTTGATATGAATATATGAAACTACATGTAAAGACATTGTGATCACAATTTCTACGAAACGTTTGCATGTTAAATACTATTTATCATTTTTTTAAAACATCATACCATCAATTTCATGTTTACTACAGTATTTTAAGTATTTATTAAGGTTTTTTTTTTTATCTATTTATTTAACGTGAGCCTATTTCCACTACCAGGGCCTATCACCGACGCCAGGAGATGAGCTACCCCAACCAGAAAATTTTGCCAAACCTCTTCATTTAAGAAGAGTAGGGATCTTTTACTTGCCTAACATTTAATAGACAAGGGACCGTCTGCTTTACATCCCCTCTGAAGGATGGTATATCCACTACGTAATCCTCGTCTGAAATTACGTAGCTTCCGCGTATACACTGATATACAAGCCGCTAGAAGGTGGGACGAGAATGCTGTATTTCCCAAGATGGGTCACCCATCCAAGTACTGACCACGCTCGACGTTGCTTCAATGGAATATCGACTGATATTCACATTGAAGTCGCCTCTACGCTCACCCCTATTAAGGTAGCTATTATCGTCCATTCGTCATTCTTTTTGTAAATAGACTCATTTAACTTTAAGGCATCAGTTGATTTCTAACAAAAGCAACAGCTCAGTTTTATTGGTTTATAATAAAATCAATTTTATATTTAATTTTGTTCACTTATTTCAGGTATTTAGATACAATCTATACAATCGATACAATTTATGAATATTTCAGATATTGATTTAATTCCAATTTTTACTAAATTTAGTTAATTGATTTACACTTTTTTTGGTAGTCAACAATTTTTTGTTCACCATAATTTGATTAGTTTATCTTTCTTACAATCAAACCTCTACTCAATATAAATTTCGAATATAGAAAGATTCTTCTTCTCTAGGAAAATTATTAACGATATTCAAGCCCGATTATTAAAACATCTAAGTCAACTAGTAACAAAGCACACTAAGTGATTTGAACAGTGTTTTCAAAAGCCTCAAATTTTCTTTAGGCGTCAGCCACCACCTCTAAAACGAATGTTTTCTTTATCTGCTGAATATCCAAAATAATATTTTTTAACAATGATGTAAGCAGAAATAATAGGTATTTATTTATTACACCTTTATCTCATTATTAAAGGGGCTGAAAAAAAATTAAATTGTGATTTAATATATTGACCCCCATTATTTGTGTTATTATTGGAAACAAAAAAAGGTTTCATATAAAAGTTTGACATATTATAAGAGTAAAAATAAAATCCTGAGATGAACAATATGTTATAACATAAAATAACAACAAAAATTTTACAACAGCGTCAGCATTAGGTTCATTAGGTATCAACATTGTTCAAAATGGCCACCATTAGTTAAAATACAAAGCTCATACCTTTTTATTAAATTATTTAAACAATTAGAAACAGAGCTATTATTGTGTCTGTTTAATTCGTAATTTCAGTTTTAATTATTTTAACATTCTGATTTACATCATAAAAAAAATGAATTGAATTTTTGAATGGTAATTTTACTATAATTTATTTTATCAAGATTATTACTATTAGATTTACTGCAAAACAAAGCCTCTATGACTAAAAACACACATTCTGATGGCCTTCTTGAGATGTTTGACTGTGTAAAAAATTTGCTTTAGAAAATCCTGAAACTTTATGGTTTATGGAAATGCATCACATGAACTTGGAAAAAGTTACTCCAAAATTCAATGGACTTTAAAAAGAAGGAAATGTCAAAAATATCTGGCTCTTTCCCACTACCGTATCTTTTAACCAGGGCTGACCCCACACCAGCTCACCCTTTATAGCTCACTTTTAAATTATAAACATTTGTGCATTACTTTAATCTATATAGACTATTAAATGATTTTTCAACATGTATAAATATACATATTTTTTTATTTTTCAGATAACGGAAAAAGAAAACAATTTCAATATGCTCTTAGAAAATATTTTTAAATATGTTACTATACAGTATATAGTATACACTATACAGACAGCGCAAAAGTTCTTCGATCATAGTATCTACCAGGCGAATTTACAACTTCCAACAAATGGTATATTATAAATGCACGCGCATGCGTAACTAGTAACCGACTCGCCGAAATCACAGATTGTACGTTATTCTTGTGCCCTAGATGGCAGCGGAAATAGGCCGATGTTAAATAAATAGATAAAAAAAAAGATTCAGAGACTATACAAGGTGTCCCTGAATGGAATTACATATACCACAAATGGACTTAAATTTTAATTTTTAGACTACTATTCATAAAGAAATGTTGCTTAAAAAAATACGAATTTTATTTTATACACTTAAAACTCCCGGTGCCATTTTCTTGATAAATAAAAGAGATATTTTGAATTATGTAAAAGTTGTTCACTAGAATATATAAATGATGTCAGTCTTGAGGAAAAACGGTCATTTTACAAATTGATGTATAGATGGCGTTGCGATGCAAAGAAATTATTTGATACTAGGAATGCTGAAATGAGGTGCAAATGATGGAACATTACATTCTGAGCAACTTTTATGCTACGAACAATTTTCGAAAAATCACTGGTTCTCGAGATATCTGAATTTAAATACAATTTTTTTAAAATTTAGAAATCGTCATAACTTAAAATACATTTTAGAATATAAGTCCCTTATTTTTTATAGTGAATCAAGCGGATTTAGATGGTAATGAAATATTAATTTCAAAACAAAATAACTTTTTTTTTTCATGTAAAACAAAGGTGGGGCTGCAACTGCTGTTTGGAAATTAAAGATTTTGACATTTCTGTTTATTGTGTATTGTCTAATTTTTGCGTCATGTTCATGTTGTATGTTTGACTAAATTTTACACTGAAAATTGTATACATATGAGAAAAAATGCGATTTCTATTACTTGAAAAATTACATTGAAATTCAAATATCTCGAAAACCAGTGATTTTTCGAAAACTGTTCATATTAAAAAAGTTGCTTATAATATAATTCTCCATGCACCTCATATCATCGTTCCTAGGATCGAACAACTTCTTTGCATTGCAATGCCATCTATGTTACAATCTCAAATATCGATATTGTGACGTGTTTCCACCTCTAGGAAACCACCCTTGCAAATTCCGTGGGTTCCAAAAATTATAACAAGAGATAACCACTCACACTTTATTAAATAACTTATAGGATACTTCACAATACTATTATTAACTTAAATACACTATACTAACTAAAAATAACCTTTAACAATGTTTATCACTTTGTATTTACTTTGTAGTCTTAACCTCACTTGTCAATTCCAAAACTTCCTGTTCCCGCCCACTGAACTCTACTATATAAATGGAAGGTTAATATCCATACCAATTTTTACGTGAAATTGAACCTCGCGCAAGTATGGCGACCGTAAAGCGGAGCGCAATCGCACTACAAAATACCCCAGAGCCGGTCTTATTGTTACTGCAATTGTTTAAAACCCGAGACTGCAACGATTCTTGCAACACAGTACCATACAAGATTGCACCATATTGTCTCAATTAACTGTTTATAACAGTCACAAAATATATTTCACAAAATAATCAATTTATAACAATTTTACATAAATGACAGAAATAAACAAAGAATAAAATGGGTGACACCGACTCTGTAAATTTCATTTAATCCAAGACTTACGCTACGGAATCTATGGGAAACGAATAAAACACAGAATCGCGTCAGCGCATAACTTCCGTAGACAGCGGTTTGGTTCAAGCACAGACATCAATTTCTCTACTGCGTCGACGCGTGGCTTTATATTTTGAGTTTTAATCTGTGGCGTAATTGCCGTATTTTGTTCACACGCATATACCTATATTGGCCTTCCATTTATAATAGTAGAGTTCAGTGTTCCCGCCGAGAATACGGCCTTATTATATACCTCTAGTGATTACTTCCGGAATTATTCTAGAAACGGCGCGGCGTTATCTAGAAGTCTCGGTTCTTTTCTCCAATGTTCCAGAGCGTTTCTACTGTCTCATAGATGGCATAACCTAGATGTATTTTGTGCTGCATATCCCCAAGGGTGTTTACTCGTAACAATATTTATAAAAATAACTAATCTTCCCATCATAAGATGTTTCCTATTTTAAGCAGCTTTTATCAAAGGTACGCTCTTAAATGTAAAGGATGTAAACATCCGCTAGTTTAGATACACTTTAGGGTCGAATGGGCGAACCTCTACATTAATTCCCCCATTTCTATAAATTTCTAGAATGTGGTTTCTTAAATGTAGCTAGCTAGGCTAGGTACTTATTCACTATAAATACTCCTGAATGCTATTTCAAAGAGAAATGTAGTTTTAGACGTATACTGTTCAGTTGTCGCTCTGAAAGTTGATGTAAAAAGTAAACATTGTAATTATTTTGTTGCATGAAATAAATTGTAAACCCATTTTTATTTCGGCCACGTAACATCTATACCTCAAATGGGTAAAATAACAATTTTTACTAAGAACCGAAATCATTTATATCTTCTAGTGGATACCTTCTACAGAATTCAAATATTGCTTCTGGTTATCGAGAAAATGGCGCCGGGAGTTTTAAGTGGGACACCCTGTATAAGGCACTCAATTTCAAACATGAATTTTACTAAAGAGTAAACTACCTTTGTTTTTCATTTAGAAGGAAAATGTCATTTGGAAAAAGATACACATAACTGCTTTCTTAGTCAAAATCCACGATTTAAATTAAATATTATTTAAATCATGTTTTCACCATTGTCTCAATTTCTTTATTTTCCCATATATAAGGAACACTGCAATCAAAATATCTATGTGGTTATTATCATATTTACTGTGTTTAATTACAAAAGAAATAAAAGGGAAAAAATCATATTTTTAGATTATGACAAAGAAAGTAATTATAAGCAACTTTATCGAGTGGCATTTTAGTTTCATATTGAAAATGAAGGTAGTTTACTCTTGGGAAAATTCATATATTTGAAATTTTTGAGCGCCCTGTTTAAGGTTGGTCTTGAGTATATAATATTTAGAGATGTATGAACATGGTATTTTATTTTCAGGTTTATAATACCTTCCTACAATATCATATAGAATATGGTATTTGTATGGTATGGTATATATGGTAGAGACGTATAAACACGGTATTTTACCTTTACCTTATAATACTTCTGTATAATAACATTTAAATATTGGTGGGAATATTTAAAAAACAGATATAAAGTTAACATTTTTCTATGCTATCAAACACAAAAACAGAAACTGGACAATTAAAAAAAAAACTCGTTTTCCATTAATCCTCTTCCACAGTCCATTCCTTTGCACCAGGAGTGTGACACTAATTTTGAGTGACAGAGATGCATCAATGTGGGGGTCATCAGTTAAAGACAGACAAATTAACACCAGTTCAGCTCAGTGCTACACTTTTAGTGCAAAGGAATAGACCTAGTTTTGTAGATATATTAAAATGACCATGCGCATAACCTCAAACGAAAAGGTGGGTAACTTGTTTGACAGGTAATTTTATACCGGTGGTATTAAATCATTTTTTATGATACATAAGGTTTGCTCCAACACTCAGTTTTTGTATCGTACATGTATCATTTCATGAACTGTTCCATATGCTTGCGTTAATAATGTACTAGTATTCGTGTGAATTAAGAATGGCAACATGCTGGAACGGTTTTCTGTCTACTGTCCTACTACTACTACTATAGATTAACCAATCTGTGAACTGTGGCAGAATGAAATTTTGGTAAATTTACACTATGCACATGTCTCTGACTAAGAGTTTGAGGAAACTCCACGGACTGATTTAACATTTCAGGAACCGATTCAGATACCTAGTATGTTGGAACACACGACTCCTAGTACAAGTGTGTTGGAACGCTACATTCACTTTGCGCAATGTACTCAACCATTCCTAAACTGGTTCGGTGGTGTGTTGGAACAAACCTATAAAATATGTATACAATGGTATTATACAATTCTATTCTACATCTTCGCATCTCTAAATATTCTACTTGCTGCCTCTACCACACGATGAAACTTTAAATGCACATGATTAAATAAGCTGATGTGTTCAGTTAGACTAGTAGGCAAAAAAGAAACGATTCAGATATGTTTCTCTTTTCCCTTCACTTTCTGTGATCGAGTGCACCTTCCAGTATGTTATTTATTTCTATGCTTATCCTATATCATGTATTTGTGATCAACAGAATTATTAAATTATAATTATAAAGTATTATTATTATTATGATTACCTGTTGAACTCGCGTTCATTTGTTTTTATTTCAATCTCATTGTTTACTAAAAATTTATAGTCCTCCTTTTCAACCAAGTTTTCCTCTTCGTTAAGTATATTATTCTCTTCTTTACACTCCAACATAACGTTTGACGAAAATTGTTGCTTTTCGTTAAACAACATATCATCCATATTCATAAAACATTTATTTTGATAGTCAATCTCCTCTTCAAAATCGCAAATTTTTCTCTCATCAGCATTCTCTCTTTCTTCACAGAATTGTAGTTCTGGTTTGATTACATCAACCAGGATACTATCGGCATCACCTATTACATCACTTACTGTAAACTGGAACAATCTGCTTAGCTCTATTTTACCACTACTGCACTTAACTTGACCTTCCCTATATTTCTTAATCTTTTTCTCTGTAATCGAACAGTTCGTCACAAAACTAAAATAATCCTCTAGAGATCCATGGCAGGCTGAGCAGATTACAGGTTTCTTGATAATACTTAAATCCTATCAACAGAAAATTAAACATTGGAAATGAAATCATATATGAAATTAAAGATTTCAATTTGCGCAAATTAGAGATAAAATTGGATAAATCTATACAGTAAAAAAAGAAAAAAATTGGAGTGTTGGGTTTTTGATAATGTGGAACAGGAGAAACTGTACAGACATTTGGTCTTTGTTATTCGCTGACTATAAAGAAAACACTGCTTTGGTAAATGTTGACAATGAAGAAGAACTCACTACTATGCGTCTAGGTGACGCGACACCAATTTATTTTTAGCATTCTGACCCGTTTTTCCACTCCCAAACTGGTTCAAGATAAGATATACTTCAACAGATAAATAATAGGTCAAGGCTACACTACCTCAGATCATTAACAACGCTCTCTCAGGATGTGATTTTATTTATTTACTGACCATAAGGGGTTTTACGACTAGGATGTTTTATAATTTTTGCATAAAAAAATTCTCTCTGATGGGATTGGGATTTGACGTAATTTGTACCTGTTTATACAGTAATAATGGTTTTGTCGCCTTTGGATTTTTGCGATTTTTGCATAAAAAAATCCCCATTGAAGATTTCTCTCAAACGGGATTAAAATTTGACTTGATTGGTATCTGTTTACCTACTAATGAATTGTGAAATTATGGCAACATCAAAAGCTGAATCCATGAACAACAGAAATTGTTGTGTTCATGGGTGCTAATAATAATAATAATAACTTTATTGTCGTATCATCTTATAAAGATATCGACAACGTCATATATTAGGTATAAAAGATGGAATAGCAATAATTAATAGGCAAGTATAACAGTAATAAACACTAAATGTAAAATCTTATGAATTAAATGATTAAAATAAATAAACAAATAAAAATAAAACAGAGAGGTAACATATTCAAGGTGCGCAGCTAAAAATGTAAAAAACAATGCAATAATGCAGTTTAAACTACTTATTGTAGTATTCTTGGATAGAGTAAAAACAGTTGTCGAGAAGGTAGCCCTTTATATATTTTTTAAATTTACTTACCGAGTTAATGTGCTTAAAAGAGTTAGGTAGGTGATTGTATATATCACTACAGAAGTAATAAGGGCTTTTTTTATACATAGACAAATTAATGTTTGAAACATAAATGTTACTATTTGACCTAGTGTCATGGTGATGTACCGAGTTATTTTGTGGAAACTTTCCTTCATTCATTTTTACAAAAATTAGCGCTTGGTAAATGACTATACAAGGGAGTGGCAAAATATGATGCATTTTGAAAATGGGCTTACATGATTCAAGTGGACCCATAGAAAAAATCTTGCGTATTATTCTTTTTTGTATCACAAAAATTCGATTAAGTTCAGTTGTCTGACCCCAGTAAAGTACCATATAGTTTAGTTGTGAGTAAGCCAAGGCATAATAGACATTCATTAGGTTTTTAATATCTAAGATGTTTTTAAGATTAACAATAGCAAAGTACGCACTATTTAATTTACTGACCACAAAGCCAACATGTTCATCCCAAATTAATTGATGGTCGATATAGAGACCCAAGAATTTCCAATTGTCTACTCTTTTTAGCAAAGTGTCATTGAGAGTTAGTGTAAGTTCTGGAATTTTACGTCTTTTAGAGAAAATCATATAATGCGTTTTTGATGGATTAAGAATAAGCTTGTTTTTGTTGAAGAAGGTAGCAAGTTTAATGAATCATAGTTTTCAAAAAGTAGGACAGAAAATTTTAATAACCCATGAATCTGGAAGGCACAAATTATACGAAAGAAGAAAACGTTGCCAAAGTTGTATATGGGAAAAGAGTAACCCTATGACAGTTCATTATTTGCATTTTAAAGAAGATTACACCATCTCAGGTAAGAATATAGAAATAGTTAATGCGTTATTATTCTTATCAATAAATATCTATTAAATAAAAATACCATCTTAACTTTTAAATCAGCAAATCTTTTTTAACAAAATCGGTACCTATTTTTACTTTTTTATAAAACTATTATACTTTCTTTTGAAGAATAAATATTCTATGGACTTCTGCTGCTGTTCTCCATAACAAAATTCCATACATTGTTATCCCCAGAAAGTTTGTGGACTTTTGGTTTCGGCCTGTTGTAGTTACTTTTAAACTTTCAGTTTTAGCCTGATTTAATAATAGTAGATTGGCTGCAAACCAGACATTTGCCTGTGTCCATATCTTTTCATTTTGTTCTGGGAGGTCATTTCCATTCTCGCCTTTGCATAAAAAAGTAGTACCAATGACATTAACATTTGCAAGTAGATCATTAGTATATCCTATTCATAGGATAGGACCAAGCACCAATCCTTGAGGAATGCCTTGTGTCATAACCACTGTTTCTGAGATTTCTCCCTTCCAGTTAGTCGTCTGATTTTGATTCATTAAATAAGATGTTATTAGTGTGTGAGGAGTCCGCGGACTCCTTAATAACAAAGTTTGTTCGGAAGTATTTTGTCATCAACGGGGTTAAATGCTTAATCACAACATATTGCTTCAACTTCTTCATGATTATCAACTGCTGGTCTGTAGTTGTTTATGTCATTTTTGTATACTGGAATTATTTTGGCATATTTCATTTTATCTGGAAATATTCCCGCTTCTATGCATTTATTTATTATTACGATTTCTGCCACAATTTTCTTTAGCAAAGAAGTCGACACTCCAAAAATATTCTCAATCTTCTTGTTTTTTATGTTAATAAGTATTTCCCTTATTTCGTTTCCATTAACTTTATTTAGATATATTGACCTTGAGTTGTTAATATGATGGTTATTCAAAAGTTCACATGGAGTAGTTGGTGTATACTTTAATTTTTCTATGGCTCTGAGTCTTGAGAAAAATGCATTCAATTCATTTGCAGCTAATACTGACTTTTCGGCTGTATGGGACTTTTGGTTCGGTTTGGTTTAGGATTTTATCACTGACCATATTTCTCAGTTTTTATACTCTGCTTTAGTTATATACTCATCATTTGTAAATTTTTTTGCATCATCTATCTTTTGTATATAAGTATTCTTCAGCTGACTGTAGGCATTAGCAGTTTCTTCATCATTCCTTACCATCTGTATAGTGTCTTTAGCATCTAAGTTGTTCTTCGTTTGCTTTAATTGTTCATTGTACCATTTTATTTTCTTTTCTTTCTTTTCTCCACTGCATCTTTGTTTCCAAGTGAGGCTACCCAATTTATTGATAATAACTTATTCTTAAACAGGTAGATATTTTCGTCATTTATTTCCCTCAATTTTACAGTTTCATATTTTTAGAATTATCAGTCTTACATGGCATTTCAAGAAGTTGTGCTCGGATATGTGTAAATTGACGGTTTCAATATCACAAGTTTCTACATTTACATTGGTGAAGATGTTGTCTGTGCAACTGTTAGATGTGTTTGTTATTCAAGATGGATCTGTTGTTGTTTTGTGAAGATTAAAAGATGCTAATAAATTTTACAGACTATTTTTTGCATTTGATTCTATCATAAAATTAATATTGAAATCGTCTGTAAAGTATACATTGTCTTCATTTTACTTGCTTGTAACAAAATCTAGAGCAGCATTTAGTTTCTCTAAAAATGTTGTTATGATACCTAAAGGTGATCTATATACTGATAATATTAGACCATATTTAATTTTTATACATGAAAGTTCTATGTTTTTCTAAGGATAAAGCTTTAACCTCTGGAATTTCTGTGTATTTATTTACCTCTCTTACGAGTATTAGTACACCTTAGACAAATGTGCTACAGTAGTCTTCCAATGAGGCAAACATATAAAAAGTCAGAACATCGTACTGAATATGTTGATCTGAGGGAAATATATAAGTAGTTGGATGTTGAGGAGTGTGCCGCAATCGACAGTCGGGGATACTGCCATCGCATTAGATGACATCTTAAGACTGAGCTAAATGCTAAGAACAAAATCGCATCGTTCAACACTATTGCTATCCCCGCAGTTACCCACAGTTTTGGAATTCTCTTTAGCTTTGGAGCGACATCCTGAAAACGGATCGGAAGAAGAGAAAAATCCTAACTATGGGTGGAATTCATCATCCGAAAGCAGATGCGTACAGGTTATAGATTAAGAGGAGCAGTGGCAGCCATGGATGATTAGAATTAGAATCTACTTATGGCCCCTCTATCATGGAACTGAGCACATATATCGGACAGGGAATGACAAATTCACAAGTTAAAAACCATGATAAGGACAAGAAAATATATAAACAATTCAAAAGAAAGTGTGTAAAATCCAGGAAGAATATCTAGGAACCGAAACAGCTGACGAGGGCGCCAAGAAGATAATCAAAACCAGCATCGAAAAGATGAAAATAGAAGTACTCTACGCAAAGCCGATGCATGGACAGTTCTTCCGTGATCTTGACCATCCAGCAGTTAATAAAAAAGCGTCTATGAAGTGGTTGAAAGGCTTGGACTTGAAGGGAAAAAATGGAATGTTTAACAATAGTAGTACCGCACCAAGCACTAAACACCAGATGATCATCTTCAGATAGCTTGATAACAGCAAGTGTAGGATGTGTGGCCTAGTAGAAGAACATGCCAGTCAGTCACATGGTAATATTATAGTGTAGTAGGTTGTCAATATCAACGATGTCACAATTACGTGAGACTTGTCGATTATAACTGACAGAGAAATTCAGATGAATCGACTAGACATCATCATACATAATAATGCAGGAGTGCTACTCTTTGCTGACTGATGTATCCATACCAAATAATGCCAATGTGATGCTTAAGGAAACAGAGAAATTGAGTAAGTACAAATAGAAATAAGCAGAATGTGGAATGCAAAGCCCACAATTGTGTCAATAATGTAGGAGCCTTCGGAACTGTTAAGAAGGGCCATGACTTAAGTCAACGGAGTGCCCAAGGAATGCAGAAAATCGCACTATTGGAAACTGTGCATATTTTATGAAAAATTCTGGATTAGGGTCCTTTGTTGGGGTCTGGACACTGAGCTGTAGGAGGATGCACCACCATCGCCGACAAGGTGCAATAACTTGGAACGGGCTCCAATAGAGCCGAATCCCAAATATGCTTGGGAGATCTGTGAGTAGTTTCCAGTTGCGGCTGAGAAAGTGGGTCATTTGCTATGTCTATAATAATAATAAAAATAATAATACATTTATTTTACTCACAAGTAAAAATGGTGCAAGTTCAACTCTTTTTCCATTTACCAAATTAGCAAAAAAAGACCAAAAAGAAATATATAGGTAAATCTAAAATTACAAGAAAAATAAAACTGTACTTATTTAACATTCAACAATTCAATGTGAAGTTTTATATTAATAAATTTTATATTTTGTAATAATGACAACAACAGAACCACCAAGGTGAACAGGTTGATCTCGCGAAACAAAAACAAACGGCAAAAAAAAAATATGTGCATCCACAATGCAACATCAAGTTATATATTACACAAATATATACATTACATCCATTCAAAAATTGCTGTTTCTCTAGGGAATATTTGATTTTTGAAATAAATAATGTATATATTGTGTTTAAATATTACGAGGCATAATTAAAAATTAAATAAACAAATAAATAAATAAAAATGTGAGGGATTTTTGGTGCAAGAAGCAATAAGAGAATCTTAGTCCAAAAGAGAAGAGGGGGAGTAGGCGATAAGGCAGTTGCAGAAAAACATAAGCATTTTCTTGGGCATTCTATGATTGAAATGTAGGTACTTTTAGTTTGACATTTTGTTAATAAAAAGACTAACTAGAAAGGCAATTCTAAATCATCTGGCATCAAGACTAGTATTGTCGAAGTTATAATTGATACATACCAATTCTGGAAGACATTGTTCTATCATTTTCTTCAATATGTCTCCCTCTTCAACATCAAGGGATATAACGGAACTATTTTTTACTGAACCCATGCAAAATCCACATACGCCTTGATTTTCCGGAACACCAGAACCATTCCCATTTTTGCTCAGGTAGACATCTTTTAGATTCAGTTTGACACCCTCATTGCTATTAAGGAATGGAACTAAATAATCATGTGTATCGAAGCAGACTGCTTTAAAATCAAAACATTTTATAAGCATTCCTGTACATTTTGTACACATCACAGGTTCCTGTATTGCAGTTAAATCCTAAAAGGATTATTTAAAATTTAAACTTAAAAACTTAAGAAGTGAATGTTAATGTAAAACACTTAAGATACCTACGCAGGTGTAATCTGTTTGTGTTATGCTGATGAAATGAATAATATTCACTAAAAAGACACAAAGATTATTATTGGCCTCGATAGCATCAATAATGTCACTATATGCTTTTAGGTTATCCGAATAAAATAAATATTAAAAAATTAAATGGGAATTAATTTAAGAAGTTAAATGATTACTAACGTACTTAAATTAAGTTAAGGTCGTAATTTGTGTGCATGAATGGTTCCTTTGAATATATCATTGATGTATTTTTTACTTCATGAAAAGTTAACGGTGATTGTCCAGAACATCGCCTTGTCGGATACAGAAAAACTATTTATACTGACTCACTCTACACATCAACAGTTGTTCATGGTACATTGTCATGTGCAAACACAAACATTATTCCTTGCCCTATTATATTATTCATTCAACCGCACCGTTCGCCTATAAATTTTTTCTAACCATTAACGTATTTTAGGGAAAGGAATAATTTATAAAGTAATCAAACAGCGCCCAATTAACGTAATTTACATTTTTGATAACCAATAACGAATACCTAATGTATATATAGGGCAAGGAATAATTCGGGTGTTTGCACAAGAAATGAAAATGTGCAATGAACAACTGCTGATGTGTAGAGTGTGTCAGTATAAATAGTTTTTCTGTGTCCGACAAGGCGATGTTCTGGACAAATACCACTTCGCCCTTATAATTGAGCGTTCTTTTCTACACTTACGATTTGTACTAAAACTATATCCAAGACGTGTTTCATATCCCCTTCTATGGCTTCAAAGTTACCACACGTGTTCAGACAAAGTCCGCATAATCTTTCTTGGTTTCCCATTTTCTACAACACAATAAATGGGTAACAAGTAAACGACTTTTTATAAATATTATAATCTGAACAGTCGCAGTCGTGCTTACAAGTTGAATATTCCAACATAACCTTATTTAATCTTCTTACCAACGCATTGCCACCAATAGAAGAAGAAAAATAACCTGGATAGTGGATGATTCATTTTTTATTTTTTGTTGGGTTATTATTCTGCAAGTTTCGAAGAAAATGGAAAATCCTATTCGAAACCAACAAGGCATATGCAGACTTTGCCTGACAAAATGCGATAATTTTGAAATTATAGCAGGAAATACGAAAGATAACATGGATATCCTTTTGCTAAAAATAGTAAGAATCTAAATGCTCACTCATCCTTTAAATATTTAACGTAATTTTGTTCTAGAATCTACTTGTTAGTGAAGAACCAGTGATATGCTCAAACTGTAAAGAAATGGTAAAAAAATGTTCTGCATTTAAATCGAGTTGTCTTAATACGCACAGCTATATAACTGCATTCATCAATGACAAGATTGTTGCCAAATTAGATCTGAAAGATGTTTATATTAACAGACAGGAAAATAGAATTTCCATTCCTTTAGATCACAACATATGTGTATTTTGTATGGGGCTGATAAAAAGTTGTTCTGCTATGTCCTTAGATGATGGAGGAGACAATATGCTGCAAAAAATGATGCTGAGATGTATCCCAGAATTGGTACGTGTCAATATTTTTTAAACAAGACGCATTTAGCCCAGACGGCAAGACATTTTATAGTAAAGTCTCCAAAAACCTGCAAAATTAATAATTTTTTTTTACGAGTTCTTTTCATTCATTTTTTCAAAATTTTTAAATTAAGTTAAGAGTAGAAAAAAATAAAAATACAGGTGGATAGACCACGTGTTTTTGAACAAAAAAAATGTCCTAATAAAATTTATCTGCAAAATCAGGGTAAAAAAAACATTTTTTCATTCATTTTGTCAAAATTTTGAAATTAAGTCAGAGTGGAAAAAAATAAAAAATACAGGTGGATAGACCACGTGTTTCTGAACAAAAAATGTCCTAATAAAATTTATCCCCAAAGCCATGGTAATCCTGCAAAAAAATAGTGAGGTAACTTTGTCACTCTGCGTGGCCAAGCGCACAGTTAAATGCATACTATGGAACCTCTAAAAATTCTTAGCAGTTCGAACTAGTAAAATAAAGCATTTTTCTCTTTCTGATTACACATTTTTAACATGTGAATAGGAGGATGAATAGTGATTATAGAGGAAAAATATATAATTATGAATGCATACACACAGACACCACACATAGCCACTGGATCGAAGCAGATATGCCTCACCATCACTCGCATGAATTTTTACATGCCTTTATTGTATTGTATATATTACACATACACGTTTCAACTATATCCAATGCATTCCTTATACATTTGTTAATGTTGGAAAAAGTTCCAGAGTTTATATTCAAAACTATAGAAAGTTATAAGGATAACATCGTGAAAATCACTATTTGTGACTGATCATATTTTCGAAAAAATGCATACAAGTAAACGAATTTGTGTATGAACATTTGAAAAGTACCTATACATTTTTTCCAAAATAGTGATATTTTATTTTTTCCAATGGGCCAAGTTCTCGGCAAGTTACAGCCTCCAATACACAGATTCGGCAATTGCAGTTCGTGATAAGTAAACCTGTATCAGCGCAAGTAAACCACGCCTTGTCGTAGATCAAGGCAGGGCATTGGTATTCGTTCATATCACCACCACTGACCATGTCGACGACCCCATGTATTCTGCTTTCAATAGCCAATAGTACATCGAAGTTTATTCCAAATTCTGATTTAGTGACATGTAATAGGGTCATTTAGTGATATGGCAGTTTCCTACTTTTTCTTCCTCATTTTAAAGTATAACAAACTTTTTTATTTTTGAAAATATTTACATACATGCAGCGAAGAAAATAAAGCCTAATAATCACAAAAGTTTTTGAAACAATATATTTTTTCCTAAAATGTACCGTGTGGCAACAGCATTTTTTTTTATCAGCGCTAAATGCGACATTGGGACGCAATTAATACACCTCGCATGCAGGGTTGGTCGCGTAGAAGTGGTGGTTGTCGAAAATCATTAAGTATTCATTGTTCGGATAAAAATTGTGACAATCGAAAATGTGCTTGTTTTAAGGAAGGCCTAAAATGTTGCAACGAGTACAAATGTCGTTCCTGTAACAACATTATTAAAGATTTCGAGGCAGATATGAACGAATTAGAATGCTATTAATGTAGGGCCTACATAAACTACATGCTACATATTTATCTATCAAAATAGAAAATTTATTTCAACAATAAAGCTCATTTTATGCGTACGTTTTTACTTTCATTCATTTAATGTCTAATGTCTAATAAACTTACTAATTAGGTGGGTAGTTAGTAACACTGATTGATATTTATAGATTAGGTATTTATATCTACCTACCTGTCTTTTTATTATTAAAAGGAAACTATTTTATATTTATTGTACAATTTCTTAATATTAACAACATATGATCGATGCTACTGTACTATATATGAAATACTGAACAATAATATTGATCCCCTAGATGCTTTTGATTGCTACTGGTTTTGTATCTATTGATATAAGTTAAACTACTACATACACCCTGACCGGGACCGTCAGATCGTTGCAGTCGGCAGGCTTGCTACAGCCGAGCGCGCAAGAATATGACTTTGGCCCGTTAAAAAAAATTGCTGACTCAAACTATGAACGGGACATGAAAAATTTTTATCCTAAAAACTTTTTTCAACTATTGGCTTCAATTTATACAGAACATATACAAATTTTCATAAATACATTTTTTTCTCGATTGTCTAAAATTACGCTACTAAAAATAACAAGTTTGAGTTTCCTATTATTTTTCCAACTAAAAAAAAAATAAATCGGGTTCACGTGGGACGTTGTTCGAAGCGCTATTGTGTCTACTTTAATCTAAAAAAAAAATAGCTTGATAGCACAAATATTTCCACTGCTATGGTGGAGACGTTAAAAAACATATTTCATTAAAAATCTATTTGTTTGAGTTTTTCCGACATAAAAAAGTTCTTGACCACCAAAAAATGTAAAAAATGATTTCGTGTACACGATTATCTTACTAAAGAATCCCACTAAGTCTGGTTTGGTTCTACGCCGTTTTTTTTTCTCGAAAACTAAGCGACTTTACTTCCAGATTTTACTCTACTAACTTGCATTCAAAGCTGTGTTTACTGGGTGGTTCAGCCATCTGACGTCACAACTCGACTACATGTTATCCCGAGCGTTTTTAAGCGCGCCGACTTTAATAATTTTTTTATACATGAAGGCGACGTCAGAAAATTCTAATTTTTGGCATACTTACTATACTCACCAAGTTCTTTCAGAATATGTAATAATAAAAAAAATGTTAAATGAGCCTATTCAGTGCGTCAGTGTCACAGTCATGTGTATTCAAGCGTGCACACGCATGGATCTCGTTCCGAGCAATAAGGTTACTTGACTATTTTTTTCCGGGAATAACGTGGCCTTAGCGATAAATTTTGTTAGAACATTTTTTGTTCATAAACACGTGATCTATCCATCTGTATTTTGTATTTCTTCCTGACTTAATTTCAAAGTTTTTTTTCACTATTTTTTTTAATTTTCTGCATCTGAGCGAAATGTAAACTTATCAGGATATTATTCTATGCACTTGCACAAACTCATTAAAAAATATATATATTCATTTTGCAAGTTTTTGGATGTAAATGGTGACTGGGCTAATTCATTTTTCGGTTTTTCTTACTAGGATTCTCTGCCTTATGTGATTATTTTCTTCTAAGAATAATAAGAAAATTTTACGCCTGTGTTTATGTCAAAGGAACAGTTAGATGTCGTTTTTTTTAACAAATGTAAAAATAATGTATTTTTTTATGTTTTAAAAACCGAATCTGTTTCCTTTCTCAAAGCTTTTATGAAATATTTTATGGGGGCGTGTATATTAAGTAAACAGTTTTAAAAATGTATTTGTTATATTCAATATCCATAGCTAATTACGACTAACACAGAACTGTTCAGTGTTCATATATTTGATAGCTTTATTTTAAACAATGTTAAATTTGTTAAGTTCTTTTTAGTATGGAACAATTCAACTCACATTTATCCTCATTTAACAATATTATTACTGATTGTTTAATTTTCCTTTTCTTGGTGTTTGCCTTTTGTTAAAAGTTTTGCCCAGTCCCAGTTTATTATATGTCCATTCTACCAAGCCTGTTTGAAAATCTTCGATTTCTGAATTTTATTCTTCCTAATGTAATGCTTGTGCTCATCCAATCTTACACTAAATGGTCTGGATGACTCAGCCACATAATATTTATTACACTCACACGGGATACTATAAATGCATTTTTTAAAATTTTTACTCATGGTTTAGAAGTTTTGTTA
Organism: Rutpela maculata; assembly: GCA_936432065.2. Taxonomy (NCBI): domain Eukaryota; kingdom Metazoa; phylum Arthropoda; class Insecta; order Coleoptera; family Cerambycidae; genus Rutpela; species Rutpela maculata. The sequence goes on along the minus strand of OW386292.2, from coordinate 135,317,266 downwards.
TTGTCAGAAAAATCTCAAATAAAATACCATCCTAATATCAAATTTATCATCTATACGACGTAGCTTTTCAGATAATCCGTATACTTACATTAGGAATAAAAGTTATGTACCATTATTGAGGTTTTTGTCATACACGATTATTATTTTTTGCATATATGAAAGTTCAATTAACAAAAACTACAGTGTATTGATTGTTTATGACCTCTTTTATAATACATTTCTCATTCTTTAATATTTGCATCAACTAAGTTAAAATTTAAAAATCTAGTATGTATTGATTTTCTATAAATGCTTTTGTTTCAATCAGAGCTGGGCAAATACTTTCAGAAAATTGAAAGTATTTAAATATTAAGTATTTTCAAAAGATAAAAGTATTTAAATAATAAATAACAAAAGTAATTAAATAGTTTAAACTTAGTATTTAAATACTTTCTGAATATTTAAATACTTTGATAATAATGAAATATTTTGAAGCTTATTTAAGTGTAATAAAAATAGCCTTTAATGGCTAAACTTCGCCAAATTGTATTTTCTATTTTTCTAGAAATCAATAAAGACTTAATATTATCATTATCATTATTATTATTATATTAAATACTATTTGACTATTTGAGGTGTCAAAATTTTAGTTTTCATGACTTTCATGAACTTCTACAACACTATTTTAATACCTCTATACTTAATCAGTTCTAGTTGGGTATTGGACTTTTACTTATCCGTAGAGCTAGACCTTTGCGTCTTCTGCAAATACCCAAATAAAGCACAGAGACTATGGCACTAGTTCAACTGTTCTCTGTCACAATCTCAAAACAATTACATGCAGAGTGAGAGGGAAACATGCGTTTATTTTCGGTTTATTATAAATATTTAAAAAATCATAAATGGTATAATCCTTAAAATAGTTTCAAATACTCTAAGGAATACAACCATATACAGTTTTTATCATAAACTTTGTATATAGTTAAATGCCATACTTTAATAATGAAATTAGGAACTATTTTCATTGACAAAGTACGATATTCAAGTACAACAGAAATTTACAATAAAAAAAATATATATAGTTGTATTCGATAGAACAATAGCAATTATTTAAAACAGTTTTAAAGATTATAGTATATTTGGTTATTTAATTGTTTAGAATAAACCGAAAATAAACGCATATTCCCTCTCACTCTGCAAAAACCTAACCTTAACAGTTAACACTTACTGTCTATGTCTGCTCTCAACCAACTTTCTGGGAATTAAGACGTGAATGACTGAAGACTGAATGATACAATGTGTTTATTAACTACATAGTATGGTAAATGTCTTGATTCTTGACGACTATCTGCCTGTCTCCCTGGTGTATTTGATCATATTTGTTGTATTTATTTAAATACTTTTAAGATTCAAATACTTCTGAAAGTATTTAAATACTGTCAGAAAAGGATTTAAATACTTTTTTAGAAGTATTTAAATACTTCTCAGTTATTTAAATAGTTCAAGTATTTATAAATACTTTAGGATCATTTTCACAAATACTAAGTAGTAAATATTTCAGATAAAGTATTTGCAAGTATAAATACAAAATACTTGTTGCAAGAAGTATTTAAATACTTGGTATTTAAATACTTTCTAGTATTTAAATACTTATGAGGTATTTGTAAGTACATATTTGCCCAGCTCTGGTTTCAATTGAATTATTTACTCCTTTAATTAAAACATCTAAAAATGTTGTTCATTTCTACTTTTTACTTCTAATGTAAATTTAATGGAAAGTTCTTTATTATTTTAATGTTTTTAAAAGTTATCTAGCAAATCGACTCCATGGGGCCACATTACAAAAATATTGTCAACATATCTCCTCCAGCTAACCGATTTGTACGTACAATTTTGAAGATGTCTAGTCTCAAACTTCTCCATAAATATATGATTTAAAATTGGTGACAATGTAGGTTCTGAAGTTTTTCTCCCTCTGGCTGTATACCGCTGTGATAAGACACATACTTTGCTACGCAGCCATAGTCTGGTAGCCCAGACTAAGGAAAAAAACAGCAACATTTCAAATAGAGTATGTTTAAAGATTGGCATGCCTCTGCATTACTGGCATGATGAAAATGTCTCCTTCAGCTGCAATGGAGACTCTACACCACTCCTTTGAGCCTATTCATAGAGAAGGTGGCGTTGAGAACTGCTCGAGATTGCAATCTGTAGACAATGGTTTAGATAGATGGAGAGAAATAAAAAAAATTATAAATACACATGAAGTATAACAATTATACATATAATAATTACAGAGATGTGTAAAAACAATGTTATACTAATTTTCTGAGATGGGGTGGTCTAATCTAATCTTATGTTGCAATGCTTTAAGTCATAATATGCCTAAAAAAATTAAATTGGAGGAACTCGCTATTTTGTGATAATCTGTCATTATATTATAAAACAATTTATTTTTAATCACTGGTTTATTGTAGCCCCTAGAAAAAAAAGATTTATTTATTTGTTATTTGTTATTACCCGAAGTATCACAGAAGTTACTAAGCAATAGTTATAACAAAATAAAGTAATGTATTTATTATAATACAACTGAAACAACGAAAATATCGTACGTGTAATGGCAAGTTAGACATAGGAAGTAGAATTGCAACATCGCGTGTGCCAGTTGACTAAAATGAAATAACAGAGCTGGGATACTTCAGTAGTCGAGTGCCGACAGGTGGGTTTTGCTGTTGCTGGGTTGTCATATCGCTCGCGCTATGTAGATGTACATGTCTAATCCGCAATTACATGCACTGTAAAACTGTAATACAAGTTCTGAATAAAAATATAATGAAGTCACGCCACACACAACCATTTAGAAAACGACCTTGTCTTTGAATGGCACTAATGTGAGTGCATTTGAAGTGTCATTAATGGGTTATGTGTATTCGAAAAAGCCGACGTGGGGGTCACTATATAGCTATTTATTTCAAAATGCAGAAATAGTATTTGGATGTTTAATAAATATTTAGTATCAAATAATATCACTAATAACTTAAAGACAAGATTATTTAAATTATTAATGGCAAATTACAATTTACTATAAAAAAATATACTACACATTTTACAGAAGTAACGGTCAATAATTATAAACAAAAAAATTGTAAAATTGAAACAACACTTTTGTTAAAATTTCTTTGTTTTTGCGGGGCTATACTAATAAAGACATCATAATTATGACGTCTTTAAAACATGTTTACCATGTAAAAATGAGACGTCTTTAAGACATTTTTAGAAGGAATTAAGATGTTCAGACCTAAATAAGATATAATATGGACGTCTTAGTCTATTTGGGGACTATGCTTGCTGGGATATTTTTTAAATAAAACATTTTATCCAGTATCTTAAATGTATTCTCTTGTTTTGTTAACAGGACCTAAATATTATCAAGGAACCTATGATCTGTACATCCTGTCATGAAAATCTAGAGAACCATTTCCGTTTTGTGACGAATTGTTTAGTAGTAGAAGAGAGAATTAGGAAATATTGTGATACAGTAGACATTATGAACAATGAAGTTTTGATAGATTTGACCGAAGTGCTACAGTTTACATTAAAAAATACATCGACAAGTAAAGAAGATGGTAATACTGTTGATATAATCAAAGAAGAAAAATTCTTTGAGGATCAAGAATATGTTGATGAGCTTGTTGGGAACAAAAATGAGAGTTTTTTGGAAATGGAAAATGCAAAAACCAATGTACTATTTGCAGAAAAAAAAATATTGGCCTGTGAAGAACAGGATAAAAAGGGTTATGTAATTACAACAGAAGGAGAAGAGACTGCACAAAAAATTGAAATCTTTATAAAAATGGAGGACCAACAATTTTTGCCCGAGGAAGATATTGAAATAAAAACAGATTATCAGGATTTTAAGAGGTAATAAATCCACTGACCTCTATATATTAAATGGATAGCCTATACCATAGGGATGCGTGTGAAATTTTAACCAAAATTGAAGAATTCAATAAAGGCGAAAGTCGTCTGCTACGGGGCTTTACGTCTTGCGCAGTATACCTGTTTTTAGTTCTGAAGTTAGCAAAATGTTGATGGCAATGCGTTGCTAACAAAGCAGTCCGGCAACGATCAGGTCGGAAATAAGTTTTGAGACATTATTGGAAAAATAAATCTATCATAAATACATGATTGCCTCAAAACTTATTTCCGTTGCCACAAATTAATTGACAACGTGAAGTTGGCAACGTGTTTCCAGCAACGAGTGGCTAAGTTCACTCTTCCTACTGCGCAAACTCGGCAGCATAAAAAAATAATTTTAAGAAAAAGCTTTTGTTTGAAAAAACCACTAGAAAGTAAAAATAATTTTTTTATAATTCATACACCTGGAAACAAAAGCTTTGGGGATGGTCATATAGCGCTATTGCGGAGTTACTTTGTTCAATTGACTGCCCTCAAAGCTTTTGGTCACATAGTTTATTGTATTTTACTCGTCAAACTCTTTCATTTGATACCGATATCAAGGGGGTTGTGAAGGAAAAGGGGATCCGCCATCTTGGGACGTCCGCCATATTGGATTTAGAATGACGTCACATAGTGTGTCGTTACTCGTCAAACCCTTTCATTTGATACCCATATCAATCATCAATCATCTTTATTCACCATTTCAGATACAAAAAATGTATATATGGTATGTCAGTGTACAGTTACATGTCATATCAAGGGGGTTGTGAAGAAGAAGGCGATCCGCCAGCTTGGGACGTCCGCCATATTGAATTTAGAATGACGTCACATTATTTATCGTATTTTACTAGTCAAACCCTTTCATTTGATACCTTCTTGGGACGTCCGCCATATTAGATTTAGACCAATAATGGCTATACTATGTTGCATTGTCACCGGACTTATACACGTGTGCCAAATTTCAAAGCTCTAGCTTAATTAGAACTAGTCGAAATTCAACTTGCAAGATCAGTGGCGTAACAGAAACTGAGTGGGCCCCCCCAACTGGCCGGGCCCCCCCAACTGGCCGGGCCCCCCCAACTGGCCGGGCCCCCCCAACTGGCCGGGCCCCCCCAACTGGCCGGGCCCCCCCGCGTCGCGGGGGTGTCTGTTACGCCACTGTGCAAGATCTGACCTAAACAAACATACATACAAACAAACAAACATTGCAAGTTTCATAAAATCGACTTCTGGCGGGGCACCTCCTGTCAGGAGCGTCACGAACACTGTTTAAAAATTAGTGTGTAAACATTTTATGTTTAGAATGAATAAAATAAGATCGCCAGAAAGTGTGGGCCGTCAGGAGGCGCAGCCAGAAAGGTAATAATGATACAATACATCTGAGGCACGGTACGGAGTCAAGTTAGCCGAAAGTGTTAAATTCCTGTATTTAAGAGCCTATGGTACTTTTGTTGACACTAAGAACGGGGAGGCTATTCTATTGTTGAAGGAGCTTATATTTATGTTTTAAAAAGAAGCCAGAACTTGTAATGATGAGTTTAGAGTTCTGAGATGAAATATGCGAAAAAAAATCCAATTTTCTTCAAAAATCCTAAACATTTTCTTTCTGGCTAGCCTTACTGACGGGAGTTTCTTTCTGGGAATTTTTTTCTGTGTTCAAAACATTTAAATAAACATGCTCAACCTTGAAAAGTTAGTAACGATGATGTTATATAACTCCGTTTTTTTACCTCTTTGACCTTCCTGGTTGCGCCCCTGATGGCCCACACTTTCTGGCGATCTTATTTTATTTATTTATTTATTTATTTACGTATAAATACATGTACATTGTGATACTAATCCTAAAAACTTAACAACTAAAATAAACATGAAGAGAAAAAGCGAAATACAAAGATAAGATTAAAAGTAAATAACAACAATAACAAAAATTATTGCAGTATAGCGCGTTTAGCCTGGTTTTTAAAACCATCAAGAGATTTACTAAATAAGTCAAGTTCAGTGTAGTATTTGTTGGCTGTTAAACTTATTCTATTCACCGGACTGAACATAGCGTAAGTTGTTCGACAATAAGGTACTGACAGAATGGATATATGTCTAGTATTAAAAGATGGTACATTAAAACGCATAGACTCCAAGCAATCAGGAGAACTGATGTAGTTATTAATAACTTTGAAGGCGAAACAAACATCGTAATATTGACGCCTGCTATGTAAGGAACTAATATGATTTTGCTTCCTCTCAGGTTAAGAATATACCCCTCATGCTCAGTTTATAGCACATAAATCTGACAAATTTGTTTTGTACAGATTCAAGTCTGTTGATATATATGTTGTAGTATGGATATAATAGTTGTTGTTAAAAAAAAAATGTTGCAAAATTCCATAATAGATCTAACTAGAGATATATATATAAAATAGTTTTATGTTTTATTCATTCTAAACATAAAATGTGTACACACAAAAAAAATTGGCTTTGTAACGATGATATAATTTCACTGATTTTTATATCTTGAACCATGGCCAACTCGACGAGCTGACATATACCAGAAGTCTATTTTGTCGTTATTTAAGTTCGATAGAATTAATCAGCGCATAGAAAATGCTTGTAACGATGAGTGTCTGAAAAAGCCACTTAGCTCCCGCACCATAAGGTTCTTATCTAACTTTTTAGAAGCATCTTGATGTGCTGAAGCCAATTTTGGGAAAGAAAAAATTTTCTACTATCTCATTCTTTCTCTACCACTCCTTTTATCTCCTAAAAAGAGAAAAAAAAAAGGTCTTGTCCTAAGGTTCTGATCTAACTTTTCTCAAGTATTTTGATGCGCTGAAGCCAATTTTAAACAAAAAAAAAAAATTATACCGTTTCAGTTTTCCTCTACCCTAAAAAAGGCCAAAATGAGGTCTTGCTTGTCCCAACGTTCTGACGTAACTTTTTTTTAAAGTATTTTGATCCGCTGAAGCCAATTTTGGACAAAATATTTTCTTCTATCATGTCAGTTTCCCTCTTTTGTCTCCTAAAAAAGAGCAAAAAAAAAAAAGGTCTTGTCCGAAGTAGTATTTTGATGCGCTGAAGCCAATTTTGGACAAAAAAATTTTGTTGCAAGTAAAAATCTCTTATTGAATTTTTGATAGAATTCTTAAAAAACGTTTAATATTTTCAGTTTCCAGATCGATAGCGGTCAAGAAAGTACCTCTGGAATAACTACATTCAAGTACCAGTGTGATTCTTGTTCTTTTGGGACAGAGTATAAGTGTGATCTTCACACACACATATCGAATAAACACCCTCAAACAACAGAATTGCATCACTGTGATCTTTGCCCATATGTGACTCGATATAACTATCTTCTTCAACGGCACATGGTTGATCACAAAAATCCTTTACAAGGGGAAATTCCGAATCATTTGCTGTCACATAAATCCTCAGCAGTAACGACGCCCCGGAGTAAAGCTCGCCCCCATCGTACAAAAAATGGCGTCATTCGACGAAAAAAGGACTCTTCAGAAGTGGGATTACATAGCTGCAAATTTTGTCCTTTCCAGACACATAACGAAGAAGTCCTCAGTGCGCATAAGTTGATCCATGTGGACCCTTCAGAAATAACAAGTTTACAGTGTGAAGGGGAGGATATCCACACACATTTGAACACTTCAGAAGTGAGATTGTACCAATGTGGATTTTGTACATTTAAGACGAAATATAAGAGAGCGCTTAAACTACATCTGCTGATCCATAAGGATGCGTCCGAAGTAACGATGTACCAGTGCCAGTCTTGTGAATTCCAGACCAAACACAAAGGGGTTCTTAAGGTGCATTCGTTGACTCACAAAGACGCTTCAGAGTTGACTATGTTCCGATGTGATATTTGTCCGTTTCAAACGAAACGTAACTTTGGGTTGCGTGCACACATGTTGACTCACGTGAATCCATCTGAGGTAATATAACAATACATTTTTAAAGTGCATATAACAGGAGTAGTTTTACATTAGATTACTATAGATCCGGAGCTTTAGGGTATGATTTTCTACCTGTCGGAACCCTAATGACTTAATCACATTGTCGGTAACAATGAAGAAAACATAAGTGCCATAGTTTTCTTGCAGGTGCGTCATGCTAAAAAAATTTTTAAAATGTAGATTTTATTGATGGGGTCACGTAGCAGAGCACAACAGCTTTAATAGTCGGGAACGGGATGGGAGTTCACTGTGCTTATCAATATTTACTAATGGGGTAAACCTTCCCAATGAGCAAATTTGTTTTATCTGATCTGTTTGATAAATTTATCAATAAAATGTTTTCACAGCTAAATTATGAAATACCTTATAAAGCAGTTAAGAAATTCATTCTTTGTAAAAAATTCTGCTTGTCGAAAAAATGAATTTACCATATAAAAATCTTAGATCAGGTGTACCGGATGTTAATAAATTAAGAAAACATCAAAATGCCTCAAGAGAGAAGTACCTTTATTTATTATTTTGGGCAAAATGTTTATAAAACAAAGTTATTTATAATCCAAAATAAAGCCTAAATACAAATTATGAAGTCTAAATTTTGACTTTTACATTTATGTCAACTTACATTTTTTTTTTTCAAACATTAACATAACATAATAACATTAACTTCAACGATTGTGGAAAAACAATTTATTCTACATAGCCTCCTCCAACCTCAACACATTTCTCCATCCTTTTAATAAAATCACCATAGACCCTACGAATGGTTGAGGGTACTTTCACTTCATTCACCACGTCTTGCATTCGTGCTTTTAGTGTTTCTCGATCGTGCGGCAGGTCATCTGCATAAACTTTCTGTTTTAAAACACCCCACAGAAAAAAATCCATTGGTGTAAGCTTGCAGAAAAATTAATTGGAGCATATCTTCCCATCTATCTGGGTCTGAAGTGATCTGTCAACCACTGCCAAACCAAAACTGAAGAATGAGCTGGGCAACTGTCTTGTTGCCAAAAAATGTTACGCGTTACTTCCAGTTGCAGAGTGTTTATAAATGGCAATACAAAGTTTTCCAAAAGGTCCAAATAAACATGCTGATTTAAATTTTCTTCTAAGAAATATGGACCAACTATTCGATCATAAAAAATCCCACACCATACATTCACTTTTTTATAACGTTGACTTCGTTTGTGAATGACATTGTTTGGATTTTCAAAAGCCCAATAACGACTGTTTTGTGATGAAACGTGGCCATTTTTACAAAATGTTGCTTCATCAGTAAAAAAATACATTCTGTGAAAACTTCTATCTATGAGGTAATTCTTACCGACTCATAAACAAAAATCCTATCGCTTCTCTTCATCCCCATTTTCAAGTGTATGTCTGAACCTTATTTTAAACGGTTGAACTTTGTTTTCCATATAAATTCTCTGTAAATAACTTTTACTTACTTCCAGTCTTTGTGAGCGTTTCCGTAAAGATAATTTCGGGTTTTCTATTACTGAATTTATTGCCAAAAGTGTTGCCGCATCGTCATCATTGTACTTTTTCTTGGGTTTTTTGACATCCAGTACAGATCCAGTTTCATTGAATTTTTCTACAAGTTTGCGCAATGATTGGCGTGATACCGCTGTGTTAGGGAACTTTTGGTGGAAAAGGTTAATTGCATATCGATAAAAGACGTCTCCAATCCCATAACATTTGATCAGATAAATTCATTCTTGTTTGGTAAACATTTTTTAAATGATCAACAGAACACTAATAAATGCAGATGTAAGATAGTAATATTCTACACAATGTCACAATGACGTTTGTCAGTTCAATATTATCGACAGCACACTCTGTTTCTTAATTTGAATTCTTATTCATATTAATAAATTCAACGTAAAAAGATAAACACAATAAAAATATAAAAGTCAAAATACATACTTCATAATTTGTATTTAGGCTTTATTTTGGATTATAAACCACTTTGTTTTATAAACCTTTTGTCGAAAATAATAAATTAAGGTACTTCTCTCTTGAGGCATTTAGATGTTTTCTTAATTTATTAACACCCGGTACATCTGATTTAAGATTTTTACATGGTAAATTCATTTTTTATAAAGAATGACCTTTCGTCGTAAAATCAATAATAGAGATGTTTTTCCTCTTGTCAACTCCATTCGGGCACACACTGTGTATTAAAATTATTTTATAGTTGTTTTCTATCATCTTATAAAACAGTTGCATTAAAGCACTATTTGGAACAGTTTTGCTATTGAAAGTAAATTGTTGTTTAAGAGTTCTGCTATATAATTATTATATAGCGTTGCAGTCTACTACAATATGGCAACGTCAATAAAATAGTTACAAAATAAAATTGTTTACGTGAACATAAAAATGCTGCTGCTATGTAATAAAATATATTTGAAACAACTGATTTCTTGTGTCAGCTATGTGTTTATATTTCATCAGAAGTTGTGTCTAACATGGAGCAGACCGGTGTAGGTCATACGTGCTAAAGTAGAAATTTAAAATATCAGATTCAGGACAATGGAAAAAACTTTAAAAAACAAATTTTTAGGTTAATTATGCAAATTGCACCAATACTATCTCAGTAACTGCATTTACAACACAATCCTAACATATTTATTATAAAAAAGTTACAAAAGTATGGCGAAAGTAAGTAATTTATTGTATAAGAATCGCGTGAAAGTTACCTAGCAGCATATTGTCCCACAACGCGCAATGTATGGAAAACCACAAACAGCTGTTTTCTGAGATGAAGTGGGCTCTAATTAAATGAGCAGAATCGTATTGGAAGATTTTACGTGTATAATTTTTCAAATTTTATACTTCGTGTTTACCTCTGTAATGTCTAACAGTGAATATATTTGCCTGCCTGGCAGAAAGTGCACACCGCATGGGAAATATTTTTGATTAGTGAGTTAATAGAAAATTCTATCCTTTATAAAAAGTTCTGCATGAAGAAAAAATAATTCCAATATTACAAAAAATGTTACCGATCCCAAGGTTATCCGCCATATTGATCAAGTATTCCTCATCAGCCTCCTTTCTTACTTATATTTCAAGGATGAACCCAACCTTTTTATGTATTACACAGCCTACTAACTAACATAAACTAAACTAATCTAGATGTCATTCTTACATTATTTGTTTTTTTATTTAATTTAGGAGTGAAATTTTCTTACCGAATCCTCCACGTGCTTTAATTATTTACCAGAAATTTTTCAAGCATTAGGGAGATTAGTGAAAATTTTTAATTTTTTTTTTATCTACTAATTTAACGTCGGCCTGTTTCCGCTACCAGGGCCTATCACCGACGTCAGGAGATGAGCTACCCCCAACCTGGAAATTTTGCCGAACCTCTTCTCGTAAGAAGAGGATCTTTTACTTGCCTAACATTTAATAGACAAGGGACCGCCTGCTTTACATTCCCTCTGAAGGATGGTATATCCACTATGTAATCCTCGTTATGAAGTTACATAGCTTCCAAGTATACACTGATATACAAGCCGCTAGAAGGTGGGACGAGATCGCTGTGTTTCCCTAGATGGGTCACCCATCTAAGTACTAACTGCGATGCACATTACTTCACTAAAATTTTCATAAAATGAACAATGGTGTTAAAATGAAAACTTAACATGCAGTTTAATAGTTACAATAAATTAGTTTTTTTCAAAATGTTTGTGATTCCGATTATTACAGGTGTTTTTTTTTCTCTTACAAGTTATAACAAAAATACGAAATAAGACATTTGTGAATAAAATTTTTTATATTTTTCATTTAAGATAAGACCTTGTCACAAGACCGTCACCTTTAAAACACATTATTTTATAGATATTTTGTAGGAATCGCCTTTGGTTTAATTATCTTGCTTGTTGTTAACACAAAATTATTTTATAGAAGGAAGCCATTTCATGAGGTCAGTGTTCGAGGCCGTAAATATGACAAGACATATAAAGTTTAAATATCACATTTTTATTAATATTTATGGCAGTTAATACGTGCTAATTATAAAGGTATGGTGATTAAAACAAATTGGCGTTAATTTATTGTAAAAAAATTTTAAAATGTAAAATCGATTTTTAAAAAATCCACAAATTATTAGAAACCTTCAGTAAACACGAGGGGCACTTAAAATTCATCAAGCATAATTTAGAGTAAAATTTCTTTTGCATCAAAAATTGCAGCCTGTATAGGTTAACACTTCTCTAAAATAATTATTGAAAGCAAGTTCTTATCCACTATCCAGTAAAATGATTGATAGCTTGGTATATAGAGATCAGCATATTATATATTTGTATGCAAGTATATGTGTGCGACTTTTTGAATACATTTAAGAAATCGTTTTATTTTGTTGGTGTGTGTCTCTTCACAGTAATTTTCTTTTATAGCAATAATAAGAAACAGTACAGTATATGTTTTATAATGCAATTAATTTAAGCTTCAATAAAACTGTTTTATAGTGGTGATACCGAATTTTCTTAGAGCCTGCGGAATTGTTCATACAATTATTTTGTAATGGTTGCCATAGGCCTTACAAACTATCGACAGTGACCGAAGTATTTTATAAGATGGTGCCAATTTTACATTTATAGCTGTGTTTCTGAGACTAATGTTTTATAAATTTTGTGTCAGAAACATTTCTGCAGCTTTTATAAAATACCAAATTGCTACCTGGGTGATTACTATAAATATTTTCCCCTTCAAGTGAAATAAATTACACCAGCTAACAGTGGCGGCTCCGTCACAATCAGTTTTAGAAAATACAATCTGTTCGAAGATCACTACAGAAACAGTTATGAATCCGTAACACAATACTTTTGCTTTTTATAAATCCAACTTACTTTATAAGCTCACTTATAAAGCAATTATAAACTAATAAAAAGTACTCTGACTTTTGGCTTTATGCAGCTTTTATACAACTTTTATATAGAACCCACTGAACCTATGATTCTTTCTTTGCTTTACTATAGCACTGCGATTGCTACATTGGTCACAAAAAATCGAAAATGCCAAGTTGTTGCTTTAATCTTAATAAGTGAGCCTTCTTGACATTCTCAATTGTGACCAATGTATATTTTGTGTTTTAATTCATTCTGAGTAAGTTTAGACTTTAAGGGTTTTATAAAGGCAGATGATTGCAAGTATATAAGTGTAAAAAATAATTTCAGTTGTATAAATGCTTTATAAGATACTCCTACCGCACATAAAACGTTTTTATAATTAACCAATATTAAGTGACATAGATGGTTTTTGGCGTAAATAACTATATTGTTGTAAAATCTTGCTTTAAAAGCTTTTACCTACGATCACTACTGTAAATAGTAAAAAACCTGCCATCTGTGTAAGTTGAATTTTACATATTGTAAACAAAATGCACTGTAAACAAATCGCACGGTAAACAAAACGCACAGGAGACGCAAATATAGGTGGCTTAGTTCGCTGACGTGGGCTTTAAAAAGACAAATGCACCCACGTAATTTTAAAGTGACATAATATTTGTTGAATAATACTGTTGACTAGTAAACTAAATTCAGATTTTACTAAATAAATAAATAAATATGATCGTAGGTAAAGTATAGTACATAATTCGAGTTGTAAAGCAATTACGCACTCATGGAAATACGCACTCTCCGCTATGCGGCATTGTGCGCAAAAATCATGACCATCAGTCTTACACAACCTTATGAAGTAAAAAAAAGTGTATAAGATGCTGTTATAAAGTAGCTTTATGTCTTTGTTCTGAGAACATCTTACCAGCAAACTTATTCAATCCAACTGTTTTATTAGCAATTTAGGGCTGAAGCTTCTGCATAACGTGCCATTTATAAAGCTTTTAGCATAATAAGAGTTCCACTAGTATTACTTGGGATTATAACTAAATTCATTTATAGGTAAAGATGTACCATTGCGAGTCCTGCCCCTTTCAGACGAAGCTGAAACGCAACTTGCGAGCGCATATGTTGACACACATGGACTCGTCTGAGGTAACTATGCACCAGTGTGAATTTTGTAATTTCCGGACGAAGTATAGAACCTGCCTCAGACGACATATACTGGTACATAAAGATGTGTCCGAAGTGACGATGTATAAGTGTGACTTTTGTTCGTTCCAGACGAAACATAAAAATTATCTGAAGAAACATGGAGAATCTCATAGGTAACAGCTGGGTGACCAAAAAACAATTTAAAAGTCGTTTGCACTTCACAACGTTTTAAGAAAGTTGTATTAGAGTTATATAATAGTCTTCTGTTTTATTGAATCTTTTTAAATGTTTTTATTAGCTTCTTAAATTCCATTAAGATTTAAATAGGCTTTGAATTATATCGTTTATGGTTTTAACATTTATGCAATAAATAAGTTTCAAGTTATTTTTAAAGCTAGATATTTTCAATGCCTATTAGTACTTATTAACTAACTGACTATTAATTAACTATTAACTAACTGTGAACCAGCTTTCAAAACTGGTTCACACAAATAAACTACTACTAAATAATGAAAAAACAACAAACATGGTATTTTCATACTAATTTAGACAGCGTAAAAAACCCGGACTGTACGAAATTTCTTGGAGTGTAATTAGATCCTCTCCTTACCTGGGAGACCAAATAGATTTTGTAAACTTAATAAGACTTTATACTTAATAAGAAACCTTGTACATGTACCAATGCAAGTAGTAAAAACAGCCTACCTTCTTTAGTCTTTCGGTAATCAGAGTATTTTCTATACAGCGCCATGCCATTCGATCTATGTGTTTTATGGGTTTTAAAGAGGATGTTAGGGAGAAATTTAAGGATTTAAAAATTTTAACTTTGCCCTCTGCGTGTATTTATGAATGTCTTTTGTTTGTTAAAATGAACTTAAATCAATGTAGTCTTGTAAGTGATATACATTCCCATAATACCAGAAATAGTGGTCACATTAAAATAAATTATATAAAACTAAACCACAGTCGAGGTGCCAAAAATTATTACGAACCATTATTTTTTAATAAAGTACCACAGACCATTATAAATCTAAATTTTAAGCAATTCAAACAAAAGATAAAAGAAATTTTTACAGAAAACGCATTTTATAATTTTGTTGAGTTCTTAAATGCCGACATAAATTATTAATTTTAATTTGTTATCAAAATGTATCTGTATATACTCATACTCATACTCATACTCATTTTATTTGACTACATTACATACTTGTCAGGTACATTTGTAGCATGTCAAAATACAATCATCTACATATAAAGATAAATATAAAAACTTTATAAAAATATAAAAATTTCAGTCAAATATTATTAAAATAATACAATATAAAAATATAATACACGCAACCACAAATATAAATGCAAACGCAGATACCGAAATGTGTTCCACACAAATATACATACCACACTATAAAAAGGTTATTAATTTATAAACTTACAAAATCTAAATAATCAGCCACCGAATAAAAACAGTTTCTTAAAATAACATATTTTATTTTACGTTTAAAACAACTGTAATTCAACGATTTAATATTCGTCGGCAATTTATTATATATATTTAAATTTAATGAATTTTTTTGCGAGTTAGTTAACCTAAAACAACGAGTTCTTAATAAACTACCAGATCTAGTAGAATAATGATGAATATCCGATTGACTGTTGAAGTTAATAATATTTTTGTGAATTTCCAATAGGGTAAAAAAAATAAATAATGAAGGAATGGGCATTATGCCCAATTTAATAAATATAGGTTGGCAATGGTCAGTCATTCCTGCACCTGCTATAATGCGAATGGCTTTTTTTTTGCAGTATAAAAATTTTTTGGGCATGCGTTGAGTTACCCCACAGAATAGTTGCATAGCAGATATGACTATGGAATAAGGAAAAATAAGTAGTTTTAAGAATTTGAGGACTTAAAATATTTTTCATTCGACGAAGTAAAAAGATCATACTGGACAGCTTCCTGCCCAACTGATCCACATGAGCAGACCAGTTTAGCTTGTCATCCAAAGTGACTCCCAGTAAATTTACAGTACTACCTTCAGTGATATTAACATTTGAGGAAAAAATGAGATTCTGTGTTTTTTCTCTGTTTAATTTAAGTTTATTTGCTGAGAACCAATTCTCAGCTTTTTCTTCCGTTTCTTTTGCCATTTTAGTTAGATTTAACAAACTTTTTTCAGAACTTAACAAGGTGGTGTCGTCAGCAAAGAGAATACACTTTTTGGGACTTAAATAGTAATACAAATCATTAATATATATTATAAATAATATGGGTCCAAGGACGGAACCTTGAGGCACACCATTCGTAACAAAATTGCATTCAGATGTGGTATTATTAACTGCAACGCATTGTTTTCTATTATTTAAGTAAGAACTGAAAAGTAATAGTGGAACACCTCTAAAACCATAGTATGACATTTTTTCTAGCAAAATATCGTGAGCGACACAGTCGAAGGCCTTGGTAAGGTCACACAGTGTAATCATTGTGTGATTTCCCTCTTCAAGGCCATCGACTATATCACCCACGATTTCTAATATAGCTTGTGTGGTTGAGCAATTTTTACGAAATCCAAATTGATGGGAACACAGAAGGCAGTTGTCATCTAGGTATTTGATCAACCTGCTTTTATCATGATTAGAGAATATTATTTAGGTATTATGCAAATCACAACTTACACACTTTTTTATTTATTATGAAAATACCTACTTTCTGTATATTGTTGCCCTAATCTGGGCACGCTAATATACTAGTTAGGTAAATACTTTAAAACACTTATTATTGGAGAACCAATCAAAACAACTACTCTCCTAGCTAATACTGACGAAGTATTGAATTACATGATAGGATTCTTAGCATTTTAAAGAAAAAAAATATTGAAAATACTTAAATCATTTATTTACATTTAGTCATTTACACTTTTTTATTTAATATGAAATTATCTATTTTCTGTATATTGGTACCTTAACCGGGTCACGCTAATATACTACAATAATGAGTGTTTTAAAGTGTTTTGCTAAGTAGTATATTAGCGTGACCCGGTTAAGGTACCAATATACAGAAAATAGATAATTTCATATTAAATAAAAAAGTGTAAATGACTAAATGTAAATAAATGATTTAAGTATTTTCAATATTTTTTTTCTTTAAAATGCTAAGAATCCTATCATGTAATTCAATACTTCGTCAGTATTAGCTAGGAGAGTAGTTGTTTTGATTGGTTCTCCAATAATAAGTGTTTTAAAGTATTTACCTAACTAGTATATTAGCGTGCCCAGATTAGGGCAACAATATACAGAAAGTAGGTATTTTCATAATAAATAAAAAAGTGTGTAAGTTGTGATTTGCATAATACCTAAATAATATTCTCTAATTTTGATCAACCTGGTTTTTAAAATTTTTTCCATGATTTTCGAAAAAATAGGAATAATGGAAATGGGACGGTAATTGTCTAGAGAATTTGGATCTCCTTTCTTAAAGAGAGGTATAATTTTTGAAATTTTAAAAGCGTCAGGATATTCGCCTGACATAAAACATGCATTTATCAGTATTGTTAATATAGGTGCAATTATGTCTGCAGTTTCTTTTATAATAGTACTATTTAGCTCATAAATGTCAACAGACTGAGAATTATTTAAAGATCCTATCGCTTCTAAAACTTCTTCGGTATGTAACCACATATGTATATTTTTTGTTTGTAATTATGCACCTGTTTTCACTTAATATTTTATGTTTTATATATGTATGTATAGAACGTGATCTACCATGATATGCGGAAAATTTAACAGTAGGTTGTCTCCACCGAAAGGAGTTAAAAAAAATAAAAAATAAAAAAAAAATGCCGCCAATGACTTTAACTAATCTGATGTAACGCAGTACAACTATATCAGTTTATCAGACTTGGGAATGACACTACTGACAGTAAAGCTAGAGAGGATAAAATTGACTTTTTGGGTTTAATCAAATCACACTAGAAAAATGCAACAAGTGTAACATGTTTAGATAATATTATTACCAATTCGGAAAACCATTTTGAAATTGAAAACCTTCTTACTGCTATATCTGACCACTCAGCACAAATTCTAATCACTAATATTGCTAAAAAAACATTTCAGTCAAGTAAGAGAAGAATATTTACTGAAAGTGCTATTGAAGATTTCTGCAATGATCTTGAAGGGGAATACTTCCAAGTAGTTTATCAAGCGACAGGTGTTGATACTAAATATAGCAATTTTATTAATATTTTTCTACTATATTTAATAAACACTTTCTCTCAGAACTGTTAGTAATGAGAGACATAAGCTTAACTTAAATTATCGCCCTTGCTGTGGTCAATGGTGGTCGACGATCTCCTCCATAAGCTGAGCAATTATTAAAAAATATTATTTTGGGTATTCAGCAGATAACTTTCAAAGAAAACATTCGTTTCTTTCATATACCTTTGGTGCAGTCTGACCAAAAATGGAAGATCGACAAGACTCCCCCCTACGGTGACTTGTCGACATCTTTCATACACCTACCATATCAAGATTCAGCATGAAAAGCAATAAAACAACCACTCTTTCTATATATTGATGATTCAAGTCTGATCATGCTAATATATATAATATTAAGTATCTCTAGCCCTACCTAGAGGATACTACATCACAATCAAACGTTTATTACATTTCAAAGTCAAGAAAATACCAAAAAGCACAGAGAAAATAGTTATAAAATTTCGCTCACCGCATGCATGTCCAATAATTGAAGTATTTCATATAATATTTTCGATGGAATAATTCCTTTAAACATTGTACAATCTTTTTCGTTCTCTTTAGAACTCGTCAGAAGGACATAAATCCAATTCGAAATAAAAGTTAATATTGAAAATAAAAATGAAATATTTTCATGTCAAGAAACTGACAGGAAGACATCTATTTACATGACAAATATATTAAAAATAACAAAAAACAAACATTCCTTTAGAGCCCCAAAACTCGTCTAGTTTAATAAATAAATACCTATTATTTCTGCTTAGATCATTGTTAAAAAATATTATTTTGGGTATTCAGCAGATAACTTTCAAAGAAAACATTCGTTTCTTTCATATACCTTTGGTGCAGTCTGACCAAAAATGGAAGATCGACAAGACTCCCCCCTACGGTGACTTGTCGACATCTTTCATACACCTACCATATCAAGATTCAGCATGAAAAGCAATCTGAATCTTGATATGGTAGGTGTATGAAAGATGTCGACAAGTCACCGTAGGGGGGAGTCTTGTCGATCTTCCATTTTTGGTCAGACTGCACCAAAGGTATATGAAAGAAACGAATGTTTTCTTTGAAAGTTATCTGCTGAATACCCAAAATAATATTTTTTAACAATGATCTAAGCAGAAATAATAGGTATTTATTTATTAAACTAGACGAGTTTTGGGGCTCTAAAGGAATGTTTGTTTTTTGTTATTTTTAATATATTTGTCATGTAAATAGATGTCTTCCTGTCAGTTTCTTGACATGAAAATATTTCATTTTTATTTTCAATATTAACTTTTATTTCGAATTGGATTTATGTCCTTCTGACGAGTTCTAAAGAGAACGAAAAAGATTGTACAATGTTTAAAGGAATTATTCCATCGAAAATATTATATGAAATACTTCAATTATTGGACATGCATGCGGTGAGCGAAATTTTATAACTATTTTCTCTGTGCTTTTTGGTATTTTCTTGACTTTGAAATGTAATAAACGTTTGATTGTGATGTAGTATCCTCTAGGTAGGGCTAGAGATACTTAATATTATATATATTAGCATGATCAGACTTGAATCATCAATATATAGAAAGAGTGGTTGTTTTATTGCTTTTCATGCTGAATCTTGATATGGTAGGTGTATGAAAGATGTCGACAAGTCACCGTAGGGGGGAGTCTTGTCGATCTTCCATTTTTGGTCAGACTGCACCAAAGGTATATGAAAGAAACGAATGTTTTCTTTGAAAGTTATCTGCTGAATACCCAAAATAATATTTTTTAACAATGATCTAAGCAGAAATAATAGGTATTTATTTATTAAACTAGACGAGTTTTGGGGCTCTAAAGGAATGTTTGTTTTTTGTTATTTTTAATATATTTGTCATGTAAATAGATGTCTTCCTGTCAGTTTCTTGACATGAAAATATTTCATTTTTATTTTCAATATTAACTTTTATTTCGAATTGGATTTATGTCCTTCTGACGAGTTCTAAAGAGAACGAAAAAGATTGTACAATGTTTAAAGGAATTATTCCATCGAAAATATTATATGAAATACTTCAATTATTGGACATGCATGCGGTGAGCGAAATTTTATAACTATTTTCTCTGTGCTTTTTGGTATTTTCTTGACTTTGAAATGTAATAAACGTTTGATTGTGATGTAGTATCCTCTAGGTAGGGCTAGAGATACTTAATATTATATATATTAGCATGATCAGACTTGAATCATCAATATATAGAAAGAGTGGTTGTTTTATTGCTTTTCATGCTGAATCTTGATATGGTAGGTGTATGAAAGATGTCGACAAGTCACCGTAGGGGGGAGTCTTGTCGATCTTCCATTTTTGGTCAGACTGCACCAAAGGTATATGAAAGAAACGAATGTTTTCTTTGAAAGTTATCTGCTGAATACCCAAAATAATATTTTTTAACAATGATCTAAGCAGAAATAATAGGTATTTATTTATTAAACTAGACGAGTTTTGGGGCTCTAAAGGAATGTTTGTTTTTTGTTATTTTTAATATATTTGTCATGTAAATAGATGTCTTCCTGTCAGTTTCTTGACATGAAAATATTTCATTTTTATTTTCAATATTAACTTTTATTTCGAACTGGATTTATGTCCTTCTGACGAGTTCTAAAGAGAACGAAAAAGATTGTACAATGTTTAAAGGAATTATTCCATCGAAAATATTATATGAAATACTTCAATTATTGGACATGCATGCGGTGAGCGAAATTTTATAACTATTTTCTCTGTGCTTTTTGGTATTTTCTTGACTTTGAAATGTAATAAACGTTTGATTGTGATGTAGTATCCTCTAGGTAGGGCTAGAGATACTTAATATTATATATATTAGCATGATCAGACTTGAATCATCAATATATAGAAAGAGTGGTTGTTTTATTGCTTTTCATGCTGAATCTTGATATGGTAGGTGTATGAAAGATGTCGACAAGTCACCGTAAGGGGGAGTCTTGTCGATCTTCCATTTTTGGTCAGACTGCACCAAAGGTATATGAAAGAAACGAATGTTTTCTTTGAAAGTTATCTGCTGAATACCCAAAATAATATTTTTTAACAATGATCTAAGCAGAAATAATAGGTATTTATTTATTAAACTAGACGAGTTTTGGGGCTCTAAAGGAATGTTTGTTTTTTGTTATTTTTAATATATTTGTCATGTAAATAGATGTCTTCCTGTCAGTTTCTTGACATGAAAATATTTCATTTTTATTTTCAATATTAACTTTTATTTCGAATTGGATTTATGTCCTTCTGACGAGTTCTAAAGAGAACGAAAAAGATTGTACAATGTTTAAAGGAATTATTCCATCGAAAATATTATATGAAATACTTCAATTATTGGACATGCATGCGGTGAGCGAAATTTTATAACTATTTTCTCTGTGCTTTTTGGTATTTTCTTGACTTTGAAATGTAATAAACGTTTGATTGTGATGTAGTATCCTCTAGGTAGGGCTAGAGATACTTAATATTATATATATTAGCATGATCAGACTTGAATCATCAATATATAGAAAGAGTGGTTGTTTTATTGCTTTTCATGCTGAATCTTGATATGGTAGGTGTATGAAAGATGTCGACAAGTCACCGTAGGGGGGAGTCTTGTCGATCTTCCATTTTTGGTCAGACTGCACCAAAGGTATATGAAAGAAACGAATGTTTTCTTTGAAAGTTATCTGCTGAATACCCAAAATAATATTTTTTAACAATGATCTAAGCAGAAATAATAGGTATTTATTTATTAAACTAGACGAGTTTTGGGGCTCTAAAGGAATGTTTGTTTTTTGTTATTTTTAATATATTTGTCATGTAAATAGATGTCTTCCTGTCAGTTTCTTGACATGAAAATATTTCATTTTTATTTTCAATATTAACTTTTATTTCGAACTGGATTTATGTCCTTCTGACGAGTTCTAAAGAGAACGAAAAAGATTGTACAATGTTTAAAGGAATTATTCCATCGAAAATATTATATGAAATACTTCAATTATTGGACATGCATGCGGTGAGCGAAATTTTATAACTATTTTCTCTGTGCTTTTTGGTATTTTCTTGACTTTGAAATGTAATAAACGTTTGATTGTGATGTAGTATCCTCTAGGTAGGGCTAGAGATACTTAATATTATATATATTAGCATGATCAGACTTGAATCATCAATATATAGAAAGAGTGGTTGTTTTATTGCTTTTCATGCTGAATCTTGATATGGTAGGTGTATGAAAGATGTCGACAAGTCACCGTAGGGGGGAGTCTTGTCGATCTTCCATTTTTGGTCAGACTGCACCAAAGGTATATGAAAGAAACGAATGTTTTCTTTGAAAGTTATCTGCTGAATACCCAAAATAATATTTTTTAACAATGATCTAAGCAGAAATAATAGGTATTTATTTATTAAACTAGACGAGTTTTGGGGCTCTAAAGGAATGTTTGTTTTTTGTTATTTTTAATATATTTGTCATGTAAATAGATGTCTTCCTGTCAGTTTCTTGACATGAAAATATTTCATTTTTATTTTCAATATTAACTTTTATTTCGAATTGGATTTATGTCCTTCTGACGAGTTCTAAAGAGAACGAAAAAGATTGTACAATGTTTAAAGGAATTATTCCATCGAAAATATTATATGAAATACTTCAATTATTGGACATGCATGCGGTGAGCGAAATTTTATAACTATTTTCTCTGTGCTTTTTGGTATTTTCTTGACTTTGAAATGTAATAAACGTTTGATTGTGATGTAGTATCCTCTAGGTAGGGCTAGAGATACTTAATATTATATATATTAGCATGATCAGACTTGAATCATCAATATATAGAAAGAGTGGTTGTTTTATTGCTTTTCATGCTGAATCTTGATATGGTAGGTGTATGAAAGATGTCGACAAGTCACCGTAGGGGGGAGTCTTGTCGATCTTCCATTTTTGGTCAGACTGCACCAAAGGTATATGAAAGAAACGAATGTTTTCTTTGAAAGTTATCTGCTGAATACCCAAAATAATATTTTTTAACAATGATCTAAGCAGAAATAATAGGTATTTATTTATTAAACTAGACGAGTTTTGGGGCTCTAAAGGAATGTTTGTTTTTTGTTATTTTTAATATATTTGTCATGTAAATAGATGTCTTCCTGTCAGTTTCTTGACATGAAAATATTTCATTTTTATTTTCAATATTAACTTTTATTTCGAATTGGATTTATGTCCTTCTGACGAGTTCTAAAGAGAACGAAAAAGATTGTACAATGTTTAAAGGAATTATTCCATCGAACATATTATATGAAATACTTCAATTATTGGACATGCATGCGGTGAGCGAAATTTTATAACTATTTTCTCTGTGCTTTTTGGTATTTTCTTGACTTTGAAATGTAATAAACGTTTGATTGTGATGTAGTATCCTCTAGGTAGGGCTAGAGATACTTAATATTATATATATTAGCATGATCAGACTTGAATCATCAATATATAGAAAGAGTGGTTGTTTTATTGCTTTTCATGCTGAATCTTGATATGGTAGGTGTATGAAAGATGTCGACAAGTCACCGTAGGGGGGAGTCTTGTCGATCTTCCATTTTTGGTCAGACTGCACCAAAGGTATATGAAAGAAACGAATGTTTTCTTTGAAAGTTATCTGCTGAATACCCAAAATAATATTTTTTAACAATGATCTAAGCAGAAATAATAGGTATTTATTTATTAAACTAGACGAGTTTTGGGGCTCTAAAGGAATGTTTGTTTTTTGTTATTTTTAATATATTTGTCATGTAAATAGATGTCTTCCTGTCAGTTTCTTGACATGAAAATATTTCATTTTTATTTTCAATATTAACTTTTATTTCGAATTGGATTTATGTCCTTCTGACGAGTTCTAAAGAGAACGAAAAAGATTGTACAATGTTTAAAGGAATTATTCCATCGAAAATATTATATGAAATACTTCAATTATTGGACATGCATGCGGTGAGCGAAATTTTATAACTATTTTCTCTGTGCTTTTTGGTATTTTCTTGACTTTGAAATGTAATAAACGTTTGATTGTGATGTAGTATCCTCTAGGTAGGGCTAGAGATACTTAATATTATATATATTAGCATGATCAGACTTGAATCATCAATATATAGAAAGAGTGGTTGTTTTATTGCTTTTCATGCTGAATCTTGATATGGTAGGTGTATGAAAGATGTCGACAAGTCACCGTAGGGGGGAGTCTTGTCGATCTTCCATTTTTGGTCAGACTGCACCAAAGGTATATGAAAGAAACGAATGTTTTCTTTGAAAGTTATCTGCTGAATACCCAAAATAATATTTTTTAACAATGATCTAAGCAGAAATAATAGGTATTTATTTATTAAACTGAGCAATTATGGCTTCAACGTTCAGGGCTACGCTGATGACCTGGTCGTTACTGTCAGGGGCAGGCATGAGGTTATGATCTCAAACCACATGCAAATTGCCCTAAACATAATATCCAAATGGTGCTCGTCAGAGGGTCTTAGTGTCAATCCGAGCAAAACAGTTATTGTTCCATTCACCAAAAGGAGAAAACTCAACTTGAGAGCTCCTATGTTGAATGGAACAGTACTAACCTTTTCCAGTGAGGTCAAGTATCTAGAAGTAATTCTGGACCAAAAACTCACCTGGAACTCACATTTAGAAAGGACACTTACCAAGGCAACAACGGCCATTTGGACATGCCGTAGGCTGTTTGATAAGACTTGGGGTCTAAAGCCGAAAATGATACATTGGTCATACCTATCGGTTGTGAGACCTATGGTTACCTACGCATCATGCATATGGTGGCCAAAAACAGAAGAAAAAGTAGCACAAGGAAAGTTGCAGAAATTGCAACGCCTTGCCTGTCTAGGGACTACAGGAGCAATGCGCTCGTGTCCCACAGCAGCTATGGAGGCAATGCTGGACTTACTTCCTCTGCATTTGCATGTGAGGAAGGAGGCAGCACTTAGTGCCTTAAGGCTGCATCAGGCACTTAAATTCAGACCAGGCGACCTGGTTGGTCACTTAAGGATTCTGGAGTTAATCCAATTCGAATCCATGACCAAACCCACTGACTCAATGCCAATCAAATATGACTTTGACTGCCCGTTTGATGTGCTGATTGAAAGCCGTCAGGCAGGCAGGGCTGGAGCATTGCGGTTGGAGAAAGAGTCACACATCTGGTACACAGACGGATCCAAGATGGATGAAGGGGGTTGGTGTGGGCGTAGCAGGGCCTAAATGCAGGCTATCTAAAGCCCTTGGTAACACCCCAACCATCTTCCAAGCAGAAATTTATGCTATAGATCTATGCGCCCAGGAATGCCTAAATAGAGGCACTCGAAGGGCAAAGATCTATATACTTTCAGATAGTCAGGCAGCATTAAAGGCTCTCAGGTCATATACCTTTGAGTCAAAAATTGCCTGGGAATGCAGACAATCCCTGAAGCAACTGGCAAAAAACAACAAGG
This sequence comes from Rutpela maculata, assembly GCA_936432065.2. Taxonomy (NCBI): domain Eukaryota; kingdom Metazoa; phylum Arthropoda; class Insecta; order Coleoptera; family Cerambycidae; genus Rutpela; species Rutpela maculata. The sequence goes on along the minus strand of OW386292.2, from coordinate 135,291,655 downwards.
TTACCTTGATGTGGGTGCCAGGGCATGAGGGGATAGAAGGCAACGAATTAGCTGATAGCCTCGCAAGAAAAGGGGCTGAAGCCCCGTTTTTTGCACCCGAACCGTTCTGTGGTCTATCCAGGGGACACATAACGGAGGAGGTCCTAAAATGGGAAAAGGAACAAAAAGAGTCCTACTGGAGGAAAACTCCAGGACAAAGACAAGCAAAAAGGTTTATAACCTATTCTACAAAGAATGCCACAAGGCTTCTCGAACTAGAAAAGTCCGATTTAAGGCTGATCACAGGCCTTCTAACTGGCCATTGCCCCTTGAGATACCATCTCAAGAACATGGGCATGGCAGAAGATGACAAATGCAGATACTGTGAAGCTGCAACCGAAACTGCGGAACATATACTTTGTGAATGCAAGGTGTTAATCCGTATTAGGCTAAAGTACCTAGAATAGGCGGAATTAACGCCTGAAGACATAGGGAAATTAGCCCCCAGGAAAATCGCAAGCTTTGCAAAAAGTCTTGGAATCCTGGGTAACAACTAGATGCAGGGTAATTCACAAAAGACCTTTTAGGTCGAGGTGAAGAAAGGCCAACCCAGGGCCAAGCGACCCCTTAAACAATCTACAATCTACAACTTAAATAATGACTCCAATATCTGCTATGCAACTTTATCGAAACATATCTTATGATGTTCCAGAATATAAAATTGAGCTTGAAAACTATAAACGGAGGTATAAAGACTTAATAAGAGATGAAAAAATAAAACATGAAAATAGACTTGAGAAATCCAGAAATAAATCTAAAGCGAGTTGGGAAATCATATCCGATATAGTAGGAAATGTAAAAACTGACCATCAACCTCCATACCAGGACATTAAGGAGTGTGTTAATGACATGAATGTTTATTTCAATAATATAGCACTAAACTTAACTGCTAATGAACAAGTACCAACAAACTACACATCCCAAGTAGCATTTTAAGCAACATTTTGGCAAACGTTTCTAACAAATTGTGTCTGTTACCATGTCTAAAATGGGAGCTGTTTCCAACATATTCCCATACATTTCTGACACGTGTATAATTTCTTATGGTTATACAGTTTCTATTGTGGTGGCACTAGGCGTTTCTTTGCTTGTTTCGAAAATAAAGAGAAACACGTTTCAAATTTGTAGCTCACCGATTTATACACAGTTTCACAAATGTATCGATACTTTATTATATTTTGTATTGATTTATTTCCATACACACGTTTTTACAATGGGAACAAATGTGTGCAGTTGGTTTCGGAAAATTTTATTATCTCACCTAATAAGAATGTGTTTCAATAATGCGTATTTTTTATTACTTTTCAATATGGAAACGATTTAAGGTATAAAAGTAACATGGTGGTATAATACCTATAATGTGAAAACTGTCGTCATTTTTAGCCATGTCTGACCCGAAGAGATGTGCTGAAAGAATTTTATCAATTATTTGGCGGAGGTACTTCGATATTTTCAATGAGCCTCACAAATATAAACATTTCGAATATATTTCTTTATTAAATATAAAAATTTATAGGTTATAAATATATTTTTTCCGAATAATTTGGTAATAACGATTATACCAAATTATATATTTTTTTCGTAATTATCATAATTACTGATCTTCGATATTAAGCATTTGCCTATGTTTTCTTTTAAAGACTAAAACAGCAAAACGTCAACACTTAAAACCAAAATGGCTACAGAAGCAGTTCTGCAAATGTTTCGAAAATTTAGATCATACTTTATGAAAAGAAACTTGATTCTCTAATGTATCCACTCAGTTCCGATTACTGTAGCATATTACCTCTCAAAGAAACTTGTTTCGAAACTTTTTTGGAAATGTTAGCAATCATTTTCTTACAGAAACAATTTTCTCTTTGTATCGGTCTGGTTTCGGAAAAGTTGGCAACACGTAAACAATGGCCAGCAGCCGGCTGTGTTGCGCGTGCATTGTGGCATTTTCGGCGGTTTTTATCAATTTTATTTAAGGTCTTCTATTAATTCATATTTTGGTTCTGCAATGTCCTCTTCAAAGTCAGTATCCGGTTAATGGTTAATTGGTTATTTGTCTTTTGACATTCCACAGCAACTTTTTTAAAAGTCACTCTTACTTTCACAATACTTGTATACTTCAACAGGTTGTAATACTTGGAAGAACTTCTCTAGGAGTATAGATAGATAGAATAATAGTAAAATGTGAGGTTATAATACCTAACTCTATTAAAAAAGTTAATATTAATAATCTATTTTGTGGTGACATGTTCTCATTATATTCATGGAACAAAATGGAAACAGTTTGGAAACATTTGGAGACATAGGAATGTTTCATACAATTTCAATAATGTATCGACACAAGTTTATAATTTAGAAATGATTAACAGATGCTGCAGTATGTTTCGAACAGTTACAAAACTGTTTCCCACCACACTAAATTTGTTCCTAAACGGTGTCTGAAAATGCTACTTGAGATGTAGTATACCTATGAATCCAGTCTCGATTGTATTTGAACCAGTCACTATCAGTGAATTGTGGATACTACTGAATAAAATGGAGGCAAAAAAGAGTTCAGGTTATGATGAAATTTCTGTGTTTATACTTAAAATATGTTTCAAATATATCGTAGCTACATTATGTGATATCATTAATAAATCATTAGAAACTGGCACTTTCCCCTCAAACTTAAAATTTGCAATTATTAAACCAGTGTTTAAAAAAGATGACCCAAGTCTTTATGAAAATTATCGCCCTCTGAGTTTACTGAGTGTTTTTTCTAAATTTTTTGAAATAGTCACTTCTAATAGAGTTATAAATTTTTTAAATTATCATAAATTAATTAGCAAGTCCCACCATGGCTTTCTGGGAGGCAAAAGCACAGAAACTGCTCTTTTTGAATTTACAAATTATATATATTCGGCATTAGAGGAGGACTGCATTACTTGTGGTATTTTCCTGGATTTGTCCAGGGCTTTTGACATCAATCACACTATATTACTTACTAAACTATTCCATTATGGTATAAGAAGTACAGCTCTAGATTGGTTTAAATCTTATCTATCAGATAGGAAACATGCAGTTAAAATGCTCGATATTAATAATGGTAATTGTACGAGTTCAGAAGCACAAGAGTTCCACAGGGCAGCACATTGGGACCATTACTCTTCTTGATATTCATTAATGATATTCACACTTAGCAATGAAAAAATCTCCCTAATTAACTATGCAGATGATACGAATATAATCTTAAAAAATCATGAATCATTTATTGACTTAGTTATTGATGGTACACGCATTATGCAGGATATGGAAACCTGGTGCAATGAAAATGAACAGATATTAAATCAGAATAAGACTAATGCAATATTTCTCAATACTAATCAGAGGCTTGATACTCCTAATATTATCCTTAATTCTCATAACATTGTTTCCTCAAAGCATATGAAGTGCCTAGGTAAGTATATATTTAGATGAAACATTATGCTATAATGAACATATTCAATATATAAATGCAAAATTAAGTCGAACCGGCTATGGATTGAGAATACGTGCCAAGTATGCTAATGATAATACAGCCAGAACATTTTATTATTCGAATTTTTATTCACATATTCGTTATGGGATAATTCTATGGGGTGATAGTACTAATAGCGATAGCACATTTAAAATTAAAAAAAGAGCAATTCGTATTCTAAGAAAATTGACGCCTAGAGAGTCATGCCGAGGACATTTTAGGGATGTAGGTTTTTAATCCTTAGTGGTTCTTTCACAAATAAGTTCGTCGACCTATTCCTGACCTACTCAACATCAGTAGTGTATCTTCGCAAATTTACTAATAATTTAATATACTAAATTACCTCAGAACCCTCTAAAATTTTGCAAGGGCTTTCCCACACTGAAGACTAGTACACCATTTTATTTTCCGCATATCATGGTAGATCACGCTGTATATATCTCAGTGTGTGTATATACCAATTTTTACTTAATTATCATTTTAAACATTATATATTATGTTGACGTGTCTGATTGTGTAATTACACTGAAAAGGCAAATAAAGAATTTGAATTTAAAAATTATTAAAGGCCATTACAAAACTAATCTCTTAAAACATCCTTGATAAATACTTTGATGAAACATTATAAAGAAAAAAGGTAAGTCTTATTTCCATAAAACACTTTCTAAAAACTCGATTAATTATAACAAATGTGTTAGAAGTATTTATATAATATTCTACTTAAGATACATTTTGTTCTGTTTTACTTCTTTATATTTTTCAAAGTTTCTGTATAGTATAGTTACATAGTTTCCTGTTGATTTTGCCAAGCTAGGAATTTTTTTATTTCTTAAGGTCATGAATGTCATTTTAAATTAAGATATAATGACTTTTATGTTTTTGGTTTACCTTTTTGTAAGTATATTTAATTGTAGAAAGAAAATAGATGTTTTACTTTAAAAATTATAATTTATTACAATGGAAATAGTAAGTACCTATATTATATAGTTATTCGTTATTACGCATGTGTAAAAATATCTTTCGCCCAAGCTTTCCCACAACGTGCATGCTACATCCTTAAAACAGCTTAAAAAATGTAATTATCTACCCTAATAGCACACGATGTCTGCCGGACGTCCGTTTTATGTCCATTTAATGTACTAACATCCATGGATATAAATTGGACGTCTATCATTGCGGATCTACTTTGAAATTGTACGGATTTGATGTCCTCTGAATGTCCATTTTATGTATGGGAAGTATCTGTATTTTATATCCGTACAGGGACATAGTGGCGCAGCAGGGGGGCAATAGAACCGACCTCCCCAGAGGATGAGGAAAATTTTTCAGAAAATGGTTGAAAACGAATGTGTATGTAGAATCCTCTATTAGATAATATTAATTACAAAATTTTTATATAAATATTTCAAGGGATAATTTAGATACTGCTTTGTACTGCTTCTTTATTTTTTGGCTCATGGAAGACGGCTTGGGACAGGAGATGGACGTCCATTTTATATCCGTTGATTTAAATATATTTTTGTAATAAATGATAATATCTCCATACCGTTTTCTCTCCAACACGTTTCCAAGATATGTGTACATACCACCGAATTCCACAAGAACGTACAACATACATGCTGCAACGGACGTCCTCTGGATGATCAATTTATGTACGGCAAGTGTACACACATTTTAGGTCTCTATACCCTGTCAAAAAATCCTTATAAAAACTTATAAAAAAAAATTTATAATTTTTTATAATTTTTGATGTGTGTATTTGAAATGTGTTTTAATTGTAAATTCTCATATGGTATCTACTAGTTTTTATAGTATATGTAATTAAACGTTTTTATAGGTTTTTATAGTGTTTTGAGTGTAAATTCCTATATGATATCTATTAGTATTGATGAGTTTTTATAGTACATGTAACTAAATGGTTTGTATAGTGTTCTGAATGTAAATTTCCCATAGAAATTCTATTAGTATTGATAGGTTTTTTTTTACAGATTTTGGTTGTGTATTTGAAATAATTTTTAATGCCAAATTCCATAAACTTACATAGGTAAGTAAATATTATTTACTTACTATTAATATTTCAAATATCAATAGTAATATAGTGGTAAACACTAAATATTGCAAGAGTCCTTGTTTCCTCGAGCGTTCTAACCTAAACACAGTTAATAAGTTAGCAGTAAAAGAGACTGCTTTACTTTCAATTTAACGCCAATATTCTTGGCTAAAGATGTCGGTCTCGGATGACTGGGGCCGGGCAGGAGTATTGCCCTTTACCCCAATACATCGCTGTAGACCGGGGACCAGCCTCGTGCAGGACGGGCGAACTTACTTTACGTCGGCCCCACTCACAAATGTGAGCGGTGCAGACGATTTCGGCCCACCTCCCTGGGTCCTGGCTCATTGGACCTTGCTGGCTAAGGCCTCTCCTGGCGTTCTTCTGTCTTCATCTTCTTTTCTTCGCCAGCTTGTCCCCCCCAGGGGGTAGTCATCTGTCAGTTGGGTGATTTTGGGTTTTTGGCAGGGAGTGACTGCCGGTACACAGAATGCCAATGACATCCTGTCATCTGGATCGTCCGTAGGGTAAGGATGAGCTGTGTAGCTCAAGGAAGGGCAGACCTAAATGCTTTGGTAGCATTTTCGGTCTGCCCGGAGCCAGGGTGACTACAGGTACTGGACGGTTGTTTATCCGGTACCCGCAAGGTCTTGGGTGGGTGGTTGGGTGATCGTCATATCTCTTCCGTGGGGTGTCTTCATCTGACGGTGGTATGTTTATACTCACCTGTTATCCAGGATCTGCATCCTCGGCCACTTGTGCCTAGGAGCGTCTGCTGGGTCATAGTCAGTAGCCTCCCTGACCAGTGGGTTCCCGTGCTCCTCGGCAAGGGCGTATATCTTCTTGGCTCTCTCCTTGATGATTTCGGTGACTGGGGTGTACTCCAAGTCCCTGAATATGTCCTCGTTGCGCACGAACCAGAGTGCGTTGACTGCGGTCCGGAGGGCGACGTTCTCCACTCTCTGGATCTGATGGAGGTAGCTTTTCGCTTGGTAGCCCCATGCTACCGAAGCGTACGTCAGTTGGGGCCGGATGAGTGATCGGGTAGATTAGAGCTCTCGTCCTCCTGGCCTTTTTGACGATGGCTTCTGTGTTCAGTCTCCATGTTAGGCCTTTGTCCATGATCACGCCAAGGTAGTTGGCGGTATCGTGCCATTGGATGTCTTCACCAAACATGGAAACGTGACCTGTGGGGTTTCGTTTTCTTACCTTCTTTAAGAGGACCGCCTTGTTCTTCTCGGCGTTGACGGTTACCTTCGATCTGTTCCACCAGTCCTCTAGGAGGGAGGCCGCCTCCAGGACCCCTCTTCTCCAGTCGAGAGAATGGTCATTTCGGGAGAAAGGAAAGAGAAAGAAATAGGAAACATAATGAAATAAAAAGAGGAAAAAATACCCCGATTCACTTCTCCTAAGCTGGAGAATAGGACCCCTGGAGGTTTCTGGTGACTATCCTTGCGTTCTAGGATCTGGCTGTCAGGGCTGTGTCGTCGGCGTAGAGGGCCATGGAGGTCCGCTCTGTCCTTGGAAGATCGGAGGTGAAGATGGAGAACAAGTGCGGGGAGAGCACTGAGCCTTGGGGGACTCCTGCCTCCATTGTTCTGTACGTGGACACCTTGTCCACGATCTTCATCTTCATCTGTCTTCTGTGTAGGTATGATCTCATTAGCTTGATGAGTGCAATGGCTAGGAGACCATCGTGCCAGACCCTGTCGAAGGCTTTAGCGATGTCCAGGAACAGTGCTACCGTGACCTCTGTCTTTGGTTGAACCCCTTCGTGATCTCCTCGGTGAGGCGGAGTACTTGGAGTTCGGCGGAGTGCCTGTAGGCAAGCTGCTCATCCGGTAGGATGTCCAGTTCTTCTGTCCTCTTGGCTATCCTCTTGAGGATGATCCTTTCGGCTACCTTGCTCATTGCTGGGATGAAACTGATAGGCCTGTAAGAAGAGGGAAAGATTAGATTCTTACCTGGCTTCGGAATGACTATGACGTTGGCCTTCTTCCACCTGGAGGGGAAATGTCTCAATCTCAACATTGCGTCGATGATGTTGACCATCGCTGCTATGCATTTCCTGGGTAACTTCTTGAGGGTGAAGTTCCCAATGCCACCACATCCTGTAGCCTTCCTGGATTTTAGGCTCCTTAGGATGTCCTTGACCTCCTCGGGGGGTGGTCGGGAGGATGTGGTCGTCATCTGGTTCAATTTAACAAGCCCATGCTAGTTTCTTAGGTCACATTAGATTTGATATGAATTAGTGAAATGTATAACAGCTCCCTCTACTGGAGGCTGGAGTATGTAACATTAAACTTTCAGTGTTTATGTTCATGTTTAAGTTTTAATTATGTGTGTGTGTGTTTTAACTGTACATTCCTCGTATGAAATCTATTAGTATAGTTTTTATAGTATTTGAAATACAAATTTTTTTTATAAGATCTAAATGTAGTCTGATGTGCGGCTATTTGAAATGTGTTTTTAATGTAAATTCCTTGCCTGAGGTCTATCAGCATTTGCATATATTAATAGGAAATGCGAAGTTTTTATATTTACTACGTACAATGGGTTTTTAATGTGAATTACCTATATGGAGGCTTAGAATGTCATGAGACGTCGAGATTTTAAGTTTGAGCGAAAAAAAATTTGTCTGTCTGTCGGTGTGTCTGTAACTTTTTTTTGCGCACGTTTACTCTGGAACCGTTTAAGATATTGACTTGAAATTTGATACACATATGTATTTTAACGAGAATTGGAACTAGATTATATTTTCATCTTATTCCGTTGAAGGGTAAATTGGGATAAAGGGGGGTAAATAGGTAAATCAAGCAGGTAAGTGTCCATAAAATTGGTATTTAGTATATACCGTGCATGTAGCCGAACGCTAGGCATCGAGAGTAAAATTACAACATCGCACATGCCAGCTGGCTAAAATGAAATAACAGGCTGGAATACTCTGCTCGATGGAGGAATTTACGGCAGCTATGTTGTCATATCTATCGCGCTACGTGGATGTACATACCTAATGGGAAATTACACGCACGGTATATGTATTAGTATATTTAAGTTTTTATAGTATTTGAAATACAAAGTTTTTTATAAGTTCTGAATGTGGTTTGATGTGGCTATTTGAGATGTGTTTTTAATGTAAGTTCCTTGCCTGAGGTCTATCAGCATTTGTATATATTAATAGGAAATACTAAGTTTTTATAAGATTTTCTGCGTACAATGGGTTTTTAATGTAAATTCTCTATATGGGGTTTATTATAGTAGTTATATGTTTTCACGGTAATTGAAATATGAACTGTTATAGTATTTGAAAAGTATTTTTTATTAATGAAAATTAATTTGTAAGTTCTTATGTGGTGTTTGAAATACGAAGATTTTATAGGTTCAGATGTGTCTTAGTTTTTGAAGTATTTATTGAAATGTGTTTTGAATGTAAATTCCTTGCCTATAGTCTATCAACATTTGCACGTTTTAATAATAAACATGAAGTTTTTATAAAATTCTACGAGGATATGCAATGGGGTTTTAAAGTAAATTCCCTGAATGAAGTCTATCGATATATTTATAAGTAAGTATTTATGGTAATTAACCCTTTCAGGACGGCAACAGTTTTAACACGCCAGGCTGCACAGACGGCAGCGGACTGCGCTTGCGGATTTGTCAGCGAACTATAAGGACTTCCCGGCTCACAAACTCAACATTTTTATGAATTTAGGGGAAATGTCAATAAAAAAATGCTAGTAATACAAATAAAACTTTTATTTACCAAATATAAAATATAAATATATAAAACCTCATGACCATCATGAAAAATTTTTGCGGATTCGTCCGTTTCCCGCCGCGAAAGGATTAAATTGTGAAGTTTTATAGGTTTTTATATGAATTTGAAAGATATTAATGTAAATTCTCAGCAAGGGCGGATCTAGACCTTGAGCTTGGGGAGGACGGTAACACAGCCGCGTGTTGAAAATAACAAAAATTGAATTTTGTGAGTTTTTAATGTATATTCCTCACCTGAGGTCTATTATAAGATTTTTATGCTCTTATAGGAATAAGAGGGCTTTCTAAAATACAATGTGTACCGTGTACCTATATACTTACAATCGATTTTAATCTTACAATGAATTTTAATGTAAATTATATGAAATCTATTGTATTAGTAAGTTAGTTAGTATTGTAACTTTTTAGGTTGACTACTATTGAAATCCCATGAAAACTTTTGAAATTAATAGTTGTAAATAATACTTTTCAATGGGTGCACTGAGAAATCCTTATTAAAATCTTATATAAAACTAATGCGGCCTGAATTTCTAGCTGCGTAGCATCTTCGGCATGTTTGTACCCTAACAGATGAAGCATGCTCATGGAATTACCTATGTCGTATTTACTAGACAGTTCAGTTTTAAACTATTTTAATAATTTATAGATTTAATAGAAATAAGTTCTGAATAAATGATACAATATGCAATTTCTTTATTTATTTGCGTTTCTTAGTGAAAATACTTACAAATAAATATTTAAACACGAGGTTGAAGAATGAAATTCTATAACAGTATTAAATAATGGAAAGCAATTCAAATAAAAAAAATAAAACAGTGGACAGGCTTTCAGGTTAGAGCACAAAGAAATAATTAAAGAACTATGTTCTCAGTGGGGCTCGTGCACCATTTGACAGCTTGGAGGTCACACAACACTTAACCTCAATCATTCTTCTTCTTCTTCTAGTGCTGTCCCCTTAACAGAGATTAGCGATCATTAATAAATGCAAAATTCCCAGCTGTATTTTTTTAAACTTTTGCGTGCTATCAATAGGCTAGTCCAACAAGCTGTCACTTTGCTTTGTTTGTACTACAGCAGCCATCTTTTATTGGTAAGTTAGGGTTTTCGTCATGCCTAAAGGGCACCATACACGTTCAGCAATAATGTCATTCCAGCAGATCATTACAGAAACATAATTTCTAAAAATTTCCCCGTCATTCCCTGTCATTATTTTTCACACCTTACATGTCCATTATTTAAGAAAAAAGCATATCTAGCTATAATTATTGAATTAAGTATGATTGAAAAAACGCGAAAATTCAGGTAATGAGATTACTGAACGTGTATGGTGTCCTTTAGGCCTGTCGAAAACCCCAACTTACCAACAAAAGATGGCTGCTGTAGTACAAAGCAAAGTGACAGCGTGTTGGACTGGCCTATTAGTAAAGTATGGGGCTCGTGCACCGTTTGACAGCCGACATTCTTGGAGTTTACGCAACCTCGTTAACCTCAATCTTGCTTCTTCTTCTAGTGCTGTCCCCTTGAAGGGCTCGAGGACCGTTTGACAGCCGATAATTTTGGAGGGAGGAGAACGAGACACAATCTCAAATTTTCCGATTTCGCCATGTGCAGATCGTAGTTTTCTTGTGATTCTGATGTTGTGTCTCGTTCTCCTCCCTCCAAAAATGTAGGCTGTCAAACGGTGCACGAGCCTTTAAGGGGACAGCACCAGAAGAAGAAGAATTATTGAGGTTAACGAGTTGTGTGAGTGACCTTCAAGCTGTCAAACGGTGCACGAGCCCCAAGATTTGTAAAATCTTGCACGAGCCCCATATATTTCGCACTTGTAAAACGCATGCGCAGAAACAGCCATGTAGAAAACATTTTTTTATTTATTCTGGGTAGAGAAACTTGATTACCAAATGTAAAAAACTTATAATCCAGCTCTATTTTTATTCCAGTAGTTAGGTTTCAATAGTTATATATGAAAAATAACTTACCAATCCTTAGATACATGTGTAAGTATTTTGACCCTTAAAGCACATGTACATAAGGTATACTTCAAAGACTGCATGGAAAGCCATTCAAATTAACCGGATCGTGCATGTTGTCATGACTATTTTGGTCCATTGGCACTAGCGATTAATGTAAGCGCAGCGTTGCCAACTCTAGGGAAATTTCCCTATTTTAGAGAAATCTCGGATCATTTAAGGACAAAGGGAATTTCTATGGATTCTAGGGAATTTTGGAAATATACAGAATTATAATAATTAACTAAATTTGAATACAATAAATATTTATCAATAATAATAAAATCAAGAATAATTAATTGTTTATATATATGTATTATATTTCCATGAAGTAAACAGTTATATAGTATATAGTTCCAGATTGGTAGACTACCAACCTTGATATAGTTCAACGTCATCTATATATAGTCGCTGTAACTCAGCGACATAATAAGGAGAGACTGGAAAAGTAGGCGTGGCACATGCCCAGAATATATTCGACCTTGAGCAAGCAACTAGTCCCCATGGGCGTCACTTTAACTTAACGTTATGGAATTTGCGAATATTTTAAAAATGTATAGAACAGCATTTACTCCGTTTCTAATTATTATTTAATTTATTACTACTTCTACAGTAATTTGACTAATATATTTGAGGTCAACTAATAATAGAACAACAATAAAGAACAATATCCATTCATAAATTGTATCCCTCAAAGCAGTACTCCACTGCAAATCTTGGCAACTAGGGCCAATAAATGACCCCCCACTGCGTCCCTCGAGCGGTTATTCTATGACCAAACAAACCGTATGTATATTCAATTGGGATTGCCCCTCTATACTTTAGACCTCGTTGCTGTAACTTGCCAGCGTCCGGCGTTGGTTTCTACAGATCAGAAATCTGTGCTATGTACTTCACTAAACTAGGGAAGTCTAGGGAAAAATTGGTCAATCTAGGGAAAAATCTCGTATGCCTAGGGAAACCGCTCGCACAAAAATTGGCAACGGTGTCAGTAGGCGAGAAGAAGAAAAATAACCTGGATAGTGGATGTGGATGTTATTTCATTTTTTATTTTTTGTTTGATTATTATTGTGCAAGTTTCGAAGAAAATGGAAAATCCTATTCGAAACCAAGAAGGCATATGCAGACTTTGCCTGACAAAATGCGATAATTTTGAAATTATAGCAGAAAATACGAAAGATTACATGGATATCCTTTTGCTAAAAATGGTAAGAATCTAAATGCTCACTCATCCTTTAGATATTTTACGTAATTTTGTTTTAGAATCTACTTGTTAGTGAAGAACCAGTGATATGCTCAATCTGTACAGAAATGGTAAAAAAATGTTCTGCATTTAAATCAAGTTGTCTTAATACGCACAGCTATATAACTGGATTCATCAATGACAAGAGTGTTGCCAAATTAGATCTGAAAGATGTTTATATTAACAAACAGGAAAATAGGATTTCCATTCCCTTGGATCACAACCTATGTGTATTTTGTATGGAGCTGATAAAAAGTTGTTCTGCTACATCCTTAGATGATGGAGGAGACAATATGCTGCAAGAAATGATGCTAAGATGTATCCCAGAATTGGTACGTGTCAATACTTTTTAAACAAAACATTCATTCTTACTAGGAGTCTGCCTTGTATGTTCTATTCTAAGAATAATGTCTGTGAAATTTTACGCCTGTGTTTATGCCAAAGGAACAGTTAGATGTCGTTTTTTTTTAACAAATGATGAATAGGTGCAAAAATGTAAAAATAATGTATTTTTTGATGTTTTAAAAACCAGATCTGTTTCCTTTCTCAAAGTTTCTATGAAATCTGTCATGGGGTGTGTGCACGAACTTCATAAACTAAACTGGACTTCACGACGCACATATCCCAAACGATAGCTCGTGACACCACTTACCATAGTCGCCATGATAATCCGTCAACTTATTTGAGGTTCGCATCTCAACTAAAGTAGGAATCTCAACTACAGTAATGATCGTTATTTTGTAGCGCATTGCCAAATGTTTTATATTGACGATAAACTTGAATACTTTTCTCCCAAAATGCTACTTTATCTTCTCTAATAACAAGAAATTTATTCATAATGTGAGATTACTATAACACTAAGGTACAGGGGCAGCTGGTGAAATTTCAACAATTTTTTTCTTGTCTGTGGCGCATGGGACCCATACGAAATATGGGAAATAACATCTAGATAAGCACTCCTCTAACGACCCCTAAAAAATTTTGAAAAAGCAGTTTGCTAAAAATTTTTTCAAAATTCGGTTGACCCCCCTAGGTCTAGGGACTCCTGTTTAAAATTAATTTTTTTTGTCATATACATTTTACTTTTCATAAAAATACAACAACAGGTTTTGAAGTTTATGAAAATATTTCCATTACTGAGATACAACGAATTGAAATTTTATCATTTGTTAAATTGTAAATTACAAAATTTCAGTTCATTGTATTTCAGTTAATAATGAAAATATTTTCATAAGCTTCAAAACCTGTTGTATTTTTATGAAAAGTAAAATGTATATGACAAAAAAAAAAATAATTTAAACAGGAGTCCCTAGACCTAGGGGGGTCAACCGAATTCTGAAAAAATTTTTCGCAAACTGCTTTTTCAAAATTTTTTAGGGGTCGTTAGAGGAGTGCTTCTCTAGATGTTATTTCCCATATTTCGTATGGGTCCCATGCGCCACAGACGAGAAAAAAATTGTTGAAATTTCACCAGCCGCCCCTGCTAAGGTAAGTTATCATAAGAAGTACTTGTTTCGTGTTCGCGAAATAGAAATTTAAATAATGCGCCACTTTATTTGAGCGACAGTGTTTGTATCGACCAATGGAATGCCTTGCCGCCAAAACCAGCGACCTTCAGAGAGATTTTGTCAATCTCTACTCAGTTTGCATTGAGAACTCTTTGTGTGTAGTCATGTAGTCAATGTACTGCTAATTCGGCAAGTTTATGCCAATCAATCCAGATTTAGTTCCCTATAACTAAATCCTATGGTGTGGGAGACATATCCAACCAACTAGCGAGAACACAGCTCTAGAGCTCCTCGATCTGTGGACAATTTGCCGGCGACAGAGAAGCCTCGGAGTCCGCCACACTTTCATGTAAAAGTAAGGGATTACAAGGTAGGTCACACATGCTTTCCTGTTTAGCTCAAAATAGGTGGTCCTTCGTATTGTTAAAATTGTTATACTTTAGAAATTGAGAAGATAATTCAGTACTCATTGACACTCATCATAATGAAGTTATTTCTAAAATCTGGCAATCATTTGCCTAGCAATAACCAATGGGATGATGCCGTAAAAAAAAAAAAAATACTAGATTAAATCTGACAACACCTTTGTACTTTGTTTACAATCAAGGACTGTTAACAGTCCTTGGTTTACAATTGCTATGTGAGTCGAGAACTTTTTCAAAAGTGTTTAATGCTTTTTAGAAGTTATAGCCACAAAGTTTGGTTAAATTTTGGTGTTATTTCTAACATTAGATTTTACATGTGTGAAAAACAGGAGGTTTAATATTGTATTAAATAATTATTGGTAAATAATGATAACGTTTTCAATCCGTCCCTGACTTTGGACAAACATTCTGAAAGACGGATCTGAAAATCTATCATGGTGGCCAGCAACGGCGGCTGGTGAAATTTCAATATTTTTTTTCTCATCTGTGGCGCATGGGACCCATACGAAATTTGGGAAATAACATCTAGAGAAGCACTTCTCTAATGACCCCTAAAAAATTTTGAAAAAGCAGTTTGTGAAAAAATTTTTGAAAATTCGTTAGCCTCCCCTGGGTCTAGGAGCCCCTGTTTATTTTTATTTTTATTTGTCATATGCATTTGACTTTTCATAAAAATACAACAGATTTTGGAGTTTATGAAAATATTTTCATTACTAACTGAGATACAACGAATTGAAATATTGTAATTTGTTAAATTGTAAATTACAAAATTTCAGTTCATTGTATTTCAGTTAGTAATGAAAATATTTTCACAAACTTCAAAATCTATTGTTGTATTTTTATGAAAAGTCAAATGCATATGACAAAAAAAATAAAAATAAACACGAATTTTCAAACATTTTTTCGCAAACTGCTTTTTCAAAATTTTTTAGGGGTCATTAGAGAAGTGCTTCTCTAGATGTTATTTCCCAAATTTCGTATGGGTCCCATGCGCCATAGACGAGAAAAAAAATATTGAAATTTCACCAGCCGCCACTGGTGGCCAGCATGGGGGATGTCAGTGTTTGGACCTTATATGAGATCCAGTTTCGTGGGTGTGTGTGTGTGTGTATTAAATACACAGCTTTAAAAATGTATTTGTTATATTCAATATTCATAGCTTCTTATGACTAACACAGAACTGTTCAGTGTTCATATATTTGATAGCTTTATTTTAAACAATGTTAAATTTTTTAAATTCTTTTTAATATTGCTAACCAGGTTATACAAGCATCTATGGAATAATTCGACTCACATTTATCCTCATTTAACAATATCATTGCTAATTCTTTAATTTTCCTCTTCTTGCTGTTTGCTTCTTTTGTTAAAATTTTTACCCATTACCAGTTTATGATATGTTCGTTCTGCCAAGCGTGTTCGAAAATCTTCGTTTTCTAAATTGTATTTTTCCTAATGTAATGCTTATGCTCATCCCATCTTACACTAAATGGTGTGGATGACTCACCCACATAATGTTTATTACACTCACACGGGATACTATGAATGCATTTTTTTAAAATTTTTGCTCATGGTTTAGTTGTTTTGTTTTTGTCAAAATAGATCTCAATGTATTGCCCGTTTGAAATATCATCCTAATATCAAATCTATTGCCTATGCAGAGTAGGGCTCAACGTATTTCTCGTTTGAAATATCATTCTAATATCAAATTTATCATCTATATGACATAGCTTTTCAGATAATCCGTATACTTACATTAGCGATTAAAGTTGGGTTCCGTTATTGAGGCTTTTGCCATACGCGATTATTATTTTTTGCATATATGAAAGTTCGATTAACAAAAACTGATTAATGACCTCTTTTATAATACATTTCTCATTCTTTAATGTTTGCATCAACTAAGTTAAAATTTGAATATCTAGTATGTGTTGATTTTCTATAAATGCTTTTGTTTCAATTGCATTATTTACTCTTGATTGATTGATTTACCAGCGTGCGGTAGGCATTACTGCCACTCCCAAGTTATACAGCTGAGCCTGCTACGTCCACGCAGGGTTGGACTAAGGTCATGCTTGTTGCCAGCAGCGAGAGCCACATGGCGCATGGTAAAGGAATGTGGGATGGGAGGTGTAGGTATTTGTGAGATGCGTTACCGCATTATGTCGTGAGGGAGCGTTTAAGCCCCCCTTTTTTTTGTATTTTTGGTTCTGGACTTCTGCCTATTCTGGGTCTTCGTGTGAGATATGTTGCCGTGTTGTGTTGCTGCTATCTGTGCTCCTATTTTTGTACTTCTGTTTCTACAAGTCTTCTTCTTCTTCTTCTGAGGCTTCTGATTCCTCCGTTTCTGATTCTGGTAGAGTATATATCGCTCCGATTTCTTTGTGAAATTCATTCTTTCCCCTCGCTTTTCTTTCCCAGTATGTTTGGTCCTTTCCCAGTTTGTTCATGATCCTCTCGATTGTTGTTTTCCACGTGTAACATGGTCTCCCCATTTTAAGTTTGCTGCTGTTCAGTGTTAGTGCTTTCTTCAGTAGGTGTGTTGGTTCCCTTCTTTGGACGTGTCCCCAGTACTTCATTGCGTACATTTCTATCCTTTTTGTGATTTCCACGTGTAACCTGATCTCTCTGTTTTTAGTGTAGAATTTAATGTAGAATTTTTCACTTATCAACGAGCGTAATTTTGACCTGAAAACCTCATTTGATAATTTACTTAAGAAAAATATTATGTAATCAGATTCACAACACTATATTGTAACACCCACAATACTTTAACTTTAACAGTTGTTTTGGGCGCGGAAACTGCATGCCAATGAATTTCCGCTGGATTCTTTTTCACGGCTTTTCGTTTGGCACTATTGGCATCCATTAAAAAAAATAAAAAAATAAAACCCAAAAAAAAGACACAAAAAAAACCGATTTGCACCCCCTTGTGCACGCGACGACTGCCTAAAATTTGCATTTCTGGCATATTCATGGTAATTTCATTCATATATATGATTGGCATGCATTTTAAAAACGTTGCACCTGACTGGTCATGTACCGCCAGTCTATTGTACGAATTGGTCTGAAGATGCGGCTTATTTTTCACTAAACGCAGTGGATTATTAGGACAACAATATACAGAAATTAGGTAATTTCATAATAAATAAAAAAGTGTGTAAGTTGTGATTTGCTTAATACCTAAATAATATTCTCTAATCTGTCATTATATTTTAAAACAATTTGTTTTTATCACTGGTTTATTGTAGCCCCTAAAAAAATATTTAAAACTAATTGTTATTTGTTATTACCGCAGTATCACAGAACTAAGCAATATTTATAAAAAACAAAGTAATGTCCCAAGCAGCATTCAAAGTGATGGGAACTGGCATCTGAGGCATCGGAACTTTAATATAGTAGGAATTGACATAACTGTTACTAATTTTGCGACTTCAGGATAATATTGACTTTGTGGTATGCATTTGTAGTGACAATTATGTAGATTCTACTGAATTTAGGCATTGTATAGTTATAACACTTTCAAGTAACTGCTGGAGAATCTGCAACGTCGCGGATACTACTCTGCATTACTTTGAAGCATCCTCAACTGCAAAGTGGAAATTGGTAGTAATGCCGACTGCACAACTTTACCAAAGGACTACTTCAAAGTAACGATAACTTCAAGTGTGCAATTTTAAGTCCCCGGTACATTGTTGGGAAATTTTTTTGGAACTTCAAAGTTGTCTAACTTATTAGTAACATCTCGAGTAAAAATGAGGTTATTTCTACGAACACAGGGGCTTTGAAGTCATTTTTACTACTCCCCACTAATTGAAAATGACTTAAAAGTTACATATACCTTGAAAATCTACTATAAAGTAATATTAACTTTTAAGACAATTTATATAATTATTGGCATTGAATAAGATGGTGGTATCTGAAATACTCAGTAAAAGCGAAATAAAGTTTATCGACACTAATCCACGTTTTATAGAAAACTGAAGAAACAGGTTAAACAGTAGTAGAAATAGTGATTCTTCAGAATATGATGCAAACATGAAAGATTATTTCGCCACAGCAAAACCATCATCTTTGGCAACAAGTGCAAAAGTGTTCCCATCAACACAAGTAGAAAAGTAATCGAAAACTATAACAGTCCGCAGTGATATTAGTGATATTGTGTACTGCACGAAAGTTACAATTTGTCTTTAAAACACAGATTGACCCATAGTTCAGTTAGTGATCCACTGAGCATATTAAATGAATTTGCCGATTAAAAACTCCAAATTTAATAAATATTGTGTCGATGGGGAACGGACAATTTCGGTATAAACGGCATAAGACATTGTTTGTGTACAATAAATTGAACTGAATATATATATACAAAAAAAAATAGCAAAAAAACTATTATTTCTTTTCTAGAATATCTCAAAAGTTATCAGTGACGACAAAAATAACAGTTTGCAACACCATTATCCAACCTCATTTCGATTACTGTGCCAGTCTATTATATTCCTTCGATTTAAATAAAATAACTTCCCTTCAGAAACTACAGAATAGAGGAATGAGAGTGATTTTGAAATGCAGCCGATATACCTCAATCCAACATATGCTTTCTTCTCTTCAGTGGCTGTCTGTAAAAGATAGATTGCTTTCCATGGCTATGGTATTTATTTTCAAAATTTTAAATAACTTAATACCCAAGTATTTAAATAGGTTTATATTTTATGCAAACCAAATACATCAACACCACACAAGAAATAACAACAAATTTTAATCTAAGTCAAACTAGGAAAATTATGTTATATAAAGGCCTCGATCAATATAACAAGTTGCCAGAGGATGAAAGGAATCTCTCTCTACCTGTATTCAAACGTAAAATTGTAAGCTACATAAAGTCGCCACTTGTTTTATATAGGTATTTTTTCCTCGTTATTTTTTAATTTATTTGTATATGTATTAGTCTGAGTGTGTAAGTGCGTGTATTATTTATTTATGTATAAATTATGATTCTTTATAATTACATTAGAAAAGTGAATTTGTATATTAGGATTTTCAAATAAATACTTACTATTTTTTGAATGAAATTAAATGTAAACATTGTAAACTGATCACTAAAATATGAACTCATGTATTTTTCCCATTATACATCGTTTTCAGTAAAAAAACAAATATTTTATTTGCACAAATTTATTAACAACTGTATTAATATCAGATAATAAAAAGTACTTGGTAAAAATATAATAATTGTTATTTTTAATCCACGTTCGTGTCCTTGTCCACATCACACACAGTGACACTTTAACAGTTATTACCGTGTTGCCAATTTAAAAAAAGAAAATTACCTATCTCGCATCTGCCAATTGTACCAACATGAAAATAAGTTGATAGCAATAGTTACGAAGATCTTATACCGTCATTGGTCCCATTTGCTACATCTAGGTAAATATAACTACACAGTGAAATTGTTGTAGTTCCCGGCACCACTTTTAAAGTAGCAACAACTATAGCGTTGGTGGCATCTGCTACTTTATGGGAAATGTAACTTGTAGGTAAATAATTTTGGTTTTTGCAACCTCTAAGTTACTGCAATTAAAATCGCCATTTTTCTGTTGTTGAATGAAGACGCCATATTGACACAGATAAAAATATAATTCAATAAAAAATTTCATCATGATTTATAATATATGCTTAGGCATGTTGTATATAATCACCTTAACTTGGACCTTGGATATATCATGTGCTCAAAGTCAGTAAGTCATTAATTTGCTATTAGAATAACAGAGAGCCAAATATATAGTTTGCGCTCTCATTTCGGACAGCTGAGCTGTTCCAAAAGTTAGTCATTTCTACTACTTGGTTACATCCCGTTTACGTAATAACCTAGTCCTCGACACGGTAACGGTAGAAGTACCGGAACAGTAATTTTCCACGTAATTATTATTCCCCATTTTGGTGAATACTTGGTAGAAGGATGGTTCCCATTACGTAACAGTCCTTAATTGCGGAAACCTTTAAAGTTCCCCTAATGGAAACTATTATGTAGAAACTACTAAAATTGCTGCTTGGGGTACTTATTATAACTGGAACAATGAAAATATAACTAATATAAATTACCAACAGTTGTGAATAAAAATATAACGAAGTCACGCCACACACAACCACTTAGAAAACTGCCTTGTCCTTGGCTGGCACTAATGGTGGATGAGAAATGAGATGACATACCCTACATTCAAGTGCATTCGAAGTGTCATTAATGGGTTATGTGTGTTCAGAAAAGCTGGTCTAGAGGTAGCTATTTATTTCAAAATGTCAAAATAGTATTTGAATGTTTAATAAATGTTTAGTATCAAATAATAACATTAATAACTTGCAAAAAATATTATTTAAATTACACCGACACACACAAAAAAAGTCGAGTGCTAGAAGGCAGACCTATGTACTCCGCATTTTGACTCGCTGAACACGAATACGATGTCCGTTTTGCCCGATTGGCTCTTGCATTTTTGCTAACCTCAAAAAACACTTTAAAAATGCTCAAAAAATCCCAAACAAGTAAATAAAAAGCTCAAATGAGCTGATCACTACATATATAATTTGGGGCGCTGAAACTGAATATGAGGTCAGAATTAGCCGATCAGTTAGGAATTTTGACATAACCTCAAAAAACACCCAAAAATGCCCGAAAAATCCCAGATAAGTAAATAAAATGCTTACATGAACTGATCACTATATCTATACGTAATTTGGGGCACTGAAACCGAATCCAAGGTCAGAATTTATGCGTGACGATCGAATATCTTGTAAAATCCATATTTAGGATGAAAATATACC
Organism: Rutpela maculata; assembly: GCA_936432065.2. Taxonomy (NCBI): domain Eukaryota; kingdom Metazoa; phylum Arthropoda; class Insecta; order Coleoptera; family Cerambycidae; genus Rutpela; species Rutpela maculata. Next base: position 135,270,304 of record OW386292.2, on the reverse strand, counting down.
CAAAAATGACTGAATCATAGCCTGAAATTGACTTCATAGAGAAATATCATTTCAATAATGCGAATTCTTTGTCATACTCTTCGCAAAAAAGAAGAGTATTTCAGCACATTTCTAAATCAGTAAATATGCCTCGTAGAAAAAAAATTTCCATATCATTATTTTAGTGAACGAATTCTGAACAACTTTCAAAATGTCCGTCCGTCTGTCCATCCGTCCCGTCCGTCCGTCCGTCACGTTTCTTGTAAGCACGATAACTTAAGAAAGAAAAGTCTGATTGTATTGAAATTTGGAAAGTAAGTTAACGTTAGCTAGAGGAAGAACCCTATTGTTTTTGAAAAAAATTAATCGGTAAATAAAAAAGTTATTAATCATTTAAATATTTATTTTCTTAGTTTTTATCATTTGTACTTTGTACCCGGACAGGGTGTTTTTTTTTCTTTTATTTTTCATATATATTTTTTTCATATATTTCTTTTTTACAACAAAGTTGGTATCACAAAATTTAGAATGTCCAAAAACTAACATTATTTACAAGAAAACTGCGAAGAGTATCCTATAGAATGTGTAACAATTATATAAAAAGCTCAGTAAATTGGCGAAGAGTATACCTAATACTTCCACTAGTGTTTTGTTTATAATATAGTAAATGTATAAAGAAATTGACAAGTTTGTTTGTAAGATGACTACTCGTTGATATTCTAGCTTGATCAGATTTAGATCAATAATATATGAAAGGAACGAATGATTTCTTTGAAAGTTATCTGCTGAATACCCAAAATAATATTTTATAACAATGATGTAAGCAGAAATACAAGATATTTATTTTTAAAAAATATTAAATGGCATATGACAGTCAAACAGAATAAAGAAAACTATACAATAGGCTCATTTAACAATTTTTTATTATTACATATTCTGAAAGAGCTTGGTGAGTATAGTAAGTATGCCAAAAATTAGAATTTACTGACGCCGCCTTCATGTATAAAAAAATTATTAAAGTCGACGCGCTTAAAAGCGCTCGGGATAACCATGTAGTCGAGTTGTGACGTCAGATGGCTGAACCGCCCAGTGAACACGGCTGTGAATGCAAGTTAGTAGAGTAAAATCTGGAAGTAAAGTCGCTTAGTTTTCGAGAAAAAAAAAACGGTGTAGAACCAAACCAGACTTAGTGGGATTCTTTAGTAAGGTAATCGTGTACACGAAATCATTTTTTAAGACATTTTTTGGTAGTCGAGAACTTTTTTATTTTGGAAAAACTCAAAAAAATAGATTTTTAATGAAATATGTTTTTTAACGCCTCCACCGCTATATCTCTGAAAATATTTGTGCTATCAAGCTACTTTTTTTTTTAGATTAAAGTAGACACAATAGCGCTTCGAACAACGTCCCACGTGAACCCGATTTATTTTTTTTTTAAGTTGGAAAAATAATAGGAATCTCAAACCTGTTATTTTCAGTAGCGTAAATTTTAGACAATCGAGAAAAAAATTTATTTATGAAAATTTGTATATACATGCTGCGTACAAATTGAAGCCAATAGTTGAAAAAAGTTTTTAGGATAAAAATTTTTCATGTCCCGTTCATAGTATTGAGTCAGCGATTTTTTTTAACGGGACAAAGTCATATTCTTGCGCGCTCGGCTGTAGCAAGCCTGCCGACTGCAACGATCTGACGGTCCCGGTCGGGGTGTATGTAGTAGTTTAACTTATATCAATAGATGCAAAACCAGTAGTGATCAAAAGCATCTAGGGGATCAATATTATTGTTTAATCTTTCATATATTGTACAGTAGTATTGATCGTATGTTGTTAATATTAAGAAATTGTACAATAAATATAAAATAGTCTCCTTTTAATAATAAAAAGACAGGTAGGTAGATATAAATACCTAATCTATAAATATCAATCAGTGTCACCTAATTAGTAAGTTTATTAGACATTTTTAAATGAATGAAAGTAAAAACGTACGCATAAAATGAGTTTTATTGTTGAAATAAATTTTGTATTTGGATAGATAAATATGTAGTATGTAGTTTATGTAGGCCCGACATTAATAGCATTCTAATTCGTTCATATCTGCCTCGAAATCTTTAATAATGTTGTTACAGGAATGACATTTGCACTCGCTGCAACATTTTAGGCCTTCCTTAAAACAAGCACATTTTCGATTGTCACAATTTTTTATCTGAACAATGAATACTTAATGATTTTCGACAACCGCCACTTCTACGCGACTAATCTGACCAACCCTGCATGCGAGGTGTATTAATTGCGTCCCAATGTCGCATTTAGCGCTGATAAAAAAAAATCGCTGTTGCCACACGGTACATTTTAGGAAAAAATATATTGTTTCAAAAACTTTTGTGATTATTAGGCTTTATTTTCTTCGCTGCATGTATGTAAATATTTTCAAAAATAAAAAAGTTTATCAGTTGGTGAAGATTTCAATACATAAAATATATATTTTTAGTTTATTTGATTTTTAGAGAAATGAAAGTGCGAATTGTGCCCAAACCGTTTATATTGGTAAAAGCGCTACAGTGTGTGCTTTAATTTGACACAAAACAAATTTCGATACTTTTAATAGTTTTAAAGAAACAAAAAAAAAACAATTTTATTTAAAAATACATTTTTTTCACTTTTTATTGATTTAAAAAGTTCGAGACCACAAAGAAATGTAAAATATGATTTCATATGCCCGGTGACACACTCAAAGGAACCTAACATGTTTGACCTGGTTCTACGCCAAAAAAAAAAATGACACGATGGACTTACGAAATCGCTGCTCTAATATAGATATCGGCGTACGCCAAGTTACGTCACTCTACGGACTGTTGGCCGGCCGAGCGTGTTTCTGTTCAAATGCGAATATCTCTGTGGCTATTGATTCAATTGAGTTGAAATTTTTTTCTGAGGCTATTGGTTTGTTATACTTTAAAATGAGGAAGAAAAAGTAGGAAACTGTCATATCACTAAATGACCTTATTCTAAACAGCTCTAAGTAGGTGTAGGTAAATGTTAAGTCCAAACGATATTCCTCTCCCAACAGAGCAAACTTTGTCCAAAAAATGTTTCCTAAAAATGTCGCTATTCAGTAATATTTCCCTTTAGATACTTAAAAATTTAAAATTTACCCATCTCCAGAATATATGCTGAAATGATATTTCTCTATGAAGTTTGCAGATTGCACTTTAATTCTCACTACGGTATTGTGTTCAGCTCGTGAAAATACGTGGGAAATTATATGTTTTTATATAATGTAGAGCAAAGTCAATTTCGGGCTATGATTCAGTCATTTTTGTACGTTTTCATCCTGAATATGGATTTTACAAGATATTCGATCGTCACTCATGAATTCTGATCTTGGATTCGGTTTCAGTGCCCCAAATTATGTATAGATATAGTGATCGGATCATGTAAGCTTTTTATTTACTTGTTTGGGATTTTTCGGGCATTTTTGGGTGTTTTTTGAGGTTATGTTAAAATTACTAACTGATCGGCTAATTCTGACCTCATATTCAGTTTCAGCGCCCCAAATTACGTATAGATATAGTGATCAGCTCATTTGAGCTTTTTATTTACTTGTTTGGGATTTCTCGGGCATCTTTAAAATAAACTACACATTTTACAGAAGTAACGGTCAAATATAAACAAAAAAATTGTAAAATTGAAAAAACACTTTTGTTAAAATTTCTTTGTTTTTGTCGGGCTATACTAATATAGACATCGTAATTATGAAGTCTTTAAAACGTCTTTAACACGTAAAAATGAGACGTCTTTAAGACATCTTTATAAGCAATTAAGATGTTTAGACCTAAATAGGATGTAATATGGAGATCTTTAAGACGTCTTGTGCTATCTAGGGAGTATGTTTGCTGGGATATTTTTTTAATAAAACATTTTATCTAATCCCTTAAATGTATTCTCCTGTATTTTGTTAACAGGATCTAAATATTATCAAGGAACCCATGATTTGTACGTCCTGTCATGAAAATCTAGAGATCCATTTCCGTTTTGTGACGAATTGTTCAGTAGCAGAAGAGAGAATTAGGAAATATTGTGATGCAATAGACATTATTAACAATGAAGCTTTGATAGATTTGACCGATGTGCTACGGTTTACATTAAACAATACATCAACAGGTAAAGAAGATGGTGATACTGTTGACATAATCAAAGAAGAAAAATTCATTGTGGATCAAGAATATGTTGATGAGTTTGTTGGGAACAAAAAGGAAAGTTTTTTGGAAATGGAAAATGGGAAAAGCAATGTACTATTTGCAGCAAAAAAAATAATGGCCTGTGAAGAAGGGGATAAAAAGGATAATGTAATTACAACCGAAGTAGAAGAGACCTCACAAAAAATTGAAATCTCTATAAAAATGGAGGACCAACAATTTTTGTCCGAGAAAGATATTGAAATAAAAACAGATCATCAGGATTTTAAGAGGTAATAAATCACATGTTTAATAAAATACTCACAATATAAAAATAATTAGGCTGATTCACAAGTCTACAAAAAAAAAAGCCTTGTCTTAAGGTTCTCATCTAACTTTTTAGAAGCATCTTGACGTGCTGAAGCCAATTTTGGGAAAGAAAAAAATGTACTATTTCATTTTTTCTCTACTATAGTACATTACCTAGAGGTAAAAAATATGCAAAACTTCGGAATAATGTCATATTGAACGAATTTCGTTCATTTTTGGCAGTATAATAGTAAATGCTTTACAGAAAAAATTCTATATTTTGCTAATTTATAGGGGGTGGATGCCACCCCTTAGGGGGTGGCACTTAAAAAATATATATATTTATTGGAGCTGAAGTAGAATCAAATTTTAAGAAGAAAAGGTTCTATGCAATTTTTCACATAAATTGATAGTTTTTAAGTTATAACGACTTCAAAATTGCAATTTTAGCTTTAAAAAAAGGTATTTCCAAATGGCTTTCGTCAAGTATCTCGAAAAGTATTACTTTATCGAAAAAATGTTACAGACTAATTACAGAAAGTACAAACTAGGAATTAATTATATTTTTTGTTTATTGATGTAGGATTAATAATTTCGGAGATATTTAAGTTTACATTTGGCATCCAAGTGTTCGTAAGATAATTATTTAGAGTGAGAGTTAAATATCTCAGAAACTGTGACACCTACGTCAAGGATGCTGATAGGTAGACTAATAGGTTATTAATTAAGCTTTCAACTGTTTTTCTATTTGTTTCTGTAGCATAAAAAGCAAACAAGTTATGACCGAAGCAATGTGCATCTACACATTTTTTTAATAACAACGTCGCCATTTTGTTGCTGTAATTAGCCACTAATTAAAAAAAAGGAATTTCAAACACTGTTTCTCATTATTATCTATAGCATGATGTAGATGCTCAAATTTTTTGGTTTGTATACAGCACAGAAAAAAATACAGTTTAAACTATAAAGGTATTTTCGATAAAACGTAATTTTTTTTTCCTTTTCCAAATATCTCAATAAATATTAGATTTATTGAAAAATTGGTAGAGACCAAAAATAAAGCTCAGAAACTGATAATGAATCTCGCTTGTTTATTTATTTACATAGATTTAATTGTTTCGGAGATATGAAAATTTATAAATGGCATCCGAACATTTATAAGACGAAAAATGCAGTTTAAATGTTAAATATCTCAGAAATTGTGACACCTACGTCACGCATGCTAAGAAATGAAATAAAAGACAATTAACTGCGCTTTCAAATTATTTTTTACTCGTTCCTGTAGCATAGGAAATAAAGAAGTTATGACGGAAAAATGTGCGTATTTATATTTTTTTATATGAAAAGGTCGCCATTTTGTTACTCTAATTAGCCAGTAATTTAAAAAAATTATCTTAAATATAGTTTTTCGTTAAGATGTAGCAATTACCTAGATGCTCAAATTTTTTTGGTCATTTAAAGTACTTGCTTTAGAAAAAAATGCATTTTAAACTTTAAAGGTAATTTCGAAACACTTGGATACCAAATATAAACTCAAATATCTCCGAAATTATTAATCCTACATCAATAAACAAAAAATATAATTAATTCCCAGTTTGTACTTTCTGTAATTTGTCTGTAACATTTTTTCGATAAAGTAATACTTTTCGAGATACTTGATGAAAGCCGTTTGAAAACACCTTTTTTTTTAAGCTAAAATCGCAATTTTGAAGTCGTTATAACTTAAAAACTATCAATTTATGTGAAAAATTGCATAGAACTTTTTCTGCTTAAAATTTGATTCTATTTCAGCTCCAATAAATACATATATTTTTTAAGTGCACCCCTAGGAGGGGGTGGCATCCACCCCCTATAAATTAGCAAGCCCCCACACGATATAGAAACTTTTCTGTGAAGCATTTACTATTATACTGCCAAAAATGAACAAAATCCGTTCGATATGACATTATTCCGAAGTTAAAACCCGAGGGGGCAACCGCTTTGGGGAAATAGTGTACAAATCTGAGGAATTAGGAAGGAATTAAAGGTATTTCGGAAGGAATTATTAGGTATTAAGAGAATTACAGGGGAATTTGGAGGAAATAAATATTATTACGAGGTATTAGAAGGGAATTAAGAGGAAATAAAAGGTATTAGGAGGGAATTAGAGCGTAAAAATATTGAAATGGAATGTTTATCTTAAAGAATTACATACCAATTCTTATATAAAGGACGTCAGTGTTGTAAAAACATTAGCGCAGAGATTAGCGCTAAAAATATCTAGTAAAGAAAAAATATTTAATTTAATTAAACTACCGATGATAGTAGGGACTTCTATTTCAGTAATATAACGATTTATATCGGACAAAATTCATAAAGTTTTGAAAATTGGTAGAAATGTTAAGGATAGCATAAGAATTACTAAACCGAAAAGTTCCCACCCCTACATAGTGTGCTTCATCCCCTAGGACGCCGTTTCCACCCCCCATTTTGAGGTTTTCTAGATTATCTCGGGAACGGTGCATTTTTTGATCAATTATTCCTTATAAAATTCTCTATAAAAACGTTTCTACACTTTTTTCCCTAAAATTAATAATACCGTGGGAAATAAGGTGCACACATAAGGGTTGGTTCCGGTCAACACAATAAATTGTAATCTTTACTATAATCTACTTTAAACTTCAATGCTTAACGCTAAAGCAGTAGCTACTAAACTCCACCTAAAATTATAATAAATGTACCACTTCCACCCTCTCACCTCTATAAAATAACGCGATTTTTAAAGAAGCGAGAATATTGTATATTGTACTTGTTTCCACGCCACCCTAGAGGTAAAGTACTTGGTGTGGGGTGTCCCCTGTAAGCCGAATCCACTAATTATCAAAAGGTTACCTACGTTAATTAATCTTCATCGTTTTCCATAGATTCGACATTCATGCATGCTTGTCCGTGGTAATGGTAACACATTGTTGAGTAACGTAAGCCTGCTCTTCTGCAACTGCACCTGTTTTCGCACCCTAATTTGCACGAACAAGAAATTAGTTTTATAACAGATTCGGAAGCCAGTTCTTTTGTTATCATAGTTCGGGTTAATATACCGCCAACTTTTTTCCATCCCCAATCAGTAGCTTTTAGCGCAACGTTTTTCCATGTTTGAATTTGGTAAAAAACGCGATATGAGTGTTGCCGAGCAGCAGCAGAAGTTGTTGGTCTCGTTGTTGGTAGTTTTGATAATATTACAGTATTGTTCGCTCTACCAACAAGTTTGTTAAAAGTCTTGAATCTGTATACATCTAGACTTTTTTCTGCGGAGGTAGAGTTGTATAAAGCTAGAACAAATCGCTCTCCTACATCTACAATTTCTCCATGACTAGCTTTTTCATTATTAAAACTTTGCACGATGTCTTGTAATACTTCAGTAATATAACAGTTAAAATTGTAATATATTGGACAAAATTCACAAAGTTTCAAAAATTGCGTGCTTCATCCCCTAGAGGACGCCGTTTCCACCCCCCATTTTGAGGTTTTCTAGATTATTTCTGGAACGGTGCATTTTTCCATAAAAGAACCTATATACAGAATTATTCCTTATAAAATTCTTTATAAAAAACTTCTCTAAACTTTTTGCCTAAAATTAATAGTACTTTGGTGAATGAGACGCAAATGTAATCAGCGCAGGTCATATAATTCGCTGAATATCCGTATGGCTATTTCCAAAGCTGTCTTTACGCGAAAAAAGTATAAATATCTATACACCACCACAATGTAAAAAATTTCAATTTCTCCCACTACATCTCAGACGACCCAAGGTCACTGCATTATTTTAGAGCTTGCTGTAAACGCTGTTACTGTTCAGGGCTGCCAATATGCGGGATTTTACGCAAAAACCAGGTATTTTAAACCCACTTTCGGGTAAAATCGAAACCGGAAGTCGGCCATTTTGGTTCTTTACATTATATAATTGGAAATTATATCCATTCGCCCATTCAAAAGTTACAACAATGTCCCTATCGGCTGAGGGACCCGGTATACAATATTCTCGCTTCATCAAAAATCGCGTTAATTTGTAGGGGTGAGAGGAATTTATTATAATTTTAGGCGGACTTTAGTAGCTACTGCTTTAGCGTTAACTATTGAACTTTAAAGTAGATTATAGTAAAGATTATAATTTATTGTGTTGACCGGAACCAACCCTTATGTGTGCGCCTTATTTCCCACGGTACTATTAATTTTAGGAAAAAGGTGTAGAGAGATTTTTGATAGAGAATTTTATAAGGAACAATTTTGTATGTAGGTATTTTTATCAAAAAGTGCACCGTTCCCGAGATAATCTAGAAAATATTAAGGTATTAGGAGAAAATAAGGGTATTTGAGGAATTAGGGGAATTACAAGGAATTAAAGGGGAAATCAAGGGTATTTTCCTAGAATAGGTATTAGGTGTACAAAATTTCGCCAGCGGTTGCTCCCTCGTTAAAACCTCTAGTTACTGTACTATACCAACCCTTTTATCTCCTAAAAAGAGCAAAAAAAAGGTCTTGTCCTAAGGTTCTGATTCAACTTTTCTGAAGTATTTTGATGCGCTGAAGCCAATTTTAAACAAAAAAAAAAACAAACCATTTCAGTTTTCCCCTACCATCCCTTTTTATCTCCTAAGAAAGACAAAAATGAGGTCTTGCTTGTCCCAAGGTTCTGATGTAACTTTTTTGAAAGTATTTTGATCTGCTGAAGCTAATTTTGGACAAAATATTTTCTTCTACCATGTCAGTTTCCCTCTTTTGTCTCCTAAAAAAGTGCAAAAAAAAAAAAAGGTCTCGTCCTAACTTTTCTGAAGCATTTTAATACGCTGAAGCCAATTTTGGACAAAAAAATTTTTTACATCGGCTCAGTTTCCCTCTACCACCCCCTTCATCCCCTAAAAAGGGCAACAAAAAATGTAAGAGTTGCCAGTAAATATCTCTAATTGAATTTTTGATAGAATGCTTAAAAACCATTTAATATTTTCAGTTCCCAGATCGATAGCGGTCAAGAAAGTACCTCTGGAATAACCACGTTCAAGTACCAATGTGATTCTTGTTCTTTTGGGACAGAGTATAAGGGTGATCTTCACACACACATATTGAATGAACACGCTCAAACAGCGTTGCGTCACTGTGACCTTTGCCCATATGTGACTCGACATGAATATCTCCTTCAAAGGCACATGGTTGATCACAATAATCCTCTACGAGGGGAAATGTACCAGAAAAGTCCATCGGAAATGCATTGCCCGAATCAAAAAGGTAAGCGGAATCATTTGCTGTCACATAAACCCCCAGCAGTAACGACGCCCCGGAGTAAACCTCGCCCCCGTCGTACAAAAAATGGCGTCCTTCGACGAAAAAAGGACTCTTCAGAAGTGGGATCACATTGCTGCAAATTCTGTTCTTTCCAAACACATAACGAGGAAATCCTCAGTGCGCATAAGTTGATTCATGCGGATCCTTCGGAAATAACAAGTTTACAGTGTGAAGGGGAGGATATCGAGGAAGGTGTCCACACACATTTAAACACTTCAAAAGTGAAATTGTACCAATGTGGATTTTGTACTTTTAAGTCGAAATATAAGAGGTCGCTTAATCTACACCGGTTGATCCATAAGGATGCGTCCGAAGTAAGGATGTACCAATGCCACTCTTGTGGATTCCAGACCAAAAACAAAGGGGTTCTTAAGGTGCATATGTTAATTCACAAAGACGCTTCACAGTTGACCATGTTCCGATGTGATCGTTGTCCATTTCAAACGAAACGTAACTTTGGGTTACGTGCACACATGTTGACCCACGTGAATCCATCTGAGGTAATAATCCCAATATATTTTTAGAGTGCATGTAACAAATGTAGGTTTACAACAGATTACACATAGACCCCACACAGCACATGATGTCCCTAGGATATCCTCATTTGGTCCCGTATATCCCAATCGAGGACAACATTCCTCAGGATATCCCAGTAAAATATGTACAACCTGAGAATGTCCCAAATGGGGATATCCTAGACAAATCCTGGCAGGATGACCCAGTAATATCCTGCAAAGATATTAAAAGCCTAACAATATCCACTGTGGGAATATCCTGGACAAGTCCTAGAGTCGTCCTATTATTATTATTTAGGAGATTTCAACAACAAAATAATGAAAAATGTACATATTTTGAAGCTATTTATTTATAGTGTCTTTTAGTTTGTAAAATATGCTTCTAAAAATTTAATTTTTTGCTCTATTTGATAATCTCCTCCAGTACAAATTCATTAAAAATGTATTGATGCATATCGTATTTAAATACCAGTTATTTAATTTGTTTTTAGTACATTTACTGTGTTTTGAATTAGCCGCCTTTTTGTGACAAGTCGAAAGTACAAAGAAATCCGCGCGTCAATGTCTTTTCCATGTTCATTTTAAAGTTCTTTCGACAAATAGGATTACGTTAAATATTTCATAATATAATGCTGCTATATTATATTATCTAAAAAGGGAAAATGTGATTAATTATTGTCAGATACGTAATCCTTAACGTCGAAAGAACTAACTTTAGTGATCCACTCCAAGGTTCTTAGATATAAAAGGTAAAACTAAACAATCATATTGACAATACGACAATAGATTATAATAAATACCTTTTTAATAAACCAATACTGTCCATATATAACAATATCTTGACCTCTATCGATAGTATAGATGAATATATACAATATGTTTGCTAATCTGCAAGTAATAATATTTTATTGCTAAAGCTGCAATCACCTTTTACATTTTTAAACTTGATGATGCTGCTGAAGGTTCATTTCGTTATATCGACACCGACGCCGTTTTGTTGATGTCGTCTCGTGTTTATGGTTGTAGAAAAGTGCCCAGTAAAATAAACGAACAACAAGAAAAAGAAAATATTTCACCAGCGATTTTCACTTTATATCAGACATATTGAATTTGTACTTTTCGGTATTATTCTGTGTCGATTAGAAAGAGGGACCTGCTATTATTAAAGGTAAGCATTGTGTTTGTATATTTATTTAGTAAACAAATATATATCACTTTATTAGCCTCCTAGCATCTTCAATCCAAAAATTATTATTTGAATACACTGATTTATTAGTTGGTTTCTAAAAATGCCTAAAGATCGCTGCAAGAAATCGTCGTTCTATAGACGAGGTAATAAAAATGGGAGTTTATTGTTCCCAAATTGTAGAAATGACAATAATAATAGTTCGGGTAATTCCAATGTTCCATAATATAGACTCTTATATTAGTAAGTTCTAGTTGTCCAAGATAACAAAAGTAGCAATTTTTAAAAAATTTAGCTTTATTCAATATTTTTTAGGTTGATTAATCGAGGATAGTACTAGAAGTTTATACAATCAAAAAATTACGAGGTTTTAAAATTTTTAAATATAACCTTTGGGTTCTCTCATATTTATAGATTACATTTTAAATAACAGCGTATCGGACTGCTGTATTTACCGATTTAGCATTCAAGTTTGCACTTTCTTCTTAATAAATTAAAGTTTCAATAATCATCATAATATGCTATCACTAGACAGTTTTAGTATTAAGAAATGTATTTTCTGATTTGTTTCGTTAAAGACGCCATCCAATCAAATCTAAAATGTTTATTACCATGATAGACAACAAATATATAAGCATATTTTTACTTATTTGTAGCTGCAGTAATGGAGGGCACCTATACCAAAAACTGCCCGAAAAAACAAATAGAAGATAATATTAAAACGTGGGTACGTCATGGGAGCGAGCGAATAAAAAAGGAAAAGAAGGGGACGCAGCAAGAATAACGTTTGCAAAAGTTTTCTTGAGAGACTTAAATCATAACATAACTTATATATATTTTATATAAATATATTAAATATATTTTGAATTTTTTTTTTCACACTTCCTAAGAAAAAAACATTTTTGACTAATATGTTGTTATTATAAATATATAAAACACTCACTAACAAAACCTTAAAATTAATTGGATCAGAAATTTTAAGACTATTATCAACTTTTAAACGAAATTCTACTTGGTATGAAAACTGAATGGCATGAAAAAATAAATATATATTGCATCTCAAGTCTTTGGGGGTTAATGGTCGAAATTTCCAAAAACAGTAAATATATATATGCCATATTCATATATAGGTACCTCTATTAGTTTGGTAGATTTACTTTTAAAGCGATAAGCCAATTGATAGATACAAATATATGTATGGAGTTGTACATGTATCACATTATTTTATAACTCATTTTACCTCTGCCATTAAACTTGTATTTCTTTGTCTTTGCTTAGCTCAGTTTAAAAGTAATGATCTACTATATTATAAAATAATATGTATTTTTTGCTGTCTTTAGAAATATCCAATTTCTATATATATCCGAGATGGGGGTGTCCTTATTTAGTTGAGAAATAAATGATTTCCAGTTACTTCTTCTTTTATTATGGAAAAGTCGCTTGGCTTCCGCGTCCAACTTTTGATATTTTAGATAATTCTCTAAATTAGATAAACGTTTATATTCTTTAAATGCGTCAGATCTTTCCTTTGCTTTTCTGGAGCAGTCAATATCCCACCATACGGGTCCTGTGCGATTATGGGAGTTAGATTTTCTTATTGGCATTGAGATGTCCGCAGCAGATGATATTGCATCAATCAGAAAAGAAAACTTATCAGATGAGTCAGAAGACTGAGAGTTGGATAAAGAGTTATCTAGATTTGCTTGGAAATGGATCCAGTCGGCAGCCGAGTCATTCCATTTCGAGGATGGGTTATAATTAATAAATTCAATGTCTAAGCCAAATGACATTAAGATAGGGAAGTGGTCCGAACCTAAAGGGTCTTCCAATACTTTCCAGTTACTCATGAGAGATAGAGAAGGAGAAGCGAATGTTAGATCAACTACAGATTTATTCTGATTGTAGAGCTACCGTCGTTTAAAACAACAAGATCTGTGCCGTCTAGGGCATCTGCTATCCTAATACCTTGATTGTTATTAATTGGGGATCCCCAGATACCATGGTGAGAGTTAAAATCACCACCAATTATAAATGAGGTTTGGAATTGAGAAAATATATTATTCCAGTCGTTACGGGTGGCAATGATATGTGGGGGTTTATATACAGAAACGATGTTCAGATTGTTATTTATCAGAGTGATGGCACATATTTCAATATTATTATTGAAATTTTTTACAAGTTTTATTTCATTGAAAGCAATTTTTTTTGATATTAAAATACCCACACCTCCTTTTCCATTTTCTCTATCCTTACGTACAAATGTATATCCAATGAAACTAATAATAGAGCTTGGCTTTAACCAAGTTTCACATATTAATATATCGAAAAGTTTTTCCAAGTTGTGTTTATTTGATTTCAAAGATCGCGCATTCCATTGTAGAATTACTAGATTATCCTTTTTATTGTTGTTTGTGTTATACATTATGTTAAATTTGGAGGAGTAAACAAGTTTGAAAGAGACTCTTTCACATTTAATTCTGACACAATTGTACTTGCACTGCCAGGTACTAAACTTACTATTAAATTGTTAATAAAGCTTGAAATTTCTTCTACAAGAGTTTCTCTATATGCTAAAAATTCTTCACGGTAGGGGTTTGGAAGCACACATTGGCTTCTATTATTACTATTACTAGTGCTTGCTCTCATGGGAGGAGCCACGTTGGATCTCTCAAGAGGCTTATTTGCTTTTCGTTTTACTGGTAAATGTTGAGTGTTTCTAATGGAACGACGTGTTATATCTGAATGGGTGCCAGAAATTGTTTGGGATGAATTTGGTAAGCTAGGGAAATTGTTTTGGTCCGCTAAAAGAGAAAATCTGTTGTTTGTAGTGACTTTTGCGTACGAGGGGTTGTTAACTATCGTTTCTGCTTCTTTAAAAGATATATTTTGTGAGGCCATTGTATGTTTTATGTTTTGTTGTTTAAGATAAACCGGACATTTTTTATCAACCGAAGAATGTTCCTCGGATTTACAAAACACACAGTATACGGAGTCTACGTCGCAGTTATTCTCATCATGTTCACCGCTGCAGAATTTGCAGCGTTTATTGCTTTTACATAGGTTAATGGTATGTCCATACCCAAGACATTTAAAACATTGGACCACGGGATATATATAAGGTTCAACCGGGAAGTTCACCAAATTTATTTTAACACTTTTGGGAATTGAGTTTCCTAAAAAGGTAACAATAACTACCTGTCTCTTAACAAGCTTCGTGTTACCGTCTTGTTCTGTAATGTTTTTCAGCATTCTTTTTACCTCGACAACAGGTACATCAGATACTATATTATCTATCAAGTGTTCCTCTGTGAGATACGTATCCACCATGCGGATAACATCTTTTTTTTTTTTTTTTTACTAAAAAATTTCGGAATATATGCAATAAGGTCATTGGAAGTCATGTTTCATGATTAACAAGTGCGTTTGCTACTTTGTACGATTTAAAGATAACTTTTACTCTATTAAGTCCAACTGACTTAATATTCTCAATAGAATTTTTAAATTGCTCGTTTGAAAATAAATAGTGACCAACTCTTATTGGAAATAATCTGCCTATGTTTTTATCCTTATGTTCGACGTACACGAATTACGGGTCTATATTTATTCTGAAAGTCTATATTGTTTGTATTTGTTTTTGCAGAATTATCATTGCTTTTTTGCAGCGATTGTATATCAGGAGGTTTATCAGGCGGCTCTGAGTCCATCTTAAGCCTATCTTACCTTATGCACTACACTTGTTTAATTTAATACCCACTTATATTATATTTACAGGTTTTATAATTATCAGTGACTATCTTTAGATATTAGTTATTATTAGTAATATGTCCAATTCACTATGGTAAGTTTAAATTCATGTTTTATTCTGCCGGTAAGCACCAGGCGTTAACACTCGATGTCTCTCGCACCGCTGTCCGCTTGGAACTGATATTTAAATTTTCTTCTAAGAAATATGGACCAACGATTCGATCATAAAAAATCCCCCACCATACATTCACTTTTTTATAACGTTGACTTCATTTGTGAATGACATTGTTTGGATTTTCAAAAGCCCAATAACTGTTTCTTGATGAAACGTGGCCATTTTTACAAAATGTTGCTTCGTCAGTAAAAAAATACATTCTGTGAAAACTTCTATCTAAGGGTAATTCTCACCGGCCCATAAACAAAAATCCAATCGCTTCTCTTCATCCCCATTTTCAAGTGTATGTCTAAACCTTATCTTAAACGGTCGAACTTTGTTTTCCATATAAATTCTCTGTAAGTGACTTTTACTTACTTCCAGTCTTTGTGAGTGTTTCCATAAAGATTATTTCGTGTTTTCTATTACTGAATTTATTGCCAAAAGTAGTGCCGCTTCGTCTTTATTGTACTTTTTCTTGGGTTTTTTGACATACAATACAGATCCAGTTTCATTGAATTTTTTTACAAGTTTGCGCAATGATTGGTGCGATACCGCTGTCTTAGGGAACTTTTGGTAGAAAAGGTTAATTGTATATCGATAAGAGATGTCTCCAATCCCATAACATTTGATCAGATAAATTCATTCTTGTTTGGTAAACATTTTTTAAATGATCAACAGAACACTAATAAATGCACATGTCAGATAGTAATATTCTACACAATGTCACAATGACGTTTGTCAGTTCAATATTATCGACAGCAGACTCTATTTCTTAATTTGAATTCTTATTCATATTAATAAATTCAACGTAAAAAGATAAACACAATAAAGACATAAAAGTCAAAATTGTATTTAGGCTTTATTTTGGATTATAAACAACTTTGTTTTATAAACCTTTTGTCGAAAATAATAAATGAAGGTACTTCTCTCTTGAGGCATTTTGATGTTTTCTTAATTTATTAACACCCGGTACATTTGATCTAAGATTTTTATATGGTAAATTCATTTTTTCGACAAGCAGAGTTTTTTTATAAAGAACGACTTTTCATCGTAAAATCAATATTAGACATGTTTTTCCTCTTGTCAACTCCATCCGGGCACACACTGTATATTAAAATTATTTTATAGTTGTTTTCTATTATCTTATAAAACAGTTACATTAAAGCACTATTTGGAACAGTTTTGCTATTGAAAGTAAATTGTTGTTCAAGTATAATTATTATATAGCGTTGCAGTCTACTGCAATATGGCAACGGCAATAAAACAGTTACAAAATAAAATTGTTTACGCGAACATAAAAATGCTGCTGCTAACTATGCAATAAAATATATTTGAAACAACTGATTTCTTGTGTCAGCTATGTGTTTATATTTCATCAGAAGTTGTGTCTAACATGGAGCAGACCGGTGTAGGTCATACGTGCTAAAGTAGAAATTTAAAATATCAGATTCAGGACAATGGAAAAAACTTTAAAAAACAAGTTTTTAGGTTAATTATGCAAATTGCGCCAATACTGTCTCAGTAGCTGCATTTACAACACAATCATAACATATTTATTATAAAAAAGTTACAAAAGTATCGTGAAAGTAAGTAATTTATCATATAAGAATCGCGTAAAAGTTACCTAGCGGCATATTGTCCCACAACGCGCAATGCATGGAAAACAACAAACAGCTGTTTTCTGAGGTGAAGTGGGCTCTAATTAAATGGGCAGAATCGTATCGGAAGATTTTACGTGTATAATTTTTCAAATTTTATACTTCCTTTTTACCTCTGTAATGTCTAACAGTGAATATATTTGCCTGACTGGCAGAAAGTGTGCACCGCATGGGAAATATTTTTTGTTAGTGAGTTATCAGAAAATTCTATTCTTTATAAAAAGTTCTGCATGAAGAAAAAGTAATTCCAAAATTACAAAAAACGTTACCGAACCCAAGGTTACCCACCATATTGATCAACTATTCCTCATCAACCTCCTTCTCTCCAAGGATGAACCCAACCTTTTTATGTAGTACACAGCCTACTAACTAACATAAACTAAACTAATCTAGATGTCATTCTTACATTATTTGTTTTTTTATTTAATTTAGGAGTGAAATTTTCTTACCGAATCCTCCACGTGCTTTAATTAATTACCAGAAATTTTTCAAGCATTAGGGAGATTAGTGAAAATTTTTAATTTTTTTTTTATCTACTAATTTAACTTCGGCCTATTTCCGCT
Organism: Rutpela maculata; assembly: GCA_936432065.2. NCBI lineage: Eukaryota > Metazoa > Arthropoda > Insecta > Coleoptera > Cerambycidae > Rutpela > Rutpela maculata. Next base: position 135,252,700 of record OW386292.2, on the reverse strand, counting down.
ACCAGGGCCTATCACCAACGCCAGGAGATGAGCTACCCCCAACCTGGAAATTTTGCCGAACCTCTTCAAGTAAAAAGAGTAGGGATCTTTTACTTGCCTAACATTTAATAGACAAGGGACCGCCTGCTTTACATCCCCTCCGAAGGATGGTACATCCACTACGTAATCCTCGTCTTTAAGTTACATAGCTTCCACGTATACACTGATATACAAGCCGCTAGAAGGTGGGACGAGATCGCTGTGTTTCCCTAGACGGGTCACCCATCTAAGTACTAACTGCGATGCACGTTGCTTCATGAAAATTTTCATAAAATGAACAATGGTGTTAAAATGAAAACTTAATATGCAGTTTAATAGTTACAATAAATTAGTTTTTTTCAAAATGTTTGTGATTCCGATTATTACAGGTATTTTTTTTTTCTCTTACAAGTTATAACAAAAATACGAAATAAGACATTTGTGAATAAAATTTTTTATATTTTTCATTTAAGATACGACCCTGTCACAAGACCGTCACCTTTAAGACACATTATTTTATAGATATTTTGTAGAAATCGCCTTTGATTTAATTATCTTGCTTGTTGTTAACACAAAATTATTTTATAGAAGGAAGCCATTTCATGAGGTCAGTGTTCGAGGCCGTAAATATGACAAGACATATAAAGTTTAAATATCACATTTTTATTAATATTTATGGCAGTTAATACGTGCTAATTATAAAGTTATGGTAATTAAAACAAATTGACGTTAATTTATTGTAAAAAAATTTTAAAATGTAAAATCGATTTTTAAAAAATCCACAAATTGTTAGAAACCTTCAGTAAACAGGAGGGGTACTTAAAATTCATCAAGCATAATTTACAGTAAAATTTCTTTCGCAAATTGCAACCTGTATAGGTTAACACGTCTCTATAGTAATTACTGAAAGCAAGTTCTTATCCACTATCCAGTAAAATTATTGATAGCTTGGTATGTATAGAGATCAGCATATGTATTTGTATGCGACTTTTTGAATACATTTAAGAAATCGTTTTATTTTGTTGGTGTGTCTCTTCACAGAAATTTTGTTTTATAGCAATAATAAGAAACAGTACAGTATATGCTTTATAATGCAATTAATTTAAGCTTCAATAAAACTGTTTTATAGTGGTGATACTGAATTTTCTTAGAGCCTGCGGAATTGTTCATAGGGGGGGGGGGGGGGGGGGCTCCGTTACAATCAGTTTTAGAAAATAAAATATGTTCGAAGATCACTACAGAATTACGAATCCTTAACACAGTACTTTTGCTTTTTATAAATCCAACTTACTTTATAAGCTCACTTATAAACCAATTATAAACTAACAAAAAGTACTCTGACTTTTGGCTTTATGCAGCTTTTATACAACCTTTATATAGAACCCACTGAACCTATGATTCTTTCTTTGCTTTATTAATGCTATACTATAGCACTGCAATTGCTAAATTTGTCACAAAAAATCGAAAATGCCATTCATTCTGAGATTCCTACTTAACTTTATTTTTGTCTAATACTTATCCATATTTCTGTGTAACGCTTAACAACAAACGGCACATGAAATATGCATGGAGCTTTCGTCAAACTATCTAAGCGAAGTGTTTAGAGGTTATGAGACGAAGTAAGTTTAGACGTAAAAAGTTTTATAAAGGCGGATGATTGCAAGTATATAGGTGTAAAAAATAATTTCAGTTGTATAAATGCTTTATAAGATACTTCTACCGCACATAAAACGTTTTTAGAATTAACCAATATTAGGTGACATAGATGGTATTTGGCGTAAATAACTATATTGTTGTAAAATCTTGCTTTAAAAGCTTTTACCTACGATCACTACTGTAAATAGTAACACTACCTGCCATCTATGTAAGTTGAATTTTACATATTGTAAACAAAACGCACTGTAAACAAATCGCACGGTAAACAAAACGCACGGGAGATGCAAATATAGGTGGCTTAGTTCGCTGACGCGGGGTTCAAAAAGACAAATGCACCTACGTAATATTAATCTGACATAATATTTGTTGAATAATACTGTTGACTAGTAAACTAAATTTATATTTTACTAAATAAATAAATAAATATGATCATAGGTAAAGTATAGTACATAATTCGAGTTGTAAAGCAATTACGCACTCATGGAAATACGCACTCGCCGCTACGTGGCATCATGCGTAACTTTTCCATTCGTGTGTAATATGCTTATTACAACACTCATTACGTAATATACTATTAAAATTCATGTCATATAGCCACTATAGAGAATTGGTTAAGCTGGAAAAGAGTTGTTTAAATGTTTTATAAAGGTTTATACATCTGTTATAAATCTACCTGGTTTGTATCTGTATAAGAGATCTTATTAATTTTTTTATAATAATAATAATAATAAACGTCTTTATTATATCCCACAAAATATTACGCAGAAAAAAAAAAACAATTTTAGAATATAGTTATGTAATATACAAAAGGCAAAGTTTAATATGTCACCATCAACAATCACGACCATCAGTCTTACACTTAACCTTATGAAGTAAAGAAAGTGTATAAGATGCTGTTATAAAGTAGCTTTATGCCTGTTCTGAGAACATCTTACCAACAAATTTATTCCACCCAACTGTTTTATAAGCAATTTAGTGCTGAAGCTTCTGCATAATGTGCCATTTATAAAGCTTTAAGCATAATAAAAGTTCCACTTCTATTACTTGGGATTATAAATAAATTCATTTATAGGTAAAGATGTACCATTGCGCGTCCTGCCCTTTTCAGACGAAGCTGAAACGCAACCTGCGTCCGCATATGTTGTCACACAAGAACTCGTCTGAGGTAACTATGCACCAGTGTGAAATTTGTCAATACCAGACGAAATATAGAACCTACCTCAAACGACATATCCTGACACATAAAGATGTGTCCGAAGTGACGATGTATAAGTGTGACTTTTGTTCGTTCCAGACAAAACACAAAAATTATCTGAAGAAACATAGAAAATCTCATGGGGAAGGGCCGGGTGACCAAGAAACAATTTAAAAGTCGTTTGCAGGAGGTTTTAAGAAAGTTTTATTAGGGTTATAAAATAGACTTCTGTTTTATTGATGTTGATTAAGATCTTTTAGGCTTCAAGTATACTTGCTATTACAAGATACGTTTTAAAGCGTTCTGTAACCTAACCTAACTATAAAGCTAATTTGCTGCTAGGATTATTTGTATTTGTGATGAGTTTTTTAAATGTTTTTATTAACCTCTTAAATTCCATTAATAGACTAGGTCACAAGTTCATAGCCGAGTTAATGCTTGATAAAGCTTGTAAAAATATGAGTGAGAGCTCGTTGGATTCGGAAGGACGTCTAGAAAAATATGCAAAAGTTTCAAACCCGCACATAAACAATTGCAAAAATTTTAAACAAATGAAGGTTGAAAAAATAACGAGTTTTGTTTTTTGTAAATAACTCGAAAATTATTAATACTTAAGAATTTTTAAAGAAAGGTTCTTAAAGAGGAAGAAATTCCAATAAAAAAGTCCCAACTCCCGAAACTCTATCTCTATTATTATTTATTTTAATTTAATGTTGCGTGGCGAACACTAAGCCTTTATGATGCTTTGAAACCGGCCATAATAAGTAAAAATATTTTTTATGTTATTAAATATTAATTTAAAAATAAAAAAAAATTATGGTATTATTTAGACACTTAAAGGAACAATATTCCGTTGGAAAAAAATTGTTTCACCGATTTTTCATAAAATGAGCCTATTGTTAATTAACAAATTTTTTTAGAGTTTGCGTTTATATTTCAAGTCGGATAATTGTTAAAGAAAAGCCACTAAAATTATTTCCCTTCGTGAAAACCTTATATCAACCATACTTTATGGGATTATGACATTGCGATGTTTTTAATTGTTATAGTCTATTAGTTATTAATTATTTAACCTAACAAAATACTAAAAAATGAAAAAAATTTTTAATTAATTTAAATTATTACTGTTTTTATATTGAAAAATATTGTAAGATTACATAAAATTTAATTTTTATTGCTATTTGTTTAAACAAATTTTATAAACAGATAGATAAATTATGCATTTTTGAAAACATTTTTTTAGCTATTATATTTGTTATACAATATTGACTTGAAAAAAGAAAAAACTTTTTTTTCTTGAAATTTTTTTTTAATTGTTTATAATCATTCTTTTTTTCTTTTTTCATTATTTGAACTAATTACTAAGAAAGAAACTTTTTTTTGTTGTTAATTTATTTGTTTATTTAACAAACAATTTGTTATTAACAATCGCCGAATGTGTTTATATTTTTTTTAGTTAGAAAAAAAACAACAAAAACAACCGATACATAAACATGTAAAAAATTTTTTAATGTTTTTTATAGAATTTTAAATTTAATTTTTTTTTGACATGTTTGTGTACACGGTTGTTTTTGTTATTTTTTTTTTTCTATCTAAAGAGAATATAAACACATTCGGCGATTATTAATAACAAATTGTTTATTGAATAAACAAATAAATTAACAACAAAAAAAGCTTGTTTTTTCCATCTTGTAGAGAATAGCAAATAATAAATTTTAAGAATAAAATTTTTTCTTAATAATTCGTTTAAATAATGAAAAAAGAAAAAAAATGATTATAAACAATTAAAAAAAATTTTAAGAAAAACATTGTTTCCGAAAACAAATGCGGCGCTAGGGACAGCTCTTGGAGAGTATTAATAATTATTTCCCATAATGATACCGAGATTACAGTTTTCTATTTTAGAGTTACTATAATTTTAGTCTTAGAACGCATTCTTGACGCCAGAGTCAAGTAACGTTATTAAATAATGCCTTAGTACTTGACCCCAAGGATAAGAAATGTACCAAATTAATGTTTCTGAAAAATAACCCCTGTCGTTACCGTGTTAAGTGTCTAAATAACACCATGATTTTTTTAATTTTTGAATTAATATTTAATAACATAAAAAAATATGTTTACTTATTACGGCCGGTTTCAGAGCATCGTAACGGCTTAGTGTTCGCAATGCGGAGCTCTATTTTCAACATTAAATTAAAATTATTAATAATAGAGATAGAGTTTCGGAAGTCGGGACTTTTTTATTGGAAATTTCTTCCTCTTTAAGAACCCTTCTTTAAAATTTCTTAAATATTAACAGTTTTCGAGTTAATTGCAAAAAACGAAACTCATTATTTTTTCAATCTTCATTTGTTTATAACTTCTGCAATTGTTTATGTACGGGTTTGAAATTTTTGCACATTTTTCTAGACATCATTCCGAATCCAATGAGCCCTTATTCATATTTTTACGAGCTTTATCAAGAATTAACACGGCTTTGAACTTGTGAACTAGTCTATAAGATTTAAATAGGCTTTGAATTATATTATTTATGGTTTTAACATGTATGCAATAAAAAAGTTTCAAGTTATTTTTAAAGCTAGATATTTTCAATGTCTATTAGTATTTATTAAAGGCCATTACAGAACTAATCTCTTAAAACATTCTTGATAAATACTTTGATGAAAGGTTATAAAGAAAAAAGGCAAGTCATATTTCCATAAAACACTTTTTAAAAACTCGATTCATTATAACAAATGTGTTAGAAGTATTTCACGAGTTGTAATAATGCCTAATAGGCAATTGACAAAATGTACATTATATTGTTTCTTTCTTTGCCTCAGGAAATTATTTTTGGTTGTTTTAATAAGTTTTTAAATAATAGCTTTTACTTAAGGTACTTGTATAATGATAAGAGCGAATCTAGCGGAGAATTTGATAAATTAAAGCACGAGAGAGATAGAGTAAAAGGATTTGGCAACACTATTAAATACGATTGTCATAACTGATACTAATCTGCTACATTTAATCTGGCTATATTTCGTTCGTGCCGAGCCGAAATTTCCAATTTAAATATGCAATTAACGATGAGGTTTAACTGAAAATCTTCCTCTTTACATCGCGACATCGTACGACCGTCCCACTGATGACACAGCCCCACAAAAAAAAAGGTTTTTGATCTGAATGACTGACCATAGTATTCCTATGTATTTTTCGACGCTGAATCCGAATCCGAGGTCAAAAAAATTCGTATACCCCCAAACTTTTGCGCTACAGCCAAAAACAACCCCGAAAATGGGGTAAAACCGTCCTATACATCAGGATTCAATGAATGGATGTAAATGAATGGTGAAAAACATAGGAAGGGAAAATGTTTTATATTCAGCAGTCACTTACTTGAATATTGACTGGAAAACTACCCTTGTAATATGCTGAACACTCCCCCTGTACAAGCATAAAGTATATAAATGCCAATAAATCGCGAGAAATGTTAAAGTTTTTATAGTTTAGAATACAGTACATGAATCTTACGCGTGTCTCAAAACCACTCTTATAACAGGGTGGAAACCACCCTTTTATAAAAATAGACTGCGTGAATACCAATAGATTGTGGAAAATGGAGGAGTTTTCGATGTTTTAATTCCAGAATAGAATCTTTGGTGACCCTAGCCACCCTGTTATAAGAATAAATTGCATGAATACCAATAAATCGTGGGAAATGTTGGAGTTTTCATTGTATCAGTTCCAGAATAGATTCTTGAGTGACGTTGATCTACCCTATTCTCACTTGGTACCCAAAATCATCCCTAAAACACCACCCCTACATAATAAAATGTACATATGCCAGTTTTTCAATTTTTCTTCTCAGAATACCTTTTCTTCTCATTTTCAAATGATCTCACTGGCTCTCTTTTATGTTCTTCGTGCGTGTCTCTTTTCATAGACCAACAGTAGTCGGCCATCATGTGGACATCCCACCTTCCTTGATACCGCTTCTCCATCTCCGAAATATCCTGGTGAAAGCGTTCGCCTTGCTCTTCATTGTATTCACCCAAATTTTCTGGATGGCGGATAACTGTTGGTCCATAAAAAGAGACACACACGAAGAACACAATAGGGAGCTAATGAGAAGATCATTTGAAAATAAGAAAAAAGGTATTCTAGGACAAAAAGATTTAAAAATGTTCATATTCTTCAGTCAAGCTGCATTAACCTTTTCGTGCAATAAATGCAGCTTGACTGAAGAATACGAACATTTTTTTAATCTTTTTTTTCCTAGAATACCTTCTTTCTTATTTTCAAATGATCTTCTCATTAGCTCCCTATTGTGTTCTTCATGTGTGTCTCTTTTTATGGACCAACAGTTGTCCGCCATCCAGAAAATTTGGGTGAATACAATGAAGAGCAAGGCGAACGCTTTCACCAGGATATTTCGGAGATGGAGAAGCGGTATCAAGGAAGGTGGGATGTCCACATGATGGCCGACTACTGTTGGTCTATGAAAAGAGACACGCACGAAGAACATAAAAGAGAGCCAATGAGGAGATCATTTGAAAATGAGAAGAAAAGATATTCTGAGAAGAAAAATTGAAAAACTGGCATATGTACATTTTATTATGTAGGGGTGGTTTTTTAGGGATAATTTTGGGTACCAGGTGAGAATAGGGTAGATCAACGTCACCCAAGAATCTATTCTGGAACTGATACAATGAAAACTCCAACATTTCCCACGATTTATTGGTATTCATGCAATTTATTCTTAATATAAGGGTGGCTACCACCCTTTATAGAAGAGATTTTGGGTCACGAGTAAGCGAGGTGCCCTGGGAGTCACTCCAGATTCATGTTCTGTACTTAAACTATAAAAAAGTTATTTCCCGTGATTTATTGGCATTTGTGCTTTATTCTGTAATAAGGATGGTTTCCACCCTATTATATGGGTGGTTTTTGTACCGACTAAGAATAAGGTAGAACAGGGTCACCAAAGATTCTATTCTGGAATTAAAACATCGAAAACTCCTCCATTTCCCACAATCTATTGGTATTCACGCAGTCTATTTTTATATAAGGATGGTTTCCACCCTGTTATATGGGTGGTTTTGAGACACGCGTAAGATTCATGTACTGTATTCTAAACTATAAAAACTTTAACATTTCTCGCGATTTATTGGCATTTATATACTCTATGATTGTACAGGGGGAGTTTTCAGCATATTATAAGGGTAGTTTTCCAGTCAATATTCAAGTAAGTGACTGGTGAATATAAAACATTTTCCCTTCCCATGTTTTTCACCATTCATTTACATCCATTCATTGAATCCTGATGTATGGGACGGTTTTACCCCATTTTCGGGGTTGTTTTTGGCTGTAGCGCAAAAGTTTGGGGGTATACAAATTTTTTTGACCTCGGATTCGGATTCAGCGTCGAAAAATACTATGGTCAGTCATCCAGATCAAAAACTTTTTTTTTTGTGGGGCTGTGTGATTTTCGAAAAATATGTAAGTGTCAAGATCGCATGTTTTTGTAATTTTTTCCTCTCCGAAATGCCAGCTGTTTTTTACTATTTTTCGCAGATATCTCCGAAACGGTAAGAGCTAGCTCAAAATAAAAAATTAGATCGGACAGGTATTTTTCACTGCGAATCTTTTGCGACCCATCAGAATTCTGATTTTTCTTTTCGTTACAGAGATTTTAACTGAAATGTCGGCGATGTAGGGCAGGAAATCGGAAATTTTGTTCTTCATAAGTTGACAACTTCTTAATCTTGACTCCTACGCCAAAAAACTACTCTAGCTAATTTAAATAGAAGTAAATTTGCTGAAACTCTTTTTTTTTATTCCGACAAAAATTAGGGAATTAGAGGGGGCGGAAATTGGTACTTTTTTTTTTGGAAAAAAATCGTTTTCATATACGATGTCCACTTAATATCATGTATTACCTAGATGCTTCATTAATCTCGGCCCTTCAAAACAAAGATTTATGACAAAATTATTTTTTTAAGATTTACATGCATTTTCTAGGAAAACGTGAAATTTTCTCCATTTATCGGTTTTTCCGAAAAATTTGTAGGCAACAAATGTAAAGAGCATTTATACTAGTTATTAATTTTATACTACTTAAAAATTTAGATATTCGCGCCATCTTCTTAATATGCAACGTTGCCAATGAATTTCAACAGCTGTTTTATTTACACAAATGTAGGACTTAAAATTGACTAAAGTTCTAATAACTTTTATGCTAGACGGACGATTTTTTCAGGATTTTAACAGAATGTTAATAAGAAAGTACTTAATGAAATTAAAAGAAATTAGTTTTATGTTAATCAGCTTATATTTTAAACGAGTCTAAATCAAGCTGTGTAATTTTTAGAACTGATAGATCAGGTGTCATATTACCAGATCAACTCTCAAAAGAAGTACAAATCTTAAATGCAAATTCCACAAAATTACTATTTGTAACTCTGGACAGCAATATGAAATGGTTTTTGCATATAGATGAAACCATTAATAAACTTAACAAATCATGTTACGCGCTTAGCATATTATCACATCTGTTTGACACATCAACACTTAAAATATTTTACTATGCAAATTTTTACTCTATCGCTAAATATGCAATTGAAGTTTGGGGTGGTTCCTCTGACCTTTACCAGGATTATATATATACTCATGTTTGCTGTATTTAAAGGCGGCTACAGACATAACTGCATACTTGAACGGTATGCATGCGCAAGTTTATTGTACAAGTATACTGGAATGTGGTTTTATAACACTTGCACAAGTATTGTGATTGTACAAGTGACATGAGACTTGAGGAAATTCTATATTGTATACTTGTACATGTTGGGTTTGCGTAAGTTTACTTGAGCGTGTGTATGGCAGGTCGGCAGACTTGTGTAAACAGGTAGTAGTTTTGGTGACCCTGTGCGATGACGAGTGATTTGAGAAAAGGGAATCGCGAAATTCTCGAAGAATTTATATCAATATATGAAAGTGAGCCATGTCTTTGGCTTATAAAATCGAAAGATTACCATGATAAGGTGAAAACAGAAGTGCCATACAGTAAATTGGTAGATGAACTAAAAGAAATAGAGCCAAATGCCGATCGGGAGAAAGTGGTAAAAAAATCTTTATTCGCGCTTAACTGTCACTGCACAACTGCTCAAGTATACTTTTGCGTGTGGCGGCGACACAGATTTCAGTATACTTGTACAATAAACTTGTGCATGCATACCGTTCAAGTATGCAGTTACGTAGCCGCCTTAAAAAATTATCAAGCTGAATTTAATATTTTCAAACTTTGACCACGATACAAGACATAAAAACAGTTATGCATTTCCTATACATCGTCTAGCTATTACTGAGAAAGGACCTTTTTACTCAGCAATTAAATTTTTTAACCTACTTCCTATTTCTCTTAAAGACATTACTTCTCCAAAGGTCTTCAAAAAACAAGCTTTTCAATACATTTGCAATATGGAACCATATTCTTTTCAAGAATTCTTGGCTTCTAATATTTATAGTTTTAGGTTTTAACCATTGAGTAAGTTGTAATGTAAAAATATACTTTAAATGTTTTTTACAATAAGTGTTCACTTGTGCAGTTATTTTTTTTAATTTTAGTTTGTGGTATCTAAAATGACCTGTTTTATACATATGTATTTTGTAGCATGTCTAATGAAATGGAATAAATCTATTTATCTACCTATCTATCTAATGTTCTGTTAGTTTTTGAAGCATATTTCTAAAAAGTTGTGGTATTAAGAGCAAAAATTAACTCAAGCTGAGCTCCACTTTGTCAAATAAGGCCTCTTTGCCTATAAAAGTCAAAGTTTCCGAATCGATTACTCCGAAACTAAATTTTATTTTTATTGAAAATTCAAGTGTAAAATCACTTTAGTTATTAGTATACCAAATTATATTTAAAACTGTAAAAGTTCATTTTAGTATACAAGTACCTTAAGATATAATACATTTTGTTCTGTTTACTTCTTTATATTTTTCAAAGTTTCTGTATAGTATAGTTACATACTTTCCTGTTTATATTGCCAAGCTAGGAATTTTTTTTTTTATTTCTTAAGGTCATGCATGTTATTTTAATTTAAGATATAATTACTTTTATGTTTTTGTTTTACCTTTTTGTAAGTATATTTGTTTGCAGAAAGAAAATAAATGTTTTAATTTAAAAAATTATAATTTATTACAATGGAAATACCTATATTATAGTTATTAGTTATTACGCATAAATGTGTAAAAATATCTTTTACCCAAGCATTCCCACAATGTGCATCCTACATCTTTAAAACGGCTTAAAAAATTTAATTATCTAAATAGTAAGTAAGAAATAAGCTAATTTCAGACTAACAAATAATGCTGTAATGTATCTTGTCATTCAAATTGAAATATTATTTTAATTTCTTAATTTTGCAAACAATAATAATAATAATACTCTTTATTCAGTAGGAACATGAAAGGGCGAAATTCAGCTTAGTACAGCACAGACGCTGTAAAAGCTGTTCTTCCACTTAACCCAAAAAAAAAAGAGGCAACACATATTAAAAATGGAAATATACATAACAATATAAATACAATTTATGTATATATATAAAAAATATATATCTATACACATTTATACACACTTAACTACATAACAAAAATACACTCGCAATTTTCTTTTCTCCTTTCCCAAAGTGGCAACATTTTATGATAGGCAAATTCGTTTGAAATTTTGAGGAAGAGAAGAAACAGAGAGAGACTTAACTGCAATGTAGCTTACGCCTGTTTTTCATGTTTAACCACTTGGCCTCTGGTAATTTGTGACTGACTGGCTCACATTTTCTGATTCCATATACAAATCTCAAACAATAATTCTGTATTTTCTGTATGCGTTGAGAAGAAATTGCTGTGAGACAGGGCCCATAAACAGTATCACAATAGTTAAAAACATAAAGGACTAGAGAATCACATAAAAGTAGTTTAAGCTGTTGATTAAGAATATGTCTGGAATTATAAAGTAATTTTAATCTGCATATGGCTTTTTTAATACAGTTCGAAACATGTTCTTGAAATCTGAGGTCGGTATCAAGTATTAGTCCTAAATTTTTTATACTGTTTTTTATAGGTCCCAAGCAGCATTCAAAGTGATGGGAATTGGCATCTGAGGCATCGGAACTTTAATATAGTAGGAATGACATAACTGTTACTAATTTTGCGACTTCAGGGTAATATTCACTTTGTGGTATGCATTTTTAGTGACAATTAAGTGACAATTCTACTGAATTTAGGCACTGTATAGTTATAACACTTTCAAGTAACTGCTGGAGAATCTGCAACATCGCGGATACTACTCTGCATTACTTTGAAGCATCCTCAACTGCAAAGTGAAAATTGGTAGTAATGCCGACTGCACAGCTTTACCAAAGGACTAGAGAAAGTAGTCTAACTTATTATTGACATCTCGAGTAAAAATGAGGTTATTTCTACGAACATAGGGGCTTTGAAGTTATCTTTACTACTCCCCACTAATTGAAAATGACTTAAAAATTACATAAACCTTGAAAATCTACTATAGAGTAATATTAACTTTTAAGACAATTTATATAATTATTGGCATTGAATAAAATGGCGGCATCTGAAATGCTCAGTGAAAGCGAAATAAAGTTTATCAGCACTCATCCACATTTTATAGAAAACTGAAGAAACAGTTAAACAGTAGTAGAAAAATAGTGATTCTTCAGAATATGATGCAAACATGAAAGATTATTTCGCCACAGCAAAACCATCATCTTTGGCAATAAGTGCAAAAGTGCTCCCATCAACACAAGAAGAGTAATCGAAAACTATAAGTTATAGTGATTAATGATACTGTGTACTGCTCGAAAATTACAACTTGTCTTTAACACACAGATTGACCCATAGTTCAGTTAGTGATCCACTGAGCATATTAAATGAATTTGCCGATTAAAAACTCCAAATTTAATAAATATTGTGTCGATGGGGAACGGACAATGTCGGTATAACGGCATAAGACATTATTTATGTACAATAAATTGAATTGAATGAAATTAAATGTAAACTGATCACTAAATAAATATGAAAACTCTTATGTATTTTTTCCATTATTACACACCTTACGTTAATAAATATATTTATCCAACACTTTCATATAAAGTGATCTTTATTGATAAGACTTTGAAGGTATAAAGTGACCCACTAGTGAGATAAAGTAGTAAGCTAAAGTGAGGTAAAGTGATTTAGTCACTAAAGAGTAATTTTAATATAAAATAAAGTCCAAGGAATTTATTTATTGTCTCCATTATATGGAAAATTAACAAAACAAAGAATCCATGCACTAACACTTATTTATATTTATGTTAACATTTATTGTCATCATATTCGATTTTTCACAAAGAAAACTGCTCTTCTGTACACAATTTTTCTCTATACTAGTAACGACGTCTGTATTGCCTGACTCGTTGTGCTGCTCTCCCTGAATTTTTTTAGCAATAACAATCTTGTTGAGACTGAATCTTCCAAATAACCCTCCGCCACGGTGGATGATTTCCACACACCGTGACGTTTAAGGGTGGTAATGTCACCCCCAGCATTGGCCAAAAGAGTTGATGAGGAACGGCGCATGCTATAATAATAATAATAATAATAATAATACTTTATTAACCATGTCGATACAATACAGTATATATGGCAAGTCAACAATATGAATAATTTGTATATAACATTACTTATAGACAATCGACAAACATAGTCACATCATAAAAAAAAAAAATATATAAAAACAAAATACATGTACTACATGTACAGAATTAAAATAAGAAGTAGTTAAGTAAAGTAGAGTAGAGTTCACCGTTGTAAAAACTCTTTTACACTATAATACTCTCCCTTGATTAGTATCTGTTTTATTGCCTTTTTGTACTTGTCATAATTTTCAATATTTTTTATTTCCTCAGGTAAATTATTGTAAAAAGATATACAGTTATATTTTGGTGATCGCTTAAAACAGGTCGTTAAATGTCTTGGAATACTTAAAAAGTTGCCGTGTCTAGTATTATAATCATGATTAGTATTTAACGTCTCAAATAAGTTCATATTTTTCTTCACATACATTAGACATTTTAATATGTATATACAAGGTGCAGTTAATACTTTCTTTTTCCTGAAAGTATTTTTACAGCTTTCTCTATAACTCAGCTTAAAAATTAATCTAATAATTCTTTTCTGACATAGAAAAACTCTATCAAGTTGTGTAGAACTTCCCCAGCAAAGAATGTTGTGCGCTATATGTGAATATGCAAGAGCATAATACATATTTAATAGGCATTCTTCATTCAATGTATTTTTCATTTGCATAATAGCAAAATATGCTTTGTTTAACTGTTTACAAACATGTTCTACATGGGTGTCAAATGTTAGTTTAGAATCGATATACGTACCAAGAAGTTTGGTACACTGAGTTAATGTTATGTCACTACATTGTGTTGTATTGTCAGGTAATGGTTTTTGAATATAAAAATTTATAAAAACTGTCTTTGACTCATTTAAAATTAATTTATCTCTTTGAGACCAGATATAAACTTCTTCTAGGGTATTTCTTACTTGTTCTTGGAGCTCCTCAAGTGTATCAGAAGCTATGGTGACTGTGAAGTCATCTGCAAACATAGTAAGGTGACCATTCGTTATTTGCTCAGGTAAATTATTAATATATATCATGAACAATAAAGGTCCCAAGACAGATCCTTGAGGAACTCCAAGTACTAGTTCTTGTACTTCTGACAGATCCTCCCCTAGTTTTACCCTCAAAGTTCTGCCTTCCATGTAGGACATTATCCAATTTAAAATGCTACCCCTAATCCCCATGCTGTAAAGTTTATGCTTTAGCAGGTCTTTATTTATGGTATCAAAGGCTTTCGATAAATCAAATTGTAAAGAAACAAGATATCTACCTTTATCTAGATTTACGTACACATAGTCTAGCAAATGACACGTTGCTGTTTCTGTGGATCTATTTTCACGGAAACCATGTTGAGCTACAGTTAATATATTATTTTTCTCCGCAAACAAGTTTATTCTATTATATATAGTTCTTTCGAATATTTTTGCAATGGCGCTTAAAATAGAGATTTGTCTATAATTTTCAAGTTCATCAGTTGGACCCTTTTTATGGAGAGGTGTTATCAATGCCTGTTTGAGTATGTCCGGAAAGTATCCCTCATTTATTGACAGATTGAATAAAAAAGTAAGATGCTCAATAATGTTATCTTTAACCTGTTTCAGTAAGTTCGCAGTTAGGCCGTCAAAACCAACAGACTTTTTATTTTTTAAGTTCATAATTATTCTATTTATTTCATCTGCCGAAATTGGTTCAATATAAATTGATTGTTCATTTTGTGGTGATATTGTACAGGGGAGAGAAAGATTTGAGCCAAAATGTTGGTATAACATTTGGGATGCATTTGTTGAGAAAAAATCAGCAAACATATCAAGTACTTCTCTTTTATCTGATACGGTTTTGTCTTGATATTTAAGACTGATGTCTTTATTTGTTTGGGGTTTCCGACCTAATTTAGAATTTACAATACTCCATGACGTTTTTGATTTATTGGTAGAGTTGTTTATTTTTCTGGTATAATAATTTTGTTTAGCATTTCTTATATTTTCTTTGTACTTACTTTTTTCTTCAATATATATTTTTTTAGTTTCTACAGTAGGGTTCTGCGTCCATAGCCAATACAGATTTTTTATGTGGTTACTTTGTTTTACTATGGCTTGAGTGAGCCATTCTTTATTGTTTAATTTTTTATTTGTATAAACGGTTATTTTTTTAATGGGGCAACTGACATTATAGCACCATATCATAGTCTCCACAAAAAAACTGAAAGCCGCATTCGTGTCTAGTAAATACATGTCTTGCCAGTTTGTCCTACCCAATTCAAATTTAAAATGTGTTATATTATCTTCATTAATGATTCGTTTATTGAATATTACAGTTTCATTAGTGTTAAGTACTGGCTCATTGATGTTTATGCTCAGCATATGTGCGAGATGATCAGCAATGTTTGGATTAAGTAATTCACATTTTAAATTATTCTTAGGAAGATTTGAAACCATGTAGTCAATAGCGCTAAAACTTGTATGTCCGTAAACATTAGTAAATACGCGAGTATAATCACTAGTAGTAATGTTCAATTCAAATGACTCAAAGACATCTAATAGTACATTCGTATCATGACATCTTTGCTTCATGTCAATATTAAAATCGCCACACAGTATTACATTATCTGACAAATTGTAAGCAATGTTTAGAGCGTTTGTTAAGTTACTGAAAAATGTATATACATTTCCACTTGGCGGCCTATAAGCTGAAATAATAATGATCTTTTTTTTGTCTATATGAACACAAACAGCACATATTTCAATATGACATTCAACGGATTGTTGTTTTATTAACGTGACTTCATTTACTTTTAATTTTTTTTCAACTATTATTAGAGAACCACCATGAATATGATTTGTTCTCGAAAAATATGAACTTATTATATGATTTGAAAATTGTATGTTCGTTAAATTATCAGACATTACAAAGTGTTCAGATAAGCACATGACATTTATATTTAAATCTGCTAATAATGCATCGATTTCATCTAGTTTACTAACCAGTCCTTGTACATTGACATGAAATATTTTAAACGTAAAATCAACATTATCAATATTACTACAAGTTGCAATACTATTTTTTAAATTATTCTGAAATTTGTTCACGAAAAAATTTATATTTTTTTATAAGAGCATCCTTCGGGCAGTTATCAGTATTATATGCTTCATCCAATAAGTCATAGTCGAATCCTATTTTGAAGGCTTCTGTTTTACTGTTTTTCCATTTGGGAAGCATTTCGATTATACAATTATTCTGGGGAAAAATTAAATCAATATGCTGCTTCATCCCTTGTAAGCCAGTACCAGGTGTTACGCGACCAACATATATCCACGTTTTTCTACATACTGCTGTAAGGTTAGATTTACTTTTATTTCCAGTCCCAAAAACTGCATTTTGTTTTTTTGGCCAGTATACAAATCTGCATCTGGCAGTTGCAAATAATCAGCTACAATTCTTGGAATTTTTTAGAGCTTATTTAATCCAACGCATTGGACAGTGCACTTTCCCTTTTTAAAATTTGTGAGACACATTTTGCGGTCTTAAAGACATATTTCCTAATCGAATCAAGTGGGTTCACCGAAAATTCTTCATTTAAAACTGTGAAACTTCTTGATTTATTCGTCTTGGTATCTGATATGGATATATATAGATATTATTCTTTATCTCATATCTTCGACGCTTAAGAAGGTCAGTTCACCGCAACGGCAGGCACCACAAACTCCCAATATCAATGCAACCTAAAAAACCCAAACATTTAAATAGGTACATAAATGCAAGATCATAATAAACACCTACCTCTGACATAAGATGCTCACCGTCAGGGGCATCCATCAAATATTGTTCGATATGTGCTCTTTCCAAATAATATCATAATAAAAAGTACTTGTAAAAGTATATTAATAGTTATTTTTAATCCACATATTCCCATCGCACACAGTGACAGTGACACTTTAACAGTTATTACCGCGTTGCCAATTAAAAAAAAAAATTGCCTATATCGATTCTGCCAATTCTACCAACATGAAAATAAGTTGGTAGCAACAGTTACTAAGATTTTATAGTGTCATTGGTCCCAAATGCTACATCTAGGTAAATATAACTACACAGTGAAATTGTTGTAGTTCCTGTCACCACTTTTAAAGTAACAACAACTATAACGTTGGTGGCATCTGCTACTTTATAGTAAATGTAACTTGTAGGGAAATAATTTTGGTTTTTGCAACCTCTAAGTTACTGCAATTAAAATCGTCATTTTTCTGTTGTTGTATGAAGACGCCATATTGACACAGATAAAAATATAATTCAATAAAAAATTTCTTTTTATTATAGTCATTTACAAATATGTTTTCTAAATAGATTATTACTTTATAATATATAAAATTTAAAAAAAAAACATTTTCCATAAAAAATTTTGCAGTTTTGCTTGTAATTTTTGCAAAAAATTTTTTTTCTGAAAAAACCATTTTCTCGAGGGGGCGTCTTTTTTATCTAAGCATCATGATAACATTTTACAGAAAACAAGTGGTGGTTTTAATATCCACACCCAGGGTAAATGCAAAACATCATGATTTATAATATATGCTTATGCATGTTGTATATAATCACCTTAACTTGGACCTTAACTTGGACCTTGGACATATTATGTGCTGCAACTCAGTAAGTCATTAATTTGCTATTCGAATAACAGAAAGCCAATTATATAGTTTGCGCTCTCATTTCGGTCAGCTGAGCTGTTCCAAAAGTTAGTCACATCCCGTTTACGTAATAACCTAGTCTTCAACACGGTAATGGTAGAAGTACCGGAATAGTAATTTGCTACGTAATTATTATTCCCCATTTTGGTGAATACTTGGTAGAAGGATGGTTCCCATTACGTAACAGTCCTTAGTTGCGGAAACCTTTAAAGTTCCCCTAATGGCAACTATTACGTAGAAACTACTAAAATTGCTGCTTGGGCAATGATATCCATCGGGAATATATATCCTACAGATGGTGTTGATTATACTGTTTTTCTAGGTTTGGTAGGTTATATCTATACGTTGATAGTGGTGATTGATTTGTTGGAATTTTCAGCAGACAGATGAGATAGTTTTTCAAAAAAGAAAACTGGAGTCAACATACATCTTCTTTTATTATGGATAAGTGAGTATACATATTACATAACATTAGAATTACTTGATGTAGCTTTCCCACATTTGATTAATAATTTTTGTTATGTTTACAAAACACGTGAAAAATTTTCAAACATTACTCTTTTAACAATATCATGCCATTGAAAATTTATGACCATTACCCTCTATTTTTTTGAGATGTTAGTTACCAAAATTCCAATATGAGGGTATAATATGCACGAATATACAAGTAGGTACTTTAAGTTAGACCCTCCAAGTGTTGTTTTTGCGGTGTTTTTTTTTACTTCGGATTTTACAATGGCCGGATCTACACTTGTTGTGTATTGTATATTAAATTAAATTCTTTATTACCCGTTATGTGACACATTACATGCATATTTGGTAAGTCAAAACTAAGACAAAAGTAGTAAATATGGGTAACATATTATAAGTATAGGTCATATAAATTGTAAATATTATAAAAAGGTACAACACGGACAGTACGAATGTATGTAAAAGGTACAAAATATATTAAAATCACAATATGTGATATGCATATTAAACAATTCCTAATTGTCTGAAATTTTGTTGCATAACATTAAAACAAATATTCTGAATTGTACTGCTTTGAACCTGTAATATAGACTACCTATTAGGTTTAAATGGACATGTTCACGTTTTCTTAAATTTTAAGGATGTAGGTCCTCGAGAATAAAAATGTGGTTTGTTTTCTTAATATTTCATACTATCAGGTCGAAAAATAAATAAATCCGGAAATATTATGTAAGAAAACTTGTTTCAGTTGTAAACGAGGAAATCCAATGGGAAATAGGAACTACCATAACAGGATTGGTATGATCTTTTGCTAATCGAGAAGAGGAAGAAGATGATAATTAAAAGCAAAGGAGAACAGAAATAAGACCAGGAGAAGATATATATGTTGGAATATGAAATGTATTTTATTACGTTCAGAGAACTGCATTTTGATGATTTTTAATGTTAACGTATTGAATAAATTTTAATTTTTTCTTAGTAACTTGGACTAATGGACTCAGTTCTTAAGAATAGAAGACTTCATAGAAATGTACCGGTTTTCATTTTTTTAGAAGGGGCAAATTTAAAAACCACGTTATATTTATTTAATCAAAATTTCATTTAGGCGTTCCCAAATATGTCGGTTGACAATTCTAATCAAGCAGTATGTGTTACGTGATGCATGTGGTTGTTAACGTACATGGGTAATATGTAAAAGAAGTTTTGAATATAAATATGCATATGATATATCTGATATATCAGTGAGAACCTAAAGATGGCATATGTAATTCTGTCGAAACATTGTTTAAGCAACCATGTCCCCTGCTCCAGGAGTAAACTGCTATATAGGAGCTTCCTAGGTAGTGCATAGTGCAATGCAGGTCTGACTTTCAAAAGTAATCTGGACGATTCAGTTATTTAAGCATAGACCGATGTAATGCCAATGTACATCATTTGTGTGACCAACGACATTTCACTGTGGGCGAACCTTATTAAACATTATGTGATAGTACATAAGTCCAGCATTGGTAGTCAATCGTTACTTCTTCAAAAAGTACAGAACAATGGCATCTCGCCTGAAGAGGACCATTAAGTTTGATGGGTTTAAGTCGGAATTAAACGTCGGGCCGCTTAAGTCTTAAAAATAGTGGCCGCTGGTGCATTTTGATTCTGGAGATGCTTTGGAAGCCAACATTGTACCAACGTTTCGTTTTCCGGCAAGGGGTTACTCCCCGACAGCGGCCCAATGTAAATGTGTTTGTTGGGTATATTACATATTGCAACAGATTAATTTTGAAATAATCAACGGTCAATTGCCATTTTATCGTTGCTGGGCCATCAAAGCATATTTATCATCGCCCTATAGTTACTTATAAGACAGAGGGCCAGCATCATTACACAATTTATTAAAAAAATGTAAGGATTTAATCAGTAAACCACTCGCTTTCCTAATTAATAGGTCATTAAATGAAGGTATCTTCCCGAGTAAACTGAAATTAGCCAAAATAATACCCACCTACAAATCTGGTAATAAGAGTAAATTGGAAAACTATAGACCCATCTCTATTTTAAGTCCTTTTGCTAAAATTTTTGAAAAAATTGTTGCGATAAGGATAATAACATTTTTTGATAAATATAAATTATTTAATGGAAAACAGTTTGGGTTTCGTAAGGGTGTATCTACAACAACAGCCATTTTAAATTTTCTAAATCTACTCTATAAGAACTTAGATCAACACCATAAATGCGTTGGCATCTTTTTGGATCTAAGCAAAGCTTTTGATTTGGTGAACCATGAAATACTTATAAATAAGTTAGAATACTACGGTATTAGAGGTAAGACGTTAGAGTGGTGTAAAAGTTACTTAAATAACAGAAGGCATTATGTATATGTGAACAACTGCAAGTCTGATCATTTGGAAACCAAGACAGGTGTGCCCCAAGGTTCTATCCTTGGACCACTTCTATATATAATATATGTAAATGATTTCAGTTTTAATAACTCTGTAATGTATGCTGATGATACATCTCTTTTAATCTGTCAACCCAAAGTAGAGGAAGTAACTAGAAATGCTAACATACAACTGCAAGAAGCTCATGACTGGTACAAAAGTAACAAATTAGTATTGAATATAAAAAAATCTAGCTTTCTTAGATTCAATGTTTCTAATAAGAAAGTTGACAATAGTCTGTTAATAAAAACGGAGGCTGTATCATTGGAACAAAAGAATAATATAAAATTTCTGGGGTTATGGGTATCGAATGACTGTTCTTGGCATTCTCATGTTGAATCTGTGTGCAACAAGGTTGCTTCAGTGTGTTACTGTATAAATCAACTACGTAAACTTGTAGAGCAGCCTGTACTCTTAATGTATTATTATGCCCACTTCCACTCTGTGATCTCATACAGTGTTATTGCCTGGGGTGGATCGCCTGAAAGCGAGAGAGTATTTAAAATGCAAAAAAGAGCAATCAGACACATTGTAGGAGTGAATCCAAGAACCAGCTGCAAACCGCTCTTTATGGAGTTAGGCATTCTAACGTTACCTTGCATATACATACTACAGTTATTAACATATGCAAAAGCTGAATTTAATAGGCTTAATCAATTAAGTATGAATCACAATTATAATACAAGAAATAATCTAATATTAGAAGTTCCCCAACATAATCTATCTCTATTTGAAAAATCTATCTATTGCTATCAAAGTATATATCAAGTTGCCTAATGGCTATAAAAATTTAAATGATAAAGTATTTAAACAACAAATAAAAAGATTATTGACTGAAAAATGTTATTATGCAATTGGTGAATTTTTAAATGACAATCTGTAAGATTTTCACCACTACTTTGTATTAATGTTGAAGATATATATGTGTGTGTGTGTATATATATATATGTGTGTATATATGTATATATTATAGTTTGTGAATATTATAATTTGTTATTTTTTCTCTCTGTATTATGTTAATGTTATTTGTAATGACGTACCATATACACATTTTTTGTGTCAGAAATGGCCAATAAAGATTATTATTATTATTATTATTATTATTATTATTATTATTACATGACAAGCGACAGTTGCCCGGCAATAAATGCATTGGCCCGGCACACTTTGCCGGACTTGCTTTGTTTACTGGGTTTTTTTGTAAATTACTAATGATATTTGATACTAAACGTTTATTAAACATTTAAATACTTTCTATATTTTGGAATAAATAGCTATATTATTCTAAGATATGGCAGCTTATTTGTGCAGGTATCCAGTTCCTTTAATAAAATTAGAATAAAATGAAAAATTAACGATAATGAATACTTAATGATCACCATAAAAAAAAATGAAAGAAAAAATGTGAGGGATGGCAATAATATTTCGCATGCAGTTTATAAATCTAGCTGTCTAGGAACAAAAATATAAAAAATATATAATATTAAAATATAGAATAATTTATGAATCATAAAGCGTCCAGCAAGATGTTGCCAAAAAGAAGAATAAATAAAGTACGATAAACACGCAGGAAAATTTTGGGTACCTTTACCGATCTTTACCAGGGCAATAACTACATATGTAACATAGATAAAATATATATATTATATAGATGGTTATCTCCCTGTTAATAATTCTATGACAGTTTGCATGCAGCGCTTTGTGGGTGGTACCGTACTAAATTAATAGCGGGAAACTTTGGAAACCTTAATATCCTTAAATTTCACTTTGTATTTTATAATAATAAAAAAAAACACTTACTGTGTAATATATTTTATTAGCTAACTAATACATACATGAAAATAAATTATTCTTTGTATTTTTTATATTTTACAAACCTGTTACACTCCATTAATCTAATTTTGTTATAAAAAAGTTTAGGTTTATGTGCATCTAGTCCTTTTAAGGAATTGTTTACATTTTTAGTAAATACATGTATATAAAAATCTAAGAAATAATTAATAAATATTTCAGATATATTATGTTTGGTACAAGTGAAATATTGAAAATCTTCTATGTTAAAAAGTAAATAAAACCCTTTAAAGTATGGATCCAATTTTTAATCGAAGGGGGAACTGATTGTTTATTTTCTTTATGGAATTTTATATTTCGTAACACTTTGACTGCTTCATACCAAAATTCAATGCGATCCGAGTTTTCTTTCACAGCACTTCTTATTTATTTCCCTTTTAATTGACACTATCAAATAATTTGTCTATAAATAATTAGAAGAAAATCTGCAGTGCCCTCGGCCTCCAGTAAATCTTTCAGTCCTGAAATTAATTGTAACAAATTAATATACTGTGTACTTTTTTATTTTTTAAGCGATGACCATATGTTGGGCACATTAAATTGTAGACATTTTTAAAGGCTTTAAACACGTATGCAGAGTGATTTAAAAAATATATATTATAGATTATGTTTTTTTATATTAGATTACTATTTCTGCTGTTTATGACTATAACGTTGCAAAAATGCCCTACATTATTTTAAAAGATAAATTTTATTCTACGAAAAATTGCACGACTAGCTCATTCATTATAAGGTGCTAAAATAAACTTATAATTAATAACAAAAATATATTACAAAATACCACAAAGAGCAATTTACATCAGGGTGTGGACGAAAAGATAAATATCGCTTTTATCATGAAGAGACAAATACACAATAAATTAACATAATTGCAAAAGATACACAAATTATACAAAATCTTGATTATGGCAATAAGATAAACAAAGCATACTAAAAACTTAATGTCGGCCGACTCGAACTAAGCTTAATTTAATTAGTGACTCTACTAAAATTTAAAACAGAAATATACTAAATCTTTCATGGAGACATTAAAATATGAACAATACTCAACTAAAACAGCTGTACGCCGTTTAAAAATTAATATTTAAAAACTGCGAAAGCAAGGTACAAAAATACGTTAAATCTACAACAAAAGGTAGATAGTTTATCAACAAAAGTACCGACGCAAACGCGCACTCACAAAAATTGATATGGTGGTTTTTCTGGTGAACTTATCACTTCTCTGGGAGGACGAGAACATAATAAAGTTTTACTTACAATAAGGCTTCACAGGAACTGGAACACTGATTTAACACTTCTTATTAAATAAGACAGATTATTGTTAAACAGCAATCAGGAACTCCAAAATAGAGCTGGAAAGACTCTTATCGGCAATTTGTAGATTCACATGGCCCTAAGCCAATTGCCGTTGTCCATACTCTTATTATTAATTTCACTTAGAAATGATCATAATGTGGGCCATTTAACACATAACTTATAATTACTATGCCCTCAGTTACTCAAATCTGTCCACACAGTATGGCTCAAAACTAACAAAAATACTACTTAAACAAATTAAGTGACCGGCTTACGCCGGTCACAGCCCCGGAATCAAATATGGTCGCCTGTCTTCTCAATATTTATTCAGTTCCCCCCATAGATAAAATATATATATTATTATATAGATGGTTATCTCCCTGTTAATAATTCTATGACAGTTTGCAGGCAGCGCTTTGTGGGTGGTACCGTACTAAATTAATCGCGGGATACTTTGAAAACCTTATATCCTTAAATTTCACTTTGTATTTTATAATATCAAAAAAAAAAAACAACACTTACTGTGTAATATATTTTATTAGCTAACTAACTAATACATACATGAAAATAAATTATTTTTTGTGTTTTTTATATTTTACAAACCTATTACACTCCATTAATCTAATTTTGTTATAAAAAAGTTTAGGTTTATGTGCATCTAGTCCTTTTAAGGAATTGTTTACATTTTTAGTAAATACATGTATATAAAAATCTAAGAAATAATTAATAAATATTTCAGATATATTATGTTCGGTACAAGTGAAATATTGAAAATCTTCTATGTTAAAAAGTAAATAAAACCCTTTAAAGTATGGATCCAATTTTTAATCGAAGGGGGAACTGATTGTTTATTTTCTTTATGGAATTTTATATTTCGTAACACTTTGACTGCTTCGTAACAAAATTCAATGCGATCCGAGTTTTCTTTCACAGCACTTCTTATTTATTTCCTTTTTAATTGACACTATCAAATAATTTGTCTGTATATAAATATAAGAAAATCTGCAGTGCCCTCGGCCTCCGGTAAATCTTTCAGTCCTGAAATTAATTGTAACAAATTAATATACTGTGTACTTTCTTATTTTTTAAGCGATGACCATGATGGCACATTAAATTGCAGACATTTTTAAGGGCTTTAAACACGCATGCTGAGTGATTTAAAAAATATATATTATGGATTATGTTTTTTATATTACTCTTTCTGCCGTTTATGACAACTCCGAAGTTCAACTATTGCCTATGCTAGAAGATTACTACAAAAATATAACCTTACCTATTCATCTAAACATGGGAATCGATGCATTACAGTTTGTTTATATGCATTATAACAAGAAGAAACACAAAACTTAAACACCATTATAGAAGATATTTTATTTTTTTAGCAATGAACACCAATGTAACCCCGAGAGTAAAACACTTACGAGAAATGTAAATAATGTCAACCTGTCAACATAGAACAAATATCAAAATCAAATTCGAAACCGCGAAAGCGATTGAAGCGACAAGTGCGTGGTACCCGGTACTAAACACTGTTTGACCTTCGCCGCGTGACCAATCAAATTCAAATATTCATATATCGGTATCTTGCGTTCACCGCGTAACAGAGCGCGGTAACCAAATTCCGGAAGGAGCCAGGGCTGGCGTCAGGCGGAAGACTAAAGTAGCGGTAAGAAGTGTAAATAATAAACTGACTATAAAAGGCAATTTCTGGTACAATATACTAATTTAATTAATAGTGATAGACCCCGAAAAATGAGCACGTTACATGACAACTCCGAAGTTCAACTATTGCCTATGCTAGAAGATTACTACAAAAATATAACCTTACCTCTTCATCTAAATATGGGAATCGATGCATTACAGTTTGTTTATATGCATTATAACAAGAAGAAACACAAAACTTAAACACCATTATAGAAGATATTTTATTTTTTTAGCAATGAACACCAATGTAACACCGAGAGTAAAACACTTGCAAGAAATGTAAATAATGTCAACCTGTCAACATAGAACAAATGTCAAAATCAAATTCGAATTCCGAAACCGGGAAAGCGATTGAAGCTACAAGGCCGTGGTACCCGGTACTAAACACTGTTTGACCTTCACCGTATAAGATAAATATCTATATAATAATATATATATTTTTTCTATGATATGTAAGTTCTAATAAGTATATGGTAGTAATCAAAATGAAAAAGTAACGATTACTTCTGTAAATTGAGTAATCGGTACTTTCGGTTCTACTGAGTAACGATGGCAAGTAACAAATACTTAGGACTTATCCATCACTGGTCTCTGAATCACAGTGTGGATCAGTTGTTAACAGTGGTTTCTAATACCGGTTATTAAACCACTAGTTCGTGAAATATCGCCCTTAGTTCTTGCACTAACGTGAAATTAGCAACGTGTTGTTGATAGTTGCAGTAATTCGTGTTATTGTGCTTTGTTTTGGAAAATGGAAATCCAAGAAATAATATGCAGGCTTTGTTTAAAAATATGCGATAACTTTAAAGCTATAGAGGGAGATATAAAAGACGTGTTGGATATAGTTCTGCCAAAAATGGTAAATGTTGAAAATAACGTTCAATTGTTACAGATGTTATGAGTAAATTTGATCAGTTGAATTTTCTTTTAGGATTTACCTACAATACAAAAACCCGTGATATGTGCCCACTGTACGATAATGCTTATAAAATGTTTTAATTTTAAAGCAGTATGTGTCTATACACACGATTATTTAGTTCCATTCATTAACAACAAGGATGTCAAACTGGATCTGAAAAATGTGTATCTGAGGAAAAATGAGAACGGTACTGTTGTTCTAGAAGATCAAGATATATGTGGATTTTGTATGAATCCAGTGAAAATTCGTTCTGCTGTATACCTTGACGTTGAAGAGGGAAATGTTATGTTGAAGAAAATGATAGAACAGTGCCTTCCCGAATTGGTATGTATGGATTACATTGGATATATTTGTAAAATAGGTACACTTTTATAGTATTGCCAAATATTAATATTATAATATAAATAAGACACGATACTTGAAAAGAGAATTTCATTTCCTGAGAGAGACACAAGATTCTAATTTAAAAGTCTCGTTTTATTTTGTATGCATCAGCAGGTTAGCATCTGGACCTCCTTGAGAAATTTCAGAAACGGCTTTTACGTGATCTTGTCCATGTTTCCTTATTAAGAAATCAGAACAAGTTCAACATAAATTCTCGCACTATGTCACTTTTAAATCTGATATAAATCTTGATTATGTAATTCTGGAAAATTATTTTCATTCATTATGATAGTTTAGTAATCAAAGCAACTAATGTAGTGCAAAAAATATCAGAATGATTTAAGCAAAATTGGTTGATATTAAATAGTGATAAAACTAATTGTATTTTGTTCACACATAGCAGAAAAAAATTAAATAACCGATGAGATAAATATAAACAATGTAAACATTAACTACATTGAAAGTACAAAATTTCTAGAAGTGACTATTGATGTATACATGGGCTGGAGGTATCACTTACAGGCGCTTTTTGGTAGACTTAGTTGTTTGTTACTCATTTTCCAAAAATTTTTGCGCAATCATTTTTGGAAAACCAAAAATAAACACCCAAAATTATTCATATACGATGCATCTTTTGCAATATTCAAAAATGATCCTGGCCCTCTGATTCACCCGTTGAAATGCAAATACCATTTCAAAATCAGAGGGGCAAAAATCACGAGACGTTAATTTGTCCAATTACTTCCTACGTTTGTGCATGTGCATAAAATTTGACAGCGGGTTATTGTTGTTATTGCTATCGAAGAGCTGAAAAAAAAACGCGAAATGCCAGAAGTAGTATTTTGTCCTTACTCTAAATAATATCATTTAGGGCAAGGAAAATTTGCCAAAATAAACACAATATTTCAACTACCAGAAACAATTACTATAACGTCTGTGAACACATCTATACAAAAAAATTGGGGAAATTCCATGATTTATGCGCGAGCTCTCTAAGGTTAGGTTAGGTTAAGGTTGTGTTCGTTTATGGGACTCGTGCACTGTTTGACAGCTTGGAGGTCACACAACACTTAACCTCAATTATTCTTCTTCTAGTACTGTCCCCTTAATAGAGGTTAGCGATCATTAATAAATGCAAAATTCCCGGCTGTATTTTTTTTTTAACTTTTGCGTGCTATCAATTAGTAAAGTATGGGGCTCGTGCACCATTTGACAGCCGACACTCTTGGAGGTGATACAACCTCGTTAACCTCAATCATTCTTATTCTTCTAGTGCTGTCCCCTTAAAGGGCTCGTGGACCGTTTGACAGCCACCATTTTTGGAGGGAGGAGAAGGAGACGACCTCAAATTTTCCGATTTCTCCATGTGCAGTTCGTAGTTTTCTTGTGATTGTGACGTTGTGTCTCGATCTCCTCCCTCCAAAAATGTCGGCTGTCATACGGTGCACTAGAAGAAGAAAAAGAATGATTGAGGTTAACGAGGTTGTGTGACCTCCAAGTTGTCAAACGGTGCACTAGCCCACTGACCTCTATATATTAAATGGATAGCCTATACCATAGGGATGCGCGCCAAAATTGAAGAATTCAATAAAGGCGAAAGTCGTCCGCTACGGGGCTTTACGTCTTGCGCAGTATACCTGTTTTTCGTTCTGCAGTTAGCAACACGTTGCTAACAAAGCAGTCCGGCAACGATCAGGTAGGAAATAAGTTTTGAGACATTATTGGAAAAATAAATCTATGATAAATACATGATTGCCTCAAAACTTATTTCCGTTGCCAAAAATTACTTGACAACGTGAAGTTGGCAACGTGTTTCCAGCAACGAGTGGCTAAGTTCACTCTTCCTACTGCGCAAACTCGGCAGCCCCGTGCGCAAATTGTATTTGTACCATTTTTCAGCTCACACATCGGCTATCCATTTAATATATAGAGGTCAGTGCACTAGCCCCATTTTACTTCCACAGCCAGTGGAAGTATAGTAACGACAAAAAAATTTTGAAAATTTTTATTCTTCAGATAGGCTAGAATGTCGTGAAACGTTGATATTTTAAATTTAAGCGAAAAAAATTTCTGTCTGTCGTCTGTCGGTCTGTAACTTTTTTTGTGCGCACGTTTACTCTGGAACCGTTTAAGATATTGACTTGAAATTTGGTACATGTTTGTACTTTAACGGGATCTGGAACTGGATTATATTTTCATCTTATTCTGTCGAAGGGTTGCGGGGTAAATTAGGGTAAATGGGTAAATCAAGCAGGTAAGAGTCCATAAAATTGGTATTTAGTGTATATAAGAGAAGCTAAGGTTTCAAAAAATTTTTTTGCATTATTAAAGGGGATGAAAAAAAATGTGATTTAATGTGTATCCAAGAACCGAAAGCCTCAAAATATTTTTTACTTCATCCACCCCCGTCACCACCCCCACACCATCACCATGTGTGATATTGTTTTATGGGTTTTTGGGGTAGACGACTTCAAATATATTATTAAAGTTCTATAAACAATTGTTTCCACATACAAAATTTTTTCGTTATGAGAGACTTGGGTAGATAATCTGGATGTGGAAGTAGTGATTCCTTGGACAGTGATTTTCTTATTACTGAAATGCATAATGCTTTTCAGTAATAAAAAAAATAATAAAGAAACATGACAACCTTTATCTAACCTAACCTTAGAGAGCTCGCGCTCATACATTTTTCATCCAAAAATTTTTTTTTCGCAAATGTGTTCTATTTACCATATTTTGTTCATTATTTTTAGAAAGTTTGCAAAATCCAAGATACCTAAACTTTATGTGGGATACAGACGCAAGTCTTAACAATGACCACAATTACACACTTGCGCAAACTTTGAAACTAATTGAACAAATTAACGTCTCATCAAAAATCACCCACTGATTTTCTCGATACCTTAGACACAACTTTAAAGTGGCGCATTAGTTTGATAGTTTGATAGTTTGATGATTTTTTATTTCCTTGTTAGCATTGGTAATAAGTTGTAAAACTTTGGGGCCAAATAATCTATAAATTTTAGGTTTATAGCCCTTCGATTATTTGGTATAATTATTTGCTTATTTTCATTAGCTCTAGTTAGATACTGATGGCTGACATATTTTTGGAGTTTTTCTGTTTTATGAATGTATGAGCAAACTGACTGTATATATAGTGTGTTTATATTACAAATGTCCTCATTAAAGAGCATGCTCGTGGGGTATAATTTATTTCTATTGTAAATTATTTTTACAATTGTATTTTATATAACAGTCAGTGGTTGTAGTTTCTTTTTGTATGATCCGCCCCATGCAATTAATCCATATCTTATAAGAGATTCTACTAAGGATTTGTACACTAGTATCAGTAATTTAATATTTAAGAATTCTTTTAATATGTAGAATTTATGAATCAGTTTTCGTATTACTTCCACATCCAGTGGGAGTATAGTAACGACAAAAAAATTAAAAAATTTTTTTTTTGTTCAAATAGGCTTAGAATGTCACGAAACTTCGAGATTTGAAGTTTGAGAGAAAAAAAAATTTCTGCCTGTCGGTCTGTCTGTCTGTAACTTTTTTTGTGCGCACGTTTACTCTGGAACTGTTTGAGATATTGACTTGAAATTTGGTACACGTATGTACTTTAACGAGATCTAGAACTAGATTATATTTTCATCTTGTTCCGTCGAAGGGTTGGGGGGTAAATTTGGGGAAAATAGATAAATCAAGCAGGTAAGAGTCCATAAAATTGGTATTTAGTATATACAAGAGAAGCAGAGGTCTCAAAAAAAATTTTGGCATTAGCCACCCCCATTACCACCCCCACCTCATTATTATAGGGGATGAAAAAAAATTGTGAATTAGGGTGTGCACAAGAACCAGAAACCTCAAAATGTTTTTTACTTCATCCACCCCCACTACCACCCCCTATCACTACCCCCACCCCACTACCGATGTGGGGTATCATTTTATGGGTTTTTGGGGTAGAGGATATGAAATATTATATTATTAATGTTCCATAAACAATTATTTCCACATACAAAATTTTTTCGTTGTGAGTGACTTAGATAAAAAATCTGGATGTGGAAGTAGTGATTCCTTGGGCAGCGGTTTTTTTTTTGTTAAATAGTCTTTTATTATTATCATTTATTGCTATACTATTATAGTCTGGTCTATTTACTTTTGTTAAAGAGAATGCAATATATGTGGTTTTTTTAACATTAAGGGATAGTTTGAAAGAGTCTAGCCAATTTTTTACTATTTTGCAGCCTTCTATGACTTTTTCTTTGGTTTCTTCCCAAGTATTACCCGTGAAAATGAGTGCAGTGTCATCTGCATATGATATAATTTTGCCTTTAACTTTTATACTCAACAATGAGTTTATATATGTAATAAATAGTATTGGTCCTAATATAGTACCTTGGGGTACACCGACTTTTATTTTTTGAGGATTGCTAAAATTGCTCACAACCTTAATCAAACCCTTATAAAAATTAGCAGTTACTTAAGGTAATTAAAATTGTTCATTGGTATATTTATCAAGTTTTATTTCTCGACAAACTTCATGGTATTTTCTATAATTAATTATTTGTGGTACTTTGCCACGTTCTGTAAAAATATTTTAAAAATTTTGATGAAAGAAACCTCTGCTCGAAATGGATCAGGCAAGAGCTGATTTTAATACTTCTGGTGCAAAATGTCTTGCACCTAAAAATATACAAACTGAAACATGAATGTTAAGTAACCATATAATTAAAAAGTTAAATTGAAGGCAGTTAACATTTTGGAAAATATTCCTTTTTCCGTTATCAAAACTTTCACTTTTAATCATGTCAAACATGACTGTTTTTTGTTTATGTATTTCCATATTAAATTATGTTTATTTTATTTTTAATTACTTCATCTTTGGGGATCTGTAGCCATCTGGTACAGAAATCTATAAAATAATTAGACACATTTATTCTTATTTTGCAAAATAATAGCGTATTCCTTAATTTTTTGTTTGTTGCCTTGCTTTCTTTTTCCAAAATTTTCCTAGAGTTCCTCTGGATCCTATGATTGTTATCCCACGTGTATTCACAAATTTTTGACTTCTGACATTCTCCCTTTCTAGCATAATCGCTGTGTTCATCAAGTCTTACGTTGAAAGATCTAGATGACTCTACTACATAATATTTACCGTAATCACACGGAATACTATAAATACAACTTTTGGAATTTTGAACCCTTATTTATCGGCTTAGTTCATAATAAAACAGATCTTAATGTAGAGCCCATTTGGAAAACTGTTCGTAGATAAAACTATTTCTAATTCTTTATAATTTATCTGATAAACCACATTTACAGGGTGATTCATCAGGAATGGGTAATATTTTATCTGCAGATTCTATAGCGGAAAATATTAATTTTTTGCTTAATAATTGGGGGTCAAATATTAATACTTACTGAGATACAGGGTGTTAAAGTTATAAAAATAATTCAGTAATGTTGGTATATTTCAGTTATTTTTTTCACATATAAAAGTTGGTACAATTAGGTTTTTTGACCTGAGAAAATCGAATAAGCTATCATTTTTGGTGTATCGCATAGAGAGCGTTATGTAAGCTATCTTGGTTTAACAGAATCCGTCATAACTTTTTTGTACTTCGTTCATTTATAATCCCATTACAAATTTCTTTAACCATTTAATCTCTTCAGATATTTGGTATTAAAAGTTATTTTTGTTAAAGTGAAGAATAGAATATTACATAATATGCATTTTGAGGAGGAAAGAGAGGTTTAATGCAAAAAAGTGTAAAAAAATTTAAGGGTTGCGCAGGATTTTCTAAAATGTAAATATCTCGATAAGTGTGCATTTTCTGAAGATAAAAAAAGTATCTAGTATATTATGAAGGATTCTGTTAAACCAAGATAGCTTACGTAGCGCCTTCTATGTGATACACCAAAAATGATAACCTTATTCGGTTTTCTCACTTTCCCACTTTTCTCAAAAAACCTAATTGTACCGACTTTTATATTTATGTGTGAAAAAATAACTGAAGTATAACAACATTACTGAATTATTTTTATAACTTATGTATCTCAGTATTAATATTTGACAACCAAATTTACGTTTTTTGCTATAGAATCTGCAGGAAAAATATTACTTATTCCTTATGAATCACACCCTGTATATGGAATTGCTACTAAAGATCTAAATGCAGGTTGTAAATGTTGAGTGTTTACTCCAATGTTTGTCAGCTAATGAGAAATGATTTATAAAAACTGTTGAATAATCAAGACCCGAGAGTTTTGTTGATAGCCTGCTGATAAACATTGGAAGTAGAGTGAACACTCAACATTTACATCCATAATTTAGATCTTTAGCAGTAATTCCATATATACATGGTTTATCAAATAAATTAAGAAGAATCGGAAATAGGTTTTCGGTATCAACGGTTTTTCAAATGTGCGACACATTAAGATCTGTTTTATATACTAAGTAATATTGTTCAAAATTTCAAAAATAGTATTTATAGTATTCCTTTTGAGTGTGGTAACCATTATGTAGGTGAGTCATCTGGACCTCTCCAAGTAAGGCTTCATGGGCACAGAGGTTTTGTAAGAAAGAGAAAATTTCAGATCTTAAAAATTTGTGAACACGTGTTTGATAACAATCATAGAATCCAGTGGGCCTTTGGAAAAATTTTGGAAAAAGAATACAACAAAAGGAAGAATTAAGGAATCCGCTATTATTTTGTAAAATGAGGATAAATGTGTGTCTAATTATTCTATAGATTTCTGTACCAGCTGGTTTCCAATACTCAGAGATGAAGTAACTAATAATAAAATAAACATAATTTAATGTCTCACGTGACTATGGAAATACATAAACAACAAACTGCCATGCTTAGAAGTCAAAGTTTTGATAATGGAAGCAGAAAGAACTTTCTGAAACATTAACAGCCTTCAATTCAAGTTTTCAATTTTAGGATTATTGTTTAACATTTTTGTTTCAGGTTATATAATATTATATTATATAATATTGGCAAAATATTTAATAAACAGTAAAAAACCTCATCGTGTTTACGAAGACTTACACACTTTTTTTTCATATTTTGTTTTCAATATTTTCCTTTTGTTTGATAGGATTTAAGTGTCATCAAGAAACCCATGATTTGTACGTCCTGCCATGGATCTCTAGAGATGTTTTTCCGTTTTGTAACGAACTGTTTGATTGTAGCAGAAAAGGTTAAGAAATATTGCGAAACTCTAGATATACGTAGTGAAGATCAAATAGAACTAAGCAGATTATTACCATTTACAATAAAAGATGTAACAAGCCAGGTAGATAATAAACCGGTTAATATATTTAAGATAGAAAAACAAATCTGTGAAGATACGAAAAATAACTTTGAAAGGGAAATTAGTAAAGGAGGTGATATAATCAAATTAGAAAAAATGTTCTCTGAAGATGGCGAGGATGTTAATGAGGTCGTTGAAAACAAAAATGAAGGTTTCATGGAATTCGATAAACAGACAGTGAAAGATGAACAACAGTTTACGCCAAATAATATGGATGCCTGTGAAGTAGAGAGTAATAAATTTGGTTCTATTAAAGTAGAAGAAATATTTTGTGAAGAAAATGAGACTAAATATAACAAGGAAAACTTTGTTGAAATGGAAGACCAAAAGTTTTTAGTTAACGAAGAAATTGAACTTAAGACGGATGAACAAGATTTCTATAGGTAAATTATATTTTGCAATTGCAAAATTCATTTTCTCGTCAAATTATTTTTGTATACAGGGTTTTATACAGCTTTATACAGGGTAAAGCAATGCCGATCCTGAATAGGGAGGTAGAGGCATTGCATTTAGCATTGATGTGACCAAACGTCGCAGGTAGCATTTTAAGGAACATTTTCGCAAATGTTTCTAACAAGTGTGACTGTTCCTATATACAAAGTGGGAGCAGTTTGCAATATGTTACGGTACTTTTTCGACACGTACATAATATCTTATGGTTGTACAGTACGTGTTTATTTCCCGTGTTCAAAAATAAAAAAAAAACATGTTTAAAATTTGTAGCTCATGACATTGTACTCAGTTTCACAAATGTATCAATATTTTATTATTATTTCATAATAAGAATATGTGTTGTTTCAGTATTGTATTTTTGTTACCCTTCAATATGGAAACAATACATTAAGGTATAAAATAATAAATAACGTGATAAAAACATGGAACTTATGAATATAATTTTTAGCAGGTGTTTGGCCTAAAACCATAGACGACAAAAATTTTTTCAATTATTTTCCAGAAATACTTCGTTATTTTAAATGGGCCTTAAAAATATAACCATTTCTAATTTATATTGATAATTAAGCCTTCACCTAAACAAAGTTTTTTTTTTCAAAAGAGAATTATTCATAAAGGTTGCCAAATTGCAAACTTCATTAACGTCTACCCTTTAGAACAAAAATGGCTACAGAAGCAATTCTGTATTTGTTTCAGAAATTTACATTTTATGAAAATAAACTCATGTCCATAATGTACCCATACGGTTCCAATTACTGCAACATATTGTCCTTAAAGAAACTTGCTTCGATTTTATTTTGAAAACGATAACAAACTTTCGTCTATTTTTTTTCAGAGAAACAATTTCAAAATTGTTTCAGAAATGTTGGCAATACGTGGCCAGTGTTGGGCGTACATTTCGGGGATTCTATTGGTTTTGCATCAAATAAAACGTTGTCGGACATTTTTGAGGTTATGCATGTGATAAATAACTAATTAATAATGAAGTATTTAACAGGTTGTATGTAATACCTGGAAGAATGTATGAATTGTTTGGTTTCTTATTTTCTATCCTTGAATTATTTCTAAACTATGCCTTTCTCGATGATAATAATTGTAAATTATGAGTGGGTTATAAATTAATATACAGGGTGTACCATGACATGAGGAAAATTTATCAGTAGGTTATCCCCACTGAAAGGAGTTGAAAAAAATTACCAAAAAAATTACCTTATTTTTTTTTGTAGAAATGCGCTACCAGTGACTTTAACCAATCTGACGTAAAGTGGTACAATCATGTCATTTTATCAGACTTGGGATTGCCACTATTGACAGCAAAACTGGGTAGGGTAGAAGTGCCTTTTTGGTTTTAAGCAAATCACTACAAAAATAGCAAAATAAATCGAAAAGACATTGACCCTATTCTGTCTACAACAACAAGTAGATATAAGAGATATTTACTTAAACCCGTCAATAACACAAAAACACCAACTTCGGTGGTGCTTTGTACCTGCCGGTGTCCTGATTGTTTTACCGAAAGCAAAAAACGCGGCACTTTTGATGGCACCCGCCATCTTAACTTTTTATGCCAATTAAGGAAATGCAAACATCTCAAATATGTTCTTTCACAAGATTAGTAGTTCGACTTTCGTGATGGATAGCCAGTATTTTTATTGTGTTAAACTTTCTAGTATAGTAGTGGAAATATCAACAGTTATTAGTTTTCTTCTTGAAAAGTGACTTCATTTGATAACCAACTGTGAAAATTCATATAAAACATTCACATATTTGATCTAATTAAGCAAAAACAAATAAACAATAAGTGATAACGGTGGCAAGTAGTGATAACGTAAGGCCTAATTTCGAGTGGCTCGGCATAGAGATACACCATTCAGAATAGACGGGCAGGCACGCACAGTGGTGGCTCCTCGAGTACAGCCGCAATTGTGCTGCCATCATCGGCTCGCAATTTCTGTCAAACAAAATGAGTGAAGAATGCGGGAAATGTGAATCAAAAATAAAGCAAAATGAGTCTGTTATAAAATGTGGAGGATTTTGTAAAAAATCACATCATATAAAATGTGCAGGTCTTCAAAATAGCAAAGAGAATGATTTCATAAATAATCACTCCAAAAACATTAAATGGATATGTGACAATTGTATGATATATTTCGATTCTTTCTCAGATATTCAGAGGCAAATAATAGAATTTAAGGAGTTAGTCTCAAGTCAGCTAAATGAATTTAGATCTGTATTAAATCAAGGTGTACATTCATGTAGCGATTCTCTTAAACATAATAACAAGAAAACATATGCGGAAGCTACTGGAGAAGTTCTCTTAATAAAACCTAAATCGATACAAGAAAGCAAGGTAACAAAAGAAGATATACAAAAAAACTTGAAGCCGGCAATGTTAGAAGTTGGTATAAATGAAATAAAAAATACGAAAGAAGGTGGTGTAATAATAAAATGTTCAACTAAGGAGGACAGGGAAAAAGTTAAAGTGGCAGCAGAGAAAAAAATTGCAAAAAAATTATAAAATTAATATTCCCGAGCTTAAAAATCCTTGTGTAAAAATAGTAGATATAGAAGAAAAATTTGAGGAAAATAACTTCAAAGATGCTTTATTAAAACAAAACTAGTTTCTGCGGCATGAGGATTTATATGTAAAAATAATTATAATTAAGCAAATGCGTACTAGATATCAGGCTATAGTCGAGTGTGATCCTCTAGCTTACCAGAGGATAATGGACAGAGGGAAAGTAAGCATCGGGTGGTCCAGTTGCAGAGTGTTCGAGTATGTTCGTGTATATCAATGTTTTAAATGTGGAGGATATGATCATGGTGCAAATGTTTGTGAATCAGATATAAAGTGTATAAAATGTGCAAGCTCTACACACTCTACAGAAAATTGTGAGACAGAAAATCCAAGATGTGGAAACTGCATAGCGGTAAATGAGAAATTTAAATTAGACTTAAATATAAACCATTCCATCTTTAATAACATATGTCCAACTTATCAAAGAAAATTAAATACAGAAAAGCGTAAAATAAAAACAATTCAACAAGAATAGCAATTAAAAACGAAAAATAATAAACAAAAAACTGTAAAATTAACTGAATTTAAAATATATCATCAAAATGTACAATCTCTGAAAAATAAGTTCGATCATTTAGAATTACTGTTAGAACAGGAAAATATTGATATTGTATGCTTAACAGAGCATTTTTTAAAAAACGATGAAATTAATTTTTTGAAATTAAATGGATACCATTGGTCGAGTATATTTTGTAGAAACAGGTGTAAAAACGGTGGAGTAGCTATACTGCACAAACAAACATATGAGCAAAATGTTGCAGAATTACCTCATTTAAAAAAGTTATCGGAAGACAAAATATTTGAAATATGTGGTATAGAACTATTAATAAAAAATACTAAAATCATTATAATAAATATCTATAGATCACCAAATGCGGATTTAACCAGTTTTTTCATGAAACTAAATAGTGTCTTAAATAGCATTTGTTTGAACAAAAATACGAATATCATTATATGCGGTGATCTAAACATTGACCAATTTAGTGACTCTGATGAAAAATATGAATTATTGAATACATTAAAAGCATATAACATCAATAGCCTTATCTTAGAACCTACCAGAATTACAACACACTCATCAACATGTATTGATTATGTATGCTCTAATATTAAAAATGATGTTTCATGTCAAATTATTCACAACGGTCTCTCCGATCATTCATGTCAAATATTAACTGTCAAGTATGATATGCAAAATATCAATAATAAATATGTTACAACCAGAATATTTAATGACAATAACTATAACACATTTTTGCATCATTTAAGTAAAGAAACATGGACTGATGTTTATAACTCTTGTACTGTCGATCAAGGCTTTGAGCTGTTCACAGACATTATTAAATATTATATAGATCTA
Organism: Rutpela maculata; assembly: GCA_936432065.2. Lineage (NCBI taxonomy): Eukaryota > Metazoa > Arthropoda > Insecta > Coleoptera > Cerambycidae > Rutpela > Rutpela maculata. The sequence continues at coordinate 135,213,709 of OW386292.2, read as the reverse complement.
GCTTTTCCCATTAAAAAAATAAATCAAATATATACAGTCAAGAAAAATAAGTGGATTACTAGAGGAATACTTAAATCATCAGATAAGCTAAAACAACTGTACAAACTAGCAAACTTAACAAAAAGCAGTGCAGATATGAGTTATTACAAAAAATATAATCGTATTTATAGAAAAACAATAAAAGCAGCAAAAAGGTTACACAATGATAAATTATACAATCTTGATGATAATAAATCAAAAGTGACGTGGAAAATTATTAATAATAGTCTAAAAAGTCATAAAGGCAAGGAAAATATAACGGAAATAAAATGCAATGATACGATTACGAGTGATCCTGAATTAATCTCTAACCATTTTAATTCCTATTTTATAAATATACCATCTGAGTTACATGCAAAAATTGAAACGAATGTTGATTACATTGGCGAAAGCAAACATATACCTAGTACAATGTTTCTAGAGCCTGTGTCTGAAACAGAACTCTTTAACATAATAAATGAACTAAAAAAATCAAATTCAGCAGGTTTAGACAATATAAGTTGTAATATTCTAAAATGCGCGGTAAACTTTATAGTAAAACCTTTAACAGTTTTAATAAATAAATCAATTTCAGATGGGGTGTTTCCAAATGTATTAAAGATAGCCCGTATTGTTCCCATACACAAAAAAGGTGAAAAAAGTCATGTAGAAAATTATCGTCCCATATCTTTACTGTCAACTCTTTGCAAAATCTTGGAAAGGGTAATGCTTAACAGAATGATATCTTTTATTACAAAAAATAATATTTTAGATAAAGCACAACATGGATTCAGGAAAAACTTATCTACTAAGACAGCCATTTTAGAATTTATCAGTGTACTTTACAGCAGACTGGACAATAATGAAAAATGCATTGGTATATTTATGGATCTAAGTAAGGCGTTTGACATGGTAGATCATGACTTACTGTTACATAAGCTACATAATTACGGTTTTAGAGGCAGAACGCATAACTGGTTAAAATCTTACTTACTCGGTAGATCTCAACTTGTCGACATAAATGGTTACAAATCAGAAATGTTAGAAATTAAGTATGGATCCACAAGGATCAGTTCTTGGACCCTTGCTGTTTATTTTGTTTGTAAATGACCTTCCCAACATATAGCAAGAAAAAAATCTCGTAATGTTTGCTGATGATAACAGCTATCTCTGTTCAGAATCAAATACGTCTGATATAATTTCACAAACTCAGCATATGTTAAATACATTTGTTTATTGGTTTAATAATAACAAATTATATTTGAATAGGGAAAAGACAGTTTTTATACATTTTACTCCTCACAGCAGCCTTCTCAACAAAAGTAACTTAGTAAAAGTGGAGAGTAAATCTATAGAACAGGTGACTTCAGTAAAATTCTTAGGACTGCATTTAGATAACAGCCTAAACTGGGAAGTACATATAAATTCACTGTGTAGCAAATTATCATCGATCTGTTATGCTTTATATCGAGCCGAAAAGTTGTTTTAGCTTATTACCATGCACACTTTGTCTCGAGGATGACATACGGTATCTTATTTTGGGGTGCTTCATCTAAGAGTGTAAGAATTTTTAGATTACAAAAAAAGGCTATCAGAAATATAGTAGGAATGCGACGAGCTACTTCTTGTAGGGAAATATTTTCAAGTCTTGGAATACTTACACTAACTTCATTGTACATCCTGGAAATTTTGTTATACGTCAAGAGTAATTTTCAATATTTTCGCCAAAATAATTTTTTCCATATGTATCATACTCGGGCAAATACGGATTTATCTATTCCCTCACATTCCTTATCGATTTATGAAAAAAGTCCCAAATATATGGGAATAAAACTATATAATAAACTGCCTCAAATATTTAAAGATATTGAAAATTTAAAACATTTAAACATAAAGTATCAAGTTATCTTATGGGAAAAGTTTTCTATACAATTGACGAATACATGAATGATTAATTAAAATGTCATCAGGTTTGTTAAATATGTGTTCTTACATATCATACTCGCTAAAGATATATACAAATTTTTTTTTTTAATTGTTTTATTCTTAATGTTAACATACTTTTAACCAACTTATCCCTGTGATTTTAAATGTGACGTAGTTTATCAATTATTGTTTGTATTGTATTTATACTATTTTGTATGTTATTATCGTTATTATTTTTATTTTATTTTATTGAATACGACTACTTTATTGTGTTTCGGATGATTGTACTCATCCTTGTAATGACGAATCCAATGCCATTTTTGTACTATTTATATACCGGTCTTTACGGATAATAAAGATATTATTTTTTTTTTAGCTAGCTAAAAACCAGTCACCCTTCTCTGTGGCTCTGACCCTCACAGAGGGGAGCTGGTAGTACCGGTAGCCACTCCCCACGCCCGTGGGGTGAGTGACTACTGGGTCCGGGAATCGTGTGCCCTGAGCAGACGTAATGAACCGAGAATGACGGCCTTCTGCATTCTGCCGGCTAAGACCTCTGCCGAGTTTCGGCATGCCGGTATGATCTTAAGTTCCGAAAGCAGTGTGTGTCTCGTTCCACCGAGGGCTCCTATAATCAGTACCACTATCTTAACAGTATGGTCTGGATACAGTCTGCGGAGTTCGAAGAGCAGATCTCGATATTTTGTCCGTTTTTCCTCCTCCTTCAAGACAATGTTGTTCTCCGCGGGAGCCGAGAACTCCACGACGAACATTGTCTTGAGTTGATGGTCGAGGAGTACTACGTCAGGCTTGTTGGCTTGTATTTGCCTGACGGTGGGAAAAGAGTAGTTCCAATAAATTAGACACTTCTCATTTCCCACAACGGACTCAATATCCCCCGTAGCGTAAGGCAGCACTGGTGTTTCGTCTATCCCATACGAGTGCCTTAAATGGTAGTAAAGCACTCGTAATGCTCCGTCGTGCCTTTGGATATAGGCCGAGACTGCATATGTCGGGCAAGCCGACAGCAAGTGCATAAGAGTCTCTGGCGCCCTGCGGCAGGCCCTGCAGCTGACATCAGGGACCTCTATACCCATGACACGACTACGATAGACGAGGGTGTTAAATACACCATCCTGGCAAGCCATTATGAATCCCTCGGTCTCAGACTTCAGCCCGGCTGACCTTAAGAAGGCAAAGGTCAGCCTTTCGGATAAGCCAAGGTTTTCTATATTTTTATAGAAAACTCCATGCATTGGCTTATCCGTGTGAAGCTGCAGAAAGTTGTTGTGTTCTGCAGCTTTAATTTGGGCTTTTCGCCGAGCAGGTTCCAACTCGGTGACAGAGTCGCGATTTACCCGCTCGACGTCGAAGGAGAGACCAAGTTCATCGGCTGCTCTCTGTGCTGCCTTAAACAGAAAGGCTCCTACCCCTGCATTTTCATGGTCTCGGACCATGCAGAGGAGGGGATCCGAACTCCTGATGACCTTACAGGCTCCATCCAGAACCATCCTATTATGGAGACTCTCCAAACTCAAGAGTCCACGGCCTCCCCGATGTCGTGGGAGGTATAGCCGTGGAACAGACGATTTAGGATGCAAACTCCTATTGAGATGCATCTTCTTGCGGGTTCCTACGTCGAGTTGACGCAACTCTTCTTGAGTCCATTTCACTACTCCAAAGGAGTAGAGAAGGATCGGAACGGCAAGCATGTTGGTAGCAGACACCTTGTTCTTCCCCGACAGCTCTGAAGACCAGATCTGTCGGAGTCGGTGCTGATACTTGCCGCGGAGAGCGTTTTTCACTACACTCACTTCTTGGGTGGAGCGTTGCTCGACACCCAAGTAAGTGTACGACTCTCCGGCATCTAGATGATGTAAGATGCTTCCGTCCACGAGCTGCGCGTCCTCTCCGTAGTTCCCGCATCGTCCTCTCTTGAGATGGACCAGTGCACATTTGTCTAATCCGAACTCCATGCCGACAGCCTGCGTGTACTTCTGTACCACCCTGAGGGACTGGTGTAGGTCCCTCTCTCCGGAGGCATAAAGTTTAAGGTCATCCATATAAAACAGATGGGTGACCTTATGCCTCCTATCGCCAGGGGTACCGCAGTTGTATCCACGGGTTTTCCGGAGCGAAACGGATAATGGCAGTAATGAGATGCAAAATAGAAGGGGGCTGAGGGAGTCTCCCTGAAATACTCCCCTTCTGAATGTTACCGACTCCGTCTGGACTCTATCATTACCCGATGTAATGGTAAAGCGAGTCCTCCAGAGCGGCATCAGTTCTTCGATGCATCTCACTACGGGACCAGGTACCGCAAGACATCGGAGCAAGTGTACAATAAGCTCGTGCGATGTCATGTCAAATGCCTTGCGGTAGTCGATCCAGGCCATGGAGAGGTTACGCTTATACTGCATGGAGTCCTGCGTGACACACCTGTCAATCAGCAGGTTCTCCTTACAGCCAGCGACACTGTTACGCCAGGTCGACGTTTAGGGACTCGGGCGGAACAAGCTGGTCTGTTGTGAGATGACAACGGTATTTGCCGGCCAACTACAGTGGAGATGGTCGGGGTCCAACTATAATTTTGATGTACAGGGGCGCCAAGTAAATTTATGAACACAAATACCGAACAAAGCAAAATTATAACCTCAAATTTACTAAATAAGTTACTTGACAAGACAACATAAGGAAACCCAAGTAATATTTTAACATTTAATGGCTAATTCAATGTACCGCGAATCATTACAGAAAACATAACAAAAGGTTCATATAAAAAAAATAGTACACAATATATCTATACATATATATACAACATAGGTATTTATAACTTTGATTACGGTAGAGGACAAAAGACTATGCATATGTACAAGTCAGAACTATTAATAAGCGGGAATTAAACAAAATATATATATTGATATGTAATTCAAACGTAGCTTACGTAAGCGAACGCTTAAACCCCCAAGGAAATATTAAGTGGAAACAAGTAAATGCTAATTTCCGCCTAACAAAAAAAATATCTTAGGCGTTAACGCAACAAAACAGAATTTTTTTTTCTTTTTAAAGACATTTAGTAATAACTAACTATTGTAAAGTAGACCGGTATACCATTTAGGTAATAAGAGCACTTAAAAATAATTGAAACTTGCGTGTTCTCCTCCGAACAGGTTAGTTAGCCAGGGTAGACTGGTTCCCAAGACAGGCCCTCGCGACCAGGCATGTACCGGCAGCTCCCCAATGCAATATTCTTCATCAAGGTGGAGCGTAGCTCCCACAAAATAAATTGCAGTCTGCAGCGTAGTAACAGGTATGTGCCACTGAAGAGATGGGTACTCCTGATGTCTATTTCGTATCGATAATGTGTGCGAATTTCATACCAATCATACCATATAAGTAGGCAAATACGTAACGAGGGGGAGAAAGGACCCTAAAAAAAAATAAAATATTTCCTCTTTAAGAAGGAAAGTACTCCAGAACTATTTTGCTTAGGCTGGATGTAATAATAAAAGTAATTACCTCGATTGTGAGGGTTTCCTTGTCCTGAAAATTATGTCTTAGTAGTTGATTGCCTTTTGATGTTGAGGCTTGGCCTCGTGCAAATTGACAAAAATGGGTTAACAGCGTGAAATCCTTCAGTCGAAGATGTCGATATCCAGTAACCATAAATATACACACAAATCGCTTTCAAATCGATAAACGGATAATCGAATAGTAACTTTTCGAGAGAATCCCATAAGATGGACAAAATAATTTAAACTCGTAAAGTTTTCGCTGAAACACCACTATGCTCAAAGATTTGCAAGAAGAACCAACAACCCTGACAGTCCTAAAGAAAATCTATATTACCGATTTTACATCTTTGAATTTGTGGAGAATAAAACGCCTAGTTTACTGCAACCCACTATACAGCAAAACACATTGTTGGGAATAAACGCTAGGGACTGAACTAACGGCTTGAAAATTGCGATTAGTACATAACGGCACTGAATATTTAAGTAATAGTATCTATTAGCACAATATTACTATTTTCTCCTGGTTGGAGGTGAGTACAAAATCATTAATGATTAACCGAAATGTTCTCCAGCAATTTACGACATAGAATCTAGCTAGAATAATTTTTATAGGATTATCAACCTTAAAATTAAGCAAAGACAGACATACCTATAAAAACAAAAGATTTAAAAAAGTTTGACTGATGTACATTCACAAATGTTATTTTGAACTGTAACAACCACCCCCCTTCGCAAAGGAATTTACCCCGTAAATTTCTCCAAAACTATATATTCTCATACATAACTTAAAACTATAAGGCTTAAGAAAAAATACAGCATATTATAACTGTTACTCTGGGTCTGTGTGTTCGTCGGGTGCTATGTAAGGCTTTAAATCTTTAACGTGCCAACTACCATTACACTCTGTACCAGACATATCTTCTAACGTGTACACACAGTAACCTGTTTTCTTTTTAATTTTATAAGGTCCCTCAAATTTGCCTGCTAGCTTAACAGTAAAGTAATTTGCTGCATCCGATTGTGCATACTTTCGCCAAACTAAATCTCCTATTTTAAATTGTACTTCTCTATGCCGCAAATTATATTGTTCCCGAGACTTATCGAAAGCTTTCGTTATCCGTTCTGCAACTGAACTACGCATTTTCAACAGGGCCGCTAGTCTTTCTGATGCACTAGATGTATTATCATTATCGATGCTATTATTGCGACTATATTCTGAACCGTGGATACACATTTCTCTGCCGAAATTGATGAAATAGGGTGTTTGACCAGTAACTTCATGTCGTGCAGTGCGTAAAGCGCAGCCTAGTGCACTCAAATTTAGGTCCCAATCCCTTTGGTGTTCTTTAATATAAGCAGACATCATGGTTTTCATTACCCGGTTATATCGTTCCGTAGTATTCGGAGCAGGGTGATAATTTGGGTTAAAAAGAATTTTTACATCGTATTTACTAGCGAGATTACCGAAATCTTTGCTCGTGAATTGTACTCCATTATCACAGCGAATTATCTGCGGTACACCGAATATGTGGAATACTTGTTCTTCTAGTAATTTACTGATCGTGTGGGCTAACGCTCGTTTTATCGGGAAAAACAAATTGAATTTACTAAAGTTATCGGTTACTACAAATATATACATATTACCTCTCTTACTCTTAGGTAATGGGCCGAATAAATCCATACTAATAACTTGCCAACAGCGGTCAGCTATTACTCTTTTACCCATCAATCCAGCTGGTCGTTTTTGTTCCGGTTTCACTCTTTGGCAGATCTCACATGATCTAACGTAGTTACTAATGTCAGCTTTCATTCTAGGCCAATAATACAACCGAGCAATACGACTAAAGGTTTTAAATATCCCAAGGTGTCCTGCTGTCTCCATATCGTGGTTTTTATGCATAATTTCCCGCCGATTTTCTTTGGGAACAACTAATTTCCAGAAATCATCATTACTACGTAGCTCAGGAAAATCGAGATCGGTATATTTAAACAATTTATCGTCCGATATTCGCCACTTAGGAAATTTTAATGGATTATTTTTGACACTTTGTAACATTTTATTATACCATCTATCGCATATTACTTTGATCTCTAAATTACTTACTACATTACCTTTATCTACTATTAAACGTGACAAAGCATCCGGCACCACATTGTCCTTGCCTTTACGGTGAATTACTGTATAGTCAAACTGTTGCAACCTTAATGCCCATCTACCTAATCTACCTTGCGGATTTTTCAAATTATCCAACCATTGTAAACTATGACAGTCGGTTACTACCGAAAACTTTGCTCCCTCTAGGAAACAACGCAGCTTCTCTATACTCCACAGTACCGCTAATAATTCACGTTCTACTGCTGAGTATTTACGCTCTTGTTTGGTTAAGGTACGTGACAAATAACATATTACGTGTTCGCTCTCTCCAATTTTTTGAATGAGCACCGAGCCTAATGCAAATGCCGATGCATCGGTTTGCAATATAAAAGGATAGTCAAAATTTGGACAGGTTAATATTGGAGCCGATACCAAGGCATTTTTAATATTTCTGAAAGAATTTTCACAATTTTTATCCCATATAAATTTAGAGCCCTTCTTTAATAAGCTAGTTAACGGGGCTATCAAGTCAGAGAAGGCTGGTATGAAACGTCGATACCATGAAACCATTCCAATAATTCGACGAACTTCGGTAACCGAGTTAGGGGTGGGCATGTTTGTAATGCAACTAACTTTGTCTGGGTCTACGTGTAGGCCATCGCGGTTTACCACATAGCCCAAGTACTTTAATTCTGGCCTACAAAAGAAACATTTTTCGCGATTAAGCGTTAATCCCGCTTCATACAAACGTTTAAAAACTTCTGACAAGATTTCGAGATGCTTGTCAAAATTTGGGGCTATAACGATAATGTCATCTAAGTAACAGAAAACATATGGTTCGAGCTCTGGACCTAATACAGTGTCAATCAATCTTTGAAATGTAGCAGGAGAGTTATGTAATCCGAAAGGGAGTCGAGTAAATTGATATAGGCCTCTACCGGGTACCGTAAATGCTGTGTACTGTCTACTTTCTTCGTCTAACGAGATTTGCCAAAATGCACTTTCGATATCTAAGCTAGTTAAATATTTTGCTGAGCTTAATTTCGACAAGATTGAATTTATGTATGGTAATGGATAAGCGTCTTTTTCTGTTACCGCATTTAATTTCCTAAAATCAACGCAAAAACGTTGACTACCATCTTTTTTTGGTACCAATAGTACAGGAGAAGACCAACCTGATTTACTGCGTTCTACAACACCTTGTTCTAACATTTTAGCTAATTCTTCGTCAATAATTTTTTGTTTGAAACCGGGTAATATCTTTGTTTGATTGGAGGACTTGACGTAATAATTTTATGTTTTACCAGGGTGGTACAACCCTTTTTGTCGCCGACTTTAGAGAAATATTCATTCACAACTCTATTCAAATCTGCTAGTTGTTTATCACTTAACTTAACTTCAATGGAGCTAACTGTGGGTACTTCTAAGTTTTCCGATGAGAAGTGCCACTCTCCACGTCGCATATCAGGTACTATACCCATATTGACCCAGAAATCTATACCCAAAATTAAGCTATGCCTCAACGAAGGTACGACGTATACGTCCATCACCTTTACGGTATCACGTAATCTCATGGGAATAGTAATTATTCCCAAGCATTCGCATGAAGCATTATTGGCTACTGTACATGAAGTACTATTACAACGATTTAGCTGAACACCTATTGTAGAATTTCCCACCCTGTATTACCTAAAAATGTTTTGTTTGCTCCCGAATCTAACAAGCCAAAGAAATCCTGACCCAAAATATTTACTTTTAAATAGGGACATTCATTATCGCCCACATGCGATAAAATATAGTCAAGAACGGGGGATAATTTATTCTCAACAACGGTGGCCTGGACAGCATTAACAGGGGACAGAGATCGGCCTAATCCTGTCTCCTCGGACCATTTCCCGAATTACAGTTAGGGCAAGTTTTCTTAATGAAACCTGGCTTATTGCATTTAAAGCATTTTATTTCTAGCCTAGTTCTACAATTCCGTGCTATGTGATTAAGTTTTCCGCAACGAAAACAAGTTTTAGGTTTTGATTCATGAGCTTGTACTTCACGTACAAGTGGTTTAGTACTTTGTGGTTTACTATTTACAGGTGGTTTATAATCTAGGTCTGGTTCACAAGTAAGACTACCTGGAATTGGAGGTACAAATTCATCAATGTTTTCTTTAATTTTCTCTATTTTCCTACATGCTTTAACTAATTCATAAGAAGACTCTATACTATCGATATTAGTGCTTAGACGTTCTTGGAAAAAGGGCGTTATATTTTTGCGAAATATTTCCATACGTTTCAGTTCTGGTACGGGATAAGGCATCCTATCAAATAGGTTTGACATAGTGGCCACGTAAATACCAATAGGTTCGTCACCTTGGGTACGTTTTTCAATTTGACGCCAGAGTTTATCTGAAGAAGACGTAAACTGTTCTCGCATTAATTGAACTAATTCGTCCCAGTTAGAGGCACTTTTCCCAACAAAATGATAGAATTTTAATGCATCGCCTTCAAGTAGTTGCGAAGCATTGTTATATAATTGTTGTTTGTTTATGTTATAAGCTTTACTAGCATCATCGACACGCTGTAAAAATGCATTAAAACTAAGAAGACCTTGGTCTCCGGAAAATTTTAAATTCCATTTGTGCACAGGTACAGTGTTAAAATAGTTTGGGACATGCGGATTGATATTTGAGTTATCCAAATTTAAATTAGGAGGTGTTGTGTTATCAACAGCTGTATTATTAGCCGTTGCACTATTATGGGCTAGCGCAGTATCTTCCGTTGTAGGATTGTACTCAAATACTTTTATTTTTGCGGTATACGTAGAAACCAGTTCAGTTACAGAAGTAAGTGCCTTACAGCGCCTTGCAGTTAACCTTTCATCTTTGCTCGATATACGCTCAACTCTCTTCAAGACATGTGCCAATTTTGTTTCAATTTTTTTTATCTGAGGGGCAGAGCCAGAAAAGGAATTAACATCTTCCTCTAAATCAATCAATTTTTTCTCACATTCATTCAATTCTATTTCAGCATCTAACTTTACTGGACTATGTATAACGGTACCGGATTTTTCTAAATTTAAAGCACCACGCAAACATTTTCTCAATGTGTCCACATTACCCACATCAGAAAGTCCTCTTATACGCAACTCGTACTCTAATTCGTCTTTTACTAATCGATCTACGTCAAGTTTAAATCGGCCTGCCATTTTATATTTTAAAACGGTAAGGTTATACCAATATACAACTATGCAACTAGAAATTACCTAAACAGTAAAAGAAAAATTCTGCTTGTCAACACAATTTTTTCTCCTCTACCAAAATTAACCAGATGTTATGCATTCTTTCAGTATCTCGAAATTGTATGTAAATGTAAGTCACGTTGGGCGCCAAAACTGTTACGCCAGGTCGACGTTTAGGGACTCGGGCGGAACAAGCTGGTCTGTTGTGAGATGACAACGGTATTTGCCGGCCAACTACAGTGGAGATGGTCGGGGTCCAACTATAATTTTGATGTACAGGGGCGCCAAGTAAATTTATGAACACAAATACCGAACAAAGCAAAATTATAACCTCAAATTTACTAAATAAGTTACTTGACAAGACAACATAAGGAAACCCAAGTAATATTTTAACATTTAATGGCTAATTCAATGTACCGCGAATCATTACAGAAAACATAACAAAAGGTTCATATAAAAAAAATAGTACACAATATATCTATACATATATATACAACATAGGTATTTATAACTTTGATTACGGTAGAGGACAAAAGACTATGCATATGTACAAGTCAGAACTATTAATAAGCGGGAATTAAACAAAATATATATATTGATATGTAATTCAAACGTAGCTTACGTAAGCGAACGCTTAAACCCCCAAGGAAATATTAAGTGGAAACAAGTAAATGCTAATTTCCGCCTAACAAAAAAAATATCTTAGGCGTTAACGCAACAAAACAGAATTTTTTTTTCTTTTTAAAGACATTTAGTAATAACTAACTATTGTAAAGTAGACCGGTATACCATTTAGGTAATAAGAGCACTTAAAAATAATTGAAACTTGCGTGTTCTCCTCCGAACAGGTTAGTTAGCCAGGGTAGACTGGTTCCCAAGACAGGCCCTCGCGACCAGGCATGTACCGGCAGCTCCCCAATGCAATATTCTTCATCAAGGTGGAGCGTAGCTCCCACAAAATAAATTGCAGTCTGCAGCGTAGTAACAGGTATGTGCCACTGAAGAGATGGGTACTCCTGATGTCTATTTCGTATCGATAATGTGTGCGAATTTCATACCAATCATACCATATAAGTAGGCAAATACGTAACGAGGGGGAGAAAGGACCCTCGATTGTGAGGGTTTCCTTGTCCTGAAAATTATGTCTTAGTAGTTGATTGCCTTTTGATGTTGAGGCTTGGCCTCGTGCAAATTGACAAAAATGGGTTAACAGCGTGAAATCCTTCAGTCGAAGATGTCGATATCCAGTAACCATAAATATACACACAAATCGCTTTCAAATCGATAAACGGATAATCGAATAGTAACTTTTCGAGAGAATCCCATAAGATGGACAAAATAATTTAAACTCGTAAAGTTTTCGCTGAAACACCACTATGCTCAAAGATTTGCAAGAAGAACCAACAACCCTGACAGTCCTAAAGAAAATCTATATTACCGATTTTACATCTTTGAATTTGTGGAGAATAAAACGCCTAGTTTACTGCAACCCACTATACAGCAAAACACATTGTTGGGAATAAACGCTAGGGACTGAACTAACGGCTTGAAAATTGCGATTAGTACATAACGGCACTGAATATTTAAGTAATAGTATCTATTAGCACAATATTACTATTTTCTCCTGGTTGGAGGTGAGTACAAAATCATTAATGATTAACCGAAATGTTCTCCAGCAATTTACGACATAGAATCTAGCTAGAATAATTTTTATAGGATTATCAACCTTAAAATTAAGCAAAGACAGACATACCTATAAAAACAAAAGATTTAAAAAAGTTTGACTGATGTACATTCACAAATGTTATTTTGAACTGTAACAACACCTCTCTTTGACCCTCGTTGCTCATATATCCGCTCGTAAACCGGTTCAACTGCGTGGACCACCCGCATGTACAAGATGCGCGTAAACACCTTGTAACATGCGTTTAAACAGGTTATCGGCCGGTAGTTCTTTGGGTTAGACAAATCTCCGTTCTTCGGGATCAGCACTGTCCGCCCCTCGACAACCCAAGAAGGAATTTGCTGCTCCCCATTTAGCCATGAATTGAAAATTCTGGCTAAATGGTGGTGGGTACTGGATAATTTTTTCCACCAAAAGTTATTGATCCCGTCGGGACCTGGAGCAGCAAAGTTCTTAGAGCCCTCAAGAGCTCTTCGAACCTCTTCTGGGGTTATCGGTTGGCACACCTGTTGTGGTTGCTGAAACCTTTGACAAAAGGTTTCAAAGTGTGCCAGGGCTGGAGAGTCTCTGTTGAGTAGAAGCTTCTGTTCGTACAACGTTTTCCAGAAGTTTTCCACCTGATCTGCAGTCGGCGGATTTTCAGCAACACGCTGAGGCGGTTCGAAAAGGCGCGAGGGCTTTTTGCGGAACAGTTGGTTTTCCGCTAGCCCCCTCGCCCGCCTCACTAGTGACTTCTTACAAGACACTAGCATCCGTATCCTGTCGAGGCAGTGCTGTTTGGTGGATATTATTATTATTATTATTATTATTATTATTATTATTAAGTAAGTTCGTCGCCCTATTACTGAGCTAGGCAATTACAGTGGTGTATCTTCGTAAGTTTTAACCATTTTTAATATACTAAATTACCTCAGAGCACACTAAAATTTTGCAGGGGTTTTCCCACATTGAAGACTAGTACACTATTTAGTAAAAGACTACTTCGTCGTAATGTATGCTGATGATGCCTCACTCTTTGTCGCAGGTAGTAATAACAATGAGAATGAGATCAAAAGTAATCTCCTAGTAAACAAGTTATCTTAGTTTTTTAATCAGAACGGTCTATTCTTAAACATAGAAAAGACTGGTTATGTATATTTTCATACAAATCACAATAAAAACAACATGGATTTAAATATAGTCAACAATAACCTCTCTCTGAAAAGAATTGAATCTGTTAAATTCCTTGGGCATACGCTAGACGAGTGTTTAACTTGGAAACCACGCTGCAATGAACTCATCTCAAAACTGAATACAGTTTGCTATCAGATAAGAAATCTCAAAAATGTTATAAATGTGGAAATGCTCATTTCATTTTACTATTCGCAAGTGGAATCCAGACTAATTTACGGAATATGCTTCTGGGGCTCTTATGCATCCATGCCAAATGTTTTTAAAGCACAAAAAAGAATTATTTGGTGCATGGCAGGTGTCAATAAAAGACATTCTTGTCGAGACCTTTTTTGGCCAGCCCGGCATACTGACTGTCTATGGACTATATATATATAATCTCCTTCAGTATGTATTCATCAATAAAAATACTTTTAATATAAACAGTCATTTCCACTCATATGAAACTCGTAACAGAAATGATCTCACCATTCCAACACACCGCCTTAGTCTCACCAATAGATCCCACGTGATATTAGGATTAAATCTCTTTAACAAGCTTCCAAACGATATTAAATACATTACTTACATAAAGTACTTCAATAAGGAAGTCAAAAATCTGCTACTCAATTTGTGTGTTTACAACATAGACGAATTCACACAAACTATGGTCTAAAAATTACGTCAGTCACTCCATCCAGTTAGTCATTTTTTTATTTATTTATTTATGTATCTGTATCTTAAATGTTATGTTATGTTTTGACGTCCAGCTGCACCAATGTCTTTATACTGTTTGTCTTTATTTATTATTTGTAACCTGACTAGTCTTATAATACCCCGTGTATTCTTCTGGACAATAAATGTTTGTTATTATTATTATTATAGTTTCCGCATATCATGGTAAATCACGTAGTATAAGTTTGTAAAAAAGTTCCCACAGTTTCTGTTCGTTTGCCTACTATTTGTAGCCATTATATCTATGGAAAAATTGGAAACAATATGGAAACAGTTGGACAAGTTTGTGTTTATAAATAAGCTGCAGTATGTTTTGAAAATATCTTCAAACATTTATTCAATTAGTATCTAATAATAGAAACAGTTACTAAACTGCTTTATAATTTGGTTGTGCAATATGTAAAACTAAAAAATTTGTAACAATGTAAAATGTCGGAAAAATATATAAACCTTTGTATTTCACGTAAAAATCGAAACAGTTACAAAACTGTTTACCACTACTAAATTTGTTTCGAAATTGTGTCTAAAAATACTACTTTTTGCCACTTAGTTTCAATTTAGGTTGTCACATCATTCAAGGTATCTGTGATGTATAGAAAAGCTTCCTCCATGAATGTCAACTCTTTCTTTTTCCTGTGCTGAAAAAGGTTAACACGTTGAAGGACACTAATACCGATTACTCGGTGCTAAAAATGACACTACTTTTTTTTAATAATTTGTGTCACGAAATATCTCGTAAAGTATAGCAAATACTTCATAATTAAGAAAAAAATATATTTAAGGGTTTTTAGGGCGATTTAAAGTTGACGCCGATAGACGTCCTGTCATTTTTTAAGTAAAATTTTCGTTAGATATCGCTAAGACGTCTATAGACGTCGAAAGTTTAAAAAAGAAATTTATGTGACACTATATTAATACCTCTCTACTTAATCAGTTTTAGTTGAATATTGGACTTTTACTTCTGCAAATACCCAAATAAAGCACAGAGACTATGGCACTAGTTCAACTGTTCTCTGTCACAATCACAAAACATATACATGCAGAGTGAGCGGGAAACATGCGTTTGTTTTTGGTTTATTATAAATATTTAAAAAATCATAAATGGTATAATCCTTAAAATAGTTTCAAATACTCCCCATTGCCCTAAGGAATACAACCATATACAGTTTTTATCATAAACTTTGTATATAGTTAAATGCCATACTTTAATAATGAAATTAGGAACTATTTTCATTGACAAACTATAATATTCAAGTACAACAGAAATTTACAATAAAAAAAAATATATAGTTGTATTCGTTAGAACAATAGCAATTATTTAAAACAGTTTTAAAGATTATAGTATATTTGGTTATTTATTTATTTATAATAAACCGAAAATAAACGCATATTTCCCTCTCACTCTGCAAAAGCCTAACCTTAACAGTTAACACTTACTGTCTATGTCTGCTCTCAACCAACTTTCTGGGAATTAAGATGTGAATGACTGAAGACTGAATGATGCAATGTGTTTATTATCTACATAGTATGGTGCATGTCTTAATTCTTGACGAGTATATGCCTGTCTCCCTGGTGTATTTGATTATATTTGTTGTATTTATTTAAATACTTTTGAGATTCAAATACTTCTGAAAGTATTTAAATACTGTCAGAAAAGGATTTAAATACTTTTTTAAAGTATTTAAATACTTCTCAGTTATTTAAATAGTTTAAGTATTTATAAATACTTTAGGATCATTTTCACAAATACTAAGTAGTAAATATTTCAGATAAAGTATTTGCAAGTATAAATACAAATACTTGTTGCAAGAAGTATTTAAATACTTGGTATTTAAATACTTTCTAGTATTTAAATACTTATGAGGTATTTGTAAGTACATATTTGCCCAGCTCTGTTTGAGACAAGCGTGAACCTTCAAATAGGGGAGTTGAGAACCCCCTATTCCGTCCGAGTCCCTTCATTTTTTCATTAGCAATGTCCCTCATAAACAGAAAAAGCAAGAAGCGACACATAGTTTTATTTTTTCGTAGTCAGCGGTGAGTATTTACTAGTCAGTCGATGAAAAGTGTGATCTGAAATAATTTTTTGCAAACAAGTGCGTTTTACTCGAAAACGGTACGTCCTATCGCATTTTAACAAGAGATCCATTTTAACACCCTAATATGTGCCCTGTTCAGGTATACATTGCTTTCTGCCCTACTATGAACCATAAGGCCGCAAAAAAAATTGTGAAAAAGGAGACTGATGAACACATGACATAAATCGTTATTACACAAATAAGTGTTGATCCTACTTAAATACAAAAACACACTTTCTATGCGCAATGAATTGGACTTTCAGGATAAACAAAAACATTTACCAGAATTATACTTGTTTTGGTTTTTTTAATGCAACAATACAAAAATAGCCATTTTTGGCATATTTTACTGTCTAGCTCCTAAACCAACGATTGTATTAAAATGAAACCAACGTAAATTTTCTTATATTAGGGTCGTACATGCATGAAAGAAAAATGAGCGGAAAAAAGTAGGTTCATTTTTTTTTAAAAAAAGGGGTTTTCAAAATGTCAAAATCCCATATCATGAAAACCGCGCAGTATTCGATGAAAGTTTTTTCACAAATCATCATCCCTCCTTAAGGGCATTAGTATGTGTAGTATTGTAGATTGGAAATAATAGCCGTTTGTCCTGTACAGAAGACCCCCAAATTCGGACAGCGCGGCCTTTCCGGCCTCGTACAGCCAAAACCGTTTGTCCTACGGCAAATGTGTAATATATATATATTATGTAGAGGAGGGATGAATCTTCAAAAATTGTAACTTGGTAAAGAGCCCTACGGGCCATAGGAAAACAGATATGGACACACAAGTAAAATTTCAAAGTTTCAACCCCTGAAAATAGGGGACGCATATGGTGTAGCAGGGTGTAGTTTTCTGTACTTGCTTATTATGCCCTCTTAAACAACTTCCACAAAAAAAAGTCCGCAGTACGCAAAATTTTTTATGATGTCTAATTCGACTGGACTGTTATTTTAATTAGATAACTATAATTTTGAAAATTATAAACATATTTTAACAAAAATGGTTTAAATGAAGATAAACATTTGTTTCTTAATATCATTGTAAAATAATTGTTAAAACATATATTTTGAAAAAATAATTGTTTTCCTGCGAGGCGATGCACTTGAACAATAAACCATTGAAATTTCGAAATATTTTTTTATTTTTAGCCATTTAAATAAATATTTGGGGCTTAAATTTGGCACTAACGTTTAGTTCAATAGTGGGCGTAGTTTCATTAAGTTTCGTTAAAATTGATGAAAGAGGAAATATTTAGTGGTTTTTATTTTTTACAAATTAACCAATTATCAAAAAGTTTTTTCATAGTCTACCCAAGCAGCATTCAAAGTGATGGGAACTGGCATCTGAGGCATCGGAACTTTAATATAGTAGGAATAACATAACTGTTACTAATTTTGCGACTTCAGGGTAATATTCACTTTGTGGTATGCATTTGTAGTGACAATTAAGTAGATTCTACTGAATTCAGGCACTGTATAGTTATAACACTTTCAAGTAACTGCTGGAGAATCTGCAACGTCGCGTATACTACTCTGCATTACTTTGAAGCATCCTCAACTGCAAAGTGAAAATTGATAGTAATGCCGACTGCACAGCTTTACCAAAGGACCACTTGAAAGTAGTCTAACTTATTAGTGACATCTCGAGTAAAAATGAGGTTATTTCTACGAACATAGGGGCTTTGAAGTTATCTTTACTACTCCCCACTAATTGAAAATGACTTAAAAGTTACATATACCTTGAAAATCTACTATAGAGTAATATTAACTTTTAAGACAACTTATATAATTATTGGCATTGAATAAAATGGGGGCATCTGAAATGCTCAGTGAAAGCACTCATCCACGTTTTATAGAAAACTGAAGAAACAGTTAAACAGTAGTAGAGAAATGGTGATTCTTCAGAATATGATGCAAACATGAAAGATTATTTCGCCACAGCAAAACCATCATCTTTGGCAATAAGTGCAAAAGTGCTCCCATCAACACAAGAAGAGTAATCGAAAACTATAACAGTTGTAGTGATTAATGATACTGAGTACTGCTCGAAAATTACAACTTGTCTTTAACACACAGATTGACCCATAGTTCAGTTAGTGATCCACTGAGCATATTAAATGAATTTGCCGATTAAAAACTCCAAATTTAATAAATATTGTGTCGATGGGGAACGGACAATGTCGGTATAACGGCATAAGACATTATTTATGTACAATAAATTGAATTGAATGAAATTAAATGTAAACTGTTATGTATTTTTTCCATTATTACACACCTTACGTTAATAAATATATTTATCCAACACTTTCATATAAAGTGATCTCTATTGATAAGACTTTGAAGGTATAAAGTGACCCATAAGTCATTAGTGAGATAAAGTAGTAAGCTAAAGTGAGGTAAAGTGATTTAGTCACTAAAGAGTAATTTTAATATAAAATAAAGTCCAAGGAATTTATTTATTGTCTCCATTATATGGAAAATTAACAAAACAAAGAATCCATGCACTAACACTTATTTATATTTATGTTAACATTTATTGTCATCATATTCGATTTTTCACAAAGAAAACTGCTCTTCTGTACACAATTTTTCTCTATACTAGTAACGTCTGTATTGCCTGACTCGTTGTGCTGCTCTCCCTGAATTTTTTTAGCAATAACAATCTTGTTGAGACAGAATCTTCCAAATAACCCTCCGCCACGGTGGATGATTTCCACACACCGTGACGTTTAAGGGTGGTAATGTCACCCCCAGCATTGGCCAAGAGTTGATGATGAGGAACGGCGCATGCTATGGCTAGTATACAAATCTGCATCAGGCAATTGCAAATAATCAGCTACAATTCTTGGAATTTTTGAGAGCTTATTTAATCCAACGCATTGGACAGTGCACTTTCCCTTTTGAAAATTTACGAAAAATCTTTTGTGAGACACATTTTGCGGTCTTAAAGACATATTTCCTAATAGAATCAAGTGGGTTCACCGAAAATCCTTCATTTAAAACTGTGAAACTTCTTGATTTATTCGTCTTGGTATCTGGTATGGATATATATATAGATATTATTCTTTATCTCATATCTTCGACGCTTAAGAAGGTCAGTTCACCGCAATGGCAGGCACCGCAAACTCCCAATATCAATGCAACCTAAAAAACCCAAACATTTAAATAGGTATATAAAAGCAAGATCATAAAAAACACCTACCTCTGACATAAGATGCTCACCGTCAGGGGCATCCATCAAATATTGTTCGATATGTGCTCTTTCCAAATAATATCAGATAATAAAAAGTACTTAAAAAGTATAATAATTGTTATTTTTAATAATCCACATATTCCCATCGCACACAGTGACAGTGACACTTTAACAGTTATTACCGCGTTGCCAATTAAAAAAAAAAATTACCTTATCGATTCTGCCAAGTCTACCAACATGAAAATAAGTTGGAGCAGCAGTTACTAAGATCTTATAGCGTAAATATAACTACACAGTGAAATTGTTGCAGTTGCCGTCACCACTTTTAAAGTAACAACAACTATAACGTTGGTGGCATCTGCTACTTTATAGTAAATGTAACTTGTAGGGAAATAATTTTGGTTTTTTCAACCTCTAAGTTACTGCAATTAAAATCGTCATTTTTCTGTTGTTGAATGAAGACGCCATATTGACACGGATAAAAATATAATTCAATAAAAAATTTCTTTTTATTATAGTCATTTACAAATATGTTTTCTAAATAGATTATTACTTTATAATATATAAAATTTAAAAAAAAACGTTTTCCATAAAAAATTTTGCAGTTTTGCTTGTACACATAATTTTTGCAAAAAATTTTTTTTCCGAAAAAACCATTTTCTCGAGGGGGCGTCTTTTTTATCGAAGCATCATGATAACATTTTACAGAAAACAAGTGGTGGTTTTAATATCCACACCCAGGGTAAATGCAAAACATCATGATTTATAATATATGCTTATGCATGTTGTATATAATCACCTTAACTTGGACTTTGGACATATGTGCTTAAACTCAGTAAGTCATTAATTTGCTATTCGAATAACAGAGAGCCAAATATATAGTTTGCGCTCTCATTTCGGTTAGCTGAGCTGTTCCAAAAGTTAGTCATTTCTACCACTTGGTTACGTCCCGTTTACGTAATAACCTAGTCTTCAACACGGTAATGGTAGAAGTACCGGAATAGTAATTTGCTACGTAATTATTATTCCCCATTTTGGTGAATACTTGGTAGAAGGATGGTTCCCATTACGTAACAGTCCTTAGTTGCGGAAACCTTTAAAGTTCCCCTAATGGCAACTATTACGTAGAAACTACTAAAATTGCTGCTTTCGTAGATTACTAGGACCAGAGATAATAAGGAAAATAGCAGAAAATTTCAATGTTGAAGCAAGATTTGTTTAAATTTTACAAGAAACAATGGACCCATTTAATCTAAAACTTCTCATGGTGCCAGCTATTATACCTACAATAAATTGAAAGCTAAAAACGTACTCTTCGCCAATTTACTCAGCTTTTTATATATAATTGTTACACATTCTATAGGATACTCTTCGCAGTTTTCTTGTAAATAATGTTAGTTTTTGGACATCCTAAATTTTGTGATACCATCTTTGTTGTGAAAAAAATTATATGAAAAAAAATGTCCAACCTGTGTGGGATTCGAACACGGGACCTTTGGATTGCAACGCAAAGCTTTAGCCGCTGCGCCACCACATATTGCTACGAAAATTGATTGTCTGTGATATACCTATATCTTTCGACAATCATACATATTTCAACTCATACTTCTTTGAAATATATATTAGTAAAATTCATAAACAAAAAAAATATATTATAGAAATAATATTTCGCAAGATTTCCATTTTAGTACAAGCGAAAAAAATTAAGAGAATATATTTTTTTTAAATTAAATAATTAATAACTTTTATTTACTGATCGATTTTCTTCAAAAACAATAGGGTTCTTCCTCTAGCCAACACTAACTTACTTTCTAAATTTCAATACAATCGAACTTTTCTTTCTTAAGTTATCGTGCTTACAAGAAACGTGACGGACGGACAGACGGACATTTTGAAAGTTGTTCAGAATTCGTTCACTAACACAATGATATGAAAATTTTTTCTCTACGAGCGATATTTACGATTTTAGAAATGTGCCGATCAAATACAATATACTCTTCGTTTTTGCGAAGAGTATAATAACAAAATTGCTGCAAAGAAATAATTCCATTCGAAATTAATTTTATCCCCAACAATTTATTGGTTTAGATCAGTGGCAATAACTATTTTTATAAATTTCAGGTTTGTAAATGGCATTGTTTTGCCACAATCAGAAGTCATCATGAGGTTGCAGAGAAGAGAGAAATATGTAATGCCAAACCTTGAGGGAGATTTATCGAAATTGCATGTTAAGCGTTCATTGATAAATAAAAATAAAGTTCACCTTCGTTCAGAAATAAATGTGTACAACTGTGACTTGTGTTCGTATCAGACAAATAAAAAATGTTACCTCAAAAAACATTCATTGAATATGCATAAGGATTCTTCAGAAGTATTCATGTACAAATGCGACTCTTGTTCTTTTCAAACAAAACATAAAGCTGGTCTCAAAAGCCATTCATTGAAGCATAAGGACACTTCAGAGGTAACAATGTACAAATGCGACTCTTGTACTTTTCAGACAAAACATAAGAGTAACCTCAAAACACATTCGTTGATCCATAAGGATCCTTCAGAGGTAACAATGTTCAAATGTGACTCATGTTTTTTTCAAACAATAACTAAAAAAAACCTCAAGAGGCATTTGTTGATTCATGGGGATCCAATGTACAAATGCAGTTCTTGTTCTTTTGAGACAAAACATGAGTATGTCCTCAAAACACATTCATTGACACATAAGGACCCTT
This sequence comes from Rutpela maculata, assembly GCA_936432065.2. Lineage (NCBI taxonomy): Eukaryota > Metazoa > Arthropoda > Insecta > Coleoptera > Cerambycidae > Rutpela > Rutpela maculata. The sequence goes on along the minus strand of OW386292.2, from coordinate 135,191,354 downwards.
CAGAGGTAACAATGTACAAATGCGACTCTTGTTCTTTTGAGACAGTACAAAAAAGTGTCCTCAAAAAACATTCATTGAAACATAAGGACCCTTCAGAGGTAACAATGTACAAATGCGACTCATGTGCTTTTCAGACAAAATATAAATGTCACCTTAAAACGCATATGTTGAGGCAGAAGGATCCCTCAAAAGTGACGATGTACAAATGTGACTCTTGTTCTTTTCAGACAAAAATTAAACAAGACTTCAAACCACATTTATTGGTTCATAAGGATCCCTCAGAGGTAACAATGTACAAATGTGTCTCTTGTTCTTATCAGACAAAACGTAAACATGACCTTGAAAAACATATGTTGCACCATAACATTCCTTCAGGAGCAATAATGTACAAATGCGACTCTTGTTCTTATCAGTCAGGAATTAAAAAAGTCCTCAAGAGACATTTGTTGGTTCATAAGGATCCCTCAGAGGTAACAATGTACAAATGCTATTCTTGTTCTTTTCAGACAAAACATAAAGGTAGTCTCAGAAACCATTTGATGAAACATAAGGACCCTTCAGAGGTAGCAATGTACAAATGTGACTCTTGTTCCTATCAGACAAAACATAAAGATATGCTTAAAAAACATTTGTTGAATCATAAGCATCCTTCAGAGGTAGTGTGAGCTCATATCATCCCGTATGCTTGTTGATGTTACAAGTTTGTGGTATTTTTTTATTTTGTTTTATGAGCATATAACAGTACGAAAATGATTGTTGGCCATCCGAGAATCTACCTACGATGACGTCATCAATTTCGAAGTTGACAAATTTTACTATCCAGTTTTAAATCGTATATATTCTTTATTCTTTACTGTAGGTATTTAAATAGCTTAGCACGAAGAACATTTTTTTTATCTTAGGAAAAGAAATGAAATAAAAAATATTGAGATCAAATAAAAGAAAATTAAATTGCTATTTTTCGTGATTTTGTCATTTCATCTTTGGTATTCAGGAACACACAAAAATGAAAATCACAAACAAGGAAACGGTAATTCATATAATGAACAAATAAAAAAACAGGACAAAAGTAAATATTAAATCAAAATCACAGAAAAAATAAAAATGGTGTACACAGCTCTTGAAATTCAAAATTTATTTCTTAGTTTATATAATCTTCTATGCTATCTGATTGGCAATGTTTTCATGCTTGTTCACACATTTACACATTTCTGTGGAATATAAAAAGCTAGAAAAGAACTTCATTCTAACCAGTATAAACCTGCTTAGCTCTTATTTATAAAATCGAGAACAGTCAGTTAGATTGATGTGCAATGTCTAGATAGCTATGTGCCACTGCAGGAGGAGTCTCCCATGGCTCTATATTGAGTCCTGCACTCTTCTTAATATATTAAAGAAAAGTTGTAACGTACGTGCAGTACACTGCATCATTAATATCACTACAAACTGTTATAGTTTTTGATTACTCTTCTCCTTGTGTTGATGGGAACACTTTTGCACTTCTTGTTGCCAAAAATGATGGTTTTGCTGTGGCGAAATAATCTTTCATGTGTGCATTATATTCTGAAGAATCACTATTTCCACTACTCTGTTTAACTGTTTCTTCAGTTTTCTATAAAACGTGGATGAGTGCCGATAAACTTTATTTCGCTTTTACTGAGCATTTCAGATGCCGCCATTTTATTCAATGTCAATAATTATATAAATTGTCTTAAAAGTTAATATTACTTCATAGTAGGTTTTCAAGGTATATCTAACTTTGTAGTCATTTTCAATTAGTGGGGAGCAGTAAAAATAACTTCAGACCCCCTATGTTTGTAGAAATAACCTCACTTTTACTCGAGATGTCACTAATAAGTTAGACAACTTTGAAGTTCCAGAAAATTTCCCAACAACGTACCAGGGACTTAAAATTGCACACTTGAAGTTATCATTACTTTGAAGTGATCCTTTGGTATACCTTGCACGACTTGGTTCACCAAGGAACTAAGTGATATGAGAGATATTTTACACTTTATGCAGGAAACCGTAAAAGCTACTAACTCTCCGGAACTCAGAGAAATAATGCAAAAATATAGGAAAAAATATAACATTGCACTCGGAAATGCTAAACTCAAAGCTAATGATACGTACATTAAAAGTCATTCTAATAAATCTAAAGCGATCTGGCAGGTGGTACGAGCAAATACGAATACGCAGTCAAAAAATCGAACGGCAGACAGCAGCATAAGTCCAGATGATTTCAATAATTTCTTTGCAGATATTGCTAAGAATATTATTGATGAGCTGCCTGATAGTGACTTTACCGCAGAAGAATTTCTATATAATAATGCTAATACAATATCTCACGCAGGCCTGCGAGAATTTATTTTCAGTGAAATAACTTTTATTGAAGTTAGGGACATAATATTCAGTTTAAAAAACAAAAATAGTAAAGATTATTATAACCTTAACACTAAGATACTTAAGAGTATAGCCAATATCATTGTTATTCCTCTTACAAAGTTATTTAACTTATGTATAAGACATTCCATCTTCCCAAAAGCCTTTAAAATTTCCCGGGTTGTGCCAATACACAAAAAAGGTCCCACAAATTTACTTGATAACTACCGACCAATTTCGCTCATTCCAATCATAGCAAAAGTTTTTGAAAAAGCCCTAAAATTCAGAATATGTTCTTTTTTTGAAGGAAATAGTCTGTTTAATAAAAATCAGTATGGTTTTCGTAATGCACGCTCAACCACTATGGCTATCAACAAACTAGCGGAAGTCATAAACATTGGATATGAGACAGGATGTTGCGCAGGGGCTTTGTTTTGCGATCTAAGCAAGGCTTTTGACTGTGTTTGTCCTAGTATACTTATAAAAAAACTTAGTTTTTATAAATTTTCTGATGCAAGTGTGAACTTAATGCAGTCTTATCTAATGAGTCGCACGCAACTAGTAGAAACTGGTAATAATCTTTCTCAGATGAGGACACTAGAATATGGAGTACCACAGGGGTCGGTGCTGGGACCAGTATTATTCCTCATATACGTCAACGACTTGGTGCTTGCCGACCCAAGAGCCGACTTCATTCTCTTCGCGGATGATGCAACAACAATTAATAAAAATGAAAATCGCAATGAACTGCAGTTACAATTGGAACAGACACGATCAAGGGTCTCTGCTTGGTTTGTCGCGAATCGATTAAGCTTAAATGCTACTAAAACTGAAATCATGTTTTTTAGTTTAGGTAATATGGGAGTAAATAATAATCCAGAGTCTGTAAAATTTCTTGGGGTACATATTGACCCTAAGCTCTCATGGAACTCTCACATTGATAAACTATGTAATAAGTTAACTCCTTGTATCTATGCAATTAGAAATATGTCATTAATAGTGTCCAAGCAAGTACTCTTAATAACTTACCATGCACTTATTCAATCAAAAATATCATATGCAATTCATGCTTGGGGTCACGCTCCAAACATGAAACGCGTTTTTGGATTACAAAGGAAGGCAGTACGAATTATAAATAAGCTAGGGTATAGAGAAGATTGTAGACAATCTTATATTGATCTGAAAATTCTCACAGTACCATCACTATATATCTTACAGTGTCTCTTATATGTTAAAGATAACCTACCAAATTACGTAACTCATGAAGAAATTCACTCATACGATACAAGACATAAAGCAAATATTTACATAGACTTCCACAGAGTACATAAAACTAGATCCGGAATATCATATTTTGGTCCGAAGTTATTTAACCTGCTACCATCCCCTGTGAAACTGTTGCCTTCTAAAAGTTTTAAATATGTAACAAAAAAATATCTTATATCCAAATGTTTCTATTCTATGGAAGATTTTTATAATAATGATTTTTCAGACTGGCAATTTTAATACCTTGAGAGAATATACAACTCATTGTATTATTATTTTATATTTATATTGTATTTTGTTTGTATATGCATGTATTGTATTGTATTTATGAACCCCTTGTTTTTTTGACTTGTGTAAAACTCTTGTTTCTTGGCACCAATAAATTTTCTATAATGCTGTGCGGTCGGCACTACCAATTTTCACTTTGCAGTTGAGGATGCTTCAAAGTAATGCAGAGTAGTATCCGCGACGTTGCAGATTCTGCAGCAGTTACTTGAAAGTGTTATAACTATACAGTGCCTGAATTCAGTAGAATCTACATAATTGTCACTACAAATGCATACCACAAAGTGAATATTACCCTAAAGTCACAAATTTACTAACAGTTATGTCATTCCTACTATATTAAAGTTCCGATGCCTCAGAGGCCAGTTCCCATCACTTTGAATGCTGCTTGGGAACTCTTAGTAGCCCTTGACTAACAATAGTCATGGCACATGCGAACTAATCCATTGTAATCTGATTTTCATACGTATTACATATGTACAAGCCCACAGGTGAAGATATGTAAAATAGCTCCAGACAGACAGTACGTAAAAAATATCTAAATGGTCTTTTCTATGTGATTTTCGGTTTGGAATAAGAATGGTTAATTTTTTCAAAAGCTTATTGATATACATTTTGACTATTAAAATAATATACATTGTTTTAAATTAATTTCCCTGTACCTCATTAAGAAGCATTATCGAATCAATCCTGATAGCAATTTTTTTCCCATTTTCACACAAGAAATATTCTCCTGAGTTTGTACTGTGGTCTTGAAATTATATATTTTTTTATTTGTGATTAACTAATGAAAAATATATAGATTCGTGTATTTATGTATTAACATAATTAATAAAAGTATGGATTTCAACATTGTTCTTAATTTTATACTTGAATGAGTAATTTAGGGAGATATTCACAACATGTTTATGTCTAATTAAATTAAATAAATGCCTTGCATTCTAAAAGTTTTAACATTCAATGTTTAGGAATGAATTGAATGCTTTATAATGCAGAGCTTAATCTATTTACATATTAGTGTTTGTATTTCTATATAACCACAAGCAAGTACAGTGTTTCCTGAGTAGTTTTCGCGTTTAAATAATAAATATATCGAAGCTAACATTTAATGACTATTTCGAAAATAAACGTCATAAATCTCGTCTGCACTGTTTTCGAAAGTGCCAACAATCGTTCTCATATAGAGTAATCATTATAGAATGGATATATACAACTTCCAAACTTGTATCATTCAGGAGCATACAGGACTCTGTTTTATTTCCTTTGGCACTCAGACTAAGGTAACAATGTACAAATGTGACACTTATTCTTTTCAGACAAAAATTAAACAAAACCTCAAACAACATTTGTAATAATGCACAGATCTGCCTCTTGTTATTTTCAGACAAAATGTAAATATGTCCTTACAAGACTTTCATTGAATTATAAGGATCCTTCAGAGGTAACAATGTATAAATGTGACATGTTCGTTGCAGATAAGAAATAAACAAGATAGTACAGTGGCCTAAACTGAAAAACGGAAAATGAAAAACTGCAAACGAACACTGTTTTTGATAGCATTTTTCCCTTAGAATGCGATGCCCAAGTAGCACCTTAAGTCAGAATTACGTAATGTAGCCCTCGTTTTGGTCCCGTTTTCCCCGTTTAACGTAACCTAATTGACTTAAAATTTACGTAAAATATAAGTAAATGGGGAATGAGACGACGTCATGAATACCTCTTAAATAAGGCTGCTCAGTTATAATGACCTATTGGTTATAGAACATATTTCCCTGAATACGTAATTTAAACATAAAAATATTGTTTAATTGTGGTCGTTAATAGGTAATATCTACCAAACCAGTTATCCCCTTTCAACTGCAGTATTTCTTTCTTAGAAATAACTAATAAGATTTTGTTTACAACAATAATGATTTACTTATAAGTCACGAGGCATAAGCAGTAAAGACATAACTAGAAACCATCAGACATCTCTATTATGATGGAGTAGGAGTACATCATATAATGTCATACGTAGTTGTGAAATAATGTGTCCACTTCCCCTCTGTGTGTGTTTTTTACTGCCAATCAATTTTCATTGTAAATATATCCATTCTACCTCGGAATATTAAAGGGGCCTCAAGTATTTTACGTTTTTAAAGAAAAAAAATTTTTTTTTAGCTTAAATGTATTTTACAAATGTTTGTAAAAGCCTATACATTTGCCCTGCAGGACTTTCCTGGAGCATAAAATATAATAATATTGTACTTTATATCTGTTAAATAACCTTATATTAATGATTTTTTTCAATTAATTACTCATCAAAATTTCATTGTAAAATGGCCTCTTACAGCTGGTTGAAAAATATGGCGAACATAGTGCCACGCAACTTCGAAGTATTCTCTCCCAGTATTTTAGACCTCGTTAACATTTTTCCTTGAGACGAAGTGTTAAAACTTATATTATTTACTTTAAAGTTAAATGGGACCAATATAGGTTAAAATAATTTTGTAGTCTTCAAAATTGTAAAGTTTTTAAAGTTCATGCAGAACTAAATTGGTTATATTTCCCAGATTAGGTTAGAGAAGTCGGTAAATTGAGCATCTCGTGCCGTGACGTCACTTCTGTTTCTAACCTCAAACTACAGGCAAAGAGACTGCAATTTGTGATTGTGTGAGTTTGTGGTTTATTCGTTCAATTTTCTCTTGTATTTTATCAATAAAAACCGCTGCCCAAGGAATCACTACTTCCACATCCAGATTCTCTATCCAAGTCACTTACAACGAAAAAACTTTGTATGTGAAAATAATTGTTTATGGAACTTTAATAATATAATATTTGAAATCCTCTACCCCAAAAACCCATAAAACGATACCCCACATCGGTAGTGGGGTGGGGGTGGTGATAGGGGGGTGATAGTGGGGGTGGATGAGGTAAAAAAATATTTTGAGGTTTCTTGTTCCTGTACATACACTAAATCACAATTTTTTTCATCCCCTTTAATAAAGGGGTGGGGGTGGTAATGGGGGTGGCTAATGCCAAAAATTTTTTTGAGACCTTAGCTTCTCTTGTATATACTAAATACCAATTTTATGGACTCTTACCTGCTTGATTGACCCAACCCTTTGACGGAACAAGATGAAAATATAATCTAGTTCTAGATCTCGTTAAAGTACATATGTGTACCAAATTTCAAGTCAATATCTTCAACGGTTCCAGAGTAAACGTGCGCACAAAAAAAAGTTACAGACAGACCGACAGACAGAAATTTTTTTCTTTCGCTCAAACTTAAAATCTCGACGTTTCATGACATTTTAAGCTTATTTGGACAATAAAAATTTTTAAAATTTTTTTTGTCGTTACTATACTTCCACTGGACGTGGAAGTAAAATGGATGTGTTTTGTTTTGAATGTGAGAAAGTATTCTCCATCCAGTCAGCGTTAAATCGGAACAACAGAATTGTGCATAAATAAACAAATCCGACGTAATTATATCAAATATAGGGTACCCAAGAGGAGATACGTGTGCTTAAAGTGCAAATTGTATTTTAACTTTAATAACGACTTGCGTTTGCATTTGATAAAGAAACATGATCACATCACTGATTCGGTGAATTTGGAATTTAAAAATATTTGAGATAAAATAATTAATACTTTATTTTTGTTTGAATAAATGTATTAACAGAAAACACATCATATGAAACATGTTTTTTAATTCCGTATTACTACTTCCCCATCTATCTACTTAAATTCGTTCATAGACATAGGTTTAAACCATTTTTACAACTTCTCTTCAGTGAGTACATTCAGGAACACTGAATGCAATCCAAATAAAGTCACTCAGTTACACTACTAACACTACTGAACTTCACTTTGCTTTTCATTCTGCAAACTAAGCACTGAAATCTATAAAAAAAAATAGTTATATTGTACTAAACTCTCTGAAAAATTAACAACTGTTTTACCTGATATAATGTAGTCATTACTTCGAATGCAAATAAGTCGGTAATAGAAAAGTTGAAATACAATTACAAGTATCTTTAGTGCACCGCATATTCAGTATAATTATAATTATGTCCTATTTGCTTATGCACTTTCCGGTTGTGCTGACTAAAGGTTGACTGGCTGTAGAATACTCTCGCATTTAGAACAAAACATCTCCATTTTTATTTTTAAAAATACGAAAACAGAAAACCCAAACAACAACAAAATAAATTGCTGCTAATAAGGCTACAAATTAGGACACTATCCCACTAATAAAATACAGTTGACACTGGGAAGAGCATCAACATAAAACAGTCATTATAGTCCTTTGAAGTAATTTAGACAATGAAAACGTAATTTTGGCTTCCAGGGAAGGGACCTAATTTTATTTTTAAGTAAAAATAATTTTCAAGACATTTTATGAAGTAATATTTGCCTTTAGGTTAAACACATATCGTCGCTCGAATGCTTGTTTGTTCCATACCACTCACACATAATATTCCCAGCAAACATTTTTGTTAAAATTAGCTCCAATTCGACTTGGTAAAAGAGGATTTTACTTATGACGTAAAATTTACTAGAAAAATACACTTCCGATAAAAATTTACCAATTGGTCTTACTTTAGATTTCAGTTTACGTAAATAATACCAATTAATTTACCTCATACACAATTTTCCTTGAAAGTAAATTTAACGAAAACAGCGAGTGAAAAACTACTAAAAAAAATCTACCAAAAATGACCTGAAGGATAAATTTACGATAGGGTAGAAATAGGTAATATAATTATGTAATATTTACCTTTTTAGCGACTAAAAATATTCCTAATAGTCGAATATCTCACTAGGTAGATTTTGTTGTAAATCCTACGTAATGTATACTAAATAGCAACCTATTTGGTCACTATTATTATACACCTTTGAAGTAATATTAGGTCTACAAAATAGATAAATTCTACCTGGCTTATCTACCTGATTTCAATCATTAAGTCAATTATCTTTTGTAGTTGCATTTACAAAGGCAGTTAACTTTAAGGTTAAATTAGCTCGAGACGCCATATTTTCTTAGCAGAGTTGAAATATGATTCCAAATTAGAATTTTAAAAATGAGTGTTTATGGAAACAAACTGACGAAAAGCTAAAAAAAATACATAATTATACCTGTAAACTCAAATTATTACTACAATTTTTTTACTTGGCAACAAGAATTTCCTTATAGATGAATATTTTGGAAGCGCATTGTTATTTTACGAAGTACAGCTGCTATTATACACAAAAAAATTTTCATCGCATTGATTTCAACAAGCGAGTACTGCAAATACTTCACTTATAAATTGGATTTATTTTAGTTACCGACATTCATCTTGTATCGCCATTGTGAGTTAGGTAACTCTTCAAATTTGTAAGTGACTGACAACAATATTATAGAGAAAATTACCAAATAAGTATAATAATAAAAACCCTATTTTTTTCCTCTTGGTGTAATTTTCCAATTTCACATACTTAAATACGTAAGTTCTACCTAAAGCTAGTCAACGACAGATGTCAATTTGACATCGAATTTAAGTAAAATTTACCTAAACAGGTATTACTAACCAAATATACTGTGCGACTACAAGTACGATTTATGTGTAATTTTACCTGTCTTAGTCGATATAACCTGATTTCGACGTCGTCTTATTCTCCACTTATGTCGATTCCACGTAGCGTTAACGTAAATTTTACCAAAACATGGTTCATTTTAATTTTGCGACTAAATTTATTATACATAATTTAGGTAATTTTGACGTCAAATAATACCTAAATGTTTGCTGGGTTGAGATAATCCATTTTTAAAATTTGGATAATGTGATTTATATAAACTAAAAATATATTTAATGTTATTATAGGTTTAATCGCTCGAAAATGCTATAGATAGTTAATAGTTTGCTTCATATAAATTTTATTTTAAAATTATAAGAGATATCTGGAATTTAACTTTGCATATGGAACAATCAACCAATCAGAATCTTATATTTGCAACTTTGTTCCATACGAATGCATTAAAACCCTATTATTAAAACATTATTTCTATTGCAAAGAATATAACATATGTATATTTATGTAAGTAATATAATACAATACAATAGAGTGGGGATTACATGCAGCAAATATGTATTTATTTATGATACTATGAATTTATGAACTGGATTTTTGTTTTGTTTTACATTGTTTTTTTAACTTTTTTTTTCGATCCTGCTTTTCGATTCCTGTTTTTATTAAATTATTTTTTTTATTGGCATTTTAGATTCAGCTATTTTTTTGAGGTTGCCTTTTTCAATTGGCTTTTTGGATCCAGCATTTTCTCTTAACTTCCACTTTTTGCAAAACAGTTAAGTAAAATTGTTTGTCAACCTGAGGCATGTAAGCAAACGTTGCTTTCAGATGATCAATGTTTGTTTTATCCAATAATAGTTGATGAAATACTGGTTTAATATTTGAAAAATAATTATTATCTTTTGATAAAGGAATGCTGCTAGTTATAGTTGTTGGCTTAATATTGATGTGCAACTGATTCCATAACAATATCTTTGTCAAAAGAAGTTTTAAAGCACTCATTGAATATTTTTCATATTTAACATGCTTTAATTTTGAATAAGGAACTTCTTTATAACATAGAGCTTTAGCTACTGATTCAAAATTTAAAAAATCATCCTTTTTCATTTGGATTATTTTTAACGGTGATTTACCTGGAGGAACTAACTTTAAAAATCGAAGAAGAGACAGTGGACTGTATATTTCTCTATGTTTTAAGGCTCTTTCAATCTTACTGTGTACACAATCAACCTATTGAATTAAACTATGTCCTGCCTCTGAAAATTTTTGTTCTATTTTCTCAATGCCATCATTTTGTTGCAAGAAGTGTTGAAAGGCTATGATTGCCTGCACGGACAGAAGTTGCCTCGTGCCATAGGGCACAATATGTAACTTTGTCGAATGCCGTATTTTTTTTTATAAAAAAATTCAATACCTTGGATTTTGCAAATCATAACAAATAACTACAATGGACGTTATCAATTGTACTAATATCTCGGTCATTATCTCTCTTTGATTTGCCATAATTTTTTTGCTTTAAATGATTATCATATATTCTTTTGTGTCATCGTCGGTTGTGTTTTTTATGAATTTATATCTCTCACAAATGTCACACCTGTCTTTTTTCGGAACCCAAAAAGCCAAATTATATCGATTACTAAATATTTGTCTCTATTTATCATATTTAATTGGACTTTTATTTAAGACATATTCGCTTTCGAGCTATAGACGGTACATTTTTTTTTTATATCCAAAGAAGGCTCAAGATACTGTTTTGATGTATTTGCACGACTCAATATGCATGTCAATATGTTTTTTTGCCGCATCCACAACATCCTGTGGTAACTGTTTTTTACGTATTTTCCTTTTACTGGAGATTTAAAAAAACTCCATTGCACAAATCTTTAGTTTTAAAAAAACAATATATTCGCTTCTGGCCTATGTTTAACGTTGTTAAAAAAATTCTCTGCAGACTTGTTGTCGATGATTGTTTACCTCAAAGAAATATTTAGAAACATTATCGTTTGTATTCTGAGAAGAATACCTTCTTTTTGGACAATGCTTATCAACAAATTTAGAATAGTAACAGTTTTTTTTTGTTGTCACTTAATTTCCAGAAATTTTCAAAAATTGTTCCTCTATCTTCAGTGTTAATTTTTAAACAAGAAAATGTACAATTCTTTAAACACTTTTTTGACTCCCTTAACTTTTTTTTAACATTCCTTTTCCAATTTCAAATATTCTTAAGCGACAAACAAGCACTATACATTAATATAAACAGTGTCGTAATTGGTTCGCGCACATGGAACAATTAAGCACCGAATATTTATTATGCCTTCTGTACCATGGAACAAACAAGCATCATTTTGATTGGCTATTGAATATGGAACAAACAAGCATATTTATTTTCTTAAATATGCATATAGAACATTAAGGAATTGATAATAACTTTTTTTTTTAAATGTGTTATATGAATAAAAATCAGTTGTAAAGCAAGATATTATCCGAGTCGACCATATTCTGCAAAAAAGTCGGTTTCTCAAAAAATGTGGTATGGAACAAACAAGCATTCGAGCGACGATATGCTAGATTAGTGGGGAAGTAAAATTGGGGCAAATTTTACCTAAAATTGGAACTAGTTGTGACCATGAGGTTAAAGTTTTAACCTAAATCTGACTACAAGGACAAGACAAAACTTATGTAAAAATTTGGTAAAATTTCCCTGTTTTTATTCAGACGAAAGACAGCAACTCCAAAGTTAATAATTTAGTATAAAATTATGTAATATTTTCTTACACGTAGACCTCAATATGCACTTTAACTTTAGAGTTAAATTTTAAGGAACAATAACGTAAATATTTCTTGTAAATTACACTAAAGTCAATGCGACTTTATCAGGCATTTCTTAAGAAAATTTTACTTATATATCGCTTACTAAATTACTATTAAGTCCATATGTCTTCAAAGTTGAAAGCAATGGTTGCAATTATGTTATATCAACTATCTTAGGTTATTGTGGCTTTAAACTGGTAAAATAAACTAATTGTGCTGCTTAGGTGAGGTACTCGGTTTTACGGAAAAACGACGGGAAAATGTGGAAAAGTTAAGAAAACACTTGATAATGTACAGTCTGTCTGAGATATTCACAAGTTAAACTATGAAGATCTATAATATTTTATTCTAGATTATGATGGTTTATTTTAATATTCTTCACATAGAATATGATGTTCTACTTTTCTTTGCCAAATAATGTCGAGAAAATGCGGAAATATTAAGAAAATGCTTAAAAATTCACAAATTCGAGCCTGTAATATTCAAAATTAGAACTTTTTAAGATTCAGAGCTTATTACGCGAAATTCAGATGGTTTGTTGTAGTTTTTTTCCCGTGGGATATGAGGGTCTACTCTCTTTTGCAGAGAAATATTAGTTGCAAAAAAATTAAGAAAACTTTCAAAATCTAGTCTGCGTCATTCCCAAGTGAAATATATTAAGAACTAACATTATTAGCTTGAGATTATGGTAATTTTATCTAACTTGAAATTAAATTAGATACTCTGGATCTTAATGGGTTTAACTTGTTGTTGTTAAAGGATAAATGTTGTAAGTTATTATGAACTGTTTTATTTTTCAGAATTTTCCCGCATAGCCATGTTAACCTTCTCTTTTCACTGAATAAGTACGAGAAACCACTACAATCTCAAGTTATTAACGTTGATTCCTAATATATTTCATTTAGGAATGACGCAGATTAGATATGTTGAGTCATTGGACATTTTCTTGATTTTCTACATTTTTCCAGCATTTTAACCCAAAAAATTACTATGAAAAACCACCTCAATTTTTAGTTATATATTCTTCATCTTGAAAGGTTAAAATTATGACTCTCTTAGGCTAGATTTTGTGAGTTTTCAAGCGTCTTTTTAATTTTTACGCCTTTTCCCAACATTTTCCCATAAGAGTTGACCCTCGTATTCTGCGGAAAAAATAGTACAAGAAACTACCTGAATCTCGCATAAAGCTATGGACCTTAAAAAGTTTAAATTTTGGATATCAAAGACCCGAATTTGTAAATATTTGGGCATTATCTAAATTTTTCCAGATTTTTGGGAAGGCAAAGTAGAAAATCATATTCTATGAGAAAAATACTAAAAGAAACGATCATAATAAAATATAATAGATCTTAAAAGTTTAACTTTGTAAATTCTCAAGCATTTTCTTAACTTTTCCTCATTTTCCTGCCATATTTTCGCAAAACCGAATACGTCATCGCATTCTACGGGAAAAATGCTATAAAAAACCGTGTTCATTTTCCTTTGTTCAGCTTAGGCCAAAATTAGCCACTTTTTAACATCCTCCTTTCGAAATAATATCATATATAATGATAATTTTTCTTTATGGATTATTATTGTAGTTGCAGTTTCTATATGGTTCGGAAAATTGCTATTACCCACAAGGTGTAAAAGTCGCCCCTATATTTTTTTATTCCAGACAAGAAGTAAATATTACCTGAAATGTCATGAACTTGCCCAAGGAACAATTTAAAAGTCATTTGGACTTGAGGAGGTTTTAAGAAAGGTTTGTCAGGGTTAGGAAATAGTCATGTGCTTTATTGATGTTGTAGTTAAGGCCTTTTAGGCTTCAAGTATACTTGCTCTTAATAGTAAGTTTTAAAGCATTCTGTAAGACCTAATTATAAAGCTAATTTGCTTCCAGTATAATATGTATTTGTAATGGATTTATCATAACCTACATAAAACTCTCCATAAAGCTAATTAGTTTTATGAACGTCTTAAAGTCCATTTAGATTTAAAGAGGCTTTAAATTATTCTTTATGGTTTTAACATATTTGCAATAAATGCATTTTAAATCCTTTTTAAAACTAGACATTTTCAATGCCTATTAGTACTTATTAAAGGCCATTACAAAACTAGACTCTTAAAACATCCTTGATAAATGTTGTGATGAAACCGTTATGAAGAAAAAAGGTCTCTATAAATCTAAAAGGCAAATTTTAATTCCATAAAACACTTTCCAAAACCTCAATAAAACATTTATTATAAAAATAATAAACAATATGTCTGCCTGAAGTGTCGTTGATGTATGTGTGTGTATGTGTTAATTAAAAGCATGTCACGACTTACTGATGTGTAATTAAGTCTTTTTTGGAAAGATGGAAGAAAATAAAAAAGAGTGGCCATCTTAAAAGGACTGTTAAAACACACACACATACAAATTATTTTGAGGTTAAGTTTTAAGTTTTTTGTATCAAATGTCAACGTCCCAAACGTTTTATTACAGCTTTTATCAAGTCCGTGTGATCTTCGCTAAGTGCATTTGCATTTTTGTAAGGAAGGGATTCTTTGTGATAGTATACAAAAAGACTAAAAGGGCTTCATTTAGAGGTTTAATGAGAGAACCAGTGTTGCCAGATCAAAATTTTAAAAATTATCAGACGACGCTTTAAAAAGTTACTAAATCTTACTAAAATTTCACTAGATCTGAAATTAAAGCTCTCATCTTTAATTTTCAAAAGTTGCAGTTTCTGTAGGACACGTAATTTTCTTGATCTCTCTGAGCACAGCATAGCTTTGAGCGCCCTCTATCTGATTATTTCGCTGCCAGACTTCGTACTCTGTATTGTATTAAATGGTTTGTAACTAGAAAGTACTGTTTGTCTACAAGACGATAGAGGGCAACGAGCCCAGGCTATTCGATTGTAGCGATTCACGGTCAATAAACTATACGGTTACTTCAATTAGCAGCTTTTAGACGAGAGAGATGCGTGGAGCGGGGAATCAAATGAAAGATATTCTGTTAGGGTCTACAGCCTACGTCAGCTGTAGACACTACAGGCATCTTTGTCTGTGTCTTTTGCACGGAAATCAGATATGTCTGTCTTTTTCATTCGATTCCCCACTCCACGCGTCTCTCTCGTCTAAGAGCTGCTGATCGAGGTAACCGTAGAGTTTACTGACCGTGGTAGCGATTAACGTGAACAGTTTTGTATTAAATGGATCGTAACTCGAATTTAATGTTTGTCTACCTACCAGTAGAGAGCAATAAATTGGATGATTCAAAAATCATTAAAAATGGGCATTTTCATAAAAGTTTTCACTAAATCACTAGATTTAAAAAAGATCACCAGATCTAGTGAAATTTCACTAGACCCGGCAACACTGGAGAGGACTGTAAAATGACAATTAGGTTTTTAGTTGGCCGGCCATGTTTTTCTTGTTATATAAAAATATTCAAGGTCAATCTCACAATTATAATTATCAATAATTATCACTTTTTCGTTAGCAAATTAAGGTAGAATTACAAGAAACGACTGAAAATGACCGTGGGAACCAAGAAGCAGCCCACTTTTTTAAATTTGCTGATTACGTGTGTCTATGCAAATTTTGTATGGATATTAAAATCATTATTATTTCTGAGGGGCTCTTGTTTTTTGGGCCTTTCTTATGTAGTTTTAACGATAAACTGCCGTTGGTTTTAATTTTTTTTGTCATACCTGATGGCTTTTTATTACCTTTTAAATCGGCCTTGGAGAGGTTATAGTACTCTACGCTTTATACATTTCAAATTCCATTTTATCTTCAATAAGTCTGATGGTGTGTTTGCTTAAATCAGTTTAGAAAAAATAAATGCAATAATAAAATTATTTGGATTCCTTCGTAGACATTCTTATAGCTTCTCAGTTCTAATATGGACTTATAAGTGTTTTAAAAACCAGTTTTAAGGTAGCCTTCTAGGTGTTTTTTAGAAATGCAGGAAGCTAATAGAAAAGCTTCTGAAAGCTTTAAAATAGGTTTTAAGAAAGGTTTTAAAACGGCCCGAACAAGGTTTTCAAGAGCAGCACTATGCCTCACAAAGGAGTTTTATGATGGAATTTAAAAAGGCCTTAACAACCTTCATAAGGGTGGGCCCTTTTAGTCTACAAGTCACTTTATGATGGTATTAAGGATATTGTTACAGCAAAATAGATTTTTCAAGGCATTTTATAAATAGTTTTATAGCACCCTTGTATACATTTAAGAAACTAAAATTGTTCCTTGAGTGCCCATCGAAATTCTAGGTCCCTTCCTTTGCACAAAAAGTGTGACACTAATTTTGAGTGACAGAGACGGCATCAATGCAGATATCATAAGTTAAAGAGAGACAATCTTACACCAGTGCAACTCAGTGCTACACTTTTAGTGCAAAGGAATAGACCTAATATGTGTGTGCTAATGTCAATTTGTTTAAAAGCTGTGCAAAGTGACTTAAAGTTACTTTTTGAGGTACATCGGTTTTTTGTTTTCATCTTTTTAGTATTACTTACATATATTTTATTGTATCGATGATTATTTTTAACTGACTTCCAAACGTTTCAAAAATTAGGAGGTTCTGAATTCGACCCTTGTTTATGTTTTTTTTTACGATACGATAGAGGACATTGGGGTGATCTTAAAGTCTTATATTTTTTGGGAGAATTTTCTTTTCACCGTATATCTGTAATGTGTAAATGGAATCCAATGAAATTTTGTATTTTGGTTACAGTAGTCATCACTTTTTGTACATATTCTAACTTTTATTATACATGAATTTGTAGAATTTTATTTAATACCAACTATGTATTACTTTATACTTTTTCATTAAATATTAAATTTGATGCTAGACCAAATGTTTGTTTTTTTTTTTTTTGTCCTGTCATGTATCTTTTTTTTTCCTTATGAGTTGCGGTGCCATAGGCCCCGGCTGTACTGAAGCTTAAGCTTATTATGCCCCACAGTCTCGTTATTCCATTAATCCCGTTCCTCTCCAAAAGAAGAGTTTTTTTAGTTCTAAGTGCTGAATCGATCAATCTATCATGTAGGTATCTTGGTAACCACTTTAGATTGTGAACCGGATTATCCAGCTGGTATCTAGATGCTTGGTTACCATTGTGATGGATTATTTGTGTTTCATAGGTGCTGTTTAAAATAAGAATACATTTTAAATATTTAGAGAATCATTACTACTACTATGATACACATGGTGATTTATTCTTGGAATGGTCCCATGTCCGTTTGTTTTCAGCCTGTATGCCGCTAACGGTGCCTCACTCTCCACAACTAAATGTAGTGGGGGCAGGCAAAGTAGTGCTTCCATGGCTGCGATAGGCGTTGTTGACATTGTTCACGTTATGCCTAGACATGCCAGTCTTTGTACTTTTCGTAGTTTTCTCATTGCCTCCCCTTTTCCACCAGATCAGGGAGGCATAGGTTATTATTGGTTCTACAACCCTTTGGTACAGCCAGTGCACCATTCTTGGTTGTAGTCCCCAGTTTTTATCTACCATTCTTCTGCTGGCCCAAAAGGCCCGAGAGCTTTGGTAGTCACTCTATCTAGATGTGCATTGAAGTTTAATTTGATGTCTAGAATCAGTCCCAAGTCTTTGACTTCGTTGCTCACCTGCAATTCATTTCCCTGGAGATATAATCTTTCCAGGTTGAGTTCACTCTCTTTTTTTTGTGAAGGTGACCACAGTGGTCTTCCCTAGACTTACGGAAAAACCTTCCTGGGTACATCATCCATGCATAAAGAGGGCTTGCTGCATCTTTTCCTATGCAATGCCCTCTTGTGTTCCTGTTACCAGGATGGCGATATCGTCTGTGTAACTTTGCGCATATATTTCCCCGCTGTTCCAGTCGAGATAAGTGCTCGTCCACAACCTGGCACTCTGTGGGAATCCTCTGTTGTGGATTCTAGCGTGGGCTGAATTTTTTTAGTTCTAAGTGCTGAGTCGATCAATCTATCATGTAGGTATCTTGGTAACCACTTTAGATTGAAACTTGTGAACCGGATTATCCAGCTGGTATCTAGATGCTTGGTTACCATTGTGATGGATTACTTGTGTTTCATAGGTGCTGTTTAAAATAAGAATACATTTTAAATATTTAGAGAATCATTACTACTACTACGATACACATGGTGATTTATCAGTAATGGTACAACACTTAATTGTGGATAGTAGGAGTCAAAAATATTAAGTTTTAGCCAAGCATGCCTCAATGAAATGTTGATAGGTAAAAAGATACAAGGTGTCAGGGTTAAAATTGAATTTTTTATTTTCTTCAGTAATTTAATGAGTTTAAAAAAAAATTGTGAAAATATAAGTGTTATTTGTTATGTGCTAAAGAGGCAGTAACCTTTTTATCCGCACATTTATGGCAGATAATCATATAAAAATTGTATTCTCCTGTCATTTCTTAATAAGAAAAATATAGTTACCAAATGGCGAGTTCGAGTCTCAGCTGCGGCAGATGGCAATGTCGCAGTGAATGGGTGTTGTGATGTTTTATATGTGTATGTGTCCGTCCTGATTGAGTGGTAGAATAGCTAAACGGCTAAACTTCTCCAGGACATTATTAATATAAATAAAAAATAAGTAAAATATGATGGAAACTCAACACGACCTCCAACAATAGCACACCACACATTTATTTTGAATTCGTACTGGAAGTGGTTTTCTTTAGATAAATAGGAATTCTCAAGTTCCCACGAATGATTATTTCTCCAATTAAATTCCCCGCACCTTCCAAAAGTAGCCTCATTTATAAACAATATCCGTTTTATAAACATTATTAGGTCATTTAAATTTACAGTGCAGTTATACCATCCCCCCTGCAAACACCGAAGGTTGGCCCTTCAGCGGACCATCACTGGGCCAGAAATGAAACTTCTGGCCCAGTGATGGCCCGCTGATGGGCCGATCTTCGGTGTTTGTTGGGCCATATCGCATGTTCAGTATGACTTTGTGATGCAAGATTCAATCTTGCTTGTTTATCCATTTCATATCCGAAAACTTGCACGCAGGTTAGAAGTAAATGTTATATACTCAGATATCCAAAAAGCATTTGATCAAACAGATCACTCTATTGTTATCCAAGCTAAAGGCCTTCGAAGTTTCAGATACCTTGATCTTGCTCTTCATGTCTTGTTTTCTAAGGAACAATTTGTAGAACATAGTGGTCACAGGTCTCGAAATTATTTAGCAAAGTCAGGTGTTCCACAAGGCTCAAACCTGGGACCCTTGATCAGCGTCGGATTGTACCACCGGGAAATTTCCCGGTGGGCCCTCGACTTACCAGTTTTGGGGCCCCTGAGGCCTCTGGTGTCGACCGTAATGTTGTTATTATTCCTAATAAAAATAATATTAACTTTAAAAGTAGAAAATATATAAAACTTGTACTGATGTTCAGAGAAAAAAATAAAAATTATTTTCGTGCTACCAAGTCTTAGATTTATATAATTTTTTCCTGAAATTTAACATTAATTTTCTGAGTCCCTGGGGGTACACCTCCTAGACTTTCCACATCTCTGGTCTGGGGCCTCCCTACATATTTTTCCCGGTAGGCCTTTGTACCCATAATCCGACACTGCCCTTGATGTTTTTAATTTTTATATATGGTGATACAATGTCAACAATCAACTGTCACCAGCTGCTTTTTGTAGATGATCTCAAAATCTATACAAAGGTAATTGTTATAACGACTGGGCTAATTTACAAACTTAAATCAATAACGTTTCTCTGTGGTGTTCCAACAATTTTCTTAAGCTGAATATTGCTAAATGCAAGATAAATGACATTTGCTCGTAGGCAAAACTCCATAAAATTTTATTATAATATCAACGACTTTCTCCTCGAACGTTGTTCTGAATTTAAGAATCTCGGTGTTATATTTGAGTGTAAGCTAAGTTTCTCTAACCATATTAATCAAATGGCCAAGTCAGTTTCTAAATTACTCGGGTTCTTGGTTAGAAATTGGAGGTGTTTCTCAATTAGTGAAAAGTTTAAAATTATTATATTTTACATATATTCGACCAAACCTAGAATATGTGGCACCGAGGGGCAAACTGCGAAAGAAATCTGGTGTACACTCAGCTCTTCAAAACACTTTTTTTTAGATCCCTTCTCAGATCAAAAACTTTTTTTTTCATTAAAGAGGAAATCTCGGCCTGGCCAATGCACAGAGAATGCTTGTTAATATCTAGTTATATAGGTTTACTTGGTTTTTACATATTCTTACTAAACAGTAAAAGTAAACACCAATAAGGATATATGTATTTGTAATAAAACTAGGTACCTACCTGGTACATTTGATGTGTAAGTTGTTATTTTATGTAGATTATATATTATAGACATGTTTTAAACTTGGGTGGCCGTTTATAAAATCGCAGTTTCTCTCTATGTATATGTTGGTATGTATTTTTATTTTATAAAAAATATAAAGAATGGTTTTGTTGTTTTTTTACTAGGCGCAGTCAAACACCTACCGTTCGTTCCGAGTAACGGGTTATTTTAGCATTTAGTAGCGCGACTGTAGCATTATTAATATTACCATGGCCGACAAAATAATATTACATAGCTAAGGACCCATCTCTAGTTTTGCCCCACTATATGCGAAGTTGTGAAGTTAGCAACGTTAGCAACGCGCGTCCTGCGCTTTGCTAAGTAGGTTAGTAACTTAGAATTTCGCTGCTGACGACTCATCTCTAGTTTTCGGTCCACTATCACAGATCAAACAAACCAGATGTTTCACTTAATAGTATTCCCTATGTAACCAGTTTCATTTTTTGTCGTGTGACGTTTACCTTCCAGGATTCTGCGCAGAAGTCATAAACAGAGCAACCTAGCGGTTGACATGGAAGTTAAGACCAGCGAGTACAATATCACAGGAGAGAGTGTTTAGTACTGAAATCTCAGAGATGGAAGTCGTCATCAGCTACACCATTGATATTAATTACTTTGGAATGCAGTGTATTCTATTGAAGCTTAGAGTTCTTATTGTTATACATTTAAGTGGTTTTTTTGAGTATTTATTAGGTGACTTTTAATTATTGTTAGGTGTCATCACCTCCCTCCTGTGTCTATACTCGCTGGTTAAGACTGTTTGGTATATGCGCAGATCGCTACACAAATTCGTACCTTCCAGGAGTTGATTTATTATCTAAACCATGAAACGTCATAAGTGAAACATCTGGTTTGTTTGATCTGTGCCACTATATGTGAAGTCGTGAAGTTAGCGACGTCTTTCGTGGCAGCGCGTTGCTAAGTAGAATAAATAAGGTTATGTTGGTGGAAAGTTCCACTCGACTGCTACGCACGACTGTGCAAAGATTATAATAAAATACTTATTAAAAAGTCGTTTACTTGTTACATATTTGTTGTGCCGTAGAAAATGGGAAACCGAGAAAGACTATGCAGACTCTGTTTGAAAATATGTAGTAATTTTGAAACTATACAAGTGGGTATGAAAAACGTCTTAGATGTAGTACTAGAACAAATAGTAAGTGTCGCAAATATCGCTCAGTTATAAAGGGGAAGTTTATGTGTGTGAATAAATTGAATTGAATTCAATATTTATTACAAGTTTTAATATGGATTTATGCAAACTTAATTTAGATTAGATTAGATTAGATTTATTTCCCAACAATTAATGTTACATAACAATAATAATACAATAATTTAACTTTAACTTAGGAATTAAAAAGATGGATCATTGGTATTCAGTGGAAGTGTTCTTGCACGCAAATTACTTACGACATGGTTAATTTAATTTAAGTAGGTTAGTTATCATTTAACTTAAATTAATTCCAATAAGATTTTTAAATATTTGTTTTATGCGGATAATCTAAAGGTACAAATGACGTTAATACTACCATGGCCGACAATAATCGTTGTGTCTTTTTAATGAACATTATTCATTCCATCACGTTAACACAAACGAAAACGCAGCATACCTGCGTGACTTAAAGGTTTTACGTTAACGCTCACTTATGTTGTTAAGCTTAATTTAAAATAAGTTAAATCGTTTGCATGAATCCACTTGTGTTTCAGCGAATTTTGTTTTAGGATTTAGCTCTAATACAGGAACCCGTCATATGTACACAATGTACGGAAGTGCTTAGAAATTGTTTCGATTTTAAAGCACAGTGCCTCAATACACATGATTATTTAGTTCCATTCATTAACATCAGGGCTGGTGTCAAACTGGATCTACAAGTTGTCTGTCTGAGCAAAAGTGTGAATGGTATTGGTGTTCCGGAAGATCAAGATGTATGTGGGTTTTGCATGGATTCAGTAAAAGATAGTTCTGTTATATCCCTTGATGTTGAAGAGGGACACATATTGAAGAAAATGGTAGAACAGTGTCTTCCAGAATTGGTACGTATCAATGTATCTTAGACAATATTAATCGTGATACCAGAGGATTTAAAATTACTTTTCTAGTCTTTTTGGTAATGAAACTTAAAATTAAATGTGCCTTCATCCTAATTATAAAATACCTAAGAAAATGTTTATGCTTAGGTATGTTTTTCTGCAACCACCTTATCGCCCTTCATTTTCTCTATTGCTTCATACACCAAAAATGCTGCTTTATGGCTGTGTTACCAAGGTCAAATATCGCGTTCATTAATTCGTCATTTTGCAATTATTTCGGGGAAAGTATTCTTAAAAACGAACCAACAGAATTCAGATTTGATTTAAAATGAAATTAAGTTTCCAAAGTTTCCTTCTCTGAATTATTAAACGTGAACGTACCCGTCAATCGTCCGTAATTCACCTATAATGATTTTATATTTTTTAATGGAACTCAAATATTCAAATAAAATGTAATATGTAATAGAATAAATATATTTAACGTAAAAAAAAAGTTAAAAATCCGCATAATATTTGTTAGAATAAAAGATTACTTGTTTAGAAAAATTTGAGGAATTATACTAATATTAGTTTGACGTTTTGCTAGTAGATGCCGCTACAGAAGTCGTTCGAAGTGGTGACACTGCTGTAATAATACTAGAAGGACAGTATGAGCAGCGTCGGACTTATTTTTCATTTCTCTAGTGTTTCAAATAGATTTTAAAAAAATTTTAATTTTCTTACCGATTGAATTGTCCACACTATCTATTACTGATCACGTTTTCAAGATCGTTTAATTCATTTTTATTTATGATTGATAGGATTCGGTCTCTTAAGTACATATACTTACTACTATACAAAGAGAATTGCCAATGACTATTTATGCACGGCTTTTTTTCCCAGGCTGTACATAAAAACAAACGATTTTTTATGATTACAATTTTTTAATAATAACATTGCTACACGAAGTTGTATTCTTTCAGCCTTACTGCACAAATCCAGAATTTTTTTACTTTCTATTATTTTTTCTGAAGTACATTTCTTGTTTATTCTACATTTCTTGTTTATTCTACATTTTCAATAATTTTTTGTTAGTAATTTTGCTAATAACTTATTAGTATATCTAACAAAATATCATTACTGTAAAAAGTGATTACAATTATATCAAAGAACTAAATTTATCTATTTTTAAGAGTATAATCTGTGGTATGACAAATAATATTTTCATTGATATATATGAAAAAGGTTTATACGGGTGGGCGTGCCCCTTTGACCAATGAAATATGCCGTCTACGTAAACAGGAGGAGATTGTGTAATATAAGAGAAATAGTTCAAATATATTTCTGTCGTACAGAGTCGAATTTCGCGTTGGGTGCACAAGAATTTTTATTTAAATTAATTTGAGTAGGAAAACTGAATGCGGTTGTAGTGATTCCTTAGGCAGTGGTTTTTAATTAAAAGAAAAACTATCTGTAGATACATAATGTAAATGTACAGTGTACAGAGTGTCCTAGTTAACGCGTTATGTCCGATTTTCTCGGTACTTTTTGAGATAAGTATTTTTTTCCGGGGAATCGATGCCGCTAAGAAACATATAATTAAACATCAAAGAAGAATTGATCGGATTATTTATGTTCTTAATTGACTATTAAAGGAAAGTAAAAAAAGGCATGTAAATTTTAAATATCACTTCCGGTTTACATGGCAATGGCGTTCTTTTTCTTGAAAATAGAATATTAATTACTTCCACATCCAGTGGAAGTATAGTAACAAAAAAATGTTTGAAAATTTTTATTGTTCAAATAGGCTTAGACTGTCATGAAAGGTCGCCATTTTAAGTTTCCGCGTAAAAAAATGTCTGTCTGTCTGTCGGTCTAACTTTTTTGTGCGCACGATTACTCTGGAACCGTTTAAGATATTGACTTGAAATTTGGTACACGTATGTACTTTAACGGGATCTGGAACTAGATTATATTTTCATCTTATTTCATCGAAGGATTGGGGTGTAAATTGAGGTAAATGGGGAGGTAAGCAGGTAAATCAAGCAGGTAAGAGTTCGTAAAATTGGTATTTAGTATATATAAGAGAACCTAAGGTCTCAAAAAAATTTTTGACATTAGCTACCCCCATTACGACCTAACCCCCATTTTTTAAGGGGACGAAAAAAAGTGTGATTTAGTGTATGTACAAGAACCAAAAACTTCAAAATATTTTTTTACTTCATAGGCCAAGAATTTTTATTGAAAAATTACCAAAAATCCTTGCTATGTTGGGGTGATTTCTATTACGAATAACTGGCAAAATAAGGATACATATATTACTTCCACATCCAGTGGTAGTATAGTAACGACAAAAAATTTTTTTAAAATTTTTATTGTTTAAATAGGCGTAGAATGTCATGAAACGTCGAGATTTTAAGTTTGAGTGAAAAAAAATTTCTGTCTGTCGGTCTGTAACTTTTTTTTTGTGCACACGTTTACTCTGGAACCGTTTGAGATATTGACTTGAAATTTGGTACGCATATGTACTTTAATGAGATCTAGAAACTAGATTATATTTTCATCTTATTCCGTCGAAGGATTGGGGGGTAAATTGGGGTAAATAGGTAAATCAAGCAGGTAAGAGTTCATAAAATTGGTATTTACTATATACAAGAGAAGCTAAGGTCTCAAAAAAAATTTTGGCATTAGCCACCCCCATTACCACCCCCACCATTATTAAAGAGGATGGAAAAAAATTTTGATTTAATGTGTGCACAAGAACCAGAAACCTCAAAATATTTTTTTTACCTTATCCACCCCCACTACCACCCTCTATCACCCGTTGTGAGTGACTTGGATAGAAAATCTGGATGTGGAAGTAGTGATTCCTTGGGCAGCGGTTTTTTTTTAATTGTTAAGTTAGTGTACAATATCGATAATTCTATCATTTACAATTGAAATTAAAATTTTGTGGACATGCCTATTGAAAGTCGCATTTCGGAGATATAAACTTTACTTTGCTTTTTTTTAAAGGAACACTCCATATATGTACCATTTGAAACGCCATAAAAAAAGCTTTGTATTTATAATATAATACATGGTGCTTATCTTAAACAAATTTTGTCTAATTTACTATAAATTTACAATTTATCAAATTAGCCATGGAAAACAAAAGTATGTAAATTAAAATAAACAATATGTTAGTTCTGTCTAATTTCACTTTATTTTAATTAAAATGGAGAATTTCAATAATTGATACAGTGTGTTTCACTTGAAATGGTAACACCCCAATAACTTTTTTATTTTTTTTTTCCGATTTGAATCACATTTTACTTCAGTATAGAACAAATTAGTATCTACTTATGACCAGAAAAACATTCGCCTCCTACGGTACCAAAGCCACCTGCGGTACCAAAATATGTGGAGAAAATCGGAAAATCATATTAGGCATTTTTTTATCGGAAAATTTTGTTAATAAAACTTGTTCAGAATTGCCCAAAATGGCCAAAATTTAATCAAAATTAAAAAATGAAAAACTTGAAACTTTAAAAATTTTGAAAATAATTATTTAAAAAAAAACTGTAAATTGCTTTACAACTACCTGGCAGCTTGGGTTTAATTTCAAATAAAATTGTCATAGTACAGTTTTCTAAACGAAAAAACCCATTAAAATGATATTTTTGGACTTGGACATTATTTTAATAAAAATTTATATATTTTTTATTTTGATTAAATTTTGGACTTAAGGTTTCTGAACAATTCTGAACAAGTTTCATTGACAAAATTTTCCAATAAAAATATGCCTAATATGATTTTTTGATTTTATCCGCATATTTTGGTAACGCAGGTGGCTTTGCATTTGTAGGCGGTGAATTTTTTTCTGGTCATAAGTAGATCCTAATTTGTTCTATACTTAAGTAAAATTTGATTCAAATCAGAAAAACAAATTAAAAAGTGAAATACACTGTATATATTTTTCGGACTACCATGACTTAATGTAAGAAAATATAAAACTTAATATCTACTATAGTTTTTAAGAAAAATACTGTGTCATATATCATTGAAAAGATTTTTCTATGGCCTTTCAAATGGTGTAAAAATATATGGGGGTGTTCTATTTAAAAAAACCAAGGTAAAGCTCATATCTCCGAAATTCGACTTGTTTGAATTTGCTGAAATGATGTTTGGAAAATACATGTGATATCTCATAACTTTTATTTTTGAACTTATTTACGTAACTCCAAAAATAAAGAAGTTAAATGAGGTTCTAACGTTTGCACAACCACCCTGTACTGTTGACTATAATAAGGAACTTTAGTCTAGTTAATATAAAAAACACGTTCTCAAATAAATTAAACATGTTCTGATAGAACATATTAATAATAATAATTTTTTGTTTTTATGTCTTTGGTGTTTTTCAAAAAAATTGCCGCCCTTGGATTTTGCCGCTATAGCCTCTATAGACCCCCCCCCCCCCCCGCCCTAAACCCTCCACTGACTGCGCTACGTCAGAAACCCTAAAATTCCTATATGCATGTTTGGAACATATTTAATGTCCGATATATCAAAAAATATTACAACTAGATCTATCAATCTTTATATGATTGAAATTGGGGATAAAGGATCTAAAAGAATATGTAAAAATATACAGGGTTTTCATTTAAAAAGCAATCTTCATTGTTATATCACGTGACATATGCAAGCAATTGTTTTTTAATTGCATTTAAAAAAATATGTATACAACCCTACAACTCTTATACGAAACTTTTTTTTATCTCCAATAATAACATAAATAAAGGGGATCAAAATATAGTTATAATTCGCCCGCTGTCTTGGATTCCTAAATTTTGACCAAAAATTCGTAACCCGCATCCTCGAAAATCCCCAGATATCGATTTTCATTCGAATAGGACCACAGATGACGAAATTCGTCCGCCATCTTGGATTCCTAAATTTTGACCAAAAATTCGTAACCCGCATCCCCGAAAACCTCCAGATATCGATTTTCAGTCGAATAGGACCACAAATGACGAAATTCATCCGCCATCTTGGTTTCCTAAATTTTGACCAAAAATTCGTAACCCGCATCCCCGACAACCCCGAGGTATCGATTTTCAGCCAAATAGGACCATAGATGACGAAATTCGTCCACCATCTTGGATTCCTAAATTTTGACCAAAAATTCGTAACCCGCATCCCCGACAACCCCGAGGTATCGATTTTCAGTCGAATAGGACCATAGATGACGAAATTCGTCCGCCATCTTGGAGTCTTAAATTTTGACCAAAAATTCGTAACCCGTATCCCCGAAAACCCCCAGATATCGATTTTCAGTCGAATAGGACTATAGATCGCGAAATTCGTCCGCCATCTTGGAGTCCTAAATTTTGAACAAAAATTCATAACCCGCATCCCCGAAAACCCCCAGATATCGATTTTCAGTCAAATAGGTCCATAGATGACGAAATTCGTCCGCCATCTTGGATTCCTACATTTTGACCAAAAATTCGTAAACCGCATCCCCGAAAACCCCCAGATATCGATTTTCAGTCGAATAGGACCATAGATGACGAAATTCGTCCGCCATCTTGGATTCCTAAATATCTTAGCAGTATGAGATTCCTCGGAAAACCTACGTCAGACTGGATTTTGAACCATAAACTTATCTCAGAAACTACCGTGAAAACCGAGCATAGCGCGTTGACTGGGACACCCTGTACATTTTGCTTGGTAATAATTTCGAATAAAAACTATATAATAATAATAACTAAAAACCGAATTCAAATTTTCATAATAAAATTTGTAGGAGTGTTTATACAAAACGGTCCTCTCTATTTGGCACCTTTTATTTATGTATTAACATTTTCAAGAATTTCATCTATTAAGTCATTCCTGTAAGATAAAATAATTTATAAATAAATTTAAGATTACAATTACCAGAACTGCTAAATGCTTCCCTGGCAAGCATTCATTCGCGTCTGGTCTCCATGACAACAAGTTCCTCCCTAAAGTCTGAGAGCGTGTAAAGCTATGCGAATGCCGAGGCGAGTGCCATCTATTGACGGCAAAATTGGAAACTATTTATTGAATCTATGTTTGAAAATTAAGAGGTTATATTTTATCCACGTAATTAATTAAGGACTATCTAGGGCGTCACGATTTCGTTTTTTGTAAATTCCAATTTTTCGACGTCAATTTTTTCGTTGATCACGTGTTTTTGATTAAAACAAAAAATTAAAAACGTGACGAACTAGAATATATATTTTAATACATACGTACAAAATTTGAAGTTTCTATCTTCAAAAATAAGCCGAATAATTCGTTTCTTCATTTCACTGACCGCAAATTATACTCTTAATTCTGACTGTGAAGAGTCAATGTCACGAGGGATACAAAAGAATTATAATATTGTGGTATATGGACAAACTATCTCTGCACACACTCTTTTAGTGTATATAATCAATAATTATTTTGAAAGAGTAAAATGTCTCTTTTATTTCCCGAGGGAGAGCTCAAATTGTCTCTAGGACTGACACTTTAGTATTTGAAAATGATAATTAAACTTGCAGTACAAAAATATTGTTTTTAAGAAGTGAATGTTCAAAATTTTTTATTGCATTCTGGTGTGAATGTTTATGAGGGTGTAAAAAAAAGTCTACATTGTTCACTATAATTTTCTTTATTAAATAAATAACTGTAAATATTTGTACTTATATTACACACAAATCTAAACAAAATGTTCATTTCCTGGTGTTCAAAGTAATTTTATTGGTCAAACTAGTTAGATCAAAAAGTATAAGGGTATGAACATGCCGAAGATTCAATATTTTTTTTCTCGTCTGTGGCACATAGGACCCATACGAAATATGGGGAATACATCTAGAGAAGCACTTCTCTAATGACCTCTAAAAAATATTGAAAAAGCAGTTTGCGAAAAAATTTTTGAAAATTTGGTAGCCTCCCCGTTTTTTATTTTTTTTGTCATGCATTTGACTTTTCATAAAAATACAACAATACGTTTTGGAGTTTATGAAAATATTTTCATTATTAACTGATATACGGAAATTTTGTAATTTACAATATTTCAATTCAGTTAGTAATGAAAATATTTTCACTCCAAAACGTATTGTTATATTTTTATGAAAAGTCAAATGCATATGGCAAAAACAAAAAATAATAAACAGGAGTCCCTAGACCCAGGGGAGGTTACCGAATTTTCAAAAATTTTTTAGCAAACTGCTTTTTCAATATTTTTCAGGGGTTATTAGAGAAGTGCTTCTCTAGATGTTATTCCCCATATTTCGTATGGGTCCCATGTGCCACAGGGTGTATTATTATAACCAAGGTCAAACATTGCAAATAATTCTCGTAACCTGTAATACAATAAAAAAAATTTTGTGTCACGTAAACACGTCAAATTTAATCCAACAATAATTGAATTTATTACTGTTAGATACCATGAATTGTTTAATTATTTACGAACATAAAATCCTATTTCAAAAGTTACAAAATAGAATAGGAGCTGAATAATTTTTTAATTCACTTAATTCACTGTTGTAAATCTAGTCGACTACTTTCGATACTATCCGTACGTCAAAGATCTAAAACATCTTTGCCATACGGCCCTGCAACACTTCTGTTGCCAACAACAAATAAGTAAATCTCAACTCATAACTAGACTATTGCATGGTTCCTGTTTTACTGGCAGAACCATTAGTTCACTATTTCTATATAAGAATTGACTGTGGCGTGCAAACGCAGCCTTATTAGATATATTTCTATAAATTGCTCGTTGGTACTGTTTTCAACAAGCAGAGGTAAAAAAACAATATTCTGAGAGTGTTAAATAGGCATATTCTGTCCCTGTAGCACCAGTTGATCGGGCCAATATAGGCACCAACATATTGATTGGGTCAATATATTGAAATAAAGATTTTGGTAATAAGCATCCAATATTGCAATAAAATACTGGCGTAATATTGGATATCAGGATTGACTTGATATTGGATACCAACATAGGGCCCACATTGCTACATAATGTATCTAACTTTCTAACATGGGAATCCTTCCCATAGTATGAACAGAAGCGTCTCCATCAATTGCAATGGATGTCGAAATCAAAATCTGAAAATTTTAAAATTAATTTATTTAAAACCAGAAACAAATAAAAATTTAAATGAGGTAATTGCATAAATTAAAAAAGAAAACTTGAAAGTAAAAATGAAATCAATTTCTGAAACTTAACAAAATAATAAAAATAAGCTTATTTATTATTGTCTCTGCATTCATCTGTTTCATTTCTCGGGGTACCACTATTTCGTGTGGATTTGCGAGATTTGCTTCCCCATATTTATTTGCTGATATATTTGCACATCTGTGATTTCTTAGAATCGTCTGTAATAGTGAAAATCAGTTGAGCACAGCAAACTCACTAGTTTAATTTTTTACTTATTAGACACTGCATCAAAAAATCTAAACTCTGACACTGATTACTGCTTTTGTTTACTTCTGCTGAATAGAACATTTAAATCTAGGTATTACCTGTATTTTAATAATATTTATGTGACAATAAATCCAAGTAGCACCTTAAGTTAGAATTAGGTAATGTAGCCCTCGTTTTGGTCCCGTTTTCCCGTTTAACCTAACCTAATTGACTTAAAATTTACGTAAAATATAAGTAAATGGGGAATGAGACGACGTCATGAATACCTCTTAAATAAGGCTGCTCAGTCATAATGACCTATTGGTTATAGAACATATTTCCCTGAACTGGTAATTTGAACGTAAAAATTTTGTTTAATTGTGGTCATTAATAGGTAATATCTACCAATCCAGTTATCCTCTTTCAACTGCAATCTTTCTTTCTCAGAAATAACTAATAATGTTTTATTTACAACAATAATAATTTACTTATAAGTCACGAGGCATAAGCAGCAAAGATAACTAGAAACCATCAGACATCTCTATTATAATGATGGAGTAGGAGTACATCATATAATGCCATACATAGTTGTGTAATAATGTGTCCACTTCCCTTCTGTGTGTGTTTTTTTACTGCCAATCAATTTTCATTGTAAATATATCCATTCTACCTCGGACTATTAAAGGGGCCTCAAGTATTTTACGTTTTTAAAGAAAAAAATATTTGTAAAAGCCTATTCAATTGCCTGGCAGGACTTTCCTGGAGCATAAAATATCATAATATTGTACTTTGTATCTGTTAAATAACCTTATATTAATGATTTTTTTCAATTAAATACTCATCAAAATTTGATTGTAAAATGGCCTCTTACAGCTGGTTGAAAAATATGGCGAACATAGTGCCACGCGACTTCGAAGCATTCTCTCCCCATATTTTAGACCTCGTTGACGTTTTTCTTTGAGACGAAGTGTTAAAACTTATATTATTTACTTTAAAGCTAAATGGGACCAATATAGGTTAAAATAATTTTGTAGTCTTCAAAATTGTAAAGTCTTTAAAGTTCAGGCAGAACTAAATTGGTCATATTTCCCAAATTAGGTTAGAGAAGGCGGTAAATTGTGCATCTCGTGCCGTGACGTCACTTCTGTTTCTAACCTCAAACTTCTTTGGCTACAATTTGTTGTTTTGTGAGTTTGTGGTTTATTCGTTCAATTTTCTGTTGTATTTTGTCAATAAAAATGGATGTGTTTTGTTTTGAATGTGAGAAAGTATTCTCCAGCCAGTCAGCGTTAAATCGGCACACAGAATTGTGCATAAATACACAAATCCGACGTAATTATATCAAATATACGGTGCCCAAAAGATACCTGTGCTTAGAGTGCAAATTGTATTTTAACTTTAATAACGACTTGCGTTTGCATTTGACAGAAAAGCATGATCACATCACGGATTCGGTGAATTTGGAAATTAAAAATATTTCAGGTAAAATAATTAATCTTCTGTTAGTTGGTTAGTTTAATACTTTATTTTTTATTTGAATAAATGTATTAACAACATAAAACACATCATATGAAACTTGTTTAATTCCATATTACTACTTCCTCATCTATCAACTTAAATTTGTTCATAGGTATAGGTTTAAACCTCCTATAGGGCCATAAACCATTTTTACTTCTCTTCAGTGAGTACATTCAGGAACACTGAATACAATTCAAATAAAGTCACTCAGTTACACTACTAACACTACTGAACTTCACTTAGCTTTTCATTCAGCAAACTAAGTACTGAAATTTAGAGAAAAAAAAATAGTTATATCGTACTAAACTCCCTGAAAGATTAACAACTGTTTTACCTGATATAATTCGAATGCAAACAAGTCGGTAATAGAAAAGTTGAAATACAATTACAAGTATCTTTAAGTGCACTGCATATTCGATATAATTATAATTATGTCCTATTTGCTTATGCACTTTTCAGTTGTGCCGACTAAAGGTTGACTGGATGTAGAATACTTTCTCGCATTTAAAAACACAAAAACAGAAAACCCAAACAACAACAAAATAAATTGCTACAAATTGTTTACAAATTAGGACACTATCCCACTAATAAAGTACAGTTGACACTGAGAAGGGCATCAACATAAAACAATCATTATAGTCCTTTGAAGTAATTTGTACAATGAAAACGTAATTTTGCCTTCCAGGGAAGGGACCTAATTCTATTTTTAAGTAGAAATAACTTTCAGGACATTTTATGAAGTAATATTTGCCTTTAGGTTAAACACATTTGCTAGGTTAGTGGGGAAGTAAAATTGGGGTAAATTTTACCTAAAATTGGAACTAGTTTTGACCATGAGGTTAAAGTTATAACCTAAATCTGCCTAAAAGGACAAGACAAAACTCAGGTTATACTTACGTAAAAAATAAAAAAAAAATTTCCCTGTTTTTATTCAGACAAAAGACAGCGACTCCAAAGTTAATAATTTAGTCTAAAATTATATAATATTTTCTTACACATAGACCTCAATATGCATTTTAACTTTAGAGTTAAATTTTAAGGAACAGTAACGTAAATATTTTTTGTAAATTACATTAAAGTCAGTGTGACTTTATCAGGCATTTCGTAAGAAAATGTTACCTAAATATTGCTTACTAAATTACTGTTAAGTCCATATGCCTTCAAAGTTGAAAGCAATGGTTGCAATTACGTTATATCAACTATCTTAGGTTAATGTGGCTTTAAACTGGTCAAATAAACTAATTGTGCTGCTTGGGAATACCCTTACCACTTTGTATTTTCCTACTTTTCTGCTAGTTGCTGATTTACACTCATTATTTCTACACCTGAGGTGAAAGGCATGTTTTAAATATCTTTTTCCTCCTCGGGAACAAAATAGATATATAATTGCCAGTCCTACAAGTGATATTGGTTGTAGCATTTGCTCTATTCTTCTCAAGCGTCAGTTGATGTTTTGATTCTCATGCTTAAAGCTGTTTACATCACACATTGATCTTTTGGAAAAAAGTGCTGAAATACTAAAAAGCCCAAGGAATAAATTAGATATGTCAAAGTGCTATAGTGCCTAATATTAATTTCTAGATATTGCACCAATGTTGATTAAATGATGTTAATATTGTATCTGATTTGCTTACCTAAAAATATTTGCCCAATGAACAATCTGTATTAATAAAATGATTACGCATATGCTAAAAAAATTTTAAAAATCATATTAGTGGGTCTTGACGAATTTCACGTATCCACCACAAATTGCGGAAACTGAGAATCCCCTTTGCCAGATAAGCTTATGTATGAGAAATTCCTCATCAATAACCAAATCAAATTTTGGTGTATGGACGTTTGTGGCGCCGATCTGATGCATTTTTTAGAATTTTTAAAAATTCAAAATGTTTTTATTTTTTTCGCATATATTGGTACAGCAGGTGGCTTTGCCTTTGTAGCATGCTAATGTTTTTCTTGTAATAAGTAGATCCTGATTTGTTCTATATTTGAGTAAAATTTTATTCAAATCGGAAATATAATAAAAAAGTTGTAATTCATTTTAAATGAGTCACACTGTTTATTTAAGGCAATGTATAGATTTCGACAAAATATTACGCTGGTAAATACGTCAAGAGTTGTAAAATAAAGATTGTTTTCTGACTGTAATTTATTAGCAGACCACGGTAAACCGCTTTGATAGAAATATTCAAGGTACCTGATTAATTTATTTATTAATTATCGATTTTGGCTGGCGAATATGTCTCATAAACTATAACACATAGGAAGAAAATGAGTGTAGACATTCTTGTAGGAAATTTAATTATGTCTAATTTTGCATAGACCACCTTTTTCCGCATCGTTTCCGAGTTATAAGCGAAGAATCAAAAAAAGGAATTTTTCCCCCCTCCCCCCCTGAAGCAGCAGGGCTAGGGGCTGGGACTTTTAGCTAGCCCCAATACATTCCTGAAGAGGAAAATTCTCCCCTCCTGCATGTTCTATACAATCCCCTTTTGGGCATTCATTGATTGGACTATTTTTACAGGGGCTTGTTCATAGATTTGCCCAAAGAGAATGAAAACAATTTTTGTTATTGTAAACAGATATATTGCATTTGGAAAATTTGAAATTTTTTTTTTCATATGCGTTTCATTTTCAGTGTTTATTTTTTTTTTTACAGAATTTGAGGATCATCGAGAAACCTGTAATTTGTCCAGCCTGTCACAAATCTCTACAGAACTATTTTCGTTTTGTGACAAACAGTTTGATTTTAGAGAAAAATATTAAGAGATATCTTTCAACTCGAGATAAAACCAGTAGAGGACAACTAGAAATAAGTGAGTTATTACAATTTACAGTGAGAGATGTAACGAGTAATATCGACGGTATCTCGGTTAATGTAATCAAACCAGAACCACAATTCTGCGAGGAAGGAGAAAATGTTTATGAAAGAAAAATTGGCGATGCCGAAGAGGAGACTGACCATCAAAATAAAAGTTTTATGGACATGGATGATATGAAGTTTAACAATGAACAATTTTCATTAAATAATATGTTGGAGTGTAAAGAAGAGAATAATAAACCTGTCAAGGAGGAAAACTGGGTTGAAATGTACCACAGTTCTTTGGTAAATGAAGATATTGAAATAAAAACTAATGAACAGGATTTCAACAGGTAATATTACATTAGACTACCATATAAATAAATACGGCTTTTGTTTTGCAAATTACAGACCTGATATTATGCCAATTTATTAATAAAGCAGTAAGTGTTTTACTGCAATAATGAACATTCTGTACTTACTGCATAATTCAACTTATAGGAAACTAAATAAAACAGCAAAAATGTACATAACCATTACTTTATTAGAGTCAGCCTTCTTTATATTACCCTATTTATCCCACAACCTCTAATTACTATTTGTGAGAATAAAATACATGTTTAATTTTTTCTAATCCTGTGGTAAAATGACAACAACAGATTTAATAGGGATGATTTCAATTTTAGAAAGATTTTCTTTTTTAGCTAGTTATAAAATGAATATCCCTTGTGATAAACTGATGTAATTATTGTGGACTAGGTAATAAGTTCTGAATAGCAAACCATTTTATTAGTAAGTCTAAATATTTACAACACAATGTTTTAATTTAATTTTGATACGATTTTTTCCTACATTCAATGCAGATATCGATGATGATTTTCATGGAAATTGTCAAATGTCAAAAGATTATTTTTGTCTGAATTTTGAAGAATGTTATAAAAAATCTGATATGAAAGTGTTTTCCACCTAATTACAACGAAGCCAAAAGGAGGGTCAGTAGCTTCATGTGCCTCTATCAAATATGTGTATGTGACTATGTTTACGTGTTACCTTGCAGAGCCTAAACGGTTCGAATGATTTTCAAAAATGTGGTGTCGAAATGTTGGTGTCAGTTGTACGAATGACACTAGGTATACAAATATTTTTATAAAATAAAATGGCTGATATCGGACATTCTCTTACGTTTTTGAGATATTTTTGAAACTTTATGTAACTTTTTAGATAGTTTTCAATTTTTTTTACAGTTTCTCCCTAGCCAGATTTTTTAAAATATGTTCATTAGATTCACACATTGTGTTGACAGTCTTTACGTTTGGTGATAAAAGTATCACTTCTGCTTCTTATTGCATAAATAGCTATTGTTCTAAGTCCACTCCAAATATAATAAATAGTTATAAAAGTACATTCTCATAAAAGAATAATATAACAAATTCTTATCAAAGAGGTGGATCATCGCCAAATATCTTATTTGTATATTTTTAATGTTGACGACTTAAATAATCAACTATTTATTTATTTTCGTGGTTTTCATAAAATATCTTTTATATTCCAAGTTCTGAAGATTATTTAAAAATTACTTTTAAATAGAGAAATAAAAATCAAGCTGGTGCTGGCTATATTAGTGCCGATTTGTATAGTGTGGCAAGTTTGCATAATACTTCAAATATTGTTATCGTTTTTTTTTAACTTCGTTCGTTTGGTTTGCTATAAGTTGAAGTATAGCATATCTACATCTCCATTAAAACTTAAAATTTAGAGTTGAAATTCCCAAAATGGCATAAAGAGGATATACGAGCTCATACAGTGAATTCAAATCAGCCCTGAAGAAATGTTTAACATGCCAAAATTCTTCAGTCATTTTAGTTGTAGGTCCAGACCAAACTTTTAAAATAGCAAGCTCTGAAAATCTCAGTGTAAAGGAGTTTTTGTACAGTTTCAATTTGCTGTAGAAATAGTTGTTTTTTTTTTTAGTTTCTTATAAGTTGAATTATGTAATAAGCACAGAATGTTTAAACACTATAATGACAAAACTATAGATATAGAGGCCATAGCCAGAAACTATCTTTGTGTCCTTTTATCTTCGTTCTTTGTTTTGAAGTATGGACTGGACAAAGTGTGGGTATGTGAGAGGCAGGTGAGTGTAAGAACGGCCAATTGAGCAGCGTATGTCAGCATGCGATGGGATATTGTTTATTTGTGCATCATTATATGTTTATTATTCATAATAGTTATTATTAATGACAAAAATATAAAAATGGCACTTCGGGACTCACAAATAATGAGTCATCAACTTTAGAAAATATAAATTTTTTGATTTAGGACTTATATTTTGAGATACACATTGTGGAGCGTAAAAATAACAGCAAATTAAATTAATTAAAATAAAACAGCGAATGGATTTATCCCCTTTCTAAGTTGTACACTCCATTAATGATATTCCAAAATTGTTATGATTTTTCGCTGCTAAATGGCTGCAGAAAACAAATTAACCAAAAAAATATTGGATAGTGCGCTTTTGCACAGGTCGATTTCCGGACGAATTCGGATTTGAAATACTTTGAGCAAAGGCTTTCGTTTCCAATATGTGTCAGCTTTTACTCTTAATACCTTCACATAACTAATTTTTATAAACGATTTTACATGCCACAAACACTACACTATAGCTCTTCTCGAATTGTGAAACTTGAAAGCACAAATATTTGCAGAAGTCTTAAAGGATGTAGAGAAAGCTGCTTCGAACATCTCTGTAAACTTTATGTTAAGTTTTAGTGCTGAAAACAATTTTGAAATTGTCGACTCAATGGTGCAGTGCGAATTTGAATCCTAGCTAGGGTATGGATGTTTAGTGACGTTTGTCACGTATTGCTGAGACAATAGCAGTGGGCTAGACCATGGTTGTGTGAGAGACAACACAGCTAGTCGCTCTCCTTTCCTGAGTTTGAGTCTCAGCTGCGGCAGATGGCAATGTCGCAGGGAATGGTTGTGTTGTCTGTGTGTGCATATCCTGGTTAAGTGGTGGAATAGCTGTGGCTAACCAACTTAGAGAACAATTTAAAAATCGTTTGAACTTCAGGAGGTTTTCAGAAAGTTTTAATAGGTTTATAAAATTGTTTTCTGTTTTATTTATTGATGCTGGGTTAAGATATTTTAAACCTCAAGTTCTTTTTACAAGTTTTGAGGTGCTCTGTTAGACTTAACTATAAAGCTAATTTGCTGCTAGGATTATTTGTATTTGTAATGGGTTTATCATACCTACATAACACTTTCCATAAAGCTAAATAGTTTTATTAGTTTCTTAAATTCCACGAAGATTTAAAATAGCCTTCAGTTATTCTTTATAGTTTTAACATGGCCTACTATGCAAATTTCCACTCTGTTATGAAATATGGTATTATTTTCTGGGGTGGTACACATGCACAAAATGTCTTTATAATTCAGAAAAGGGCAGTTCGAATCATCTCCGGACTGGGCTATAGAGACTCTTGCAGACGAGCATTTAGAAAATTAGGACTATTAACTTTTGCCAGTGTTTATGTCTATGAATGTTTGTGCTTTGTACAGAGCAACAAGACACTTTTTTCAAGTGCACTAAATGATCATCTATATAATACCAGACAGAAAGATATCTTAAATTATCCCGTACATAATACAAATTTATTGGAAAGAGGTAGTTATTATTAATGTATTAAGTACTTCTGAATGTTACCTGACAATGTAAAAGATATTTCAAATATTAATAGATTTGAAAAGCTGATCAAAGCACACTTAGTAGCTGCTGAACCATATCATGCAAATGATATCACTGCTAATATTTTTAAATAAATGAGTTTGCAAAAGGACTTACGGTGCTCATTTCTTTTTATTTATTAATTGTAAAATGACCTAGTCAGTTTTCTGTTATATCTATATATTGTTATTGTCGATATACACCTTATATAGTAGACAACCCCCAAATCCAAAGCCAATAAGGCTGTCCGGAAGGGGGTTACACATTTGGAAAAGACACAGACATACATCTATACCCTATTATCAGAACCATGGCTGGGGCTCGAACCCACAGCATAATAGATAGTCAGTCAGCATATTCACCACTGAACCAATTGAGCTACAGCGCTGTTCAAGGTATTTTTAAAACTAGATATTTTCAAAGCCTAATAGTACTTATTAACACATTGACTGCCACATACGAGAAAATTCGTAGTTGGCAGCCTTCCACTGGAAGCCCACTACGAGTATACTCATATTTGGCAGACTCTTCTAAGATGCCGGCTACGAATATTGTCGAAGCAAATACGTGCTAAATATAGGCATCGGGCGTCTGCGATAAGTCCATTCAAACCTAAATGGCGATGAGAAAGACACTAGTCAAAGAAAATGGATTTTTACTCAAAAACAAAGTAAAACATACAGTTTTTCAACTAACTTTTTAGATGGACAAAATATGAGTTATATAAAATATGTTTATACATGATATTTTTTAAAACATTTTTCCACACACAAGGCGGGTTTTACTTCACACACTGGACAAAAATACCTCGTTTCTCACCGGAGTTTTTCGGCCGTGCAAACACGGCAAGGTTTAGTTGGACGCGCTTTTTTTTCAGTTGGCGGTATGGCCTCCAGGTAATGAAATATTTC
Organism: Rutpela maculata; assembly: GCA_936432065.2. Classification (NCBI taxonomy): domain Eukaryota; kingdom Metazoa; phylum Arthropoda; class Insecta; order Coleoptera; family Cerambycidae; genus Rutpela; species Rutpela maculata. The sequence continues at coordinate 135,151,360 of OW386292.2, read as the reverse complement.
ACGACTGTTGGGAATAATGCTTTTCTTGGGCATTTTATCTCCGATTAGGGGGGCAATAAGAGCTTCCCTGAATTTTAGAGTTCTTATGTTTGAATTGGTCGCTTTTCGAAATAACAAATGAGCATTGTGAATAAACATTTCTAAAATATGCAGAAACATTTTCTTTGGCCATCTAATTGTTTTTCGCAGAGCAGATTAGTATGACAGCATTTGATCTGACCTGTCAATGCCGGACATCCCATTATTGTAGTCCCTGGCAATGTTTGGCTTCATTGCTATTGTACCATTCCTATTTCGAACTTCCACAGCTTGTACCTTGTGCATGTTCGATATAGTGAGGACTTCTCTTTTATCTCTCCACTTGCAAAGAACAACTGAATCATGCACCATACAAGCTCACCTTTTTTTAGTTTCTTTTTTACCAAATCCTTCGAATTTCCTTTTCTGTTGGATCTGAGGGTCCCACAAATATATGTTTTCCTAGCAGTAAATTGCTTGGTCAGCGAGACAGAGTTATAAAAGTTATCTGTGAAGAGCTTGTAGCCCTTATCCAAGTAGTCCTCCATCAATTCAAAAACTACATCTGCTGCATGGCCCATTTCGGTTTCTGTTTCGGACTTGCCGCAATATATTTTGATTGTTAGGATCATCCCGTTTGATTCACACAGCTCATAAAATTTTACACCATATTTGTGTTTTTTATTTTTGATATACTGGCGGAAAACCAGTCTTCCTCGCCATAGTACCATGGACTCATCAATACTCAAATTTCTGTCCGGAACATACTTTTCACGCATGGTTTTATTGAAATGGTTCAAAACTGGTCTTATTTTATAGAGTCTATCGTTGCTGTCTCCAGAATTATCAGCAAATTGTAGGAAACGTAAAATTATCTGAAATCGGTTGCGGCTCATAATTGAACTCCAAAAGGTTGTTTTATAAAAATATTCCAATAATGCTCAATAGTTGGCAGTGTACAAGGCCCCATACGTAGTAACAAACCAAACAAAATTTTCATTTCCGAAGCGTCAACATCTTTCCAGCGAGCAAATCGTGAGGACCTTCTGATTGGGCCCATCTTTGCAATTTCTTGATTAGCATACAGATTAGTCTGCATTACAAGGAGATCCAAAAATTCCTACGTGATGAACATCTCCACAAGATTTTTTATAGTCAAATTTCGGGAGTCAAATTACAAGCGGCAATCTTCTACAAAATTGAATTGAGGTGGTTCTTGCTCAAGTTCACACCAAGAAGGTTGCTGAGCAATGTTTATGTCTTCATCCTCGGATCTTGCTTTGTCTTCATTTTCTTCGTACTTGCTTTCCGACTCGCCTTCCGAAGTATCGTCACTTGAATCTAAGGGCTCATAATTTTCATCGACATCTGAATTATCCCTCAGAAATTCGTCCCACTCTGATTCACTAAATTTCGCATACTCTCCTAATACATCTTGCTCGCGACATATTCGACCGCACGCGATGCATACAACAATAAAACTGCAGGAATCATCGTGTTCAGACATTGACGCGCGCTGATACTAAGGACATGGGTGCGCGGTACAACACTGCACAATATGTACAAGCGGTAGAAGCGAGCGAGATAACTCGTAGTTGGCATAAGGACGTACCAGATTTCTCCAGGACGCCAACTACGAGATAATTCGCTCGAGTTTTTTTTTCAAAAAAATAATTAATTTTGTCAAAAATAGTATCAAAATATCATACCTTAATGTTTTTTAATCGCATAAGGTAGTTTACACAGCTTGGCGTAGGCCATCATACTTGAGTAATTCCCCTGTGGCAGTCAACGTGTTAAAAGCCATTATAAAACAGGTCCCTTAAAACAGTGTTTACATGAAGTCCGAAACCGTTATAAATAAAAAAAAGCATTTATAAATATATAAGGCAACCCTTAACCAGAGCTGGGCACTACTTCAAGTAAAAATAAATAAATTGTACTTCAATTACTTTTATTGCTTGAAGTATTTTACTTCAAATACCCGAAGAAATGAGTACTTGGTACTTGATACTTGCAGATTCTTTAAAATAGCACTTAGTACTTGTTAAACGAAATTACAGTACTTAAAGTACGTTACAAATTACTTCAAGTATTTAAAGTACTTGATTACTACTTCAAGTACCTTAGGTACTGCAAGTAAGTTTACAATCCAGTTGAAACCTGCAGAGACTGGTAAGAGCAGTTATTCGTTATTGCTAAAAAGAGCATTTGCCTTTAGTTTGTATTAGACAGACGTGTAGGGTAATAAACATGTAGTCCTATATTGAGAGGGTTTATATTATGTGTTAATGTGTTCAGGTATTCTTCGGTACCGAAACTACAAGTTTGACAAGGTGCCAACATTTTGGAAAGCACCAGTTTTGGCCAAAAATATGGAAAATGGGCAAGAAGAAAATGTTGGCATATGGTTTTCTAGCAATGAGCATTGACAACGAAAATTTTTCGCTTGGTCAGAAAGTGTTATAATATTACTACGTTCCAATTTTGGTCATAATTGATGTCGCCGGTGCCGCCAATTGCACGGAGAAAAAATGTTGGCATATATCGAATGCTGATAGGCTTCAACTAGCCCCAAGCCCCAAAGTGTTACACTCTGTTCCACAATGGGCCTTTCCCATGTAATGGAACTTGATGATTATTTTGTCATAAATCATTTATTAACACCTAATAAATATTGCCCCATTAGCCTTCTTCTCACGAAAGCTTCTTTGGCACAGACAAAATACAGTTCCTTTGACAAGGAACTTCTTTCTTTATTTACAGCGATTAAACATTTCAGTTTTTTACTTGAAGGTCGCACATTTATTTGCTTTACTGACCATAAACCTTTGGTCAAAGCATTATTCACTAAAACTGAAAGATCTCCCAGGCAAATTAGACATTTAGAATTCATTGCTCAATTTGCCTGTGAAATCCGACATATCAAAGGGAAAAATAACATTGTTGCAGACACTGTATCACGTGAGCATGATACGTCTTCTTTACAACAATGCATTTCCCCAATTATTACCCAAAAGTCTAACCTAGTTGATATTAACTTCGACTTAAATTTATTGAGCGAAGCTCAGAAAGATGATTCTGACCTTAAATTTTTATTATCAGATACTTCATGGAACACAAAGAGAAGTTTTCATTTAAAGAAAATTAGAATTCCACTTTCTGACAAGTTTATTTGGTGTGACGTTTCTCGCCCTAAACTTCGTCCTTATGTTCCTATCGTTTATAGACGGACAATTTTTGATATATTTCATGGTTTATCTACCCTGGTATCAAAGCGACTAGAACATTAGTTTCTAAAAATTATTTTTGGCCTAAAATGACTTCAAATTGTAATCTCTGGGCAAAAACTTGTATTAGCTGTCAAACTAATAAAGTGACAAGACATGCGAGGAGCCCGATTGCTAACTTCGATATACCTAAAGGATGATTCGACCACATACATATAGATTTAATAGGACCATTACCTCCGTCTAAAGGTTGTTCTTATATTCTTACTGTGATCGAGCGTTTTACTAGATGGCCCGAAGCTTATCCACTTCAGGATATTACTGCAGAAACTGTAGCGCGTATGTTATTTCAGAATTATGTTTGTCGATTTGGTGTCCCTGTCACAGTGACAACCGACCAAGGTGTTCAATTTGAATCAAAACTGTTCAAAGAATTTTCAAAATGTCTGGGATTTCATAGAATTCGTACGACACCATATCATCCTTCCTCGAACGGAATGATTGAAAGGTTTAATAAATCTCTTAAAACTGCTCTGAGAGCTAAGACTTCTACACCACATTGGGTAGATGAACTTCCTATCATACTATTAGCTCTCAGGACCATTCCTAAAGACGATTTGCAATGTTCCTCCCCAGAACTCGTTTTTGGTCAAACTTTACGAATACCTGGTGAATTTTTTATTAAATCATATACTTGTCTGGATATTCCTTATTTTATTACTAAATTACGTACTTCTTTTAATAATTTAACGTTCATTCCGCCCATTCACCACGTTAATTACAAATCATTTGTCAGTCCAGACATCTCGAATTGTAGTTTTGTTTTCGTTCGGAAAGAACGTTTTAAAAAATTTTTTACTCCACTGTATGATGGACCTTTTAAAGTGTTGTCCCGTACAGATAAGTTGGTTACTTTTGTTAAAGGACCTAAAGCCGTCACGGTAAATATTGACAGGATTAAACCAGCGTATTTATTATCTGACAAATGCGATGTCACTCCACCGTTGATTAAGAAAGTTCGTTTTGCTATTGACGAATTGAATGGCTGACTGATCTTTTTCTTAGCGGGGGAGTAGTGTGGCGATCAGTTCACTTGCTGGCTAAATATAAGTCACACCTCAAGCTCAAGTAACTAAGGAAAAAGAAGAAAAAACAAAAACATAATAACAATTTTATCAATCAAATAATAATAACATGTATTTTATTTAAATGTTATTTTAAAAAACTTCTTCGAATATATATATTACCAAATTTTATTTTATTCATGAATATCTGCTGTACACGTCATATCGTATAGATAGATAGATAGATAGATATTTATTTACCAATATAAGATACAGGTTAGTGTACATTTGGCAGGTCAGGATACATCAGGATACATACATATGAAATTTAACATTTTCAAATATAATGGTGTATAAAAAACATATTATTAAAATAATATATAATTACATAAGACACACATATATACACATATAAATATATATATACACATATATACATACACACATGGGTAATAAATAGATAAGTAAAATAACAAAATAAAAAAAATGTAGACATGGTGCAGTGTAGGTTAAAGTTTACAGACTGTTGTTAATTATATTTGTCTAGGAACTCCTTTACTGAGTAGAAACCATTTTTCAGTAAAATTTCTCTAACTTTAATTTTAAATTTGCTTAGGGGGAGGTCCCGTAAAGCTTGTGGTAAGCTATTAAATAATATGATACAGTTATATTCAGGAGAATCTTTAAAAGTCGTTGTCCTATGAGCGGGAATTAACAATTTGTCACCTTGCCTTGTATTATATATATGTCTCTCATTTAAACAAGTGAATATTAAAGGATTGCTTTTAACAACTTGTGTATATAAGTGCAGGGTGTGGTGAGAATTCCTTTGTCAATGAAAATATCTCGACAGCTCTCTCTATAATTCATATTGAACATTAAACGTAGTATTCGTTTTTGAATAATAAAAACTCTTTTATAATATTTACCCCATGTCATTATATTAAAAGATATATGCGAGAAGGCCATTGCATAGTATATATTTAGTAGCCCAGATTCGTTGAGAGCATCCTTCATTTGTAGCAGTGCATAATAGGATTTATTTAGTAACTTACAAACATGGTCAACTTGATACTCCCAAGTCAACCTATTGTCAATATGGGTTCCTAAAAATTTAGTGGTATCAGAGAGCAGACGATTTTCTAAGGATATGGATCTTCTTATATTAAAGTTTATGAACACGGTCTTGGTGTCATTTAACATGAGTTTATTACGGTCACACCATACCTTCATATCATTGATGACAGAGTCTATTTTGCATTGAAGCTCATCAGGCGACATAGCAGATACAGTTATTGTTGTATCATCTGCATACATTGTAGTGAAGCCATCTCTTATATGAGCTGGCAGGTCATTTATATATATCATGAATAACAGTGGCCCCAGTATCGAGCCTTGCGGAACTCCCAAATTTACATCATAAGTTTCTAACTCGCTATTATTACATTTTACAACCAGTGTTCGTCCCAACATATAAGCACTTATCCATTTCAATAAATTTCCCCTTATACCAATGCGTGATAGCTTAATAGAGAGCATGTCGTTATTTACTGTGTCAAATGCCTTTGACAAGTCAAAGAATATAATATTTTAATTTTAAATAGATATTTTAAAAATAAAAATATTGTCTAATTCACTCCATATTTCGAACAAATGAGCTCAAATTACGTCATGGGGGGAACTCCAATCAAAATTAAACAATTTCTGGATTCATAGGGCATTTGCATGTGACGTCACAGCTAACCTCAAAAATATGTGTTTCTTAAGATTTAAGAGTATTACCCAGCTATTATTAAAATTTCCGCTTGGTTCCCGTATTTTCAACTAAAGTCTAGTTCAGTGTAATGTTTATGAAGTTCTAAATACCTTGTCCTAATAAAATAGGACTCTTTTTGTAGGTTGGAAGTCTAACCTGTAATTAGCAGTCTATTTTTATTAATCAATAATATTGAAAAATTATTTACGTGAATTTTTAAATATTTGCTTGGAGCCAGTACGGCTTCAAGCTAAAAATGCGTATACAAACATTTAAAATGAGAATAAACTTGAAAAACTGAAAATTTAAGGTTATGATGCAGATGCCGTATACGAAAATTAACCGAACCTCTTGATGTTTCTGACTTTTACATCTTGTCTGGAAACCTGCCGATGAGACTATTTCCATGTTGCCTAATGGATATGAATGTTTAACGTTAGAGGAAATGCTTTAATTATTTCACTAAAGAATGTCTACTTTTTATCTCCGCTTTTGAAAATAATGAATTTCCATTGAATAATACCACTTCCTATAATAAAAATGATAAGAATTAACAGAAGAAACACTTTCGACATGTTGGTTCCCAATAAATAAGTGACACTTGGCAACAATGATGGAAATAAAATAAATAGATAGGTTATGTTCTCTTATTTACGATTCACGTTGTGATCACACAGATTTAGTATTTTGACTTTATAACTGTGTTTCTTAATTATTTAAAAGTGTGTGTGTGTGTGTGTGTGTACTGTGTAGACATAAAAAAAATGGAGACAGATTTTGAGAAGGCAGCAAGTGATAATCTCCCTATTATTGACAGTGAAATGGTGAATGACAATTCCTGTTTACTTAAATAAAATAACTGTTACTGATAAATCTTTAGATTTAATAATGATTTTAAAAATTATTCAATAAATGTAAAAGAAAATAAAACACTTAAACCTATTAACTGTAATTTGTATACTACAAAAGTGAAATGAATCATATTTTAACGTTTTTATTCAGTTTTTGTACATACCTATTTAGTTTTATAAATTCAGCAGGTATGAAATACCTGTAACTATAAATGTATTATTATATATTAGTACAGTAACTAGAGGTTTTAACTTTGGAATAATGTCATATGATTTAGATTTCATTCATTTTTTGCAACTTGATAGTAAATACATCAAAGAAAAGTTTCTGTAGTTTCACACGTCACTAGACTAGAACTAACAAAGCTTGATGACATGACTGTCAATTCGGTAAAGATAGAAAGAGACAAACACTTATACGTACAATCTGCTCATATGTAGCCTCTACCAAGAGTGCTAGAGTATACTGATTGGTCATCCCCCCCCATTTCGTTATCAGTGCAGAAATATTGCCGCCAATTTTAAATTCATATAACATAATAATTTTTTCTGTAGAAAAGAAGCAAATTTCGTAAAAAAGAAAAAATACGGTTGAGTTTTTTTAAAGAGAACTTTTCAAATATTCAATAAAAAATAAAACATGGGAAAGGCCCATTGAATATTTTCTGGGGCAGCTGGCGCCAAAATGGGCAGGGCGAAAGGTCTAACTCACATAAGATAAAATACTCAGAAAAATATTTGCTAACACATAACGGCAATGCCAACATGTTATATCCCAGGCCCCATATATCGAGCTATCTCCTAAAGTATAATATTCAAGAAATTTTGTCAAATCTGAAAAATTATTTAAAAATTTTTACTTTTAGTCATTTTAGAATGCAGTAATGAAATGGAATGTTTTGTTTTTTAGGAGCAGAATTTTCACATTTAGTAAATAAATAAAATGAATTAAAAAAACTCATCATTATTTAAATACCCTAAATATAAAAAAATATGTCAATGTACAGAAATATTTACATATAAAGATTTGTTTAGATAAAAATAAAAAAATTAAAGTACTTGAAGTAGTTAAATGTATTTGTAAGTGTTTTACTTTTAAACAGTACTTGATACTTGATACAACAAGAAAATACTTGAAGTATTTAAATGTACTAATTGAAGTAGTATAAGTAGTATTTACACCCAAAATTGCAAGTACTACCTCGAAGTACTCGATACTTGAAGTATTCTGCTTTTTGAAAAGTAATTGATACTTGATGCAACAAGTCCCCAACTAAATATTTGGTACTTGATACTTGAAGTAGTTTAAATGAGTACTTTGCTCAGCTCTACCCTGAAGTTCATTAAACACTTTCTAAAAATTTGATTCAGTATAACAAATGTGTTAGAAGCATTTCACGACATGTAATAATGTCTTTTCTGCAAAAGCAGAGCTGTGCGATGCTTCCGTTTTGATACATTTGTTTATTTGAAGAACCTATAACTCTCTGTGGTGAGAGTGAAATAGAGAAATAGAAAGAAAATAAAGAATATTTGCATCTAGATGAAGAACACGAAATGGAAAATATTTCAATTGATCTTTTGTAAATGGTATCTGTGGTTAGTATATGTATAGATTGAAAGTTTATCTTCGTTAGTATAACTTTACAGTTAAATACTTCTACGTTCTTAAAGCAAATAATTAGATCTGAAAAAGATAATAATAAAAATACGATAATGATAATAAAAATGTTTTAGTTTTATTGTTATATAGTCTTGCTATTATTTAACAAAATGTTAATGTTATTTTAACACTTTCACTGCTCACTTGTACTTGTACACTTGTATATATTTTTTCAAAATATAGCTTTATATATTTGAGGAATTATTGTGTTTTTAGGTGTTTACATATATATGTATATATACTACCAGCTCAACTCTCTGAGTGTCGGTGCCTCGGTGCCACAGAGTTTAAATGACTGTTTAATGACTGGCTTTTATTAAAAAAAAAAACAATAGTAAAAACAAACATACTCAAAACGCGGATCCGCGGCGTGCGCACTCGTTGAGACATAACAAAAACGCGGATCCGCGTTATAAGCAGTGAAAGTATTAATAAAGCACCTATTTTATTTCAATGTTTCATTTCTCTTGACGTATAATTTTTCAGAAGTTCAAATTACCTGCCATAAATCTTGCTCAATTTAGTTTTAAATTCCTTTTGGGTACGAGGTTTTTAAAGTGTTTAGGCTGCAGAAACCTTGTTTTGGATACAAACTTTAGCTAAAAGTTAATACATCACAGTGGCATGAAAATTTATAGGCCAGGTTTAAAATTCTCAAGTGGATTCTTGGTGGCAGCTCATTTAAATCTGGAGGGTTTTATTACGGTTTTATTATAGCCTTTTAAGCCCATATGATCTTAGTTATGTGCGTTTGCACTTATGGAAGGAAGAAAATATTCGTGATAATCTACAAAAAGACTAAATGGTCATCATCTAGAGGAAAATGTTCTAGACTATTACCGGTATTAGAATATATAATTTACTGAGAGAACTGCAAACTGCAAATGACGATTATGTTTCTTTTTCTTTTAATTGGTCGGCCATATTTTTTTGTTATAAAAATATTCAAAAACAAATTTTACAATTGTAAATATCTATAATTGATACAATCACAATAAATGACTGAAAATGGTCCTGGAATCAGATGAGCAGCCTATTTTTTTTTTTATTTGCTGATTGTCACGTATATTCAAATTTTGTTTAATTTTGTATGAATATTCAGTAATCATTATTATTTCTGAGGTGTGTTTGTTTTTTGAGCCTATATTTTGTAGTTTTGACAATAAACTGAGGTTAGTTTCAATTTATTTGTCGTAACAGATGTCTTGTTCGGTTTCTCATATCACTAGTCTGAATCTTCTAAAGATGGGCGATTCGACGAGTTACTACCCACCTCTAGAATCTTCATATTGGTCTGATGTTTTCTTAAATCAGTTTGAAGATATAAATGCAGTAATAAAATTACTTGAATTCCTTTGTGGACATTCTCATAGCATCTCTCTCCTAATATGGATATATTTTATTTGCTCATTATCACGTATATGCAAATTCTGTTTAATTTTGCATGTGAATATTCAATAATCATTATTTCTGAGATGTATTTGGTTTTTGAGCCTATATTTTGTAGTTTTGACAATAAGTCGACGTTGGTTTCAATTTACTTGTCACAACAGATGTCTTGTTTGTTTTCTTATATCACTAGTCTTAATGTTCGTACCGCTCTGATGTTTTCTTAAATCAGTTTGAAGAAATAAATGCAAAAATTAAATTACTTGAATTCCTTTGTACACATTTTTATAGCTTGGCTCTCCTAATATGGACTTATAAAGATCTTAGCCTTAGCCTTAAAACAGCCCATCTGGCTTTAATATATATTTGCTGCTCTAAGGAGTTTTATAAATTAATTTTTAAACAACAGTCTTAATATCCTTCATAATGATGGGCTTTTTTAGTCTAGAAGCTACTTTATGATGGTGTTAAGGATGTTACAGCAATGAAAATTTTTAAAGACATTTTAAAAATAATTCTGAAGTAGTTTCCACAAACACCAAAATGCTATTACTATAGTATTCAAATGTTTTAGTGTTTGTGTGTTTGTGGAAACTACTTAAGAGGAGACAGCTTAACACCGATGTTTCCAGCCCCCTCCAGGATTTTATAAATAGTTTTATAGCATCCTTATAGATATTTAAGAAATCAAAAATTGCTCCTTGTGAGGGCAAATGGAGTCTGGGCTATAACTCCCTGTCTCTCTTGGGGTTATTTAAAATGAATTCTAAATAAATAAAAATACGAAATTAACAATAAACTAATTTATTAACAAAGTGGTAGAGCAAATGAGAATAACACTACAGGGTATGGGCGAATAAATTTGTGCTAACGAATAAAGAAGTACAAACAAATAATCAAACAAATTCACAGATATACAGAGAGACAGACATAACGGTATAAAATACAAAAGATAAATAGATAAAGCGTAATAAAGGGAGATTGGCCAATTCCGCAAGAAAAAAACTATTAATAATAAATAAATGATTGTTCATTCACTTATCAGAATTATTTTCCGAGCAAATTATCCAAGAATGAGCAATTAAATATTTATTTAAGTTTAAATGCAAAAACAAGCTAGAAGACTTAACTAAAAGGTACAAATGGGAGTATTTATACACCCACAAAAATTTACATAATTCCTCGAACGAAATACGTAAAGATAAATTTTAATATTAAACATATAGCACTCCAAAAGTAAATTTGAGTGTTTAGTCGAGATAAAAAATTAGCAAGTACAAATTAAGCTTGCTTGCAGTGTTCATGAAAACGTAAAGGTAACGAACACGCACTACACTGTGACCAACTTGATAAACTACTGGCTCAAATCTTCCCAAATTGATGACTCGTGCATAAACAGGAAAATATAAAGTTCAGATCGGTACTTACATAAGTTCACTTTGGACATTACCCATAAAACTGCAATCCTATTTAAAGTTGAAAACATAGATTGAACGCACTATTATTTAGCCACTTTTAGGTAGATATTACACATAACAATACTTATTTCGAATGTACAGCTCGCAAAAGCACACATAATCTGGCTGTCAAATTCCTTAACCAGCTTAAACGAAGGAAAGAGACTAAATAAATAATTAATTTATAATTTTTATGGTTTAACTAAACCATTTAAATTCTGGAACTTTTAATATCTTCACTCAAATTTGGTTAAAAGATTGACTGTGTCTCGCTCAAGGCGGCCGTAGAAGTCCTTCTCTGTCATGTCTGCCGCTTGGTTCGATATTTATCTCTTCCCCCACTAGTAGTCGAAATACCTCTAGTCCTTAAACCCGCGAATTTAAACTATGGTTTCTCATTGGAGGAAAGGCATTATTTTCAAATGTTTACCAGTAAAGCCGAGAACTAGGCGACGGTTACGTTACCTTCTAGAACCTTACAGTAGCGGCGATAATTTATTTTTTAAGAGGTAACAAAATAGGTAGTTTATGTACGGAAAATACGAAATAATGTAATTTAAGGGCTTTTATGCCTATGAATAAAAATGACCGTTACAGGGCATATTGCCTCCGAATAATAAAGTATAGTAGAAAATCAAAAAGGGTTAAATTTTAGATTGTGAGCTTGTAATTTATATAGTTATATCTAGGTATACAATATTTTTAAATTTAAATTGAGCTTGAGTTAATCGCCTCCTGATAGAGCACTTCTAAACTGATATTCAAGTTTGACAGTGAAATACTGAAATTATCAAATGTTTTTACATTCACCCCCTTTCACATTATTGTAATAACCATTTTTATAACTTTCAGGTTTGAAGAGGGTGTTATTTTGCCTCAACCAGAAGTTACCACTGGATTACATAGAGCACAGAAATTTTTAATCCCAAACTTCATGGAGAATCTATCTAAAACACACATTAAACACTCATCCAGAATGTATAGATGCGACTCTTGTTCATATCAGACAAATCGAAAATGGAGCCTTAAAATACATCTCCTGGTCCATAAGACTCCTTCAGAAGTAATAATGTACAAATGTGACTCTTGTTCATTTCAGACAAAACTGAAAGGTAGCCTTAACAGACATCTACTATTACACAAGAGTCCTTCAGAAGTAACAGTGTACAAATGCGACTCTTGTTCATATCAGACAAATCTAAAATGGAGCCTTAAAATGCATCTCCTGGTACATAAAGCTCCTTCAGAAGTAATAATGTACAAATGCGACTCTTGTTCATTTCAGGCAAAACAGAAAAATAGCCTTAAAATACATTTGCTGGTACATAAGAGTCCTTCAGAAGTAACAATGATCAAATGTGACTCTTGTTCATACCAAACAAGACAAATAAAATATCTTAAAAAACATTTGCTGGTACATAAGAGTCCTTCAGACATAACAATGTACAAATGCGACTCTTGTTCGTATCAGACAAGGCATAAAACTTACCTTAAAGAACATGTACTAGTACACAAGAGCCCTTCAGAAGTAACAATGTACAAATGCGACTCTTGTTCGTATCAATCAAAACAGAAAGGTGTCCTTAGAAAACATCTCCTAGTACATAAGAGTCCTTCAGAAGTAACAGTGCACAAATGCGACTCTTGTTCGTATCACACAAGACTGAAAGGTGACCTTAAAAAACATCTCCTGGTACATAAAGCTCCTTCAGAAGTAATAATGTACAAATGTGACTCTTGTCCATTTCAGACAAAACTGAAAGGTAGCCTTAAAAGACATCTACTGTTACACAAGAGTCCTTCAGAAGTAACAATGTACAAATGCGACTCTTGTTCGTATCAGACACAACAGAAAGCTTACCTTAAAGAACATCTTCTAGTACATAAGAGCCCTTCAGAAGTAAGAATGTACAAATGTTACTCTTGTTCATTTCAGACAAAATATAAAAGTGTCCTTAAAGTACATTTGCTGGTACATAAGAGTCCTTCAGAAGTAACTATGTACAAATGCGACTCTTGTTCGTATCAGACAAGACAGAAAGCTCACCTTAAAAAACATCTACTAGTACACAGAGCCCTTCAGAAGTAACAATGTAGAGTGAAATTACTTAGAGAAGATAACATCCGCACAAACTGATATCGCTAGCGAGTGCCGATTTTCTAGGTCGTGTTCCGTATTTATTATAATTTATAGTGAATATTCCAATGCATAGCTGCAGGAGTATATTTAAGAAAAATAAAATATTAACTGTAGCATGTATTTTCATTTTGAAAATTTTGGTAAACTGGGGGATACACACTTATATAATACCCGGAATAATAATAGATTGAAAATACTGATTCATTCTACCACTCTTTATAAACATTCACCTAATTACAATGCCGTCAATCTATTTAATAAACTCCCTGAAAACCTAAAAAGCATAATAAGCTACAATAAATTTAAAATAGCCACAAAGAAATACTTAACAGAAATGGCCTTTTATAGCGTATTAGAGTATTTGACTTAATAATATTGCGTTTTTACATGTTTTGTACCCTATACTTACATTGTAATTGTTCGTGTTGTACCTTTTTATTTACAATTTATATGACCTATATTTTATATTTATAATATGTTATGTTTATTATTTGTTATACTTTACTACTTTTAGTTTTGACTTACCATATATACATGTATATGTATCAGATAATGGTTAATAAAGAATTTATTATTATTTATTTATTTATTTATTCAACCGTTTCTATGAATAAAACGGATGAAATGAAATTTATTTTAATTGCGACTGTCCAATATTATTTATAAATGAAAATAGTAAACTTAGTAGTTTTAGTATGTTATCTTCTCTAAGTAATTTCACACTCTACAAATGCGACTCTTGTTCGTATCAGACAAAACCGAAAGGTAGCCTTAAACCATCTCCTAGTACATAAGAGTCCTTCAGAAGTAGCAATGTACAAATGCGACTCTTGTTCATATCAGTCAAAACAGAAAGGTGTCCTTAAAAATCATCTAGTACATAAGAGTCCTTCAGAAATAATAATGTATAAATGTGACTTGTTCACATCAGGCAAGACAGAAAGGTAACCTTAAAACACATAAGTCTTTCAGACATAACAATGTGTAAGTGCAATGCCTGTTCATTTCAGTGTATACCGAAATATCGCCTTAACAGACGTTTGCTGGTACATACGAGTCCAGAAAGACTACAGTTGTAAATCTTGTTCTCTTCAGGCAAAATTTGGTGGTTGCCTCAAGACACATTTGCTGTTGCATAACGATCCTTCAGAAGTAACAATGTATAAATGTGACTCTTGTTCATTTCAGACAAAATTGAAAGGCAACCTTAAAACACATTTGCTGGTACATAAGAGTCCTTCAGAAGTAGCAATGTATAAATTGACTCTTCTTTATATCAAACAAAACGAAGATCTCACCTTAAAAGATATTTTCTGGTACATAAGAGTCTCAGAAGTTGGAATGAATAAATGCAACTCTTGTTATGTCAGTCAAAACGAAAAAGTGAGCTTAAAAGACATTTCCTGGTATATTTACCTCTAGTGTAAATGTAATAATTTATTTTTGTTAATTTTGTGAATTTGGGTATATAATAAATGCTTTATTATTATTATTATTCCCAGTAAACATTAATGTAACTTTACCTCTCTGAGAGGTAAGATTAATGGAACATTTTTATATAAAATATTTTACATAATTTTACATAGCATATACGTAAAATAATATCATATTTAAGTCAACATATTAACTTAATTACTTATACACAAGTTTACATATTTGCTACATAATTTTACTTAAAAATGTTTACCTACTTCATTTTACGACATCGAACTCATGGAACGCGTCAGTGTCGCACGCCAGTGTAAAATGATGTAAAATCTAACGTTTGTGTTTTTTTGATCATTTTTGTGAAAAATTGTGGATGATGTCTTTTAATAACTTTGATGCAGAAGTGTGAATCATAAAGCGTTGTGACTTTAAATATTATTTTGTTTGGACGTTTTGTTAGTGTAGAGGTTAGGTGCAAACATAAACATGCCCTCTTGTTTGCGAATTTGGTGTACATACCTATATTGAAGGTGCAGCACCATTTTCCAGTGAATGACCCAAAAGTAAGTTTGTGTTGTACCATTTTTATAAAGATATTTATTTAAATGAAACGTAATCTTTTTATAGGTTAGAATTATTTCATGGGCAATCGTTATTCTCGACAGACAATTATATCATTACATGGATTTTGTTACACAAAAGCTGTATGTTGGTGCTGCTCCCACATTATTAAGTTCAACTGAATCCAGCGTAAGAAGTTGTAATTCAAGGAAACCTAGATCACAAGCTTTTGCGAAGTAAGTACTATGCATAGGTATGGTTATTGTTTACCGACATCTTATAGCACCTACTTTGTGTTCGTTATTGTATTGTACATATATTTCAAGATTTTGTATGTGTAAAGGAGGCTAATATTTTCCTGCAATTTTTCTTTTGTCCAAAATTGGCTTAAGCACGTCAAAATAATTCAGAAAAATTAGATCATAACCTTAGGACAAATCCATTGCCCCTTTTTAGGGGATAAAAGGGGTGGTAACCAAAAACTGATAATTTTTTTTTTAATATCAGAATCGGTTTCAACATGTTAAAAAACAGGATTAGATGGTTCTGATCAAAAGCGCAGCCCCTTTTCTTGTTGTCTTGTGATTAATGATATTGCTTGTATCGCCATTAAAAAAATTAATTTGATCATTATAAAACTACGAAGAAAACTAAAATTGTCTAAAACTTCATGGTTAATTTTGTTGCAATAAATTAAGACAATTAAGATTTGTCATTATTAAAAATATGCTTCTGGTAGAATTAAATCATCTTGGTAAAGGTCCCCGCACATTTTCTTATATCAAATGGCTCTCGGTGAATGTAATAGTATAATATAATTTAATATTTATACAAAAAACGCTTAAGAAACAGTAACAAGTTTGAAAATTGAATCGTTGATTGTTTACTTTTCAGTGGCGTTAATTAACAATTTGTTTACATATATGACTGTTAAAGAAACTACTTTTATCATGGGATTCTCACAAGATTGATGCACTTGTCTACAACTTATGCATGAAAAAAGTACTGCTTTACACACTTGTTGCATAAATAAGTAGGTATTTTAAAATTATTTAAAACAATTTTTTTGAGTTATTTAACAAATGCATTTTTTTCATGCTTCACGGCTGCCAATTGGCGTAGAAAACCCCGTTTTTTTAAATTGTTTCTTTTTTGTGATCTTTTGAAGCATTCTAATAATTTTTAATTGTTTAATTCTGAGAAAAAACGTTCTTTATAAAAAATTTAAAATGATTTTAAATAGTTTAAAAAAATTTTGTTAACCACTGAAGAGTAGGAGAAAAATCTACATTCTAAAACAAATTGTTCTATGACTTGATGCACTTAAACAGTCAACGGTTCAATTTTCGACTTTGTTATTGTTTTTTTGTCGTTGTTATAAACATTTCCACTTGAAATTTGGTGTGATGATTTAATGGGCTTATTTAGCATATTTTTTTATTACATTTTGTAAAAAAATCTCTTAATTTTAGAGCGAAATTCAAAAAACCAGGATATTCTAAGATCTAAGAGGCTTTAAAATTAATCAAGAATATAGAAGCTGCGTGAAGTCATTCACTCCTAGTTGCATTTTCATTCCCCTTTTTTTTGGCAGTTATATGCTGCATACTCTTATGTTGAAATACTCCAATAGTCCCCAAATCACCATCTCTGACAGATTAGACAAATCTGATTTTAAATAGCTGGGTTTTAACAGTGTAAACTCAACTTTGAGGCAGACTTTCGGATTGAATGACAGCACTTTGAGCACATCGTTTCATGTTTAAAGCAGTATACTTCTGAAACTTATCGGATCGACCTCAAATTTTCCATTCCATTGGAAGCGTGTTTTCGTAAAGTTTTGTTAAAATATATACATTATTATTTAAGCTATCATAAATTGTTTAATAACTTAACAAATTGATCAAAATAGTTTGCATCTAGTTTTCTTCACAATTTAGTAAAGGGATACAAGCTATATAACCAGATTTACTACACTATACAGGGTGCGCCACTTAAAACTCCCCAGACTTGTAACTTTTTTATTTTCGAAGCGATGACCATGTTGGGCACATCAACTTGTAGACATTTTTAAAGCCTTTAAATATCCATACAGACTGATTAATTTTTTTTTGAATGGTTAAGAAAGGAAACTTAATTTCTTTGAATATTTTTTTACCTCACCCTGTACATGGACTGTGTTATTGTTTTCTTATAAAGATTTTAATTAGCTTCAATTTATATTATTAAAATAAAAAAACTTAAGAAATAAAAAAATTGCAATTTCTTACTTAGTACATTTTAATATAAGTTAGTTTTTAAAAATATTTTTTTAAATTTTTTGTTACTGTTTTATTACGCTGAATATTGTTTGTGATATGTCTTTTACAGATAAAGCATAAAATTATTATTTACATTCCTTTCAAAGTAATAAAAAAAAAATCAGTTTGGAGTGTTTTTAATTCCTTTCTCTAAAACCAAAAAGAATTTCGAATATGACGTAATAATATAAATTGAAGCTAATTAAAACCTTTATAAGAAAACATTAATGTAGTTCATGCACAGGGTGACGTAAAAAAATATTCAAGGAAATTTTTTTTTAAATGCTTTAAAAATATCTACAATTTGATGTGCCTTACAAAATAAGAAAATTACAAGCCTGGGGAGTTTTAAATGGTGCACCACCCCCTATATGAAATAGACTAATATTTCAATTATTTTCACAGGTTGTGTAACTGATGTTCAAATAGCAATGTCAGAGTGATGAAGGCTGACCAAAGAACGAGTACAATCAGAAACGACCCGAGAAATGCTTAACACTTATTGTAGATACTTAGTTAACTTGAATATAGAATAGTTACACAAAAGACACTAGTATTAATCTCTCCTAAATCAACAGTTAATAAAATAAATTAAATGAAATTTGAGCTTTACTAGGAATGCAAGGCAAGATAGATAGGTGGGTATACATCAGTGGAGAAGAAAAAATATCGTATAGCTGCTTTCTAAAGAACATACAGGTCACTATCAAGTGGTTGAATATACATACACTGAAAAAAAAAATGGTTTGATTCAAGCATATATTGGTTTATATATACGCAAATAAATGTATTCTTCATATAAAACAAATACATTTGTGGCAAGTAATCAAAAGCTGGTAGTAAATTAATTATTCTTGAAATAAATGTACTTGTTTTATATGAAGAATATATTTATTTGCGTATATATATATAAACCAATATATTCTTGAATCAAACCATTTTTTTTTCAGTGTATATGCTACATTATAAAGAGATACAATTAGTTACCTATGCTTTACATAGCAAGTGGTTGAATATACATATACGCTACGTCATTTGTTCTATACCGTGAGGTCACAGTGTTACCTCTTCACTATGTAAAAATCATATGCACATGTTGCTGACATTTCGCAGAGTATGCACATATGATTATGCGTCACATTTTACATAGCACGTTACTTCTGCGAAACTTAGTTTACGTAGCATTTACGTATATGCTATATATTTATGTTTGCTGGGTTATTATTATTATTATTATTATATAAGGGTCCTTCAGAAATAACAATATATAAATGTGACTCTTGTTCACATCAGACAAGACAAAAAATCATATTAAAAGACATTTGCTTGTCCATAAGTGTTTTTCAGAAGAAACAATGTATACATGTGACTGGTTCATTTTAGACAAGACAAGAAGGTCACCTTAAAAGACATTTGCTGTCACACTTGAGAAATAATAATAAAAAAAAAAAAAATGTGACATATTCATATCGGGCCAGGGAAAGTAGCTTTGCCAAACATTCAGTGGTGCATAAGGGTCCTTCAGAAGTATCTGTGCAGATGTGATTGTTGTTTGTATCATACAATAGAGACGTGTTCATTTGCTGATTCATAAGGACGCTTCAAAGCAAATTTGTACAGATTGTGTAATTTTGATTGAAAATTTTAAAACAAAAAAAGATTATTCTTGGGAAGTAACAGTGGAAGAATATGACTTTTGTTCATATCAGGCAACATATAAATGTTATCTCACAAGTTATCTGCCGCCACATAAGGATTCTTTGGAGTAATAAAATACAAAGAGGTGCAACGCCTTTATCTTACAAAAAATATATATCAGATTGATATAAAATACCAACCCTAGAAGTCACTGTGCTCCTCTTTTCAAAATATCGAAAATTTGAACTGTTCTTTCACTATATGACATAACTAGCAGACAACCCCAAATCCAAAGCCAAGGCTATCCGGTAATGCAGACATATATCCATACCCACCGGCATTGTCGGTACTGGGGCTCGAACTTAGAACGCGGTAGATAGTCGGCCGACATTCTCCACTCAATACGCCTTAACAGAC
Source organism: Rutpela maculata (assembly GCA_936432065.2). Lineage (NCBI taxonomy): Eukaryota > Metazoa > Arthropoda > Insecta > Coleoptera > Cerambycidae > Rutpela > Rutpela maculata. Next base: position 135,131,448 of record OW386292.2, on the reverse strand, counting down.
TGAGCTACAGTGCCGATATACTGGCTGTCCTACTTAAAACTCCTGGGCCATTTTCTTGATAACTAAAGATATTTGAACTCTGTAAAAAGTGTCCCCTAGAATATATAAATGACTGGTTTTGATTATAAGTTTTATATGGGTTATTAGAATCAGTTTACATTAGCACACATTCTTAGATGTTTTTGAACTTGAAAATCATTTCCTTTAAATAAACTGCATCCTAGGCTCCCCCTACTACTATACAATACTCCAACACCCCCAACCCCCAATGACAAGCACCCTCTCCTCCCACAACATAAACCTTTATGCTACTCCCAGATATAAAATAGTTTTAAAAGAACTTTTTATTTACATAATTCATAAAATGTCAATTCCTCTTATACCCCCCCCCTTCCCCCTCTTCAAAACATGCACTCTCCCGAACCATTACAAGCTTGAAAATGGTATAACTAAGACTTTTTATTTCCTCTCCCTACGTCCAAAGCAACAAAGATACAAAGAAAGATATCTAGGTCTAAGTTCTGAAAAAATCAGACAAATGAACACATGCAATAAGCTCTAAATCAACAGATAAAAAAAAACAAAAAAAATATCTAACTTAAACCTCTTCACGTAACAGAATGGTTCGGTAGTGAGGAATTGGCATTTTATTAATGTAAATAAAACTATTTTATGTCTGATAGTAGCATAAAGGTTTATGTTGTGGGAGGAGATGGTGCTATACTATGGAGCAGCGACATAATAAGGAGAGACTGGAAAAGTAGGGGTGGTGGCACATGGCCAGAACATATTCAAGCAACTAGTCCGCATGGGCGTCACTTGAACTTAACGTTAAGGAATTTGCGAATATTTTAAAAATATATAGAGCAGCATGTACTCCGTTTTTAAATATAATATAATTTATTACTACTTCTACAGCAATTTGACTAATAGATTTGAGCTCAACTAATAATAGAACAGCAATAAAAAACAATATTCATTCATTAATTGTATCCCTTAAAGCAGTACTCCACTGCAAATCTTGGCGACTAGGGCCAACAAATGCACCCCCACTGCGTCCCTCGGGCGTTTATTGTTTGTCCAAACAAACCGTACGTATACTGAATTGGGATTGCCCCTCTATACTTTAGACCTCGTTGCTATGAAGCTCGTGCACCGTTTCATAGCTTCGAGGTCACACAACACCTAACCTCAATTATTCTTCTACTTCTAGTGCTGTCCCCTTAACAGAGGTTAGCGATCATTAATAAATGCAAAATTCCCAGCTGTTTTTTTCCTTTGCGTGCTATCATGGCGTGCTCTCAATTAGTAAAGTATGGGGCTCGTACACCGTTTAACGACCGACATTCTTGGAGCTCACACAACATCGTTAACCTCAATCATTCTTCTTCTTCTAGTGCTGTCCCCTTAAAGGGCTCGTGGACCGTTTGACATCCGACATTTTTGGAAGGAGGAGGAGACACGGCTTCAAATTTTTAGATTTCTCCATGTGCAGTTCGTAGTTTTCTTGTGTTTGTCACGTTATGTTCCGTTCTCCTCCCTCCAAAAATGTCGGCTGTCATACGCTGCACGAGCCCTTTAAGCGGACAGCACTAGAAAAAGAAGAATCATTGAGGTTAACGAGGTTGTGTGAGGTCCAAACTGTCAAACGGTGCACGAGCCCCATACAATACCCCAACACCCCCGACCCCCCAATGACAAGCACCCTCTCCTCCCACAACATAAACCTTTAATGTTACTCCCAGATATAAAATAGTTTTAAAAGGAATTTTTATTTACGTTATTAATAAAATGCCAATTCCTTTCTCTCGAACCATTCTGTTGTGTGGAGATGTTTAGGTTAGGTTTTTTTTTTGTTTTTTTTTGTCTGTTGATTTAGAACTTATTGCAAGTGTTCATTTATCTGATTTATTCAGAACTTAGACCCAGATCACAGATCAAACAAACCAGATGTTTCACTTATGACGTTTCATGGTTTAGATAATAAATCAACTCTTGGAAGGTGCCAATTTGTGTAGTGATCTGCGCATATACCAAGCAGTCTTAACCAGCGAGAATAGTCACAGGAGGGAGCTGATGACACATGATAATTAAAAGCCGCCTAATAAATGCTCAAAAAACCACTTAAATGTATAAGAATAACAACTCTAAGCTTCAATACAATACACTACATTCCAAAATAATTAATATCACTGGTGTAGCTGATGACGACTTCCATCTCTGAGATTTCAGTACTAAATAGTGTTGGGCGAATTCGAATTAAAATACTCGGTTAATCCGAGTATCAAAATACTCGCTTGATTCCGAGTATTAAAATTTCATCCGAATAAAATATACTCGGATTAATTTTAAGTACAAAACAAAAAACAACTGTCAATCGTGCATTTGGATAATAAAATGTTTTTTAGATTTCTCCCCCCCGCTCATCGATTCTGAGATCTGGGGAGAAAAATTACTAACATCAGTGCCACTTGCATTCGCTTTAACCACGATCGCAACTACTGTTGACAGAGTGTTTGAAAAATCGCGATATCACATCACTAATACCTATAGTGAAAATTTAATTCGACATCGGATGATTAATCCGAATATTCTTGTCATCCGATTCCGTGTAATCCGAGTACCGAAATCATCCGAATATCTGCATCACTAGTACTAAACACTTCCTCCTGTGACTTTATACTCGCTGGTCTTAACTTCTATGTCAACCGCTAGGTTGCTCTATTTATGTCTTGTGCGCAGAATCCTGGAAGGTATACGTCACACGACAAAAAATGAAACTGGTTGCATAGGGAATACTATTAACAGCCAGTTTCACAATCGTTGGTTATCTTATTTTTAGTTGGCTAACCAGAACCTGAAAGTTATAACACAACACTACAGATATTCTTACCTTTATAGTAATAAATCGTTGGTCAAATCCTAACTATTAATTAACCAACAGTTGTAAAACTGGCTGTCAATGTAATAGATCTTTATAATAAACTATTGGTCAAATCCTAACCATTAGTTAACCAACGATTGTGAAACTGGCTGTAGGTGAAACATCTGGGGTTTGTTTGATCTGTGCCCAGATATCTTTCTTTGTATCTTTGTTGCTTTGGATGTAGGGAGAGGGAATAAAACAGGTACAAGGTTATATATTTCTGCAGATAAAAAAAAGTATGAGAAAAGTTTTAGTTATACCATTTTCAAGCTTGTAATGGTTCGGGAGAGTGCATGTTGAGAGGGGGTGGGGGGTATAAGAGGAATTGACATTTTATGAATAATGTAAATAAAAAGTCCTTTCAAAACTATTTTATATCTGGGAGTAGCATAAAGGTTTATGTTGTGGGAGGAGAGGGTGCTTGTCATTGGTGGTTGGGGGTGTTGTAGAGTAGTAGGAGGAGCTTAGGGTGCAGTTTGTTCAAAGGAAATATAATTTTCAAGTTCAAAAACATCTAACTTCACCAACAAATTTGAATAATGACGTAATACCTAACCTATATTTTCTGATTTATGATTTCATGGACGTATGGAGCTCGTGCACCGTTTGACAGCTTGGAGGTCACACAACACCTAACCTCAATTAATCTTCTTCTAGTGCTGTCCCCTTAACAGAGGTTAGCGATCATTAATAAATGCAAGATTCCCAGCAGATTTTTTTTAACTTTTGCGTGCTAACAATTAGTAAAGTATGAGGCTCGTGCACCGTTTGACAGCCTACATTCTTGGAAGTCACACAACCTCGTTAACCTCAATTATTCCTCTTCTTCTAGTGCTATCTCCTTAAAGGGCTCGTGGACCGTTTGACAGCCGATATTTTTGGAGGGAGGAGAAGGGAACGCAACCTCAAATTTTCCGACTTCTCCATGTGCAGTTCGTAGTTTTCTTGTGATTGTGATGTTGTGTCTCGTTCTCCTCCCTCCAAAAATGTCGGCTGTCGTACGGTGCACGAGCCCTTTAAGGGGACAGCACTAGAAGAAGAAGAATTATTGAGGTTAACGAGGTTGTGTGACCTCCAAGCTGTCAAACGGTGCACGAGCCCCATTGACCGTGATTGACTGCTTTTGCGATGCGAGAAGTTTTGCGTCAACTTTTCAATTTGAAATTCACAGATTCCCTTTACCTTTTTGTGCTATCAACTATTGAGGAATGCAGTTTTAAATACAGTTTTCATTATACAAAGACAGTTTCATGTGTTGTATAGTTTTTCCTCAAATTGTAGATTGTTTACCGTGTTTTTGTTTGTTTTGTTTAAAACAATTTATAGAATGGAGAGCATGTGTACATGCAATGCAGTTGAGTATGTCTTTCCAGAGAAAAAGTTCAAACAAAAAAACACCTAGTGACCTGGTTCGCGAAAAAATTAAGTGGTATGAGGGATACACTTTTTGCAAGAAACTGTAAATGTAATGCCTCCAGAACATAGAGAAACTAACATTGCAATTGCAAATGCTAAACTCAAAGCTAATGATACATACATTAAACGTCATACTAATAAATCTAGTGCTATCAGGAAAGTGTTTTTATTTTATAAAGAATTATTTTGTTATTTTTTTACTAGGCCCAGTCAAACATCTACCGTTTGTTCCGAGTAACCGGATATTTTTTGCGTCTATTAGGGGGACGGTTCGTTACCTAATAATACCGTGATACCGTGACGAAATTGCGTTTCAGAAATAACGACCCATCTCTAGTTTTTAGTCTACTACATTTGAAGTCGTGAATGTAGCAACGTCATACGAGGCACTGAGGCATCGCGAAGTAGAATAAATAAGGTTATGTTGGTTGTATAAACTTTTACTCGACTGTAAAGCAAGATTGTTTAAAGATTATATCACTTATTAAAAAGTCGTTTACTTGTTACACATTTGTTGTGTTGTAGAAAATGAGAAACCGAGAAAGACTATGCAGACTTTGTTTGAAAATGTGTAGTAATTTTGAAGCTATACAAGGGGATATGAAAGACGTCTTAGATATAGTTCTAGCACAAATAGTAAGTGTCGAAAATATCGCTCAATTATAAAGTTTATATGTGTGAATAAATCTAATTGAACTCAATATTTGTTACAAATTTTAAGATGGATTTACTCAAACCGAATTTAACTTTAATTATGAAATTAAAAAGATACATCATTGGTATTCAACGGAAGTGTTCTTGCATGCAAATTACGACATGTTGATGCAATTTAAGAAGGTTATAGTTATCATTTAACTTCTTAAATTAATTCCAATCCGATTTTTTAGTAATTGTTTTATGTGGATAATTTAAAGGTACAATGACATTAATATACTACCATGGCCGATAATAATCGTTTTGTCTTTTTAATGAATATTACTCAATCCATCACCCTAACACCAATGGGAACGCATCACACCTGGGTAACTTAAATGTTTTACGTTACCGCTCACTTGTTAAGCTTTTAAACTTAATTTAAAATAAGTTAATTCATTTGCATGAATCCACCGTTAGTTGTTTCAGCGAATTTTGTTTTAGGATTTAGCTGCAATACAGGAACCCGTCATGTGTACCCAATGTACGGAAGTGCTTATAAATTGTTTTGATTTTAAAGCAGAGTGCCTCAATACTCACGATTATTTAGTTCCATTCGTTAACAACAAGGATGATGTCAAACTGGATTTGAAAGATGTCTACCTGAGCAAAAGTGAGAACGGTACTGATGTTCCTGAAGATCAAGACGTATGTGGATTTTGCATGGGTTCAGTAAAAAATAGTTCTGTTATATCCCTTGATGTTGAAGACGGACGCATATTGAAGAAAATGATAGAACAATGTCTTCCAGAATTGGTACGTATCAATATATCTTAGATACTTAATACTAATCTTGATACTAGATGATTTTGAACTACTTTTCTAGTTTTTTGGTAATGAAGCATCAAACTAAATATGGCTACATCCTAATCATAGAATGCCCAAGAAACTGTTTATGCTTATGTTTTTCTGCAACCAGCTTATTGCTTAACCGCCCCTTCATTTTCGGACTAAAATTCTCTATTGCCTCATACGCCAAAAATGCCACTTTATTTGATATAGTTTTATAAATTGCAGTTTGGTATTGTTTTCAACAAACAGTGGTGAAAAAAATATTCTGAGAGTATTAGGCATATATTCTGTAGCACAAGTTGATTTGGCCAATAATGGCATCAACATATTGTGTCAATATATTGAAATACAAATTTTGACTATAAGCATCCAATATTGCAATCAAACACTGTCGTAGTATTGGATATCAAGATTGACTTCATATTGGACACCAACATTGGTTCCATATTAGATGCCAACATAGGCGCCATATTGCTACATAATGTGTCTAACTTTCTGACTTGGGAATCCATGCCATAGTATGAACAGAAGCATCTCCAACAACTGAAATGGATGTCGAAATCAGAATCTGAAAATTTTAAAATTAATTTCTATAAAACCATAAACAAATAAAAATTTAAATGTGGTAATTACATAAATTATAAAAGAAAACTTAAAAGTAAAAATCAAAACATTTTCTGAAACTTAACAAAATCAATAAAAATAAGCTTATTTCTTATTGTCTCTGCATTCATCTGTTTCATTTCTCGGGCTACCAATATTTCGTATGGATTTGCAAGATTTACTTCCCCATCTTTATTTGCTGATATATTTGCACATCTGAGATTTCTTAAAATCGGCTTTGAACTACCCCCAGTGAAAATCAGTTGGGCACGGCAAACTCACTAGTTTAATTTTTTACTTATTAGACACTACATAAAAAAATCTAAACTTTGACACTGATTCCTGATTTTGTTTATTTTTCCTGAATAGAACATTTAAACCTAAATATTACCAGTATTTTAATAATATTTATGTGACAATAAATACCCTTCCCACTTTATATTTTCCTACTTTTCTGCTAGTTGCTGATTTCCACCCATTATTTCCTCGCCTGTGGTGAAAGGCATGTTTTAAATATCTTTTTCCTCCTCGGGGATAAAATAGACATATAATTGCCAGTCCTACAAGTGATATTGGTTGTAGCATTTGCTCTATCCTTCTCAAGCGCAAGTTGATGTTTTGATTCTCGTGCTTAATGCTACTTACATCACACATTAATCTTTTGGAAAAAACTGCTGAAATACTAAAAAGCCCAAGAAATAAATTAGATATGTCAAAGTGCTATAGTGCCTAATATTAATTTTTACATATTGCTCCAATGTTGATTAAATGAAGTTAATATTGTATCTGATTTGCTTACCTAAAAATATTGGCCCAATGAACAATCTGTATCTATAAAAGGATTACGCATATGCTGAAAAATATTAAAAATCATATTAGTAGGTCTTGACGAATTTTACGTATCCACCACAAATTGCGGAAATTGAGGATACCCTTTGCCAGGTGAGCTTATGTATGAGAAATTCCCCATCAATAACCAAATCAAATTTTGGTGTATGGACGTTTCTAGCGACGATCTGATGCATTTTTTAGAATTTAGAATTCAAAATGCTTTTATTTTTGTCTCATATATTGGTACCGGTGGCTTTGCCTTTGTAGCATGGGAATGTTTTTCTGGTCATAAGTAGATCCTAATTTATTCTATACTTGAGTAAAATTTGATTCAAATCGGAAATAGAATAAAAAAGTTTTAAGGGTGTCTTCATTTTAAGTGAGTCACAGTGTATATTTAAGGAAATGTATGGATTTCGACAAAATATTACTTTAGTAAATACGTCGAGTGTTGTGTGTTGAAAGATCGTTTTCTGACCGCAATTTATTAACAGATCACGGTAAACCGCTTTGATATTGTTACAATCCGAAGTTCTGTTAGAACACCTTTTCAATCTACTGTGGTACATCTAGGTAACACCATGTGTGCTGCGTGTGTCATTCTATCCACCGCTAGATAGCGGGGAGTATAGGAGAACAGGCTGGGAATATATTGAGTTGCATAATGGTAGCATCGATTTCGGCTTCAATCGACGAAGGAAATGTGATTAGAAAGGCCAAGGCGGGGATGGTACTTGGCGGTCAAGGTGGAACGTCAGCTGGGAGCGTTTAATGTGTGCGAATATTAGGAATATTATGTGGAGAACATGGATTTGTGAAACGCAACTCTAATTTGGAGAGGTTTCCTGGTTATTTATTGTGTGATATTCATTGGAGTTTTGGAGATTATTGTGTTGGCATGGAAACCTCCAACGAAACCAAGTTTTTTTTGGGAGACGAAGCCGGCGTGACTCCGCCATCTTCTTTTATTGCAATTTTTGCTAAAAAGAACCGGAAAAGTCCGTGAGTACTATTTAATGGTTTTGTATTTTAAGTTCTCCTCTTGTTATATTTCAGGGTTCTTTTCTTTTCTCCCCTTGTCTTGCCTTGTCTTGTCTGTACCTCATTATTCTTTTGGTGTGTGAAGACCCCCTGCGGCAGCTGAGCTGCTCGTGGTTAAGAACCCTTTGTTGTTTTGAGGCCTTGTAGAGCCTCCTTGATTTACTCTGGAGACATCTCAGTTCTTCTTTACACTTCGGAAGCCTTCCCCTCGACAGCCGTGAGGATTTGAGTCTGGTGCGTTTGGCCCCTATTATGACATATGGCTTTATGGGATATGAGAACCTAGACGACGAGAGATAGTTTCAAGAAACATCACTGTAGAGGCAGAGCTGGGGTGCTGCTACCTCATTGTCGGCGACCTTCAATCACACGACCCACTTCGAGTGGCCTAGGACAGATCAGAACCCTTGGAGTGTTACATAAACCTGAGAAGGCCCCGACTAAGTGATTTTTACACATTTTTACTTTCGCTGTCCCGCTGGAGGTTGAAGCCGAATGTGTGTGTTTTTTATTATTCTTTTCTTTGTAATTAAGACTTGTTAGTTTATTAGTCTTGTTTGTGTGGCAGATACTGACCACTTTTATTTGAATTTTTAATTTGTCCGTGGTAAGTTATATTTACTTGTATCGATTTTATACATGTAAAGTAGTATAAGTTGGCTTCGAGGCCACGATTTTAGTACCTTTGTAAGCAGAGTGGGTCATATTTATGCAAAATTTCCTTTAAATAATTGCTGGTATTTTTGGGCCACTAGGCGAGTGCCATTTTGAATTTTAGTAGGGTGGTGAATTGAGGGTTATATTTAAACATTTAGTACGCTTTGTGTAATATAATTGTACACACTCCTCTCCTGTACAGCAAGGGAAAGGCCTTTTCTGCGTTACCACGAAGTGCATAGTTCGAAAGTCATTTGACTCTAGGTACCATTTGTTTTAAAATAACCTCACTATTTAATATTGCTCAACTGTCCTCGAGGGAGGCCACCAGGTACATGCAGACCACTGGGCACTCATAACTGAACCGTACTTCTTGTAAGGTGTACCATAACCCTGCTTTGAGTAATTGCTAGAGTAGTAGTAACTTAATTTGTTTTTTGTGTTAGATTCGTGTTAACCTGCCCGAGCATTGGTCCCGTGGCACCCTGATGACACTTAATTTTTGATTAATAATCGTCACACTTCTTGCTTTGTGCCCCTTTGCCAATTTAAATTTTTCTTGCTTTCCTTCATACATATAGATGTACTTAGATATTGTGGCATCACCACCAAACTAATTAATAGTAATAACTAATCGATTCATGTTTTTGTACATTTCACTTGTATATGTTTTTTGTAATATTTACCATATCATTATTAATTATTAATTTTTTTTTTTTCGGGGGGGGGGAGCATGATAATAAAAATATCAAGGTACCTAATTAATTAGTTTATTAACTATTATCAATTTTGGCTGACGAATATTTCTTGTAAACAAACTATAACACATAGGAAGAAAATGAATATAGACGTCCTTGTAGGAAATTTAATTATGTTTAATCTTGCACAAACTACCTTTTTCCGTACGATGCCTCGTTTACAAGTTATAAGCGAAGAATCGAAAAAAGGAACTTTTCCAGCCCCTCCTCCCCTTGAAGTGGTGGGGCTAGGGCCGAGGACTTTTAGCTATCTCCAACACATTGCTGAAGAGGAAAATTCTCCCCTCCTGCATGTTCTCTACAATCCCCTTTTGGACATTCATTGATTGGAATATTTTTACAGGGACTTGTTCATAGATTTGCCCAAAGAGAATGAAAATAATTTTTGTTATTGCGGCGCTAATTTTCATATTTGCCTAATTTTACCTCTAAATAAACATATTGCATTTGCAAAATTTGAAAAACTTTTTTTCATATACGTTTCATTTTTAGTGTTTAATTTTTATATATTTTTTTTTTTATAGAATTTGAGTATCATCAAGAAACCTGTAATCTGTCCAGCCTGCCATGAATCTCTACAGAACTATTTTCGTTTTGTGACAAACTGTTTGATTTTAGAGAAAAAGATTAAGAAATATTTTGCAACTCAAGATAAAACCAGTAGAGGTCAACTAGAACTAAGTGAGTTATTACAATTTACAGTGAGAGATGTAATGAGTGATGTCGATGGTATCTCAGTTAATGTAGTCAAACCAGAACCACAATTCTGCGAGGAAAAAGAAAATGTTGATGAGAGAAAAATTGGCGATGCCGAAGAGGAGACAGACCATAAAAATGAAAGTTTTATGGACATGGATGAACAAAAATTTTCATCAAATGATATGTTGGAGTGTAAAGAAGGGAATAATAAACCTGTCAAGGATGAAAACTGGGTTGAAATGTGCCACAAATCTTTAATTAATGATGAGATTGAAATAAAAACAAATGATCAGGATTTCAACAGGTAATATTACATTAAGTTTCATTTTAACTCATTCATATTGTTTAGTTTGGTAGGTTAGGTATATGAAATAAAGTACTTTATTTAAAACTAAACCATATTTTTAGATATTTGTTACATTACGTTTTTTGGCTACTGGCAGTTATCAAGAAATAACTGGTACCAATCAATATACTGCAGTAAGTCAAGTCAGTGTAAGTCGTATAACAGAAGTTTGTACTGCATTAGCTTGCAAATTTTCACTGTACATTTGTGGATTTTCTTCGATGTGCTTAACTAGGTAGTACATCTTTTTGTGTACTTATATGACACGACTTTTTTAAATAATCGGTGTTCATTTTACTATGTACACGATAAACAATATTAATTGGTTTCGTATGAGACATAAATACTGTGGTATGACATTCACTTTTTGATCCCTATAATAAATGCATGTTTTTGATCTGTCAACTGTATCGCCACCACTAGCTGACAGCTGACAAATATCTGATATAGGAGAATTCTGATTGATTATACGGTGAAGAACAATATGACAACACTGTAGACTTCTCCCTCAAACTTCCACCGGTCCCTCGTTATTCCTTTTGTTTAAGAATACACGTTTTTCGAATAGAGGAATTTCAAGTGAAAGGCGAGGGAATAAATTCACCGGGGAGTAACAATTTCTCTCGCGCTCAAGAATAGCCACCCTGGAATACTATTTAATATTGTACTTAATTCAATCCAGCTCTTTTGCGCATCCTTATAAGTAAAAGTGTTACTAAATTTGCCTCTAATTAAAAACGGCCATCTCTTCAAATATTCTACCATGCTACTTTTTTGCCATTCTCTGGGGCTAGGTCCTTTTTTAGGTTATGTCAACCACGTGTTTCAAGTTGCAAACAAAGAAATCGCAGTCAATTACACTGTTGCCAAGTGTTTCGCGTGGCAACTCGAATACGCGGTTACGAAGGTTGGTCAAGAATAAGAAACAGTGCAACTACTCGCAAAGGAATGCTTCGAAATAATTCGTGCACGAATTTATTCGATTAAGCACGAGAATTTAGCTCCAGGATTTTATAAATAGTTTTATAGCACCCTATAGATTGTTCCTTGGGACTTTGGGACTCTGGGCATATTGGTCCATTCTGAAGAGAGATGCCTCCAAATCATAAAATATAGTGGAATATCAAAAAGGCTTAAATTTTAGGTTGTGTGCTTGTAATTTATATAGTTATATCTAGGTATACAATATTTTAAAATTTAAATTGAGCTTGAGTTAACCACCTCCTGATAGAGCACTTCCAGACTGATATTCAAGTTTGACAGTGGAATATTGGAATTATCAAATGTTTTTACACTTGTGACAGAAAACAAATCATATTTCTTGCTCATGATGAACTCATGCAATAATTTGAAACTCTATGCTGTGTAGGGTTTTATGGGCATACAACTAAATTAGAAAGAAACTTCTAAAGTCAATTTCCTGGGAAACACATTGTTAACAACTCAAAGAATATTTTGAAATCTACAATTTAACCTACAAGACGATAATATAGTAGTTATGATGAAAATTTCATTCTTGGATGCCCTTTCACATTATTGTAATAACCATTTTTATAACTTTCAGGTTTGAAGATGGTGTTGTTTTGCCTCAACCAGAAGTCACCACTGGATTACATAGAGCAGGGAAATGTTTAATGCCAGACTTCATGGGGGATTTATCTAAACCATACATTAAACACTCATTCAAAATGCACAGATGCGACTCTTGTTCATATCAGACAAAACTGAAAGCTGACCTTAATAAACATCTCCTGGTACATAAGGCTCCTTCAGAGGTAACAATGTACAAATGTGACTCATGTTCATTTCAGACAAAACAGAAAAGTAGCCTTAAATATCATCTACTGGTACACAAGAGCACTTCAGAAGTAACAATGTACAAATGTGACACTTGTTCATTTCAGACAAAACATAAAAGTAACCTTAAAGTACATTTACTGGTACATAAGAATCCTTCAGAAGTACCAGTGAATAAATGTGACTCTTGTTCATACCAAACAAGACGAATAGATTGTCTCAAAAAACATTTGTTGGTGCATAAGAGTCCTTCAGAAGTAACAATATACAAATGTGACTATTGTTCATACCAAACAAGACGAAAAGGTAATCTAAAAGTACATTTGCTGTCACATCATAATAGTCCTTCAGAAGGAACAATGTACAAATGCGACTCTTGTTCGTATCAGACGAGACAGAAAACTCGCCTTAAAGAACATGTACTAGTCCACAAGAGCCCTTCAGAAATAACAATGTACAAATGTGACTGTTGTTCATTTCAGACAAAACAGAAAAGTAACCTTAAAGTACATTTGCTGGTACATAAGAGTCCTTCAGAAGTTACAATGTACAAATGTGACTCTTGTTCATACCAAACAAGACGAATAGATTATCTTAAAAGACATGTGCTGGTACATAAGCCTTCTTCAGATGTAACAATGTACAAATGTGACTCTTGTTCATACCAAACAAGACGAAAAAGTAGTCTTAAAGTACATTATTTGCTGTCACATAATAGTCCTTCACAAGTAACAATGTACGCATGTGACTCTTGTTCATATCAGACAAAACTGAAAGGTAGCCTTAAAAAACATCTACTAGTACATAAGAGTGCTTCAGAAGTAACAATGTATGCATGCGACTCTTGTTCATATCAGACAAAACTGAAAACTAGCCTTAAAAGACATCTGCTAGTACATAAGAGTCCTTCAGAAGTAGCAGTGTACAAATGTGACTATTGTTCATTTCAGACAAGACAGAAAAGTAACCTTAAAACACATTTACTGGTGCATAAGAATCTTTCAGACATAACAATGTGTAAATGTAATGCTTGTTCATTTCAGTCTATACCGGAATATAATTTTAACAGTCGTTTGCTGGTACATACGAGTCCAGAAGTACTGTACAATTGTGAATTTTGTTCTTTTCAGGCAAAATTTGGTGGTTGCCTCAAGACTCATTTGCTGTTGCATAATGATCTTTCAGAAGTAACAATGTATAAATGTGACTCTTGTTCATTTCAGACAAAACTGAAACGCAACCTTAAAACACATTTGCTGGTACATAAGAGTCCTTCAGAATTAGCAATGTATAAATGTGACTCTTGTTCATATCAGGCAAAACGAATATCTAACCTTAAAAAACATTTGCTGGTACATAAGAGTCCTTCAGAAGTAGCAATGAATAAATGCGACTCCTGTTCATATCAGTCAAAACGGAAAAGTGAGCTTAAAAGACATCTCCTAGTACATCAGAGTCCTTCGGAAGTAGCGGTGTATAAATGTGACTCTTGTTCACATCAGACACGATGGAAAAATAACCTTAAAAAGCATTTGCTTCTGCATAGGAGTCGTTCAGAAATAACAACGTACAAATGTGACTTGTTCATTTCAGGCAAAACAAAAATGTCATCTTAAAGTACATGTGCAGGTACAGAGTCCTTCGGAAGTAGAAATGTATAAATGTGACTCTTGTTCATATCAGACAAAAATTTTTTTTTTTTCATCTATTTAACATCGGGGCCTATTTCCGCTATCAGGGCCTATCACCGATGCCAGGAGACGAGCTACCACAAACCTGGAAATTTTGCCGAACCTCTTCCCTTAAGAAGAGTAGGGATCTTTTACTTGCCTAACATTTAATAGACAAGGGACCCCTCCGAAGGATGGTATATCCACTACATAATCCTCGTCTGAAATTACATACCTTCCGCGTATACACTGATATACAAGCCGCTAGAAGGTGGGACGAGAACGCTGTATTTCCCAAGATGGGTCACCCATCCAAGTACTAACCGCGCTCGACGTTGCTTCAACGGAATATCGACTAACATTCACATTGAAGTCGCCTCTACGCTCGCCCAGACAAAATATAAAAGTCAACTTCGCTTGTACAGGAAACCACACAGAAGTATCTGTGTATATATAGCTTTTTGGGCTATTAAATAAATGTATAATTTCTGATTTGTAAAGATTTAATTTTCAAACTCCAGATATGTCATAATATAATATTCTGATTTGTTATTCTAAGATCCTTGGTTACATAATACAAATACATTTATTGGTCTCATAAGCTACAAAATATGTAGATAAGATAAGTCAATAGAGGTAGTTTAAAACAGTAATTACGTTTATATAAAAATATAAAAATTGGATCTTACGATAATCAATTAAAATGTTTAAAAGTAAACATCAATAATTTCCTTGCAGAAAATCCTGTAGATTGTACGGTTCAGGATCACATATACAGTGTGTCCCAGGATAGACGTAACATGAGGTGTAATGGGCCAAAAATTTTGGAATTTTGGAAATTTGGTATGGTATTTGGGGATTGAATCCTGCTTGTTGTAAAACTAAAGTATACCAAAAATGACTTGATTTGGTGTTCTACAGGGTGTTCTATAAGCAAAGTTGTAAAAATCACCACTAATAAAGTACCTTTATTTTTCAAAATATGAAAAAATTCCACTAAGAAAAGTTATTTGAATGCAATTTTATACCTCTATACCAAATTTCAGGAATATAAAATTATTTTGAGTTGGAACTTATTTATTTTGTCTTCGATTCAAATGCATAATACCTCATAAAATAGATAATTTTGGGTTATGTTCTTTTGTTTACACTAATATTAAAGAAAAATATCAAGCTGTTACGAAACTAGATTTTTCTGTCCAAAACTGTGTACATCCACTAAAATTACTGGTTGTGTGTATGACATGGCGCCTTTATAATTAAAAAGTTTCTATAAAATATTACAAATTTAGAATTCACCGTTTATTGGGTGTTAAAGCTATATCAGGGTGTTGCATAAAGTAATTTTTTTTTAAAATGCGACATAGCACCTTTATCCACTTAGGTCTTCAATTATTATAATCAATCTTAACATATGCTCGATTTACACGATACACATACGTTCCTTCAGTGATAAGAAAACTTGATTTGTTTCATTCATATTTTTTATGACTAGTAATATTTATCTCTAAAATTAGTACTGCCTCATTCAGTGAGCTCTATACATACTGGAGTGTGCTCGCATGGAGGTCTCTTTCCATGTGAAAGTTTCCAGAAAGAAATTTTGATAAAAATGAATTTTCAGTGAAATATTTGAATATTCCGAAAGTTCCCAAGGGAAACTTTGTCGAAATTTTATAAACTTTCAAATATTCCAATATTTTATTGAACACTTTCATTTTTATAAAATTTCGTTCGGGGAACTTTCAAAAGGAAAGTTTCCACAATAGTACAAATTTTTTTGGCTGTTGTATTAACATAGATGTGTAAAGGATAATGCCAATATACACAAATTCAAAACCTTTGTATAGAATTATTATTATTATATTATTGTTATTACTATTATTATAATTGGATTAAAGCAGAAGGGACAATTATTTGTACAGAATAAAATTTTTAAAAAAATAAAAAATATAAATAAACAACAAAAATATGATTAAGTTATTGTCTCATTTTTTTGTATTTTTTTTTTTTTTTTTTAGTTTCAGTTTATTATTATCTAAAAATATTTCAGTTGTGAATATAAGTTGAAAAATAAAAAAAATGGATATAAATAAGCAAAAATAAAAAAATAAAACTAGAATTATAGTAGGTTACAAGTTAGCGCTTATTTTTATCTAAAAGTTGTATTGTAAACACTTCCAAATTTTGTGTACGAGTGATTGAGTAGTGCACTCAAGTTTCTACCTAAAAACTTCCACACTTATTGGATTATTTATATTCATCGAATTGGCAAGTAAAAACAATTTTTTGTATGATTATATCTGTTGATATCTATTCTTTGTGTTATTCAATGTTATTATGTACTCCTTGCAATACAAATAAATTATTATTATTATTATATGGGTCCTTCGTCTCTGTTGCCTGAATACGTAGTTTTACAAGTGCGAGGGAGACAGAAAATCCTCTACAGTTGAATATTTTTGTTTATTTGCTTTTATCATGATTAGAGAATATTATTTAGGTATTATGGAAATCGCAACTTACACCCTGTTTTAATAGTCTTGTAGGGAACATAGGTTAGAATTTTTTTTGACGATCCAAATATAAATACCGAGATGAAATCAGGAATGTTTATATCTTCCTACCCAGATAGCACAATTTGATTCCTGGAATATTCATTGATTATACATTTGGAAGATTTGATTATTCCTAAAAAAATTTTAAATATTCCAGACGTTACAGGAATATTCTTTTTTATAGATATTCTACGATTATCCAAAACGCATATTACAGGAATAATCAAGTTACTCTAGGAATATTTTAAAAATATTATAATAATATTTCCCCTCAATAGAATATTCCTAGATTATTATTCCACTCTTTCATGAATATTATGGGTATAAGCTTATATTATTCTCACATACAGATTAATTCTTATTTTATTGGATATTTATGTTGCATTACATAATATGTAATAATAAATTGACGAATTATAACCAGTTTTAAAGTGAAATGGCATTTACCAGTTATATATGATTATTTTCTTGACTTATTGTTTATTATACGAGAACGATACCAGAATGGACTGAAACTACAACAAGAGACACGATAATTGCTTACAACTATCGATTTTTAACTGTTGGTTATCGTCAGAATCATCAGTGTAGCGCATATTGCATGTAAGATTCTGTCTCAAGTTATCACACCGGAGAATTGTGTTAGATTGTCAATACGAATTATTAGGTGAATACTCATAGACCAGTAGTAGGACTGGGACTCGGCGACTTATAACCAAATTTATCTACAAAAATCTATCGCAAACTTGGAAAGGCTTCGAAAGAGTCAAATACCAATAAATACGCGATTAATTCTAAATACACGTGACTTATAACAGTTAATTGCCTTCGCTGACATTATTACATAATTGGCATTTGACGCAATCTCTTACCTATAGTTCCAACCGACGTTTGAGTGTTTAATGGGAATATTCCTGTATTATTTTTCCTGGAATATTATTGTCTTCTTCTCAAAAATCGTATATCTTCTAATAATGGATATAATAGTGGTAATAATAATATATTGGTATTATAATAACAAAATTATATAGGTTTATATTATTACCTATAATAAATAAAAAATGTAATAGAAATTTTACCATATTATCTTGATATTAATTAAAATTAAATTAATAAATATTTAGAGAGAATATTCTTATATTATTTTCCTCGAATATTATTGTTTCCTTCTCAAAAATGTTATATATACTAAGAATATTATACGATTGCTCAGAAAGAATATTCTTATGTTATTTTCCTTGAATATTATTGTTTCCTTCTCAAAAATTTTATATACACTAAGAATATTATACTATTGTTCAGAAAGAATATTCTTGTATTATTTTCTTGGAATATTATTGTTTCCTTCTCAAAAATTATATATATATATACTAAGAATATTATACTATTGTTCAGAAAGAATATTATTTTATTATTCGTATGAAATATTCTAGTATCAACATGTTAAATTATATATATTCCTGGAACAATACAATATTATTTCGAATATATATACTCCGTAGAGGTCATTTACAGATCATTCTTAGAATATCTTGTGCTATGTGGGTATGCATGCAGTTGAGAAAAAGTTCAAACAAGAAACACCTAGTGACCTGGTTCACGAAAAAACTAAGTGATGAGGATGAGGAATACACTTTTAATCAAGAAACTATAAATGCTACTACCCCTAAAGAACATAGAGAATCTAGGAAAAAATTATGACATTACAATTGCAAATGCTAAATTCAAAGCTAATGTTAAATACATTAAACGTCATACTAACAAATCTAGTGCTATCGGGAAAGTGTTTTTATTTTATAAAGAATTATTTTGTTATTTTATTACCAGGCGCAGTCAAACATCTACTGTTTGTTCCGAGTAACTGGTATTTTTTTCGTTTACTAACGAGACGGTACGTTACCTTACAATAATAAAATCGTGATACTGTGACAAAATTGCGTTACAGAACTAACGATCCATCTCTAGTTTGAAATTGTGAAGTTAATACGTCATACGTGGCAGCGCGTTAAGTATCGGCGGTCCAAGGTTTGTAACAAATCTTGTCGGCGGTTGTTCCTTTAGTTGATTCTTTATTCATGGAGGTAGAATATAAATAAGGAGTAGCTATAAAGCTTATATCCTACAGTGAGAAACGGCCGCAGAAGGCGTGGCTTGTGATCACACTGTCATGAACGGCTCGCCAGGTCCTGATTAAAAAAAAAAGTTTATACAGCATTTGAGCGAGGAGATACATGTTAGTTGACTTTACACATTGACACTACCATATATCAAGCCAGTAGAGTAATGAATGAGATGGTGGTTTCACATTTCAAGCAAATATAATTTAATATAATCTAAAATAAATAGAAAATAGTTTCAACATATCTTTTGAGTACAGACCTGTTTTAACCTATGAAAAGTGATTCCAAAACATTTCTTCTTATCGATACTACTTTGATTTGTACAGCTACTTGGCGGACAGGAAATCATATGCTATGGAGAAAAACACTATTTTCTATCAAAAACATTTATTTTATAATAATATTAAACCAAGATACATGTTACTTATTTAACCTCCTTGTGTTGATTTGGTTCGTTTGAAACCGTTCCGCTTATGGACCCGTTCAGCTGGATTCGTTCCATCGGATTCGCTTCAAAATCGTAAGTATTAAGTACGTACGTGTGCGATTTACTTCGATCATATTATGGCATTTACTATTTATGACGCGATGACGATCAGCTCAAACTTCAAATCTATATAGGCACTCAGTCAGAGTCAGGGTCCAGCGTCAGGAGTAGCCAGCTCGGGACAGTACCAGCCCAGGACACACATATCATAGCAGATCAATGGACCGCAGACCCGGTTCGATCGACATCGGGGATTCGGTCGGACCCGCTCCAATTCCGGATTCGTTCACTTGGAACTGGTCCGCCCGGACCGCCCATCTCTACTAAGTAGAATAAATAAGGTTATGTTGTAAATTTCTGCTCGACTGCTAAGCACGACAGTTTAAAGATTATAAATTATAATACTTATTAGAAAGTCGTTTGCTTGTTACATATTTGTTGTGTTGTAGAAAATGGGAAACCGAGAAAGACTATGTAGACTTTGTTTGAAAATGTGTACTAATTTTGAAGCTATAAAAGGGGATATGAAAGATGTCTTGGATATAGTTCTAGCACAAATAGTAAGTGTCGAAAATATCGCTCAGTTATAAAGGGGAAGTTTATATGTGTGTATAAATTTAATTGAGTTCAATATTTATTACAAATTTTAATTTAAAGGTACAATGGTGTTAATACTACCATGGTCGATAATATTCGGTGTGACTTTTTAATAACTTTATTCATTCCATCACCCTAAAGGCGAGTTTATAAAAAGAGTCCTAGTCCTATCTTAGCCTATCTTAGTCTTAATTTTTTACCTAAAAAGTTAAATGTACATTCTGTTTATAGAAGTCCTAATCCTATCTTGGTCCTAACTTAACCTAAAATTTTAAAGTTAATTTTTCCTAGGGGCTAATACCACAATAGATTAGAAATCGGGAAATCAATTCCAATTAGCGTGAAGAGTTCGTGTATCTATTTTACGATCAACTTAGGACAAAGGCCAGTTTTGATAAACCCATCTTAAGACATCAGATATGTTTTAGGGAAAAATTAAAACTATGGCTAAGTTAGGACTGGGACCTTTTTTATAAACTCGCCTTAACACAAACAAAAATGCAACACACCTGCGTGACTTAAAGGTTTACGTTAACTCTCACTTATGTTTTTGAGCTAAATAAGTTAAAATTCATTTGCATGAATCCATCGTTAGCTGGGTTTCAGTGAATCTTTTTTTTTTTTTTAGAATTTAGCTGTAATACCGGAACCCGTCATGTGTACACAATGTACAGAAATGCTTATAAATTGTTTTGATTTTAAAGCAGAATGCCTCAATACACACGATTATTTAGTTCCATTCATTAACAACAGGGATGGTGTCAAACTGGATCTAAAAGATCTCTATCTGAGCAAAAGTGAGAACGGTACTGGTGTTTCTGAAGATCAAGAAGTATGTGGGTTTTGCATGGGTCCAGTAAAAGATAGTTCTGTTATATCCCTTGATGTTGAAGAGGGACACATATTGAAGAATATGATAGAACAATGTCTTCCAGAATTGGTACGTATCAATATATCTTAGACAATACTAATCTTGATACCAGATGATTTAGAATTGCTTTTCTACTCTTTTTGGTAACGAAACATTAAACTAAATATGCCTACATCCTTATCGCTTAACCGTCCCTCCATTTTCGGACTAAAATTCTTTATTGCCTCATACACCAAAAATGCCACTTTATTCGATATAGTTTTATAAATTGCAGTTTGGTATTGTTTTCAACAAACAGGTGAAAAAAAAGATTCTGAGGGTATTAGGCATACATTTTGTCACTGTAGCACAAGTTGATTTGGCCAATACTGGCATCAACATATTGTATCAATATATTGAAATACAAATTTTGACTATAAGCATACAATATTGCAATCAAACACTGTCGTAGTATTGGATATCAAGATTGACTTCATATTGGACACCAACATTGGTTCCAAATTAGATGCCAACATAGGCGCCATATTGCTACATAATGTGTCTAACTTTCTGACTTGGGAATCCATGCCATAGTATGAACAGAAGCATCTCCAACAACTGGAATGGATGTCGAAATCAGAATCTGGAAATTTTAAAATTAATTTATATAAAACCATAAACAAATAAAAATTTAAATGTGGTAATTACATAAATTATAAAAGAAAACTTAAAAGTAAAAATCAAAACATTTTCTGACACTTAATGAAATCAATAAAAATAAGCTTATTTCTTATTGTCTCTGCATTCATCTGTTTCATTTCTCGGGCTACCAATATTTCGTATGGATTTGCAAGATTTACTTCCCCATCTTTATTTGCTGATATATTTGCACATCTGAGATTTCTTAAAATCGGCTTTGAATTACCCCTATAACAGTGAAAATCAGTTGGGCACAGCAAACTCACTAGTTTAATTTTTTACTTATTAGACACTACATAAAAAAATCTAAACTTTGACACTGATTCCTGCTTTTGTTTATTTTTCCTAAATAGAACATTTAAACCTAAATATTACCAGTATTTTATATTGATTAGATGATGTTAATCTGATGTGTATCTGATTTGCTTACCTAAAAATAATGGCCCAATGAACAATCTGTATCTATAAAAGCATTACACATATGCTGAAAAATATTAAAAATCATATTAGTGGGTCTTGATGTATCCACCACAAATTGCGGAAACTGAGGATCCCCTTTGCCAGGTGAGGTTATGTATGAAAAATTCCCCATCAATAACCAAATCAAAGTTTGGTATATGGACGTTTGTAGCGCTGATCGGATGCGTTTTTTTAAATTTTAAAAAATTCAAAATGCTTTTATTTTTGTCGCATATATTGGGTACCGCAGATGGCTTTGCCTTTGTAGCATACGAATGTTTTTCTGGTCATAAGTAGATCCTAATTTGTTCTATATTTGAGTAAAATTTGATTCAAATCGGAAATAGAAAAAAAAGTTGTAAGGGTGACTTCATTTTAAGTGAGTCACACTGTATATTTAAGGAAATGTATAGATTTCGACAAAATATTACTTTAGTAAATACGTCGAATGTTGTAAAATAAAGATCGTTTTCTGACCGCAATTTATTAACAGACCACGATAAACTGCTTTGATATTGTTACAGCCGCCCTGGTGGCTGTAATCCGAAGTTCTATTAGAGCGCCTTTTCAATCTACTGCGGTACATCTAGGTAACACCATGTGTGCCGCGTGTGTCGGTCTATCCGCCGCTAGATGGCGGGGAGTATAGGAGAACAGACTGGGAATATATTGGGTTGCATAATGGTAGCATCGATTTCGGCTTCGATCGACGAAGGAAATGTGATGGTACTTGGCGGTCAAGGTGGAACGTCAGCTGGGAGCGTTTAATGTGTGCGAATATTAGGAATATTACGTGGAGAACATGGATTTGCGAAACGCAACCCTAATTTCGAGAGGTTTCCTGATTATTTATTGTGTGATATTCGTTGGAGTTTTGGAGATTATGGCATGGAAACCTCCAACGAAACCAAGTTTTTTTTGGGAGACGAATCCGGCATGACCCCGCCATCTTGTTTTATTGCAATTTGTGGTGAAAAGAACCGGAAAAGTCTGCGAGTACTATTTAATGGTTTTGTATTTTAAGTTCTGCTCTTGTTATATTTCAGGGTTCTTTTCTTTTCTCCCCTGGTCTTGCCTTGTCTTGTCTGTACCTCATTATTCTTTTGGTGTGTGCAGACCCCCTGCGGCAGCTGAGCTGCTCATGGTTAAGAAGCCTTTGTTGTTTTGAGGTCCTGTAGAGCCCCCTTGATTTACTCTAGAGACATCTCACTCCTGTCAGTTCTTCTTTACCCTTCGGAAGCCTTCCCTTCGACAGCTGTGAGAATTTGTGTCTGGTGCGTTCGGCCCCTATTATGATGTATGGTTTTATGGGATGTGGGAACCTAGACGACGAGAGGTAGTTTCGGGAAACATCACTGTAGAGGCAGAGCTGTGGTGCTGCTACCCCATTGTCGGCGACCTTCAATCGCACGACCCACTTCGAGTGGCCTAGCACAGATCAGAACCCTTAGAGTGTTACATAAGTCTAAGCAGGCCCGGACTGTAAGTAATTTTTACACGTTTTTACTTTCACTGTCCCGCTGGAAGTTGAAGCCCGATGCCCAACTACCACTCGCCCCCCGGTGTGTGTTGTTTTTTATTATTATTTTCTTTGTAATTAAGACTTGTTAGTTTATTAGTTTCTTAGTCTTGTTTGTGTGGCAGATACTGACCATTTTTATTTGAATTTATAATTTGTCCATGGTAAGTTATATTTACTCGTATCGATTTTCTACATGTAAAGTAGTGTAAGTTGGCTTCGAGGCCACGATTTTAGTACCTTTGTAAGCAGAGTGGGTCATATTTATGCAAAATTTCCTTTAAATAATTGTTGGTATCTTTGTCGCCACGAGGCGAGTACCATTTTGAATATTAGTACATTGGTCACAATTTAAACAATTAGTACGCTTTGGGTAATATAATTGTACAGCAAGGGAAAGGCCTTTTCTGCGTTACCACGGAGTGTATAGTTCGAAAGTCATTTGACTCTAGGTACCGTTTGTTTTAAAATAACCTCACTATTTAATATTGCTCGACTGTCCTTGAGGGAGGCCACCAGGTACATGTAGACCACTTCTTGTAATTGTTAGTAATTGTTATTATCATATTTTGAATAATTGTTATCAATATTGAATACACGCTTGTTAAAATATTTGTGTAGTTTATTTCCAGGTGATCATTACAACTGTGACCACGTCCCCACCCCAACCTTAACTGAGCTTAGCCAGGTTTATAAAATTTTGTTTCCCCCCCCTCAAAAAAAAACTGGAGTAGTAGTAACTTAATTGGTTTTTTGTGTTAGATTCGTGTTAACCTGATGACATTTAATTTTTGATTAATAATCGTTGTCGCACTTCTTGCTTTGTGCCCCTTTGCCAATTTAGATTTTTCTTGCTTTCCTTCATAAATATAGATGTACTTAGATATCGTGGCATCACCACCAACCTAATTAATAGTAATAACTAATCAACTCATGTTTTTCTACATTTCACTTGTATGTTTTTTGTAATATTTACCTATCATTATTATTATTTTTTTGGGGGGGGGGGGCTTGACAATAGAAATATTCAGTTAATTTATTTATTAATTATTATTGATTTTGGCTGACGAATATATCTTGTAAACTATAACATATAGGAAGAAAATGAATATAGACAGGAAATATAATGTTTAATCTTGTATATACTACCTTTTCCTTATGACGCATCGTTTCTGAGTTATAAGCGAAGAATTCGAAAAAAGGAACCTCCCCTCCCTTCCCCCTGAAGCGGCGGGGACTTTTAGC
Organism: Rutpela maculata; assembly: GCA_936432065.2. Taxonomy (NCBI): domain Eukaryota; kingdom Metazoa; phylum Arthropoda; class Insecta; order Coleoptera; family Cerambycidae; genus Rutpela; species Rutpela maculata. Next base: position 135,106,685 of record OW386292.2, on the reverse strand, counting down.
TACCCCCAACACATTCCTGAAGAGGAAAATGATCCCCCCCATGCATGTTCTCTACAATTCCCTTTTGGGAATTCATTGATTGGAATATTTTTACAGGGACTTGTTCATAGATTTGCCCAAAGAGAACAAAAATAATTTTGGTTATTGCGGCGCTAATTTTCATATTTGCCTAATATTACCTCTAAATAAACATATTGCATTTGCAAAATTTGAAAGACTTTTTTTCATATACATTTCATTTTTAGTGTTTAATTTTTATATTTTTTTTTATAGGATTTGGTTAACATCGAGACACCTGTAATCTGTCCAGCCTGCCATGAATCTCTACAGAACTATTTTCGTTTTGTGACAAACTGTTTGATTTTAGAGAAAAAGATTAAGAAATATTTTGCAACTCGAGATAAAACCAATAGAGGTCAACTAGAACTAAGTGAGTTATTACAGTTTACAGTGAGAGATGTAATGAGTGATGTTGATGGTATCTCAGTTAATGTAGCCAAACCAGAACTACAATTCTGCGAGGAAAGAGAAAATGTTGATGAGAGAAAAACTGGCAATGCCGAAGAGGAGACGGACCATCAAAATGAAAGTTTTTTGGACATGGATGATATGGAGTTTAACAATGAACAACAATTTTCATCAAATAACATGTTGGAGTGTAAAGAAGGGAATAATAAACCTGCGAAGGAGGAAAACTGGGTTGAAATGTGCCACAAATCTTTAGTTAATGATGAGATTGAAATAAAAACAAATGATCAGGATTTCAACAGGTAATATTACATTAAGTTTCATTTTAACCCATTCAGGATGACTGCCATATAAATAAGTTGTTGTGCAAATTACAGGCCTGTTATACCAATTTATTAATAAAGCAGTACATGTTTTACTGCAATACAATAACTGAATAACAATTATTGCATAATTCAACTTATAGAAAACTAAATAAAACAGCAGAAATGTAAATGATCAGCCTTCTTTATATTACTCTATTTGTCCGACAACCTGTAATTACTATTTTTGAAAATAAAATACATGTTTTATTTTGCTAATCCTGTAGTAAAATGACAATATTTTTTTTTTTTTTAAATAGGGATGGTTTCAATTTTGGACAGACTTAGCTAGTTATAAAATGAATATCACTTTCTATATCACTTGTGATAAAATGATGTAATTATCGTAGAGTAGGTAATAAGTTATTAATAGCAAACCATTTTATTAGTAGGTATAAATATTTACAACACAATCTTTTAATTTAATTTTGATACGATTTTTTTCCTACATCCAATGCAGATGGCAATGATGATTTTCATGGAAATCGTCGAAAGTCGAAGGGTTATTTTGTCTGAATTTAGAAGAATGTTAGAAAAAATCTGATATGAAGCAGAAAATGAAAGTGTGTTTTTCATCTAACTATGACGAAGCCAAAAGAATTGTTAGTAGCTTCATGTGCCTGTATCAAATATATGTAAGTGACTATGTTTACATGTTACCTGGCAGAGTCTAGAGATTAAAATGCTTTTGAAAAATGTGGTGTCGAAAAGTTGGTGTCAGTTGTAAGAATGATACTATAGGTATAGAAATATTTTTAGAAAATAAAATAGTTGATGTAGGACATATATCTCTTATATTTCTGAGATATTTTTGAAATTTTAGATAGTTTTTTAGATCGTTTTCAGTTTTTCCCTAGCCAGATTTTTAAAAATAATATGTTTCGTTTACAAATTGTGTTGACAGTCTTCACGTTTGGTGATAAAAGTATCACTTTTGCTTCTTATTGCATAAACAGCTATTGTTCTAAGTCTACTCCAAATATAATAAATAGTACTAAAAGTACATTCTCATAAAATAATATAACACATTCTCATCAAAAACAATCATCGTCTAATATCTTATTTATATATTTTTAATGTTGGTGACTTACATAATCAACTATTTATTTACTAGCGTGGTTTTCATAAAATATTAAATATTTTTTATGTTCCAAGTTCTGAAGATTATTTAAAAATTGCTATTAAAAACACAAATAAATATCAAGCTGGTGCTGATTATATTATGTGTAGATGTGTATAGTGCGTTTGCATAATACCTCAAATATTATTATTAATTTTTTAACTTCGTTCCTTTAGTTTACTATAAGTTGTAGTATATCTACATCTCCAATAAAATATAAAATTTAGAGTCCAAAATCCCAAAAAAAAGGATATACGAACTCAGACAGTGAATTAAAATCGGCTCTGAACTCCGATTAAAGAACTTATATCTAGATACATAATGGCTACCTTTTCTTCATATACCTTATTTGCTCCTAACATAGTCACATTATATGTCCATTAAAATGGATAGATGAACATCACATCCCATAGGCAACAGAGGTGGGTATGTGTAGAAGGGAAAATGTACAATATTGTACCTATTTTATGTGATAATTGTTGGTTAACTTCTAGGAATATTAACGCAGATTGAAAAAATACAATAGGTAAAGATGTTTTATTCAAGGGAAATATGCATTGGAAGGATATTATTTATAATATTATTATTAAAACTATAAACTGAACCTCATCATGTTACGACTATGACCTACTTACTTATGAAACGATCGATTTCTGCAAATGGCACAGCACTGTTGCATGTTGCACTAAATTGTCACTAAACTGTCTAAATATGAACAGAGAATATTATTTAGGTATTAGGCAAATCACAACTTAAAATAAAAAGACTTCTTCACCACATTTTGATCGAAAAACACTTATTAACATTAATGACATACTGTCAAAACTGTCAAATTGAGATTATGATAATCGAACTGAAGCCGACCGTGTACGAGCGGCCGCGAATACGCCGATGGGCCAATCAGCAACTTATGGGAAGAAGTGCCTTAGATTGGGAGTCTTTCGGGATCATAAAATTCATGCCATTATGTATCTAGATATAAGTTCTTTAATCGGAGGCTCTGAAAGTAAGTAAAAAAAAATTTGAAGGGATTTTAGCAGTATGTCCAGACCAAACTGTTAAAATATTAAGCTCTGAAATCTCTATGTAAGGGAATTTTTGTACGGTTACAATTTGCTGTAGAAATAGGGTATATTAAGAACGCCGACTCTGATCATTTAATGGCGAATGTATATTCTGCTGTCTTTTTTTTTAGATTTTTATTAGTTGAATTATGTAAGTACAGAATGTTCAAATACTATAATAACAAGACTATAAAGGCAATAGCCAAAAAGTGTCCTTTTATCTTCATTCTTTGATTTAAAATATGGACTGGGCAAAGTGTGTGAGAGGCAGGAGAGTATGTCGGCATGCATCGGTGATACTTCTTACTTGTTCATTATTTTACATCTATTATTCATAATAGATTATTATCACTGATAAAAATATAAAAATGGCACTTCAGGACTCACAAGTAATGAGTCATGAACTTTACAAGAGATAGATTTTTTTTATTTAGGGCCTATATTTTGTGATACACGTTGTGTCGTCTTTCTAAGTTGTGCACTCCACTGAACTCTACTATATAAATGGAAGGCCAATATCCATATTGTTGTATTTTTTTCTTTAAAATGCTAAGAATCCTATCATGTAATTCAATACTTCGTCAGTATTAGCTAGAAGAGTAGTTGTTTTGATTGGTTCTCTGGCAGCTCACTTAAATCTCAGAGGTTTTATTACGGTTTTATTATAGCCTTTTAAGCCCACGTGATCTTCGTTAAGTGTATTTGCACTTATGGAAGGAAGAAAATATTTGTGATAATTTACAAAAAGGCTAAATGGTCATCATCTAGAGTAAAATATTCTAGGCTACTACCATTATTGGAATATTTAGTTTAGTGAGAGGACTGCATTAAGTTTCTTTTAATTGGCCGGCCATACTTTTTTCTTATAAAAATATTCAAAACCAATTTTACAATTGTAATTATTTATAATTGATACAATCACAAGTGACTGAAAATGGTCCTGGGATCCGACGAGCAGCCTATTTTTTTTATTTGCTGATTGTCACGTATATGTAAATTCTGTTTAATTTTGTATGAATATTCAGTAATCATTATTAGTTCTGAAGTGTGTTTGTTTTTTGGGCCTATATTTTGTAGTTTTAACAATAAACTGACGTTGGTTTCAATTTATTTGTTATAACAGATGTCTTATTTGGTTTCTCATATCACTAGTCTGAATAGAAAATATTATTTAGGTATTATGCAAATCACAACTTACACACTTTTTATTTATTATGAAAATACCTACTTTCTGTATATTGTTGCCCTAATCTGGGCACGCTAATAAACTAGTTAGGTAAATACTTTAAAACACTCATTATTTGAGAACTAATCAAAACAACTACTCTTCTAGCTAATACTGAAGTATTGAATTACATGATAGAGTTCTTACCATTTTAAAGAAAAAAATATATATTAAAAATACTTGAATCATTTATTTAAATTCACTCATTCACACATTTTTATTCAATACAAAATTATCTACGTTATGTATATTGGTGCCTTAATCAGGTCATGCTAATATACTACTTAGGAAAACACTTTAAAACACTCATTATTGGAAAAACAACCAAAACAACTACTCTTCTAGCTAATATTGACGAAGTATTGAATTACATGATAGGATTCCTGGCATTTTAAGGCAAAAAAATATATTGAAAATACTTAAATCATTTATTGAAATTCATTCATTCCCGACAATTATTGAACCTTACATTCTATTTCAACTCTAGAAAAGTTGTACAAGTTTTTTCGAACTCATTAGTTCTCATCAGTAGAGTATAGAAACATTCATTCATTATTTACAAGCCTATTCTTGATTTATTTTTACAATTAATTATTTTTTATTTATTTGCTTTCATGATGATTAGAGAATATTATTTAGGTATTATGCAAATCACAACTTACACACTTTTTATTTATAAGTATTTACCTAACTAGTATATTAGCTTGCCCAGATTAAGGCAACAATATACAGAAAGTAGGTATTTTCATAATAAACAAAAAAGTGTGTAAGTTGTGATTTGCATAATACCTAAATAATATTCTCTAATCATCATGAAAGCAAATAAATAAAAAATAATTAATCGTAAAAATAAATCAAGAATAGGCTTGTAAATAATGAATGAATGTTTCTATACTCTACTAATGAGAACTAACAAGTTCGAAAAAACTTGTACAACTTTTCTAGAGTTGAAATAGAATGTAAGGTTCAATAATTCTTGTGAATGACTGAATTTCAATAAATAATTTAAGTATCTTCAATATATATATTTTCTTTTGCCATAAAATGCCAGGAATCCTATCATGTAATTCAATACTTCGTCAGTATTAGCTAGAAGAGTAGTTGTTTTGATTGGTTTTCCAATAATGAGTGTTTTAAAGTGTTTTCCTAAGTAGTATATTAGCGTGACCCGATTAAGGTACCAATATACAGAAGTAGATAATTCCATATTAAATAAAAAAAGTGTGAATGACTAAGTAAAAATAAATGATCTAAGTATTTTCAGTATTTTTTTCTTTAAAATGCTAAGAATCCCATCATGTAATTCAATACTTCGTCAGTATTAGCTAGAAGAGTAGTTGTTTTGATTGGTTCTCCAAATAATGAGTGTTTTAAAGTATTTACCTAACTAGTATATTAGCGTGCCCAGATTAGGGCAATAATATACAGAAATCAGGTATTTTCATAATAAATAAAAAAGTGTGTAAGTTGTGATTTGCATAATACCTAAATAATATTCTTTAATCATAATGAAAGCAAATAAATAAAAAATAATTAATTGTAAAAATACTAGTCTGAATCTTCTAAACATGGGCGATTCGACTCTTTTTAATGATTCGTACCAAACAAATCCGTATCAAGAAAAAATGTATACTGAAAGATTCTTTCAAGAATCCGAACTGTCTCGATTGTACAAACGGATACGGTTACAACGTCGACACGAAATATATGAATCTTTTACTTTTGTGGGATTTGTACCATTCGAATCACTACAAGGATTCGTACCAATGATACGAATCATACAAGTTACTACCCACCTCTAGAATCTTCCTTTGTGGATATTCTTATAGCTTCTCTCTCCTAATATGGACTTATAAAATATTTTAGAAATGAGTTTAAAGGTCGTCGTCTAGGTGTTTTCTAGAAATGCAGAAAGCTAGAAAAAAACTTTAATACAAATTTGCTGCTTTAAGGAGTTTTACCTACAACGTGATCTACCAGGACATGCGGAAAATTTAACAGTAGGTTGTTCCCACCGAAACGAGTAAAAAAATGAAAAATTTTTAAAAAATGACCAAAAAAATTACCTTATTTTTTTGTAGGAATGCGCCGCCAATGACTTCAACTAATCTAACTTAACGCGGTACAACCATATCACTTTATCAGACTTGGGATTGACACTACTGACAGCAAAGCTGGATAATAAGATAGAAGTGACTTTTTGGTTTTAATCAAATCACACTACAAAAATACCGAAATAAATCGAAAACATTGATCTCATGCTGAAATGACAAGCAGATATACGAGATATTTAGTTAAACCAGTCAATGACATGGCCGTGTAACTATTGTTCGACCGGAAGCAAAAAACGCGGCTCTCTAGGGGTCTACACATGATCCAGCAGCACAGAGCCAGCCTTGTCGGCATGCTTTGAACTCATTCGTAAAAGTGAATTGGTCCGCTGGAATTCCAATTATCTTCAAAGCGTACCAACAATATTGACTACCTGCCGCTGGATTGTGTGTAGACCTCTTTTTTTGATCTCGCCGGCCGGCTTCACTTTTTATGCCAATTAAGGAAATGTAAACAACTCGAATACATTCTTTCACCAGTAAGTTCGTCGACCTCTTCAGAATTAGGTCAGGACTTACACAACATCAGTAGTGTATCTTCGCAAATTGACTAATAATTTAATTTACTAAATTACCTCAGAATCCTCTAAAATTTTGCAGGGGCTTTCCCACATTGAAGACTAGCACACCATTTTATTTTCTGCATTTCTTGGTAGATCACGTTGTATAAATGAATTTATAAATGGTCTTAGTAACCTTCATAATGGTGGGCTTTTTACTCTAGAAGCTGCTTTATGATGGTGTTAAGGATGTTACAGCAAAGAAGATTTTTCAGGGCATTTTATAGATATTCCTTAATTAGTTTCCACAAACACCAAAATGCTTGAATACTATTACTTGACATGTGCTTCCACTTTAAATCGTCTTCAGAAGGTGCCAACATGGTTGGTGAAACGTGCATCCAGTAATACTATTCAAGCATTTGGGTGTTTGTGGAAACTACTTCAGGGGCGGCAACTTCACACTGATGCAGCCCCCTCCAGAATTTTGTAAATAGTTTTGTAGGACCCTTATAGATTGTTCCTTGGGACTCTGGGCATATTGGCCCACTCTGAAGAGAGATGCCTCCAAATCATAAAATATAGTAGAAAATCAAAAGGCTTAAATTTTAGGTTGTGTGCTTGTAAGTTATATAGTTATATCTAGGTATACAATATTTTAAAATTTAAATTGAGCACCTCCTGATAGAGCACTTCCAAACTGATATTCAAGTTTGACAGTGGCATATTGGAATTATCAAATATTTTTACACTTGTGACAGAAAACAAATCATATTTCTTGCTCATGATGGACTCATGCAATAATTTGAAACTGTAAGCTATGTGGGGTTGTATGTACATACAATTAAATTAGAAAGAAACTTCTAAAGTCAATTTCCTGGGAAACACATTGTTAACAACTCAAAGAATATTTTGAAATCTACAATTTAACCTACAAGAAAATAATATAGTTTAAAAATTTATGATGAAAATTTCATTCTTCACATCATTGTAATAACCATTTTTATAACTTTCAGGTTTGAAGAAGGTGTTGTTTTGCCTCAACCAGAAGTCAACGCTGGATTACATAGAGCACAGAAATGTTTAAAGCCAAACTTCATGGAGGATCTATCTAAACAACACATTAAACACTCATCCACAATGCACAGATGCGACTCTTGTTCATATCAGACAAAATTGAAAGGACATCTTAAAAGACATCTCTTGATACATAAGGCTCCTTCAGAAGTAATAATGTACAAATGTGATGATTGTTCATATCAGACAAGAGACAAGTATAATCTCAAAGCGCATTTGCTGATACATAAGGATCCTTCAGAAGTAACAATGTACAAATGCGACTCTTGTTCATATCAGACAAAAAAGAAAGGTAACCTTAAAGCACATCTCCTGGTACATAAGGCTCCTTCAGATGTAACAATGTATAAATGTGACTCTTGCTCATATCAGACGAAACGAAGATCTCACCTTAAAGTACATTTACTGGTACATAAGAGTCCTTCAGAAGTAAGACTGTACAAATGTGACTCTTGTTCATACCAAGCAAGACGAACAGATCATCTTAAAAATCATTTGCTGGTTCATAAGAACCCTTCAGAAGTATCACTGTACAAATGTGAGTCTTGTTCATTTCAGACGAAAGAGAAAAGTAATCTTAAAGTACATTTGCTGATACATAAGAGTGCTTTAGAAGTAAGAGTGTACAAATGTGACTCTTGTTCATACCAAACAAGACGAACAGATCATCTTAAAAATCATTTGCTGGTTCATAAGAACCCTTCAGAAGTAACAGTGTACAAATGTGAGTCTTGTTCATTTCAGACAAAAGAGAAAAGTAACCTTAAAGCACATTTGCTGATACATAAGAGTCCTTCAGAAGTAACAATGAACAAATGCGGTTTTTGTTCATATCAGACAAAACTGAAACGTGACCTTAAAAAACATCTATTGGTACACAAGTGCCCTTCAGAAGTAACAATGCATAAATGCGACTCTTGTTCATATCAGTCAAGACAGAAAAGTAACCTTAAAAAACATCTCCTGGTGCATAAGGCTCCTTCAGAAGTAATAATGTACAAATGTGACTCTTGTTCATTTCAGACAAAACTGAAAAGTACCCTTAAAATACATTTCCTGGCACATAGGAGCCCTTCAGAAGTAACAATGTACAAATGCGACTCTTGTTCGTATCAGACAAGACGGAAAGGTGACCTTAAAAAACATCTACTAGTACACAAGAGTCCTTCAGATATAACAATGCACAAATGTGACTTTTGTTCATTTCAGGCAAAACAGAAAAGTGAACTTAATGCACATTTGCTGGTACATAAGAGTCCTTCAGAAGTAACAATGAACAAATGTGACTTTTGTTCATTCCAAACAAGACGAAAAAGTTATCTTAAACAACATTTGCTGTCACATAGTAGTCCTTCAGAGGGAACAATATACAAATGCGACTCTTGTTCATATCAGACAAAACTGAAACGTAACCTTAAGCAACATCTACTAGTACATAAGAGTCCTTCAGAAGGAGCAATGCACAAATGCGACTCTTGTTCATATCAGACAAAACGGGCACATTACCTTAAAAAACATCTACTAGTACATAAGAGTCCTTCAGAAATAAAAATGTATAAATGTGGCTCTTGTTCATTTCAGACAAGGCTGAGAGGTAACCTTAAAACACATTTGCTCATACATAAGAGTCCTTCAGAAGTAGCAATGTATAAATGTGACTCTTGTTACTATCAGACAAAACGAAGATGTCACCTTAAAAGGCATTTGCAGACACATGAGTCCTTCAGAAATAATAATATAAAAATGTAACATATTCAGATTGGACCAGAGAAAGTAGCTTTGCAAAACATTTCGTGGTGCATAAGGGTCCTCCAGAAGTATTTGTACAGATGTGATTCTTGTTTGTATCAGAGAAAAGTACATTTGCTGATTCGTAAGGACACTTCAAAGCAAAATTGTACAAATGTGTAATTTTGACTGAAAATTTTGAAACAAAATGTACCTTGGAACACATTTGCTGAAGCATGATTATTCTTGAGAAGTAAAAGTGTACGAATGTGATTTTTGTTCGTATCGGGCAACATATGAATGTTATCTCACAAGTCATCTGCTGCTGCATAAGGATTCTTCGGAAGTAATAAAATATGAAGAGATGCAAAACCTTTATCCAAAAAATTATAAAAAGTTATAATATAAAACTGACCCTAGAGGTTACTGTGTTTTCAAAATATCGAAAATTATGACGGTTTTTTTCACTGTATACTGGCTGTCCTACTTGAAACTCCTAAAACTAAAAGAAATTTGAATTTTATAAAAAAGTGTCCACTAAAATATATAAATGACTTCAGTTTTGAGTGAAAATGGTCATTTTACATGTCAAGGTACAGATGGCATTGCAATACAAAGAAATTGTTCGATTCTAGGAACCTTTAAAGAGGCGCATGTGATATGGAGCATTACATTCTAAACTTGCATGATATGAATAATTTTCGAAAAATCACTACTTTTTTGAACTTCACATACAAGCATGTAACATGTCTGGCACACAGCAGTTTTTTTGCATTTTGCTCATGGTTTAGCAGTTTTGTTTTTGTCAGAATAAATCTTAAAGTATTGCTTTTTTGAAATACTGTCCTAATATTAAATCTAATCTATCTTCTATACCCATATAACCATGCAATATGGGTTTCTTTTTCGTTGATAAAGATTACAAATATGCTATATATTTTAATCTGCACCGACAATATGTTTATCTAACCTGTATCTTGTTATTTATTCAAATTATACAGATAAAATCTGTATAGCAGCTATATATCGTAACTTTACCTGTTTTATTTAAAGACTTACCTTTATGCATTAAATGTAATTCCTGTGCCTTACATTTAGCCTGTCTTATTCTAAATACGATTTCTATATAGAATCCTGATTTTGGGTAAAGAATATCTATCCTGTTTATATACCTGTTTATACCACCATTTCATATATTTTATGTATTTTACTACTTGTCTTTTTGTCATATGCTAATTTAAATATCATGCCATTATTACTAGTCACTGTTAATATTTACAATGGATACATAATATATGCCAACCAGAAAACAAAATTGTTTTAGTGACGTGACCCTACTTATCTTCAGTAAAATTTTCCACTGAATCCGAAAATGATAAAAAAAAAAATTCTGACGTATGTATTATCTCCCCCCACCCATACACCCTCAATTCCCCTCAAAAATTCAAAAAATCCAAAGAAAACTGTTTGGAGTGAGGGATCCCCTACTCATCTATATCTCTCACTTATTGCTTTTTTCAAAAATAAAAATAAATACAAATCAGACGTGGCAACCGTTATAACTTTTATAAAATCTGTCGGTAGGTAAGGTCATGTCTCTTAAACAATTTTTTTTTTGCCGGCCTGTGTAATTAATGTAACATAATATTACATTGTTCATTAGCTACTCGAGTTGTCAGGTGACAGTTAGATCATAATATCACATTTTGTTCTTTAAAAATTAAGTAAGTTCTTAATAATTATATATAAATGCTACTAACAGGGAAAATTTAGGTTTGAGCACACAAATAAAAAATAGAAGAAAAGAGAATTTGAACGATTTTCACATATTTTAAATAAGATATAATTGTTTGTTAAAAGTTTTATTAGAAATTCAATTTCAAATAATAAATAAGTACTTATTATTACTGATAATCTCATTAAATAAACCCACACATTGCTATATTACTCTTAGCATCCAAAATAAAGGATGCAGGATATCCCAGTGGGTAAATTCTTAGAACAGTTACAGAGATAACGCAGGCTTTGCAAGTTCGAGTCCTACCGACGACAATTGGTAAAAGAGTAAGTAAAATGGTTCATAGTAATTTAATAAACATTATATTCTTTATTTACAAAATATTTATAATCAATCTTTACATAATCTTGATTTGAATGCTGCACAAACGTTCCTTCGGCGATAATAAAACTTTAATTAATCGATTCTATGCTGTTTACAGCTTGGAACAAAAATTGTTTTCATTTTTGTGAAAATTTCATGCTAGTCACCAATAAGCTTGGCATCAATTATAACTTTAAGTTTGGTTACAATATTAAAACAACCTTCATATTCATTCCAAGCTGCTGGATTATTTTCTAAGATTTTGTAGGCAAGCTTAACTTTTCAAAGAACTATTTACTGTTCTTGCATATGAAGTTCTAAGTATCCTGTTTTTAATGTTGTTAATGTCATGAGTCATGAATCATAAGTTGTTTAAGACGTTCTTCATTTGGTGTCTTTATTCAAAACTTCAACCATTGTAGCTCTCTTGGTGATAACCGAAATATCATCAAAGTCACCAAAGAAAGATAAACCAACATTAATTGGATTTAGGTTTCACAAATGGTTCACTATTTTATTATTTGCGGCTTGAAATGTTTCTTTGTCAATATTTTTATAAATAATGAGTACTTCAAAACTGTAAATCATGAAATGGTGCTTTACTGGCATGTTGTGCTTTAAACCAAATCTTTATATAGAGGTTTACATTAAACAGGCATATATGTTCAACAGATGTTTTTTTCTGAGGTAATTTAAATTGATCTTGAAAAAAATATATTTTTAGCCATCCAACGTGCCTACCGAAATGCACCTGGATGATAAAAAGCCATGTTAGTACCTACGTTGTTCTTCAATAAACTGTTTAGTAAGCACTCAAAATGAGTTATAATTATCACGGGGTTGTTGTAGTTTTAAAGATGCATCTAAGAAATTTGCCGTTTCAGTTTTGACTGACTGTAAAAAGTATTTAATTTTTTCTACCTGAAATTCAGTTTTTATCTTTATTTTGGTCTATTTTAGGCTAAAATTCCCTAAAGCATTTAAATAATGGTACGTTTGGATCAGATGAAGAAAGCATTTTTTTGTCAAATGCGCTTCTCAAAAAAAAATAGGTGTTTACAAGGAAACTACAGAAATTCTGTACACACTCTTTATAACATTTATTGAAATATTACTGCCGTCCCATTTAAATAACCGATATTGAATGCAGTTGATAAATTTTATGCTTAAAAATATTTAAACCAGGAAATCTTTATTCCTAGTAAGATGGAATATTTTTGAGGAGTGGGCCACAAAAAATTAGGTACTACTAAAGAATTAACATTGCGTGTACCATTATTCAGGTTTTCGTCGCATCCAATTGTTATTTTCTATGTGAAAACTTCGACTTCGGGGTATTGATTTATATATATGCGTTTCTCATTGTTTAGTTTTTCATCAACGATAATGGCCCAATCATATAAACAATTTATATCGTGCATGGACTCATTTGGGTCAAAACAATCAATCCAATATTCTAACCAATCTGCAAATTTCTCAATGTTTCCTCTAAGTATTTAGTCTGCATAGCAAGAAGATAGAATTTGAAACACAAACCTATATATATATGTTGTCATCTGCTTAAGAGAACACTGGATGTTTGAAAATGAAATTTCTCAAATTAAATTTGACAATTATTATACTGTGCGTCGTTTTTGCAGGAAGCTTCACATTCTATGGTAAAACGAGAATTTTCAGCTTGGTTAGTTATCATGCATTGGGATTGATGCGGGGTCCTTTATAACAAAACTAAATCTGAGAGTATTAAAAATTTTAATTATAGACCTGTAACAGTGAGAGTCTATTTTTTTAGATAGTCTTATGGGGAATATAGGTTGGAATTTTTTTTGACGACCCAAACATAAATATTGAGATGAAATTAGGAATGTTTATAACTTTTCTATGCAATGTGCAATGCAGTTGAGTGGGTCTTTCCAGAGAAAAAGTACCTAGTGCCTGGTTCACGAAAAAACTAAGTAATATGAGGGATACACTTTATGCAAGAAAGTATAAATGCTTCCGAACATAGAGAAACTATGCAAAAATGTAGGAAAAAAATATAACATTACAATTGCAAATGCTAAACTTAAAGCTAATGATACATGCATTAAACGTCATACTAATAAATCTAGTGCTATCGGGAAAGTATTTTTATTTTATAAAGAATTGTTTTGTAATTTTATTACCTAATAATAATAATACCGTGATACTGTAACAAAATTGCGTTACAGAACTAACAACTAACGACCCATCTCTAGTGTGAAATTGTGAAGTTAGCAATGTCATACGTGGCAGCGCTTTGCTAAGTAGTAGATATGGGCGGTCGTTCCATTAGTGAATTCGGTCAGTTTGGAACCGTTCCGCTTGTGGACCCGTTCAGCTTGATTCGTTCCATCGGATTCGCTTCAAAATGTTCTCAGTTCGTAAGTATCAAGTATGCACGTGCGGTATTTACTATTTATGATGAGATGACAATCGACTCAAACTTCAAATCTATCTCATAGCAGATCAATGGACTGCAAACCCGGTTCGATCGTCATCATGGATTCGGTCGGACCTGTAGCATCTTCGGATTCGTTTACTTGGAATGGGTTCGCCCGCCGGACCGCCCATCTCTACTAAGTAGAATAAAAAGGTTATCTTTCTTCTTCTTCTACATTTAAGCCCTTTACCTATAAGGATAGTTGGCCAGCAAATAAGGTTATGTTGTTGGGAACTTCTACTCGGCTGCTAAGCACGACTGTTTATAGATTATATATAATACTTATTAGAAAGTCGTTCACTTGTTACACATTTGTTGTGTTGTAGAAAATGGGAAACCGAGAAAGACTATGCAGACTTTGTTTGAAAATGTGTGCTAATTTTGAAGCTGTACAAGGGGATATGAAAGATGTCTTGGATATAGTTCTAGCACAAATAGTAAGTGTCAAAAATATCGCTCAATTATAAGTGTGAATAAATTTAATTGAATTCAATATTTATTACAAGTTTTAATCAAAAGGTACAATGACGTTAATACTACCATGGCCGATAATATTCCTTGTGTCTTTAATGAACATTATTCATTACATCACCCTTACACAAACGAAAACGCAACACACCGGCGTGATTTAAAGGTTTTATGTTACCTCTCACTTATGTTTTTAAGCTTATTTTAAAATAAGTTAAAATTCGTTTGCATGAATCCACCGTTAGCTGGGTTTCAGTGAATCTTTTTTTAGGATTTAGCTACAATACCGGAACCCGTCATGTGTACACAATGTAGAGAAATGCTTATAAATTGTTTTGATTTTAAAGCAGAATGCCTCAATACACACGATTATTTGGTTCCATTCATTAACAACAGGGATGGTGTCAAACTGGATCTAAAAGATGTCTATCTGAGCAAAAGTGAGAACGGTACTGGTGTTCCTGAAGATCAAGAAGTATGTGGATTTTGCATGGATCCAGTGAAAAATTGTTCTGTTATATCCCTTGATGTTGAAGAGGGACACATATTGAAGAATATGATGGAACAATGTCTCCCAGAATTGGTACGTATCAATATATCTTAGACAATACTAATCTTGTTACCAGATGATTTAGAATTACTTTTCTAGTCTTTTTGGTAACGAAACATTAAACTAAATATGCCTGCATCCTAATCATAGAATGCCCAAGAAAATGTTTATGCTTATGTTTTTCTGCAACCACCTTAACGCCTAACCGCCCCTTCATTTTCGGACTAAAATTCTCTATTGCCTCATACACCAAAAATGCCGCTTTATTCGATATAGTTTTATAAATTTCAGTTTGGTATTGTTTTCAACAAACAGGTAAAAAAAATATTCTGAAGGTATTAAATAGGCATATATTCTGTCCCTGTAGCACAAGTTGATTTGGCCAATACTGGCATCAACATATTGGGTCAATATATTAAAATACTAATTTTGACTGTAAGCATCCAATATTGCAAACAAACACTGTCGTAATATTGGATATCAAGATTTACTTCATATTACCAACATCGGTTCCATATTAGATACCAACGTAGATGCCATATTTTTGCTACATAATGTGTCTAACTTTCTGACATGGGAACCCATGCCATAGTATGAACAGAAGCATCTCCATCAACTGGAATGTATGTCGAAATCGAATTCTGAAAATTTTAAAATTACACTCAAAGAAAATGATAGGTAAATTCAACCAAAAAGAGCATATGAAATCGCGCTTATCTAGTTTCATAGTTAAATCAATTAGTAAAGGATAGTCATACAACTTTATTTGTTTTCGTAAACAAATAGTAGTTTAATAATCATATCTTCTTGTAACAAATTAAATAGTACAATGACATTTTTTTATGTTCACTAACCATTTTCAATTTGGTCTACAATTAAATAGTACAACGACTTTGTTTTTTTGTTCACCAACTAATTTTTAGGTTGATCTACACTTTATTGTATGATGAAGTTTTTTTTGGTTAGCCAAAATCTCAGTATTGAGACATCAGACCACCCAAACCAAAGATTAGAGATCGTTTATAAGATCCATCCAAATATATCGATGATCCCTGAGAGAATTTGAACACTGCAATCATGTTATTAATTTTCTATAAATTCATAAGAGTGTAAGATAATGCATGATTGATTATTGTCAGTGATTTGTATGTGGCGTCATCTGGGAATAATTTCTGTAATAGACTACGTGGTAAGCAAGCAAATTTTATGGTAATTCTAGAAGACGACAATAATATTGGTTTGTCTACCAAGGACAATAGTACAGCGAACTAATACTGGGTTAGAATTACAATTCGATAATAGTTAAAAATAAAATATACTATTATCTAGTTTAATTTGACAGAATTCAACAAAATAATAGTCAGACGAACAAAATAATAGTCTTATTCATCTATTTTTTAAGTTAATGTTTATTTTGTTGTACGACAACTTTTCATTAATTAAAATAACAATCACCTCTTGTTTAAAAATACCATCAATATAGTTTCGTTTAACAAAATTAACGATATTGTTAGTTAACCAGTTTGTTTTGTTGAATTTACCCATACTATTTCTTTGAGTGTAATTTATATCAAACCATAAACAAATAAAAATTTAAATGTGATAATTACATAATTTATAAAAGAAAACTTAAAAGTAAAAATCAAAATAATTTCTGAAACTTAACAAAATCAGTAAAAATATGCTTATTTATTATTGTCTCTACATTCGTCTGTTTCATTTCTCGGGGTACCATCATTTCATGCGGATTTGCGAGATTTACTTCCCCATCTTTATTTGCTGATATATTTGCACATCTGTGATTTCTTGGAATCGGCTATAACGGTAAAATTCAGTTGAGATACTGCAACAAAAAATCTAAACTCTAACTCTGATTCCTACTTTTGTTTACTTATCTTGAATAGAACATTTAAATCTATATATTACCTGTACTTTAATAATATTTATGTGACAATAAATACACTTACCACTTTGTATTTTCCTACTTTTCTGCTAATTGCTGATTTCCACTCGTTATTTTTTTTGCCTGTGGTGAAAGGCATGTTTTAAATATCTTTTTCTTCCTCAGGAATAAAATAAATGTATAATTGCCAGTCCTACAAGTGATATTGGTTGTAGCATTTGCTCTATTCTTCTCAAGCACAAGTTGATATTTTGATTTTCATGCTTAATGCTGTTTACATCGCACATTGATCTTTTGGAAGAAACTGCTGAAATACTAAAAAGCCCAAGGAATAAATTAGATATGTCAAAGGGTTATAGTGCCTAATATTAATTTCTACATATTGCTCCAATATTGATTAAATGATGTTAATATTGTATCTGATTTGCTTACCTAAAAATATTGGCCCAATGAACAATCTGTATTTATAAAATGATTACGCATATGCTGAAAAATATTAAAAATCATATTAGTGGGTCTAGACGAATTCCATGTATCCACCACAAATTTCGGAAACTGAGGATCCCTTTGCCAGATGAGCTTATAGAAATTCCCCATCAATAACAAAATCAAATTTTGGTGTATGGACGTTTGTGGTGCCGATCTGATGAACTTTTTAGAATTTTTAAAAATTTTTATTTTTTTTTCGCATATATTGGTTCCGCAGGTGGCTTTGCCTTTGTGCCATGCAAATGTTTTTCTGGTCATAAGTAGATCCGAATTTGTTCTATACTTGAGTAAAATTTGATTCAAGTCGAAAATAGAATAAAAAGTTGTAAGGGTGTCTTCATTGTAAATGAGTCACACTGTTTATTTAAGGAAATGTGTAGATTTTGACAAAATATTGCCTTAGTAAATACGTCGAGTGTTGTAAAATGAAGTTTGTTTTTTGACTGTAATTTATTAGCAGACCACGGTAAACCGCTTTGATAGAAATATTCAAGATACCTAATTAATTAATTTATTAATTATCGATTCTGGCTGGCGAATATATCTCGTATACTATAACACATAGGAAGAAAATAAATATAGACATTCTTGTAGGAAATTTAATTATGTTTAATCTTGCATGGACTACCTTTTTTCGTACGACGCATCATTTCCAAGTTACAAGCGAGGAATCGAAAAAAGGAACCTTTCCACCCCCTCCTCCCCTTGAAGTGGTGGGGTTAGGGCCGAGGACTTTTAGCTATCTCCAACACATTCCTGAAGAGGAAAATTCTCCCCTCCTGCATGTTCTCTACAATCCCCTTTTGGGCATTCATTGATTGGAATATTTTTATAGGGGCTTGTTCATAGATTTGCCCAAACAGAATGAAAACAATTTTTGTTATTGCGGCACTAATTTTCATATTTGCTTAATTTTACTTTTAAATAAACATGGGTATTGCATTTGGAAAATTTTAAAGATTTTTTTTCATATCCGTTTCATTTTCAGTGTTTAATTTTACTTTTTTACAGAATTTGAGGACCATCGAGAAACCTGTAATCTGTCCAGCCTGCCATGAATCTCTACAGAACTATTTTCGTTTTGTGACAAACTGTTTGATTTTAGAGAAAAAGATTAAGAAATATTTTGCAACTCGAGATAAAACCAGTAGAGGTCAACTAGAACTAAGTGAGTTATTACAGTTTACAGTGAGAGATGTAATGAGTTATGTCGATGGTATCTCAGATGATGTAATCAAACCAGAACCACAATTCTGTGAGGAAAGAGAAAATGTTGAGAGAAAAATTGGCGATGCCGAAGAGGAGACTGACCATCAAAATAAAAGTTTTATGGGCATGGATGATATGAAATATAACAATGAAAAACAATTTTCATCAAATAATATGTTGGAGTGTAAAGAAGAGAATAATATTCCTGACAAGGAGGAAAACTGGGTTGAAATGTGCCACAAATCTATAGTTAATGAAGAGATTGAAATAAAAACAAATGAACAGGATTTCGACAGGTAATATTGCATTAAGTTTCATTTTAACCCATTCAGGATGACTGCTATACGAATATGGCTGCTTTTTTGCAAATTACAAGTCTGATATCTGGAAGTATAAAGGTGGCATCCGAAAATATATATTTAGTTTAAATGTTAAATATCTTAGAAATTATGGCACTTACCTTAAAAATGCTAATTATCAAACCGAAAGTCTATTAATTAGGCTTTCAAATGATTTTTTGATTATTTCTATAACATAACGAAAAAGTTATAACAGAAACAATGTGCTTCTTCACATTTTTTTAAACAAAAACGACGCCACTTTGTTAATGTAAGTAGTCAGTAATTAAAAAATATATTTCTATATACTATTATTCGTTAATATATAGTATGTTCTAGATGTTCAAATTTTACTTCCACATCCAGTGGAAGTATAGTAACTGTCGGTCTGTCTGTAACTTTTTTTGTGCGCACGTTTACTCTGAAACCGTTTAGGATATTGACTTGAAATTTGGTACACGCATGTACTTTAACGAGATCTGGAACTAGATTATACTTTCATGTTGTTCCCACAAAGGGTTGGGGGGTAAATTTGGGGTAAATGGGTAAATCAAGCAGGTAAGAGTCGATAAAATTGGTATTTAGTATATACAAGAGAAGCTAAGGTCTCAAAAAAATTTTTGTCATTAGCCACCCCCATTACCACCCCCACCCCCTTATTAAAGGGGATGAAAAAAAAATTGTGATTTAGTGTATGTACAAGAACCAGAAACCTCAAAATATTTTTTACTTCATCCACCCCCACTACCCTTATCACCACCCCCACCACACTACCGATGTGGGATATCGTTTTATGAGTTTTTGGTAAAAGATTTCAAATAGTATATTATTACAGTTCCATAAATAATTATTTCCACATACACAGTTTTTTCGTTGTGAGTGACATGGATAGAGAATCTGGATGTGGAAGTAGTGATTCCTTGGGCAGCGGTTGTTCCTTCGTTTACAGCGCTTGGTTTAGAAAAAAATGGCATTTAAAACTGTAAAGGAACTTTAGAAAAAAAAAACGTAACATTTTTGTGTCTGAAAATATCTCAATAAATATTAGTTTTAGCGGAAAAAATAGTGGACCTCAAAAATGAAGCTTACAAATTGATAACGAATTTGATTTTGTTATATATTTGTGTAGGATTGATAGTTTCGAAGATATTTATGTTTATAAAAGGCATCCGACCGCTTATAGGATAAAGTATTTAGTTTAAATGTTGAATATCTTAGAAACTGACACTTTTATCAAAAATTTTATGGGACAAAGTTAAAGATAACAATAATCTATTTTTAAAACGATTTTTTGCTTCTTACTACATCATAAAAAATAAAGAAGTTGTGGCCAATACAATTTGGTTTTCACATTTTCTTTTAACAAAATGTTGCCATTTTGTTATTGTAATTGCCCAGTAATTAAATTTTTCTTCTTCAAAAAATGCTGTTTTTCGTTAATATAAAGCATTACCTAGACGCTCAATTTGTTAAAACACCTGTTTTAGAAAGAATCTCCATCCGCCATATTGGAGCCGCCATTTTCAATTCTTAAATTTTGGCCTCAGATTCGTAATCAGCGATCCCAGAAACATAACTATCCTATGTTTCAAAAATTAACCAGTAATACTTTTTCAAACCACCCCCAAGGGGTGGTTTTCACCCCTTGGGGTTAAGATCAATTTTCCGAAATTTTACATATTTTTTTATTACCTCTAGGTACCGCCCAAGGAACAATTTAAAAGTCATTTGGACTTGAGGAGGTTTTAAGAAAGGTTTGTCAGGGTTAGGAAATAGTCATGTGCTTTATTGATGTTGTAGTTAAGGCCTTTTAGGCTTCAAGTACACTTGCTCTTAATAGTAAGTTTTAAAGCATTCTGTAAGACCTAATTATAAAGCTAATTTGCTTCTAGGATAATATGTATTTGTAATGGATTTATCATAACCTACATAAAACTCTCCATAAAGCTAATTAGTTTTATGAACGTCTTAAATTCCATTTAGATTTAAAGAGGCTTTAAATTATTCTTTATGGTTTTAACATATTTGCAATAAATGCATTTTAAATCCTTTTTAAAACTAGACATTTTCAATGCCTATTAGTACTTATTAAAGGCCATTACAAAACTAGACTCTTAAAACATCCTTGATAATTGTTGTGATGAAACCGTTATGAAGAAAAAAAGGCCTCTATAAATCTAAAAGGCAAATTTTAATTCCATAAAACACTTTCCAAAACCTCAATAAAACATTTATTATAAAAATAATAAACAGTATGTCTGCCTGAAGTGTCGTTGATGCATGTGTGTGTGTGTGTGTTAATTAAAAGCATTACACGACTTACTGATGTGCAATTAAGTCTTTTTTAGAAAGGTGGAAGAAAATAAAAAAGAGTGGCCATTTTAAAAGGACTGTTAAAACACACACACATACAAATTATTTTGAGGTTAAGTTTTAAGTTTTTTGTATCAAATGTCAACGTCCCAAACGTTTTATTACAGCTTTTATCAAGTCCATGTGATCTTCGCCAAGTGCATTTGCATTTTTGTAAGGAAGGGATTATTTGTGATAGTATACAAAAAGACTAAAAGGGCTTCATTTAGAGTAAATGTTCTAGGTCATTACCATTATTAGAATATATAGTTTAATGAGAGGACCAGTGTTGCCAGATCAAAATTTTAAAAGTTACCAGATGACACTTTAAAAAGTTACTAAATCTTACTAAAATTTCATTAGATTTGAAATTAAAGCTATCATCTTTAATTTTCAAAAGTTGCAGTGTCTGTAGGACACGTAATTTTCTTGAGCTCTCTGAGCACAGCATAGCTTTGAGTGTCCTCTATCTGATTATTTCGTTGCCAGAGTTCGTACTCTGTATTGTATTAAATGGTTTGTAACTAGAAAGTACTGTTTGTCTACGAGATGCTAGAGGGCAACGAGCCCAGGCTATTCGATTGTAGCGATTCACGGTCAATAAACTATACGGTTACCTCAATTAGCAGCTTTTAGACGAGAGAGACGCGCAGATCGGGGAATCGAATGAAAAAGATACTGTTAGGGTCTACAGCCTATGTCAGCTGTAGACACTACAGGCATCTTTGTCTGTGTCTTTTGCACGGAAATCAGATATGTCTGTCTCTTTCATTCGATTCCCCGCTCCGCGCGTCTCTCTCGTCTAAGAGCTACTGATCGAGGTAACCGTAGAGATTACTGACCGTGGTAGCGATTAACGTGAACAGTTCTGTATTAAATGGATCGCAACTCGAATTTAATGTTTGTCTACCTACCAGTAGAGGGCAATAAATGGATGATTCAAAAATCATTAAAAATGGGTATTTTCATAAAAGTTTTCACTAAATCACAAGATTTAAAAAAAATCACCAAATCTAGTGAAATTTCACTAGACCTGGCAACACTGGAGAGGACTGTAAAATGACAATTAGGTTTTTAGTTGGCCGGCCATGTTTTTCTTGTTATATAAAAATATTCAAGGTCAATCTCACAATTGTAATTATCAATAATTATCATTTTTTCGTTAGCAAATTAAAGTAGAATTACAAGAAACGACTGAAAATTACTGTGGGAACCGAGAAGCAGCCCACTTTTTTAGATTTGCTGATTACGTGTGTCTATGCAAATTTTGTATGAATATTAAAATCATTATTATTTCTGAGGGGCTCTTGTTTTTTGGGCCTTTCTTATGTAGTTTTAACGATAAACTGCCGTTGGTTTTAATTTTTTTGTCATACCTGATGGCTTTCTATTACCTTTTAAATCGGCCTTAGAGAGGTTATAGTGCTCTACGCTTTATACATGTCAAATTCCATTTTATCTTCAATAAGTCTGATGGTGTGTTTGCTTAAATCAGTTTAGAAAAAATAAATGCAATAATAAAATTATTTGGATTCCTTCGTGGACATTCTTATAGCTTCTCAGTTCTAATATGGTTTTAAAAACCAGTTTTAAGGTAGCCTTCTAGGTGTTTTCTAGAAATGCAGGAAGCTAATAGAAAATCTTCTGACAGCTCTAAAATAGGTTTTAAGAAAGGTTTTAAAACGGTCCGAACAAGGTTTTCAAGAGCAGCACTATGCCTCACTAAGGAGTTTTATGATGGAATTTAAAAAGGTCTTAACAACCTTCATAAGGGTGGGCCCTTTTAGTCTACAAGTCGCTTTATGATGGTATTAAGGATATTGTTACAGCAAAATAGATTTTTCAAGGCATTTTATAAATAGTTTTATAGCACCCTTGTATACATTTAAGAAACTAAGATTGTTCCTTGGGTGTACAGGGTGGACCAAATTAGATGGAATTTGGGGTTTTCTCTAAAACTACGGCAGATAGACAAACACTAATGTAGGTGTCCTGAGTTCGATTTTCGACTATCCAGCTAGAGGGAGTTTTTGGAAAGAAAATTAACATTTTTGGATGACCTCTATATCTCAATTACCAAGTGTTGAATCGAAAATCGAGTAACACACAATTGAGGCACTTTTTTGAGTAGAATCCGTTGCTGATAGGAAGAAAATTATGGATGTCTTAGTTTTCGAGATATGATAAAACCTGTGTTTTTTTAATGGAACACCACAATTTAACGGGCTTTAAAATTATGTAATACTTTACATTTACATTAAAATTTTAAAAGTGAGTCCTACCACTGCTTAAGGATTGAAGTGGTGAGATCAACGATACCCAATAAAAGTAGCTCCCCCCCCCCCCCCCTTGATAATAAAATTGACGGATCCGAGCGTTTGTCGAAAAAAAGATCATATAAAGAGAAAACAGGCCAGTTTCGTTTTCTGTGGACCACCCTGTATAATAGGTATGGTATAAGTAATCTCTATATATTGGTTAATTTTACTGATGTTTGCTAGTGCATCCTTAGAGTATTTCAGCTTTCGAAAGTTTTTTAATTGACTATTTGCATTAATTTTCTGAATCACCCTGTATTACTTACTTACAGCGTCAGTTATTTTATATGCATTGCCTTTTATACTGCAAGCATAATCAGATAATGAAGAATGAAAAGAGAAATGAAATGAAATAAAAAATGTTTACTTATCCATATTGCATAATTCCAGCCATCGTGTATCCTACAATGTTAGTCGCCAGTCTGATCTAAAATACCGAATATAGTTATTTGTAGTGGGGCGTGTTAGAAAAGGAGCATCTCAAAGGGTGGTGAGTTTAAGATGACGCCGATTGTACAAATGTTACAATGTCGATACGAAATATACGAATCTTCTGCTTTTGTGGGATTTGTACCATTTGAATCACTACAAAATTACTGCAAGGATTCATACCAATGGTACGAATCATATGAGTTACTACCCACATCTAGAATCTTTGTATGGGTCTGATGTTTTCTTAAATCAGTTTGAAGAAATAAATGCAATAATAAAACTACTTGGATTCCTTTGTGGACATTCTTATAGATTCTCTCTCCTAATATGGACTTATAAAGATTTTGAAAATGAGTTTTAAGGTAGCCTTGTATGCAGGGGCGGCTGGTGAAATTTCAACAATTTTTTTCTCGTCTGGCGCATGGGACCCATACGAAATATGGGAAATAACATCTAGAGAAGCACTCCTCTAACGACCCCTAAAAAATGTTGAAAAAGCAGTTTGCGAAAAATTTTTTCAAAATTCGGTTGACCCCCCTAGGTCTAGGGACTCCTGTTTAAAATTAATTTTTTTTGTCATATACATTTTACTTTTCATAAAAATACAACAGGTTTTGAAGTTTATGAAAATATTTTCATTATTAACTGAAACACAATGAACTGAAATTTTGTAATTTACAATTTAACAAATGATAAAATTTCAATTCGTTGTATCTCAGTTAGTAATGGAAATATTTTCATAAACTTCAAAACCTGTTGTGGTATTTTTATGAAAAGTAAAATGTATATGACAAAAAAAATTAATTTTAAACAGGAGTCCCTAGACCTCAATCGAATTTTGAAAAAATTTTTCGCAAACTGCTTTTTCAAAATTTTTTAGGGGTCGTTAGAGGAGTGCTTCTCTAGATGTTATTTCCCATATTTCGTATGGGTCCCATGCGCCACAGACGAGAAAAAAATTGTTGAAATTTCACCAGCTGCCCCTGCGTCTATGTGTTTTTTCGAAATGCAGAACGCTAATAAAAAACTTTAATATAGATTTGCTGCTCTGAGGAGTTTTATAAATGAATTTATAAACGGTCTTAGTAACCTTCGTAATGGTGGGTCTTTTTAGTCTAGAAGCTGTTTTATGATGGTGTTAAGGATGTTAGAGTGGTGAAGATTTTTTTAAGACATTTTATAAATACTTCTGAAGTACATTTCACAAACACCAAAATGCTTGAATACCATTACTCCACGTGCGCTTCCACTTTAAATTGTCTTCAGAAGGTGCCAACATTGTTGGCGAAACGTGCATCAAGTAATAGTATACAAGCATTTTAGTATTTGTGGAAACTACCTTCAGAGGAGGCAACTTCACACCGATGGTTGCAGTCCCTTTCAGGATTTCATAAATAGTTTTATAGCACCCTTATAGATTGTTCTTTGGGAATGTGGTACTCTGGGCATATTGGCCCACTCTGAAGAGTTGCCTCCGAATCATAAAATATAGTGGAAAATCAAATAGGCTTATATTTTAGGTTGTGTGCTTGTAATTTCTATAGTTATATCTAGATATACAATATTTTAAAATTTAAATTGAGCTTGAGTTAACCACCTCCTGATAGAGCATTTCCAAACTGATATTCAAGTTTGACAGTGAAATATTGGAATTATTAAATGTTTTTACAGTTGTGACAGAAAACAAATCATATTTCTTGCTCATGATGAACTAATGTAATAAAAATTTAATTTGAAACTGTAAGCTGTGTGGGGGGTTTTATGGACATACAATTAAATTAGAAAGAAACTTCTAAAGTCAATTTCCTGGGAAATACATTGTTAACAACTCAAAAAATATTTTGAAATCTACAATGTAACCTATAAGAAAATAATAGTTTCAAAAATTATGATTCCAAGTATCCCATCTTCACAATGGTTTAAAAATTGTCACCTTAGTAGAAAAACTATCTCGACTATTAGCAGAATTAAACTTAACCATGGCAGATTCCCCGCCCATTTGCATAAAATCGGAATACAAGAAGACCCACTCTGCCTCTGTGGCGAAATTGGAGATATTATTCACTTAATTTTCAATTGCCCTTTAACGAATAGAAACTCTAAAATCCTTCACCTAAATGGTTACCACATCTCTTAAACCTCTCTAAACTTAACTGTATGAAACACCTTTCCTCCTTTTTTATTAATTGTAATATAGATATCTAGCAAACCTCCTATAAAACCTTTGTTTTTCTCCTATTGTTTATTAATCCCTCTGAACCATGGTCCACCTTGTTCATTTATAAAAAAAATGCCCTGAAAGCCCTCTGGGCTATTACCAATCCTGACTGAGTGAGTATGAATGATGTTTCAATTGTGTGAAGGAGTAGTAAAATTTGTTTTTTTTTTGTTTTTGTTTTTTCATTATAATAATCGGTCATAATAATTTTATCTATATCTATTATTTGTCAATTACTTTTTACTTAAAAAACTATATATGTTTTAATATGTTCGTGGCCAAAACACTGAGCTTGTAAGGCCATATATAGAAGGAAACAAAAATTATGATGAAAATTTCATTTCCCAATACCCTCTCACATTATTGTAATAACCATTTTTATAACTTTCAGGTTTGAAGAGGGTGTTGTTTTGCCTCAATCAGAAGTCACCACTGGATTACATAGAGCACAGAAATGTTTAATGCCAAACTTCATGGAGGATCTATCTAAACCACACATTAAACACTCATCCACAATGTACAGATGCCACTCTTGTTTATATCAGACAAAATTGAAAGGTGACCTTAAAAGACATCTCCTGGTACATAAGGCTCCTTCGGAAGTAACAATGTACAAATGTGATGACTGTTCATATCAGACAAGAGAAAAGTGTAATCTCAAAGCGCATTTGCTGAAGCATAAGGATCCTTCAGAAGTAACAATGCACAAATGCGACTCTTGTTCATATCAGACAAAACAGAAAAGTAACCTTAAAACACATCTCTTGGTACATAAGGCTCCTTCAGATATAATAATGTATAAATGTGACTCTTGTTCATTTCAGACGAAACTGAAAGGTAACCTTAAAACACATCTCCTGGTACATAAGAGTTCTTCAGAAGTAAGAGTGTACAATTGTAACTCTTGTTCATACCAAACAAGACGAAGAGATCATTTTAAAAATCATTTGCTGGTTCATAAGAACCCAGTACGTTTACTGGTAAATAAGAGTCTTTCAGAAGTAAGAGTGTACAAATGTGACTCTTGTTCATACCAAACAAGACGAACAGATCATCTTAAAAATCATTTGCTGGTTCATAAGAACCCAGAAGTAACAGTGTACAAATGTGAGTCTTGTTCATTTCAGACAAAAGAGAAAAGTAACCTTAAAGTACATTTGCTGATACATAAGAGTCCTTTAAAAGTAACAACGAACAAATGCGACTCTGGTTCATGTCAGATAGAACTGAAACGTGACCTTAAAAAAGATCTATTGGTTCACAAGGGCCCTTCAAAAGTACAAATGTACAAATATGGCTCTTGTTCATATCAGTCAAGACAGAAAAGTAATCTTAAAAAACATCTCTTGGTGCATAAGGCTCCTTCAGAAGTAGCAATGTACAAATGTGACTCTTGTTCATTTCAGACAAAACTAAAAGGTAGCCTTAAAATACATTTGCTGTCACATAGTAGCCCTTCAGAAGTAACAATGTATAAATGCGACTCTTGTTCGCATCAGACAAAACGGAAAGGTGACCTTAAAAAACATCTACTAGTACACAAGAGTCCTTCAGAAGTAACAATGTACAAATGTGACTCTTGTTCATTTCAGGCAAAACAGAAAAGTAGCCTTAATGTACATTTGCTGATACATAAGAATCCTTCAGAAGTATCAGTGCACAAATGTGACTCTTGTTCATACCAAACGACACGAAAAAGTTATCTTAAACTGCATTTGCTGTCACATAACAGTCCTTCAGAAGGAACAATGTACAAATGTGACTCTTGTTCATACCAAACAAGACGAACAAATAATTTTAAAAGACATCTACTGGTACATAAGAATCCTTCAGAAGTAGCAATGTATAAATGCGACTCTTGTTCATATCAGTCAAAACAGAAAGCTCACCTTAAAGAACATCTACGAGTACATAAGAGTCCTTCAGAAGTAAAAATGTACAAATGTGACTATTGTTCATTTCAGACAAGACTGAATGGTAACCTTAAAATACATTTGCTGATACATATGAGTCCTTCAGAAGTAGCAATGCATAAATGTCCCTCTTGTTCGTATCAGACAAAACGAAGATGTCACCTTAAAAGACATTTGCTAACACATGAGTCCTTCAGAAGCAATAATATAAAAATGTGACATTCATGTCGGACCAGAGAAAGTAGCTTTGCAAAACATTCAGTGGTGCATAAGGGTCCTTCAGAAGTATTTGTACAGATGTGATTCTTGTTCGTATCATACAATAGAGAAAAGTATATCGTAAGGACCCTTCAAAGCAAAATTGTATGAATGTGTAATTTTGACTGAAAATTTTAAGACAAGAAGTACCTCGGAACACATTTGCTGAAGCATAATTATTCTTGAGAAGTAAAAGTGTACTAATATGATTTTTGTTCACATCAGGCAACATATGAATGTTATTTCACAAGTTATCTGCTGCTGCATAAGGATTCTTCGGAAGTAATAAAATACAAAGAGATGAACCACCTTTATCTTACAAAAGCCCAGAGGCCACTGCGCTTTCAAAATATCGAAAATTATGACGGTTTTTTCACTGTATACTGGCTGTCCTACATAAAACTCCTGTGAGATTTTCTCGATAACTAAGAGAAATTTATATTTTATAAAAACTGTCCACTAAAATTTATAAATGACTTCAGTTTTGAGTAAAAATGGTCATTTTACACATCAAGGTACAGATGGCATTGTGATACAAAGAAATGATTCGATCCTAGGAACCTTTAAAAGAGGCGCATGTGATATGGAGCATTACATTCTAAACTTTCATGATATGGATAATTTTCGAAAAATCACTAGTTTTTTGAACTTCACATACAAGCATGTAACATGTCTGGCACACAGCAGTTTTTTTGCATTTTGCTCATGGTTTAGCAGTTTTGTTTTTGTCAGAATAAATCTTAAAGTATTGCTTTTTTGAAATATTGTCCTAATATTAAATCTATCTTTTATACCCACATAACCATGCAATGTGGGTTTTTTTTTTCGTTGATAAAGATTACAAACATGTTATATATTTTAATCTGTACCGCCAATATATTTATCAAACCTATAACTTGTTATTTATTCAAATTATACAGATATAATCTGTATAGCATCTATATATTATACCTTTAGCTGTTTTATTTAAAGGCTTACCTTTATGCATTAAATGTAATTCCTGTGTCCTACATTTAGCCTATCTGTTATTCTAAACACGATTTCTATATAGAATCCAGATTTTGGATAAAGAATATCTATCCTGTTTATATACCACCTATTTTATATATTTTATGTATTTTACTACTTGTCTTTTTGTCATAAGCCGATTTAAATCTCATGCCATTATTACTATAGTCACTATTAGTATTTACAATGGATACATAACACAGGCAGACAAAAAAAAATGTTTGTTTTAGAGATGTGGCCCTACCTGTCTTTAGTAAAATTTTCCGCTTAATCCGAAAATGATTAAAAAAAAAATTGACGTATGGATTACCCCAAATACACCCTCAATTCCCCCCAAAAATTTAAAAATCCAAACTGGTCATCCAACCCACCTATCTTTAGTGAAATTCGCTGAATCCGAAAATGTCAAAAAAATTGTTTAGTGAGGGATCCCCCTACTCTTCCATATCTCTCACTTGCTTCTTTCAAAAATAAAAATAAATACAAATCAGACGTGGCAACTGTTATAACTTTTATAAAATCTATCGATAGGTAGTCACATCTCTTAAACATTTTTTTTTTGTCGGCCTGTGTAATTAATGGAACATAATATTACATTGTTCATCAGCTACTCGACTCGTCAGGTGACAGTTTGAGACGCCCCGTATCTAGGTCGTCTATTTGTGAAAGAATTCCCTAAGTTATTAAGCAAATTTTACTATTTTTGGATATTAAATAAAACTAAATTGCCGCCTAATAATTAGAAACCATTTCGCTTTATCATTTTTCGATATAAAACTTTAGTTCTATTAAATATGCTAATTACAGTTCCATAATATTTAAAATAATTTTATTCCTATATAGAAATCGTTTTGAATATTTCTTTTAAACGCAGTTTCGTGCCTCGAAACACAGATTTTATGGTGTTAAAATAAACATATTAAAGTAATGGACTAGCCATGTTTGCATCAGGGTAACGAGAACAAAGGACGGGCCATATCAGCATCCGCGGAGATATTACCTAACTCACTTACTCTTTCATATCAAATAGATATGTTCTCTTAAACAACGCTGAGGAAATTTCGTATAAATAGGGACCACAAATTGGTCTCTTGGTCAGTTAGATCAAACCAAGCAACTATGCTAGAACCATCTACTTATGCTTAACCTGGTCCTAACTGTCAAACATTTGCACCCAACAAGAAACTTAGTCTTTATAGACCTATTTTTCTGTTGAGCGCTACAAAATAGAAACTTAGTCTAGGAGCACGCTTCGGCGTCTTCATAGACCTATTTTTCTCTAATACACCAAGACTTAGTCTGGATACTGGGGGAGAAGAAATACCGGTAGTATAACAATGTATCAAATAATATTTATTTAAATATCAGTAAAGTAAACGACTTTATATCTTTGGCTTCGCGATTGCAACAATACTGTGGTACCTTTTGATTAGCTAATTTATTTGGAATTATACTATATTGGTTTATTTCACCGTATAGCTAATTATATTCAGAATTAACTTACTATTTTATTTGATTTATAAATGGGAAGTTTTCTTTGGTTTTTTAAAATCTGATCACTATGATTGTTGTTATAGTCCGGGCAATATTCAGCTTAGCTATACAAACGCTATTTGCACATCCGCGATGTTGCAGCTTTAGACTTGGCAATTATTTACTTTTGCAGGATTCTGCTTTACAGAGTTCTTAATTGTCATCTCTGTGGTTATAGCTGGAACATATCTGTTATTTACATATGATAAGATCTGAACACAGCTCTTTGTTATCAATTATATTTTCGAATATTTTCGAAAGACAATCACAAGATTTTGTTGGTTGTCATCTCATCTAGAAATACATCAGGTGTTAAATTTGAGATCCATTGATCTCGGCCAAGTACAATTGTAACTAGCCATACTACGAATCTTCGAAACACCGAAATAAACCTACGTCAGTTGACAGGTTTTTGTTGATTGTTTTTTCATCACAATATCACTACTGGGAGATTTCCCGAGTTTTGTGTCAGATTTTACGTATGTCCGACTCCAACTATAAATATTTCACGAGTAATGACTATTGTCATTGTAAACAATTTATTTTATTGTTTGCATAGCTGACCTGACTATTCTATGGAAGTAATAGTGATGATTCTTCACAAAGAATACTTTCCATTATTTTTCTATGTGGCTGTTGCCCCAACGAATACTTAATTTAAACTTATAGTAAATTATTGTGACTATTGTCCCAACTTATTTTTGTATTATTTTCATGTAAAATGTGGCAGTTGCCCAACAAATGTGTAATCTATACTAATGAATAGGACGATTGTCTTTAAATAAATGTATTAAAACACTTTCGGTATTTTCTTTCAATATGTTATTTTTCAGGAATAAGAACTTAAATAAAATTATAATATTTAGACAAATAAATCAATTACAAATAAAATTGTAATCACAGTGAAATCTTTAATAAGTAAAATACAAATAAATAAAAAGGTACCAAAAGTAAAGAGAATTATTAAATGAATGTTTCTAGAGTGAAGGTAAATAAATTAAATCAGTAAACAGAAACAAGTAATATCAAACTTTAAAAAGAATCTGTTCAATAAAATTACTATCACAACGTAAATTTGGGTCCTAACTAAACAATAGATGATCATGTAAAAGCTAGAATTGTTATGTTTTTTCCTTTTTATCGAAAAGGGGAAAAATATACAAGGCCTAGATACAAACCTCTTCAAGTTTGATCATAATATCACATTTTGTTCTCTAAAAATAAGTTCTAAATAATTATATATAAATATAAATGCTACTAACAGGGAAAATTCAGGTTTGAGCAAAGAAATAAAAAATAGAAGAAAAGAGAACTTGAACGATTTTCACATATTTTAAATAAGATATAATATAATTGTTTGTTAAAAGTCAATTTCAGATAATAAATAAAGACTTATTATTACTGATGATCTCATTAAATAAACCCACACATTGCTATATTACTCTTAGCATGCAAATAAAGGACACAGGATAGCTCAGTGGGTAAATTTTTTGAACAGTTACAGAGATAACGCAAGCGTTGCAAGTTCGAGTTCTACCGACGGCAATTGGTAAAAAGGTAAGTAAAATGAATCATAGTAATTAAATAAACATTTATTTATAGAATATTTATAATCAATCTTTACATAATCTTGATTTGAATGCTGCACAAACGTTCCTTCAGCGATAATAAAACTATAATCAATTCTATGCTGTTTACAGCTTGGAACAAAAATTGTTTTAGGTGTTAATTTTTGTGAAAATTTCATTGTAGTCGCCAATAAGCTTGCATCAATTATAACTTTAAGTTTAGTTACGATATTTAAACAGCCTTTATAAGATTCACATTTATTCCAAGTTTGCTGGATTATTTTCCAGGATTTTGTAGGCAAGCTTAATTTTTCAAAGAACTATTTACTGTTCTTGCATATGAAGTTCTAAGTTTCCTTGCTGTTAATGTCATGAGTCATTGATCATAAGTTGTTTAAGATTTTCATTTTCATACCATAATTTAGAGTGTAAAAAACCCGGATTGTACAAAATTTCTTGGAGTGCACTTAGATCCTCTCCTTATACTTAATAAGAAATCTTGTACATGTCGTACCAATGCAAGTAGTAAAAACAGCCTACTTCAGTCTTTTTCACTCGGTAATCAGTTATGCAATCATCACCTGGGGTCATTCAGCACATACTGGTCGAGTATTTTCTATACAGCATCATGCCATTCGATCTATGTGTTTTATGGGTTTTAGAGAGGATATTAGGGAGAAATTTAAAGAAAATTTTAACTTTGCTCTCTGTGTATATTTATCTGTCTTTTGTTTGTTAAAATGAATTTAAGTCAATATAGTCTTGTAAGTGATATACATTCCCACAACACCAGAAATAATGGTCACATTAAAATAAATTATATGACTAAACCACAGTCAAGGTGCCAAAAACTATTACGGACCATTATTCTTTTTATGATGTAAAAATAATAATGATTGATAAAAATTAAGACTTAAAAACACATAAATATACATACATATTATACACATACATACATAAGACACATATATAATATATAACTGGCAGATTTAATGGTTTAGGTTTGACTTGCAGAAAAAGAAAAAGTTCTTAATAGTTTGAAAAGAATTCATTCATGGTATAGCAATTTTTATTTAATAACGATTTTACAGCAGTTTTGAATTTATAAATTGTTGGTAAACTTTTTACATATTCAGGTAAAGCATTGAAAAGATTACATTCATTAAAAAAGATACTTCTTTGATACATGGTGTTTCGTGCTTATGTGGTATCAGTAGGTTTTTTTCTCTGGTATTATGAAGATTGAGCTTTATTTTCAACAAAGGTTGCTCTATTTTTGTATATAAAACAGGAAACTTCATAAGTATATACTGATATCAGGGTTAGAATATTTAATGATTTAAAAGCATCTGCAAGATTCATTATAACCTAAATTTGCCATGATATGCACTGCTCGCTTTTGTATAAGAAAAATACTGTGTGCATCCGGTGACAGGTCCCAATGGATTATGGAATATTTAATACTGGAGTGAAATGACGCAAAATAAATTAATAAAAGCTTGTTTTTGAAAAGTTTCTTTTACATTTAATTTCTATATATTAATATCACAAAAATATTTTATATGACTTGTTCGTAAAAGTTGCTAAATGATTTTGTGTATTCGTTGTTTCAATAAATATTGATAAATGGTTTCGTATATTTAATAAAATTTTTTCAATTATCGGCATTCATTAATATTACAAACGATGTGTTTTTCAGTGCAGAATCAAGTCTTTCAGTCGTAAGAACTCTCACTTTATTTAGATTGTAGACGATAGTAAAACGATAGTAATAAGACAAGGGAAGAGTTAATTT
Source organism: Rutpela maculata (assembly GCA_936432065.2). Classification (NCBI taxonomy): domain Eukaryota; kingdom Metazoa; phylum Arthropoda; class Insecta; order Coleoptera; family Cerambycidae; genus Rutpela; species Rutpela maculata. The sequence goes on along the minus strand of OW386292.2, from coordinate 135,072,116 downwards.
TTTCCTTGTTTTATTATTTTTAAGGAGTCCAATAAAAACATATAAGAATAGTCAAAAATTTAACTTAGACATACCATAACATGACATATAAACATATACTAATGACCAAAAAAGATAATATACAAACATTTCATACCACACGCCCCATTAAATATACATGTAACTTAACTCCTCTGAGAAGTGAGACTAAAAGAACATTTTCTGTGAAATATTTATATAAAATTTACATACATATGTAGGGAATAACAAAATATGTTAATTTATGTTACATAATTTTACATATAATCACTTAAACAAAATGCTTTTGCTGACTATTTTCGACTTCGGATTTACTTTAATTTCCTTCCACACATTGGTAAATTTGTGAACAATTTGAGGTAAATTTGTAAGCCAAATACCCAATGAACAATTTTTGTTTTGTAAAGCTTCTCGAAATATCAACCCATCACCAAATTATAAAACCTTTGGTAATATAAATTGTTGATTACGATGTTTCAGTTACCTCTATATGCCAGATGAAGAGCTCTAATGGCGGCTCTATAAGAGTTATATTGCTATCACTGTTTGGTAATCTTATATAACCCGTATAACCAAGCGATACAGGTTTCCATGAACTATATAGATTTGATAAATATTCTACAAAGATGTCGATAAAGATTTCAACTGTATAGAATATTTATAGTATAACTAAATATTTCCTCTACAGATTTATTCTGTATTTGATCTGACAGCGATTATAAAGTATTATCTTTATATACTTTCCTATATAGAATATATGATTTACATATATAGCACACATAAAGTATCATTATATTATCGACAACACATCTATATAGATCTAAAGTTTTCTGATAAAGACAATGCCTGTTTTGGAGAATGTATTACTACTTTATTAAATGTATATGTCATCTATACGAATGACTATGGGTATTCTATGCCAAACAGTTATTGAATCTTTACGTAGTCGATACCAAAATTTCTGCAATTATAGCACATATAAAGTGTCATTATATTGTAGGCTAGATAAAACGCAGCAGTATAAATCATATTCTAGTTCTACAAGATTCATCAGTTCTCATAAATAACACTGATGCACAAAAAAATGTCTTGTTCCAAGGTTTTCATTTAACTTTTCTGAAATATTTTGATGGGATGAAGCTAATTTTGTACATAAATTTCTATCATGTCAGTTTCCCTCTAGGAGATAAAAGAGGGAAAAAATTGCATTTCCTTCAGGAATTTCATTGTCTGTAGAATAATCAGCAGTATATCTACGTAAACATATATAATACAAGCGAGATTTGTTTAATAGTACAGTGTCTGGTAGCCGAAAGTGTTAAGCCACACAGCAACCATTATCAAGTCTAGATCTGCATAGGTTCGAGCCCCGCCCGCTGCAATCAACAATGTAAGGTAGGTAATCAGAAAGTTTCATACAATTAATTAGTACAGTGAAAATAGTATAAATAATGTATCCCATAAAGCTGCGATGTCTACAACAAATAAAACTGTTTTGTAATTATTTTATTTGCAACAGCCTATGTAGCGGATATAGTTGACCTGTATATGGTGATGCAATCAATTGAACTTTATTCGACCTAAATCCAAAATATTTCGCGGAGCCAGCGAATCGATAAATACCAATTTTTTTTCTAGCTAAATCCATAATGTATTTAAACCCGTATCATCGCTGTACCAAAAGAATACAGGATATCTTTATAGAGCAAAGATTATAATGTAGAACCGATAAAGGTTATATACAGACTGGTTATACGGGAACTCTAACAGTTAGGATTTGACCAAACGTTTACTATAAAAATCATTATTATATGTATTTACCAATGGCTAATTTTCAGATTCAGGTAAGTCAACCAAAAAGATAACAACAACGATTGTGAAACTGGCTGTAAGTTTTAAAACAAGTGATAGATACATACCTATTACGTTACCTTTATATAACTTCTTACGGGCCTCTTATAGGCTTTATGTGCCTTTTGATCAAGTAAGGAGAATGTTTTCGTAACCTTTCTAAACATTCTGAAAATTATCACTTTTTCGTAAAAAATGCATACACAGTAATCAGTGATTTATGAGCCTTCAACAGCTGTTTCGTTAACTAGGATTTTCACTTTCTGTGTAACTGAAAATTCTGTAGACCAGTTCCCGGATCATGAATAATTCATAATATTCATTAATTCATTAATTATCGGTACATTTTTGAGCAAGTAATAGAGCCCATTACTCACGACCACAAAAGACGATTTAGTCAAGGTCAAAAATATTGCATATGCCCAAACTCAATTCAATCTGTCATGCGCATATGTCATTTCTTTAAATTTTAAAATTGCTAGGTATTAGGTGTTTCTCCTAATTTTCTACAAACGAAGGGTCGCCCTCTTAGAGGCCCTGTATTGAAGTATACTGGTAAGGATGTTTCTTTTCTGTATTCATTACTGACCAAGTCTTCCAAATTGACCATCCAAGTTGCTGTGCCACTTTTCTAATGCTTGTTGTGGGGTCTGCTGCAAATGCTGCTAGAATATTTTCATCATCTTGGGGGTGATGGTATGTAGGTCTTGTAGCAGGCTTATGTTGATGTAAATTACCCGTTTCCACCATTCGGTGATAAGTGTTGCTGAATACACGTGGTTCTGGAGGTAAGTATTCCCATCTGCTTTGCCACAGTAAAAGAGTATGTCAGCATACTCTTGGTTACTAAAAGAAGCCATTGAAATTAATTTTACTCAATATGTCAGAAATTTAAAACTAATTATCAGTACAAAACGACCATAACACTGAGAATAGATAGAAATTTATTTGACCAAGTTATATAATACAATACTTTTGGCAAGTCAAGGAAAAAATTACTTTAATAGAGTCTTTGAATGCATTGAGATGCATGCAGTCACATATTAAAAATTAAAAAAAAAAGATAACTAACACAAGAATACTTATAGAAAAACAAGAATATTTATATAAAAACATAATAAAAAACATACAATACATAGTTATCTTATGTAATGGTGATGACGGTAAGCGTTTTCATTAAGTAATGCACTATGTATTACTGTAAACTACATGTCAAAGGGGGTTTGCATATATTCCTCAACTGAATAAAAACAGTGAGTAAGGAAATGCTTTTTATTCACTTTAAATTTATTATGGTTATTCAAATTTTTTAAGTTATTAGGCAGGCGATTAAACAATTTAATATCCAAAGAATTTTTAGTTGACTTCGAAAGTCGATAGCGTGGTGTTCGGAGATCACCTCCAGATCTAGTGTGATAGTTGTGAACTTCAGAACTTGTTGCAAACTGATTTTTATTTTCATAAATTTCTAATAACGAGACATATATATATATATAAACACGGCAAAGGATTTTAAAAATTGGCTTGCAGTGGTCTCTGAAGCCTGCACCAGCCACTATTCTAACAGCTTGTTTTTGAAGCCGGAAAATTTTGTCCGCGTAACAAGAATTACCCCACAGCAGTGTGCCATAACTTATATGAGAACGGAACAGCGCAAAATAGCTCATTCTCAGAGTTTCCATAGATAACGATCTCGTTAGATTCCGTAATACAAATACAGAGCTCGATAGTTTGCGACTCAACTGTGCAATGTGTGAAGACCAATTTAGTCTGTCGTCAATGGTGATGCCGAGCAGTTTTGCGCTGTTACCTTCAATGGCTGTTCGACTTGTAAAAAATATTAGGTTTTGCGTTTTTTCGTCATTAAGTTTTAACTTACTAGATGTAAACCATTGTTTGGCTTCAGAAACAGTGTCGGTACTTTTCAGCAAGAGGTCATCCATGTCTGAACCTGAATTTATTATCGTTGTGTCGTCTGCAAATGCTACACAGGCCTTGGGAAACATGTTATGGAATAGGTCGTTGATATATATAATAAATAACAGAGGCCCAAAAACTGAACCTTGAGGTACTCCGTGTATAACTGGATTAAAATCAGAAAAATTGTAGCTATAATTATAGCTATACACTTCGTTAAAAACACAAGAAATACGAAAATGTGCGCGTTGACAGCTGTCAGTGATATTACTAACAAACAAATGATTGGTTCTGACTGTTTTTGAAACAATAGCTTTGTTTTTGTTGAAAGAACGAGCATATTTAATGTTTGATTAAATGAAAAATTATTGTCGATTGATAGTCTTTTGTCTATTTTTAGTGACTGGTAAAACTTGATGGTATGGTATGCCACTTAAAGAGGATACAATAGAGAAGTTTTAAAAGTAATTGTAATATCTAGGTGATTTTTTTTTAAAAGACTTCGAAAATCGACATTTTTAATTACCTACCATTACAATTTTCTTCTAATAAATGACACTTTTTTATATAGGCGACAGAAACTTTTATTTATTTCTTTTTTTGTTGGAAGTTTATGTATTTCGGATAAAGAAAAAAATTATTTCAGAACATCAAAAGTTAAATTTAGTACATAATATTTAAATAAATGATGAAATATGAAGATTTTTTAAGAAAGTACATAATCGGCAATATAGAAAAAACCGTAGAATTTTTCATATAGGTATGTTTGGTCATATAAATGCCAAATGACCCCCTACACCTCCCTGTTCAAGGTCGGCATCGCCTTACCAAACACCCTGTATATACCTAATATACCTTTATACCAAGAATATAACTAATATACGTATATAATACACCATAAAGTTATATGTAATGCCGAATGCTGTTTCTATAGATATCAATGTAACTTTTATTAAACGTGGAGGTGAAACTATAAATAATGATCTCTTAGGATTGATTGAAAACCTTTTAATAAACAAGAATTAAATATGAATACTGCAAGTTTCCTTATTTTAAAGTAGCACAAATGTTGTGACTTCTAATTAAGGTGAAGAAATGAGATAATCATTTCATATGAAAATATTGACTATATTAGGGTGGGCCGAAAAAAATTAAAATTTGAATTTGCAAATGATATAGATTATAATTTGTTGCTATGTATCTAAAACTAATTCAGTAAAATTTTTAGACAAATCAGTTGATATCTAGCCGGCCCCCCATGGCCTTGAGAAAATGAAGGAAAATGCCAATTTTTCGATTTTAACATTTTTCAAATTGACGTTTGAAATTTTTGTATGACTCTTTATTAAAGTCTAAATGTGGCAAAAGATTTCTGAATAAAATATTTTTCAGTTCCAGGGAAACAAAGAATGTTATAGTACGGGATCCATCGACCAGGATTTTCAGCCACATCGCGACATGAGAATTTCAAACTTTTTCGGACAGTTTATACTCAAATAAAGACAAAAGTCCTTTATGGCGGAAGTCTTCAATGTTGCAAACGATCGAAAACGATCGAAAAACAATAATGTACCTAGCCTAACCTTTTAAACCTCCAATATAAACTCACAACTTTAATAAAACCCTTATAAAAATTAGCAGTTACTTAAAGTAGTGAAAATTGTTCATTGGGTATTCTGACCTATTAGTAGATCAAATATTATTTTTTAAAAACTATTCTTAATTAGAAAAAAATGGTATTTTTAAATAGTGATAATCATATGAGATAAAATAAATATATCAACGACAGTCATATTTACACAGCGTCACTGCTGAAGTATTCTTATTATGCATCCGCAAATGCTTTTTGAGGTTGTATTTAAATTTTGTCTGATATTGACAGGAATTACATCCGTACATTGTTAGTTCTGAAGGAATCTTATGCACCAGTAAATGTGTGTTAAGTTGACTTTTCTGTTTTGCCTGATATGGACAATAATCACATTTGTGCATTGATACTTCACAAGGATCTTTATGTATTAGCAAATGCATTTTGAGATGCGATTTATATTTTGTATGATATGAACAAGACTCACACTTGTACATTGTTACCTCTGAGGGATTCTTATGTACCAGCAAATGCGTTTTAAGGTTACCTTTCAGTTTTGACTGATATGAACAAGAGTTGCATTTGAACATTGTTACTTCTGAGAGACCTTTATGTACCAGTAAATGTGTTTTAAGGTGCTTTTTTTGTTTTGTCTGGTATGAACAAGAGTCACACTGATACATCGTCGTTCGTTTGGATCGATCCTCTTTGAGGCTTGGCGTTAAACATTTCCGTGTTCTACGTAATCCAGTGGTGACTTCTGGTTGTGGCAATATAACTTCATCTTCAATCCTGAAAATTATAAAAATGGTTACAACAGTAATCTGAAAGTACAGAAGAGTGAAATTTTCATCACACGTGAAATTATCATAAAAATGCTTATTCTTTGTAGAGTAAATTGTAGATTTTAAAATACTCTTTGAGTTCTACGAGGTTGGACTACATCATGGACACCAAAAATTACATTCAACAAGCCCTTCACTATCACTATTGAAGATAGGAAGGAATGGATGACAGGTGCACCTGATGCTTTACGCAAAGGACTGGCCTGGTATACCGACGGGTCTAGGATGTAATCAGGAGCTGGAGCAGGAATACACGATGAAAGGCCGAGAACGAGTATAAGTCTGTCTCTTGGACAGCACTCCACTGTACTTCAGACAGAAATTCTGGCTATACTTGAGAGTCTACGCATCAGTCAGGCGGCGGCACTTAAGGCACTAGCCTCTAACAAGTTGTCTTCCAGACTGGTTTGGGACCTCCACGAAGAGCTCAAAATTCTGGGTGAGCGGAACAGAGTAAGACTACTCTGGGTGCCGGGACATACCAGTCTAAAGGGCAACAAAAAAGCTGATGAACTTGCTAGACAAGGAGCAGCAGATATATTCTATGGCCCAGAACTCGCACTGGGCATCACAAAAGGCTCAGCCAGAAGGGTCATAAAGACTGGGTCAAGAGTAAACACAACCACTACTGGAGAGATATTCCAGGAAATCGACATGGGAAAATATCAATGGACCATGTTCAAAACAAATTGAAGAACTGGATTCAGTTGAGAACCATAACAGGTCTTCTGATGGGACATTTTCTCATTAAGAAGTACTTGTATTTAATCTGAAAGTTTGCTGGTGACCTTAACTGCAGACTGTGCAGTAGTAAGGTACCAAAAGCTGTAGAACATATTATACATGACTGCGAGGCATTGGACCGCAGAAGATATAATATCTACGGGCAAACGCAATCTTGATTTTTATCAACACTGCTGTATAGCTTAGTAATTATTAATGTTTAATATTACCTTTCCAAATCCTTCTGATCCATTTTTATTTCAATCTCTTCACTGAGTAAACATTTTTGGTCCTCCGTTTTTACAAAGTTTACATTTGTTTGTGCAACCTGGTTTGCTTCTTCCCCATGAAATTCTCCTTCTGTTTTAATTATATCGCCTTTTTCGTCCTCCTCCTGACAGTTCAATCTACCTTCTGACTTAAATAGTACTCTAGCAACTTTCTGATACTCCTCCATTTCCATAAAATTTTCACTTTTAACATCAACAAGCTCATAAGTATTTTCTTGATTCATGAAGGATTTTCCTTCATTGATTATGTCAAAGGTATTACCGTCGTTACTCATCAATATATCACTTAACGGAAGTTGTAAGACATTGATCAAACCCATTTTATTGTTTGTAATATTATGAGTTTCACAGTATTTCTTAATCTTTTCCTCTAGAATTAAACAGCTAGTCAAAAACTGGTAATAGTCCTCTAGAGATCCATAGCAGAGAGTACATATTATTGGTCTCTTGATAATAGTTAAATCCTGTTAACAAAAACAAAATAATAAGATTTAAGAGTTTAGAAAACAAAATGTCTATTAAATGTACAAGAAGAAGAAAGATATTCATTTAGGCAAATAACCTATTACAAAGAAGAGAAAATATATATACATATATAAACACATATATACATATATAAACACATATATACATATACACACACATATATATAACTAAATTGTTACATTTTACATATAATCTAAATAATAATAGTAATAGGTATGCCATATATTATGCATATTTACCTAATTAAAAACTTATTTACCTATTTATTATATTAAATTAGCGATAAAGAAAGTAGTATTACTTTGAAGTCAGGCGCGTGCTGGCCCACCTGGATATCGGGAGTTTCCTGGTGGGCCCTCGATAAAGGGGCCCTTCATGAAGGGCCTTCCTTGTTGAATAATTTTTATTTTGTAGAGTAGGAGTCTTTTTTCATTTCAGAGATAAAAAAATTTCCTTGCTAAGGTATTTTCCCAGGGCCTAATATCATCCCATCACGCGTCTGTTTGTAGTATTATTCTGAAACCGTGGTTCTGAAGTTTTTATACTGCTGACTGGTTGTTCCTTTCTAATAAGAATATAACAAAGATGGGCAACAGTTAAAATGCCGTCGAATGATTGTGTCATAAATCAATAGTCTACTAGCCATTGATAAATTAGCAGATATCCTATATAAAAACAAAAATAGTTTCTTTCTTATCTTTTTCTGAATATATTGAAAGTGACTCTTAAGTGAAAGAGTGTTGTCAAGAATAAATCCTAGGTATTTAAACTCTAAGACAATTGCATATTTGTATGGTGTCGTTATTATCATAGCTTTTGTCTTGTTTGTGTTAAAGATTAATTTGTTAAGATACAAATATTTTTGAAATTTACCTAGTTCAATATTCATTTTCTCCCAACCAATGGCTAAGTAACTTAACCCAGAGCGATGGTGACAATAAATCCCGAAAGCGGAAATTTTCAATCTTCCAACAAATAAATATCTTCTCCAATTCAGAGACTTACACACACCAATTGAAAATTATTAACTTTTAGGTACGTATTATAAATCACCTCATGGATGTTTATAAATATAAACAAATTCAATATAAACCCATATTTTTTACACCCAACAAAAAAAGTAATCAGTCCCAAAAAAAAGTTCCTCGACAACTTAGACTGTTCGACTCCGGTAAGATCCACAACCAGATATACACTTAGGTAAAATTCACGTTGCTGATATCGTCTTCTAATGATTCAGTTAGCCTTTGATTATATTTAAAAATCGACCACTCAGCGTATTGCTTTTAAACTGTTATAAAAAAATAAACAAATAAGAAACAATCTCAATTCTATTACAAAATATTATGAGCAACCTTTTAAATAAATAATAAAATGTGCAATTTCAAACTGCAAAGCAAGGTGGAGGCTCTCGAATAAACTTAAAGTTTTGATATAGTAGTTTTAATTTCCCTTAATTCTTTTAAATAAATTTATAAATTTCCTGACCTTTCCTTGATTCCAGAATTAAAGCCTAATTCTCTGACTTTTCCAGGTTTTCCCTGTTTTCCAGAAAAAATACTATGTGAAAAATTTTAGGAAGGTTTTGTAAAGGTAATAGTTGCTTATAAAACAGATATACAAATGTATTTTTTCCTCTATTTTAGGTCTGTTTTACACCAACAATAGATCTTGGAAAGACGTTTGTAATATATTACGATTTTTAACATAAGGTTTAAATAAGGCATCTTTCAGACGTAAGGTGTATATGAACGACTGTGAGACACTGTGAATGTCTAAGGGAGACATCTCCGCGCTATCTGAGCTTATTGGAATAGGAGAGATATTAATCTTTAGGTGAGGCGATAGGCAAATTAGCAGATCTCTCTGCTCCGAATGTTCATACTCGATGACCGAAAGCTATTCATATGTAGTGTGAAAACATGAAAGCAAGGTATATGAAACAGTAAAAAAAAAAACAGGAAATTAGTGAAATTTAAAAAAATATGTCATATTTCAATACATACCAACTCTGGAACACATTTCTCCAACATCAGTTTCTGCAGAATATTGTTTTCATCTTCGTTATCTATGGAAATAGCAAAACAACCTTTTACCAGCCTCATACAAAACCCACATATGTCGTGATCATCAGGAATGAAAATATTATTTTTCTTTTGGCTCAGATAAACATCTTTTAGATCTAATTTAGCGCTGCCGTTATTGTCAACAAATGTAATTGTATAATCATGTACATCAAGGCACATTGACTTAAAAGCAAAACATTTTTTAACTCTTTCTGTACAGTTGGTGCATATTACAGGTTCTTCGCTTGCAACTAGATCCTGGAACAAAATTACACACAGAATATCTAATAACTGTTGAAGGGAACATTTCGATTCTTACTATTTTGAGTAAAAGCATATTCATGTTATTTTTCGTATTTTCTCTTAAAACCTCAAAATTTTCGCATTTGATCCAACAAAGTCGACATATTTTTAGGTTTTGGAAAGGGCTTTCCATTTTCTTTAAAAATTAGAACTCAGAAGCAGACAAAAATAAAATGGAAACAATAGTGAAGTTATCTTGTTCTTCTTCTTTCACATTTGGTCTTTACACATAAGGTATAGTAGCAAGAGATATAAGAGAATTCCCTACAAATTGTAGTTTTTCTATTTCACTCCACCACATGTGATGTGAAATTAGCAACGTCGTACGTGGCCAAGGTACCATTAGATAAGGTTACGTTGTTGTAAACTTCTACCCGACTGCTAAGCTCGTCTATTTAACGATTGTAATACTTATAAAAAGTCTTGTTACACATTTGTTGTGTTGTAGAAAATGGGAAACCGAGAAAGAGTATGCGGACTTTGTTTGAAAATGTGTAGTAGCTTTGAATCTATAGAAGGTGATATGAAAGAAGTGTTAGATATAGTTCTAGCACAAATAGTAAGTGTCGAAATAACGTTTAAATATAAGAGGGAAGTTTATATGTGTGAATAAATTTGATTGAATTCAATATTTATTACACATTTATGGTGGATTTATGCAAACCCAATTTAACTTTAATTTAGAAATTAGAAAAACACATCACTGGTATTCAACAGAAGTATTCATGCGCACTAATTACATCATGTTAATTTAATTTAAGGAGGTTATCATTTAACTTCTTAAATTAATTCCCACCCGATTTTTTAGTATTTGTTTTATGTGAATAACCTAAAGGTGTACAATGGATATTATTAATACTACCATGGACGATAATAATCGTTGTTTCTTTTTAATGAATATTGTTCATTCCATCACCCTAACATAAACGAAAGCGCATCACACTTGTTGGGTTTTTAAGCTTAATTTAAATAAGTTAATTCGTTTGCCTGAATCCACCGTTAGTTGTGTTTCAGCGAATTTTGTTTTAGGATTTAGCTACAATACAGGAACCCGTAATGTGTACACAATGTACAGAAATGCTTATAAATTGTTTTGATTTTAAAGCAGAGTGCCTCAATACACACGATTATTTAGTTCCATTCGTTAACAACAGGGATGGTGTCAAACTGGATCTAAAAGATGTCTACCTGAGCAAAAATGAGAATGGTTCTGGTGTTCCGAAAGATCAAGACGTATGTGGATTTTGCATGGGTTCAGTAAAAAATAGTTCTGTTATATTCCTTGATGTTCAAGAGGGAGACATATTGAGGAAAATGATAGAACAATGTCTTCCAGAATTGGTATGTATGAATATATCTTAGACGATACTAATCTTGATACCAGATGATTTAGAATTATTTTTCTATTCTTTTTGGTAACAAAAAGTCAAACTAAATGTGCCTACTTCCTAATCATAGAATGCCCAGGAAAATGCATATGCTAATGTTTTTCTACAAGCACCTTATCGCCTTCATTTTCTCTATTACTTTATACACCAAGAATGCCGCTTTATTCGATATAATTTTATAAATTGCAGCTTTGTGTTGTTTTCGAGCAGAGGTAAGAAAAAATATTGTATACTGGGTCAGTCACATCCACCCAATATGGTGTGTTACAGGAGTGATGTCATTTTGAAATTTTTGACAACATTATCTATTTCTAAAGAAATATAGATTGGGTTAAGGTATAGTTGAAACAATCGGAATAGTAATCACCGTACCGCCTATGTAGGAGGTGTTGTTGAGACGCATTTCTGCAGAAATCAGAGCCGGATTTAACTGTATTGTTCGCTCGTTTACTTTTTCATTGTAGGTATTTGTCAGCTGCGGCTTGTGAAATTAGTTTGGTCATATCTTAGTATTGAGTCATGGGGCCCAAGCTATATTTTGTGACATGACTACCAAGATAAAATAAAGCAGTTTTGCAGGAAAAAAAATTACGTCGACATTTGCGAAAGAAAGTTTTAAAAATGAGTTGAACACCTTGGGTTTTTGTAAAAAGACTCATTTAACTTTTATAAAAAATTTTTTCAGAAAAAGGAGGAAAACAATATTTAATAGAATTTAAATAAGTCTTTTTACAAAAACCCATTTGTTGTGTGGTATTCAATTCATTTTTAAAACTTTTTTTTGCAAAATTCGATGATTTTTTTTTGCCAAACTGCTTCATTTTATAATGGTAGTGGTGCCATAAAGTATGGCTTGGGTCCCTTTGAGTTAATACTAAGATATGACCAATCTAAATTTCACAAGTCACCGCTGGATTTGTGCTCAGTTTAGCTAGCAACAATGTACAACAAACATATTAACTTGAAATAAAAGTAGTGACTACACCTATAAATAGTAGTTACAGTATATACAGTTCGCTTAATATAAATTGTTACTACCCAGCAAGAACCGCGAGCAGGTTGAGCATTTCTCGCCAGGAAAGGATAAGTATGGAATATTAATATAGGATAAAGAGATTATTTAAAAAGTAACCTTTAAAAACAAAATAAAAAAAATATACTCTAAAAATAGTAACAGAAAGAAATATTTCTCTTAATAAATAAACTAAAAATAAACCGTAAAAGTTATTACTACAATAAAAACAGAAAGATGAATCATTGACAAAAATAAAAAAATAATAAAATTAATAAATAGTAACATACTGAATAATAAATATTTCTGAAGCATTGAAGTACGAAAGCACAAAAACGGAAATAAATAATAAAGCGGAAATCACAAAATTCACTTCTTCACTTCACATCACTTCACTTTACCTCACCTCACTGCACTACGGAAACACAAAAACGAAAATAAATAATACAGTGGATATCTCAAAATGCACTTCTTCACATTATCTCATCTTGCACCGCGTCTTCCTCTGAATCCTCGTCCTTTTCACCCTCTTCTTCGTTTTCAGATGAACTGCTATCTTCGTTCAAATTTATAATAAATTTATTTCCACCGTTTATATGAACTTGACCAATTTTTGAATATTCATTTTCAGTTTTAATTACTTTCGTAATTCTTTTCTTCCTTGTTAATTTTCGACACTTCATTTTGAATTAACTCATTGAATTTCGGAAAAGTATTTCCTTTTCTGACATTTTTCTTCAATTTACACCAGATTAATTCAATTGGATTGAAAATACAGAAATATGGCGGTAATCTCAACACTTTGTGGCCATATCTCTCCGCTACACTGTCTATAACATACTTCTCAAATTTTTTCGTTCGCAGGACTTCCAAGAGTTGTGCTTTATTATAATTTTCCTCATAATAGATATCATGTTCCATTAAAAAAAATTGTAACTCCACCTTAGTAGACTCTTGTTAGGAATTTATAGACTTGTCTCGAATAGTATTTCGCATTATCAAGAACAACAACGCTGTTCGGTTTTAATTTTGGAATTGGGGTCTTTTCAAACTATTCCTCAAATATTTTTCCCTCCATATTCTTGTGGTAATCCACGTTACAGTTTTCAATGCACCAACAACCCTTCCATCAACTGCTCCACAATATAATATAATCAACCGAGTCCCTTTATTAGGGGACAATGAGATTGGTTGACATTTCCTAGATCCATCAGTCCATCCTTTTTTTACAGTGTCATGAGTATCATACCAAGTTTCATCTAGATAATAAATGGGTCTATTTTCCCTGAGTTGTTTTATCTCTTCTAGATATTAATTTCGCCAATCTACTATTCGTCTTCTGTCCATAATCGCCATTCGTTTATTAATAGTTTGATATTTAAATCCAATTTTTTTCATCCAATTTCCTAAAGTGCTTTTGGTATATTTTAGAGGATAATCCATTTCCTTTAATTTTCTGTCTATTATGCCAAGAGTTGGAATTTCATTTTTCTGATACGTGTCGTAAATTACACATTTTAAAAGTTTTGCTAAAGAAGGGTCCAGAGTTTTCGATTTACCGGAGTCAGATCGTTTTTTTCTTGGGAGGGCACCTTCTTTTGCCAGTTTGTGTATTGTTGAATGGGAAACTTTTGTCAGAGATGATGTTTCACCTACTACATCTAAACCATCCAAATTAGGGTCATTAACTTTTCGTTCCAAAATACTATAGTAAACATGTAAGCAAATTTGTTTTCCGTCCATGTCAAAAATGTACTCGTTTTTTTTTACTGAAAACACTGATGGATTTTGATTTTCTTTATCACTGTAATCACTATCACTTTCATTTTCACAAACACAATTAGATGTAGACGTAGATGCCTCGCACTGTTGGAACATTTTTATATAAAATACATTTTATATTGAAAAATACATAGATAATAATAATAATAATAATAATAATAATAATAATAATTTATTCATGTCACTATGCACAAAGCATTTACATAAGTCAGGTACAATGTAAGATGATAAAAAACTGTGATAATAAATATTAAAATATTAAAAATATAGAAATAGAACGATTTAAACAAATATAAAATACATTAAACTAATATTACATACAAAGTGCAGCCCAATCACTGAAGTCATTTTGGAGATATTCCTCATAACTATAAAAGGCTTTTTTTTTCAAATATTGTTTCATTTTATGTTTGAAAGATACAACACTTAAATTTTTGACTAAATCTGGTAGGACATTGAAAATTTTAATCCCATGATAGCTGCTGCCATCTCTAGTTTTTGCTAGTCTAGAGAAATTTGATAAAAATTTATCATTATTTCTGGTTGAATAACTATGTACATCTTTATGTTTTATATATTGGGATTCTCGCTTTTTTATGTGTATCATTTAAATATAAACACGCATGGAAAAGTAAGTATACCTAGATTTATGAAATAATCTCGACAACACTCTCTGTAACCAATTTGTGCAATGATTCTAACACATTTTCTTTGAATTTTGAATATTTTATATGCATGTGTAGAATGACCCCAGTTATGATTGCATAAGACATATTTGTATGAAAACATCCATAATAAGCAGTTAATAAAGTTTTATGGGATACCGTTTTAGATAAATGTCGGATAAGAAAGATATTTTTTGAGAGTTTGTTGGACAGGAATATGACATGTTCCTCCCAAGTCAGTTTGGGATCTAGATAGACACCTAAGAATTTTACGGGATCAGATTTAAAATTGTCTTCCTCTTTGCGGAGACTGAAAAACAAAGATTGAGTTTTTTCATCGTTAACGAGTAATGAATTTGAAAGAAACCACGTAGAACATTTGACTGTGTGTCGGTCACTTTGACTTGCATCTGAGGTAGCGTTTTGTCTTGACTGATAACTGTTGTGTCATCTGCAAATAGTATGGTGGAAGTATCTAAGTTACAATTTGGCAGATCGTTTATATAAATTAAGAAAAGGGTTGGGCCCAACACAGAGCCTTGTGGTACCCCATGTTTACACAATTGTTGAGTTGATAGATTTAAATTATAATAAACATATTGATGTCTCTCAGTGAGGTATGACTTTATCAGCTCAATACTATTTTTGTCAAATTTATAAACTGCCAGTTTATTCAGTAGAATGTGGTGAGACACACAGTCGAAGGCTTTTGTTAAATCAAAAAAGGAAGCCTGGGTATATAACTTATTTTCAAATCCATTTATGACATTTTGGGTAAGACTATTTATAGCTAAAGACGTAGATTGATTGGTTCTGAATCCATACTGACTTTGGATAAACAACTCGTTCGCCTCAAAGTATGCACTTATCTGATTTTTTAGTACACATTCAAAGATTTTTGCAAACAAGGGTACAAGAGAAATGGGTCTGTAGTTTGTTGGATCATCCCTTGATCCCTTTTTAAAGACTGGGATTACTTTTGCGATTTTTAGACAGCGAGGAAAAATTTTATTTCTTATGCACAAATTTATCAGTTTTGTAAGTGGGACGAGAATAAGATTTATTAAGGTTTTTATAATTTTGACAGTGAAGTTATAAGGGTCTTTACTTTTGGTATTTTTTAGGTTAATAATTATATCTCTAACCTCATTATATGTCACTTCTCTAAAAGTGAATTCGTTCGGTGTATTTGTCTCGTTCATATAATCCAATGGATTTATGTCAGTTTTAGTAAGGCCTTTTATAATATTTTCTGAAATATTCAAGAAAAATTTGTTAAAATCATTGGCCTTTATGTTTACATTATCAGGAGGATTTACCTTGGGACTATTGCTATTAATTATTTTCCACATAGCTGACTGTTTATTTTTAGAGTTATTAATATAATTATCATGTATATTGCGTTTTGCATTATAAATTTCTTGGCGATATTTAGTCTTAAAACTTTTTAATTAATTATTAGATACTAATTTAGAATTTCTTTGGTTTAGTTCACTTAATAGTCGTAGCGTCTCCCTCATTTTTTTCAATTTATCGTTGAACCAGTTAATTTCATAATCACCATTAAAGCTATTAACGGATTTCGACTTCAATGGACAGCAGATTTCAATTGCATCAGTAATTTTGTCAATAAACACTTGAAATTTATTTTCTAAGTCATCACTAAGATTGCCAACAAAATTCCAATTTAATCTTTCAACATAATTATATATTTGAAATAGTCCATTTTCAGTTATGGGCCTATAGTTTATTCTTGCATTACTCTTATAATTTGTTGATCTATCATGAAATTGGAACGATATCCCTAGATGATCTGACAAGTGAGTATTTAAAACAGTTGCAGAGAAGGACTCTGAATCAATGTTTGTAAATATATTATCAAGACACGAATTGAAGCGAGTGTTTTCATTAATAGTTGGCTTTAGGCCATATGATTCGAAAAGATTGATTAACTATAATGCATTAGAGTCATTTGTATTAAATTTTACATTAAAGTCGCCTTTTACAATGATAAACTTTTCTGTATCAAGTCTATCCATAAACATTGATACTTTTTCAATAAATATTTCGATATCGCCCAGGGGAGACCTGTACATAGTTATTATTTGGGTGTTCTGGTACAAAATGCCAGAGATTTCGCAGTTTATTTCATCACTGATATTTTCAATATTTACATTCAATGGTGTACAGTTTAAGTGGTTATCAGCAAATATACTTACCCCACCATGTGCATGCATGGTTCAACAAAAACTAGAGATGGCTGAGAAACCATTTAAGTTCAGTAGGGATATCTCATTTGATTTTAACCAGTGCTCATATTAAAACAAACAAAGCTAAATTTATTTTCTTTTAGGAGCATTTCTACTTCAAAAATTTTATTTCTAAGACACTGAATGTTTATATGCAAGATACTAAAAGACAGTTTTTGTTTACTTAGATTATGGACTCTATATATTTATATATTCCTGGAGTAACATCTAGGTTACTTTTTAATGTTTTTGTCATCTGGTTTGAACCCATTGCTGCATTTAAAGGAGATATTTTTTCTATTCCCTTGTTCTTAGCTATTCCTATAATAGATTGCTGAGTGATTTGGTAGCAGCACTGTTTTACACTGTTGGGGTTAAAAAAGAGTTAGGTTGAATATTGCCATCCATTTCTTAGCGATTGTGTGAGCCACAATCTAGGAAACGCCTACCACGTTTGAAATTAAACCGGTCATATAAAATAATAATGATTTATAATATTACACCTACAATATCACCCAAAGCACTGCTATGAATTGGAACAAAACTTACTAAAATTATTTTCAAAAACACATTACCAAATAAATAAATATAAAGTAATTATTGAATTATACATGCTACATGCTACTTATTATACCAACACATCAGCTCGACTACAGTGGCTCTCTAACTACGGTCCTGAATTCAAAATAACAGTCTAAAGGTTTACTCCCAACATGTCACGTTATATGCCGACATCTAATGACCGATATCGGGAGATCTATTTGCAGGCCTATTCATTCGTCTCGCCCCGTATAACCACACTATTAAGAATATTTCAACTGTAATTGTTTTTCAACACAAATAATCCCCAGGTTTTATAAAGGTAACTGCTATTACTATGGGGAGAGTAAGTTTTATATTTATCACAGCAAGCACCTTTATGGGAACTAAACACTACTTCTTTTATAAATTGGTAACTGCAACTATTATAAAAACTCATTATATAACATACTGTAATGGTTACTATAAATAGTATAAGTTGGTGATGGAAACGTTTCTGTTACCACTTTATAAAACCTGAAACTTTTTGGCCTTTTAGTAATTTTACTTACCCGCTATAAGACTTCGCTAACAATTAGTAACCTTAAAATAATAATAATAATAATAATAATAAATATGCTTTATTTCAATTGCCAAAATACATTGGATATGAAATGTCACAAATGAATAATTGTAAACTGTGGAGACATTGACACTACAGCTATTAAGTAAAACATATAAAGTATAATATAAAGTAAAATAATTTTAAATATAATTTTGTAATATAATGACAATAACATAGAAGGTAAATATACAAAATAGTATTTTATAGAAAAAATTTAATTCCACCTGTGCGCCTGATCAAAGTACTCACATAGTGAATAATAAGCTTCGTTTTGAAGTAACTCTAGTAATTTTTTTTTAAGTTTAGCTCTACCTAACTCTTTTAACGGCCGAGGGAGATTATTATATATATTGCTACAGGTGTATTTTGGGCTTTTTTTAAAAGTACTTAGGTTGAATTGGTCTATTTGAATATTTGTGTTATTTCGTGTAGTGTAGTTGTGAATATCGTTCCTGTGACTATATAACTCTGGCTTTAGCTTGGTGAACATTACTGCTTCTAATATGAGGATGCTTGGTAAAGTTAATATTTTGTTATCTTTAAAAGTAGATTTACAAGACTCTCTTGGTGATAGCCCAAAAATTATTCTTATAATTCGTTTTTGCAAAATAAAGACTCTGTTCCAATCAGTTCCCTGTCCCCAATATATGATTAAGTATTTTAGATGTGGATAAATTAATGCATAGTAAACATTAATCAGATATTTTTGATCTAAAAAGGATTTGAGGTTTCTAATGGCGAAATATCCACTGTTGAGTTTACTCAACATTGTCAATATGATTTGACCATGAGAGTGTCTCATCTATTGTAATGCCTAGGAACTTAGTATGTTTTGATGGTGATATTATTTTTTGATTTATGAGAAGCTTTATTGATTCTATTACTTTTTTTTTATGAAATGTGATATATGTGGTTTTAGATACATTAACTATTAATTTATTTCTAATACACCATTCCTCGAATCTGATGAGTAGATTCGTTGCGTGTTTATGAAGAGTCTCTAGAGATGTGGCTGATATCAGTAAACTTACATCATCAGCGAACATGACTAGGAGTGAGTCTGGGTTCCTCATATGTGCATCTAGATCATTGATAAAAATTGTAAATAGTAATGGAGACAGCGCTGCTCCTTGTGGAACACCGAGATTCATTTCCCGACTGTGAGAGGTACTATCTTCTAATTTAACAAATACCTTGCGATTTTTTTAAAAATGTTTCTATCCAGCCATTTAACTAGCCTCTAATTCCTATTTTATGGAGTTTGTCTATTAAGGAGTCCGGAATTACACAATCAAATGCTTTTGTTAAGTCGAAGAAAAGGCCTAGGACAAATTTGTTTTTATCCAATCCTTCATATATAAATTGCAGAACGTCATAAGTGGCAGTATTTGTTGAGTAATTTGGTCTAAATCCATGTTGTCTTGAACTAAGTATCTTGTAGTTTTCTAAAAATGTCGTAATTCTATCGTGTATAATTTTTTCTAAGATTTTACTAAAGATAGACACCAGTGAAATAGGTCGAAAGTTTTCAATTAATTCATGGCTTCCTTGCTTAAAAATGGGAATGATAGAAGCTATTTTCCATTTATCGGGAAATGTGCTTGTTCTAATCGATAGGTTATATATGTAACAAAGGCACGGTAGCTCAATCAGTTAAGGTGTATTGAGTGGCGAATACGCTGATCGACTCGCTATCGCGCTCTGGGTTCGACCCCCAGCCCCGGTATTGACAACACCGGTGGGTGTGGATGTATGTCTGCGTTTTTTCGAATGTGTAACCCCCTTCCAGACAGCCTTGGCTTTGGATTTGGGGGTTGTCTACTATCTGTGGTGTGTTTATGTTTATGTTATGTTATGTTATTATAATTTCTAAGCAGAATTTCACTACAGAGATTGGGACACCGTCTGGTCCGCTAGATTTTTTATTGGGCATTATGTTTATTACATCTCTGATTTCTTAAGTAGTTATGTCGTCAATAAAGATTGAATGCAATATTCCATTTATTTCACTGTTGTCATAAAAACTTCCAATATAAACTCTAAGCCTTAATAAAACCATTATAAACACTAGCAGTTACTTAAGATGATGAAAATTGTTCATTGGGAGTTCTCTATATTTAGCATGTGGGTGGTTGTCATTTGCTCAGTCTACAGTCACAATTTTCATTTTATTGTAATTTACACTTAAACCGTAATCTTATTGCTTAGTGTTTGAAGGTTGTTCAGGAGGTGCATGAGCTTATCCTCTTTTGCTGCAACTAAGGTGATATCATCTGCTCAAATTAAAAATCTTAGTTCTGTGTATAACTACTCCACCCCGTCAGTCGCCAGCATACATCTCATCATGTGTTCACTATAGATGTTAAAGAGGATTGGTGACAGAGACACAGCCTTGTCTGATGCCTTTATCAACTTTACATTTATCAGTGTTGGTGTTGTTGACTTGCACCAAAGCAGAATTTTCTTATACAATCGGCTAATAATACAGTTTGTTACGTCCCACACTGTCAAAAGTCTCATGAGAACATCCAATATGTGCACCTAATTACACCCCAAATTTTGTTTTTTTTTTTAAATGCATACTTTGGCTTTTACATGAACTTATTCATACATTTGCCCAAAGAGAAAGAAAACAATTTTTGTTATTGCAGTGCCAATTTTCATATTTGCCTAATTTTATATCTAAACAAACATTGCATTTGCAAAATTTGAAAGACTTTTTCATATACGTTTCATTATCAATGTTTAATTTTTCTTTTTTTTTTTTTTTTATAGAATTTGAATATCATCGAGAAACCTGTAATCTGTCCAGGCTGCCATGGATCTCTACAGAACTATTTTCGTTTTATGACGGACTGTTTGATTATAGAGAAAAAGATTAAGAAATATTTTGCAACTCGAGATAAAACCAGTAGAGGTCAAATGGAGTTAAGTGAGTTATTACAGTTTACAGTGAGAGATGTAACCAGTGATGTTGATGGTATCTCGGTTAATGTAATCGAACCAGAAACACAATTCTGCAAGGAAAGAGAAAATGTTGATGAGAGAAACATTAGCGATGCTGAAGAGGAGATTGACCATCAAGATAAAAGTTTTATTGACATGAATTATATGATGTTTAACAAAGAACAACGACAAGAGATTAATAAATCTATCAAAGAGGAAAACTGTGTTGAAACGTGCCACAATTCTTTGGTTAATGACGAGATTGAAATAAAAACAAATGAACAGGATTTGAACAGGTAATATTGCATTAAGTTTCATTTTAACCCATTCAGGACGACTGACATATGAATATTTCTTTTGTTTTGCAAATTACCGACCTGATATTATACCAATTTAGTAATAAAGCGGTACGGTACGTGTTTTACTGCAATACAATAACTGAATAACTATTATTGCAAAAGCAGAGCTGTGCGATACTGCCATTTTGATACATTTGTTTATCTGAAGAAAATAAAATATAGAGTTTTTCTGAACGTATAGTTCCCTATGTGATGAGAGTGTTGAGTTCCAACATAAAAAATATTTGCATCTAGTTGAAGAACACGAAATGGAAAATAATTCGCTTGATCTTTTTTAATGGTATTTGTGATTAGTATATGAAATGTAAAGGTTATCTTTATTAATATAACATCACTTTATAATTAAACACCTCTAGGTTCTTAAAGCACCAAATAAAAAGATCTGAAAAAGATGATGATAAAAACAGGATAATGGTAATAAAAAGGTTTGAGTCTTTATTGTTGGATAGTTTTGCTATTATTTAACAAAATTTTAATGTTATTTTAATGAAGTACCCACTTTATCTCAATATTTCATTTCTCTTGACATATAATTCTTTAGAAATTCAAATTACCTGGCATAAATATCACCCAGTTTAGTTATAAACTTGACACCTTTTGGGTAGAAGATGTGTAGAGTGTTTGGGCTCTACAAATCTTGTTTTGGATACAAATTCTAGCTAAAAATTGATGCGAAATAAATGTATGTCGTGGCAGCATGAAAATTTAATTAATACGTTAAGTTTAAAGTTCTCAAGCGGATTCGTCTGGGAGACGGCTCGTTTAAATCCCAAAGGTTTTATTACGGTTTTATTACAGCCTTTTAAACCCACATGATCTTCGATAAGTTCACTTGCACTTGTGCAGGGAAGAAATTATTTATGATAACCTACAAAAATACTTCATCTAGAGTACAGTACTCATTCTTGCCACTGGAGCATAATTATTGTTAAAATTATTCTCCTCTTGAATCCGAAATCCTTTGGCAACTATGCTTTCTTAGTTCCATCTTCTTTAACTCGGAAAACCCATTTTGTATCTATAACTCTTTTCTCTGGCGGTAATGTACCTGACTTCCAAGTTTCCATTACTTTATGTTCCTTTTTAATTGCCTGTTGCCAACCTTCACCAATTTTAATAGCTTCCTCATAAGTCTCTGGACAATCTTCACATCCAATAAGCCGAATATAGCTCATAATCATTTAATCTTGTTGGTATCTTAGATTCTCTTCCAGATCTAGTTATCTGAGTATTCCATGAAATACTACTTGTTGGCATCTCTTCTTGTTCGTTTCTATTTTCTTCTCTTGTATCTGGTACTTCTTCATTTTTACCTTCATCTTCGTTTTCCCCTTTGGATTTTTTGAAAGTTTCCGGATTGTTTTTTTTTGTAACATCTTCATTAAAGGTCACATCTCTTGATTGCATTATTATACTCTTCGCAAAAATGAAGAGTATATTGTATTTGATCGGCACATTTCTAAATCAGTAAATATCGCTCGTGGAGAAAAAATTTTCATATCATTATGTTAGTGAACGAATTCTGAACAACTTTCAAAATGTCCGTCTGTCCGTCCATTCATCACGTTTCTTGTAAGCACGATAACTTAAGAAAGAAAAGTCCGATTGTATTGAAATTTGGAAAGTAAGTTAGCGTTAGCTAGAGGAAGAACCCTATTGTTTTTGAAAAAAATCAATCAGTAAATAAAAAAGTTATTAATCATTTAAATAAACAAAAAATTTTTTTCATAATTTCTGTCATTTGTATTAAATAGAAATCTTGCGAAATGTTATTCCCTATATTTTTTTTTTGTTTTTATATTTTACCAATATATATATATTTCATAATAATGTATCTAATCTGTTGAAATATAATTCTTGAACGATATTCATTCAAGTTTAGTGCTAAGACAAGATAGCCCAATGGCTAAAGCATTTGCCTTTCAATCCAAAGGTCCCGTGTTCGATCCTTCACATGGCGATTTTTTTTTCATATATTTTTTTTTCACAACAAAGTTGGTATCACAAAATTTAGAATGTCCAAAAACTAACATTATTTACAAGAAAAATGCGAAGAGTATCCTATAGAATGTGTAACAATTATAAAAAGGTCAGTAAATCGGTGAAGAGTATACTGCTTCCACTAGTTTTATTTTCAATCGGATACCAGAATCGATATCCTCCACCAAAATAAACAATCATTCTCATTAGTTTCGCCCTTGGACTTAATTTATCTGTCTTAGGTAATTGTATCATCCATGCTTGACTACCAAAAATTTTCAATTGCTTAAATCATTCTTTCCATACCAATAGTCAGCTGGTGTTTTTCCTTTAGGTAAAACTTGGGATGGGGATCTGTTTAATTCGTTCGCTGAACACAATAGCTTCACCCCATAAATGTTTCGGTAATTCAGTATCTAAAAATTTTGTACGTACTTTGTTTATTAACGTTTGGTTCATTCTTTCACTTATCCCATTTTGTTGAGGACTATATGCCATTGTATATTGTAATTGGATACCTTTCGACATACAATATTTTCTGAATCTATTCGACACAAATTCACCTCCATTATCACATCCTATTTTCTTTGTTTTTAGACCATGCTGTGTTTTAATTTGTTTAGTAAAATTAATAACACTATTTTCTGCTTCATTCTTGGTTTTCAATAACTTTACTACAGTAAAATGTGAAAAATCATCCATCAAAACTTGAAAATACTGTTCATTGTTGTTTGTTACAGGTTTTATTGGCCCACAGATATCTGTATGAATTAATTCTCCAATGTGTTTGGTTTGTTTCCATGTTTTTCCAAAATGGGGTCTTGAAAATGTACCTTGGATACGTGTGTCGCATTTTTCATTATTAGAGGGAAGTCCCAATTCACGTAAACTGCATCTATTTAGGTGTCCTAACATATAATGCCGTACATTTTTATCTATTTGTGCTGATAGACCATTTTTTGTTGAACTAATCTCAATCTCAATATTTAACATAAAAATATTGTTCTTTTCTTCACAGTTAAATTTATACCCTTGTTCTTCAATAATGACATTATGTGAGTCAAAAATAAGTTTATGATTATTTTTCATCAATTTTCTCACTGACAATAGATTGACTTATACCATTTACTACTAATGCTTTTAGTTTAATATTTCTTCCTGGACAAATACCCGATAATTCACCTTTTTTCTTTGCTGTCGTATTTCTTCCGTCTGCTATCTTTATACGAACTTCATATGTTCTAATATTTTCCATATAAGGCTCCAAATCTTCTTTTACCGTATGTTCAGTACATCCAGAATCTAGTATAAAAATGTTATGATTTACTTCACAATCAATGCAATGAATGTAACATTATTAGTTTCTGTTGCTTGCTGTGCTCTTGGCTGAAAATTTCTGGTCATTCGACACAATCCTCTTCTCATCCCTCTATATAATCTTTGGTAATTATTATTTCTTCTTCCTGATTGATTAGTATTATTTCCATATTGATTATTTCTATATTGATTATCATTTTCTTTACATTCATTTGCTTTATGACTAGATTTCCCACATTTGTAACAATTATAAGGAAATGCTTTAAATGAATTTCCACTTTTTCCTTTTTCTTCGTTTTTATTGGTAGCTTTTAATTCAGCATCTAAAAGTCGTGATTTGACGAATTTAATTGTTAACTGTGTTCATGGTTTCCAATGCTGTTATAACAGAATCATAATTTTCATTCATTGTTAATAGAAGATGGAAAACCTTATCAGATTCTTGTAGTTTCATACCAGTTTTTTCTAATTCACAAATTATGGAATCAAATTGGAGAAAGTGATCTTCTAACTCTTCATTCATATTACATTTTAAAGACAATAATTTTCTTTTTAAATGTAACTTATTGGACACGCTTTGTCTTTCAAATAACTTCTCAAGAATTTCCATCATATTTTTTGTTTTCTGCATCTTTTAAGCAGTCCAAATGCTTGTCTGTCACACATTACACTATTATTGATTTAGCTTTGGCATCTTTAATTTGAAATGCTTGCTTTTCCTTTTCTTCTACTATATCTTCAATCTTTATTTCTAGTACACATGATACTGCTTTTTCTTCTAATAATATTTCAACTCTGAACTTCCAGTTATCGAAGTTTTATCAAAGTTATTAGCAGATAGTTGGGGCAATACTTGCATATTTGAAAAATTCATCTTCAATTACGTTATGTTTAATTATCAATTACTTCTGGGCACATAACCTTTTGTGATTCTGTTTTAATTAAATATTTTAGGTTTTGTGGCAGACATCTATAAATCTTTAGGTTTTATGGGAGTTTTAAAACTTTTAAGTAGTCTTACGTTTAATATATGTTAACATAAATACTATTTACTTTTAATGATAGAAACACTTTGACATTGACTAAGCATAAAAGCTAGTATATTAACATTATTTGCTATTACATATACAAGCGTGTTGGGATCTGTCAGTAAAAGTAAGCTTATTAGCTGTATAACTATGCCAAATTTCAAATATTATTAAAAACGCACTCTCACTGCTGTGAAAAAGAAATCAAAGAAAAAAGTCAAGAAAGTTACCGTTATCTTGTCTAAATTCTGGCGGGTCTAGGCAGTTGCTACTCAAAATTGACGTAGCACATGAATTACTTAAAATCGGGGAAAAACGGGAACCAAATTTTTATCAATTCGTTAAAATTACATTGCCAGCTTTCAAATAACATGAAATTTATTGAGGAGAATCAAGTGGAACTAACTATCTGACTAAAATAAAATGTGAGCCAACTTAAAAAAAAAAGACAGTTGCAAAGCAGTCCCTTAAAATACAAAATATAACATGAAAATACATAAAAAAATATATTAAAATATTCTACATACTTCGTTCTTTAACTCCTATATTTTAAACAATTTCACACAACCAAGAAATTTCAGAAAAATGCTAAATAACAATGGACTGCACTAATAAGACGTTGATACGGGTGCACGGTGTCCACACTTTCGACAACGAAATTAGAAAGAATGCAATGTTTTTATTATTATATATTTGTAGTTGCGTAAACCTCGGACCTAGTAGATAGTACACGAGTAGGTAATTATGAAAAATATCACCATGCGATTTTTTATTTTTGTCGTATTGGTGGAACCACTATGCATAGGAATGAAGGAAACCAAAAATTAGATTTTACAAATACTCGCATGGTCAATTGAACAAAAAAATATATATATAGCACAGAAGGTGTCTATATGTTACAAAAGAATAATAATAAAACTAATTTACCTCAAAAGTTAGCGATGAACAAGATAATTGACGATACATCAGAAGTAGACAAAGTCTTGGAGATATCGCAATTGAGTTGCACAACTTTCATTGACAGTTCAGAATAGTAAAATGAATACCCATTAGAGTAAAGCTAATGTGGTTTAAAAAACAACAGTTTTGCCAAGCGCTTTACGCCATCTGGGTTTTGGTAGTATTATGTGACGCTTTTTTCTTCCTTCCAATTGCCTTGTGCACTCGACAAGTGGAAGCGTCACTTTAGCGCTTGAGCTTTTTAACAGATTTATTTCAGAATAGCTCGGGCGCCACCTTTACAATTTTTTACGTGGGGCAAAGGTCCCACACTAGCCTCTTAACACAGCCTGTTGCAGTAGGGCTGGGATAGCTGCAGTGAAGAAACGGTAATTCCAGAGGTCGATAAGGAAGTTCAGACTATCACAGACACACAGCAGTAAAACTCAGAATTAAAAACAATAACAGTGTTTATTAAATAAAAACCTACTATCTACAAATCTATCAAAATACTTAGTTAAGGTTAATAGTCAGTTTTATAATATTACCAAAGTACCAGTTTGATAAGCTAGGCTACCCAGGTGTGAATACGATTTAACTCCGAAATTAGAGGACGGATAGCGGAGTATGAGGCAAGCAAATAGTGATGCGTTAAAGCAAACTAGTGAGAACGGGCAAACGGTGACAGATATCAAGCAAGAAAGCACAATCACAAACTACCAAATTATGAATATCTCATGCAAATATTCCGAGCTTAATAGTTACAGCTTAATAGTTACAGACTTGGGTCGTAGTGTAGATTAAACAGAATAAATCAAACAGTAGAATAATAACAGTGAATAATAAAAGACCAAACTTTTATAAGTACGACTACTAACACGCTTCACACAATTTGTCTGATTCATCAAAGTGCCTGGACAATGGTGCAAAGACGCATTTTCATAGTCTTAGGACGGACAGAAATGATTAACCACTTTACGACTAACTGAACACGCTTCACACAATTTGTCTGATTCATCAAAGTGCCTGGACAATTGTGCAAAGGCGTATTGTTCTAGTCTTAGGACGGACAGAAATGATTAAACACTTTATGACTAACTGAACACGCTTCACACAATTTGTCTGATTCATCAAAGTGCCTGGACAATTGTGCAAAGGCGTATTGTTCTAGTCTTAGGACGGACAGAAATGATTAAACACTTTTATGACTAACTGAACACGCTTCACACAATTTGTCTGATTCATCAAAGTGCCTGGACAATTGTGCAAAGGCGTGTCTTTCTAGCCTTAGAACGGACGCAGAATAATTAATTAATTAATGACTGACAGAAGAACACGCTTCATACCATTTGTCTGATTCATCTAAGTGCCTGGACAATGGTACAAAGACATATCTTTATAGTCTTATAACAGACGCAGAAATTATTAAACAGTTTATAGCTAACAGGGCACGCTTCATACCATTTGTCTGATTCATCGAAGTGCCTGGACAATGGCACAAAGATGCGTCTTTCTAGCTTTGAAATAATTCAACAGATTTCGGACACAGAGTAACAATGCAAAAATATAATTAATAAATGTCTGAGTACATCTTTTCACATTCACCAAACTCTATATAAAGAGTCTACCAAATGATCAAAGTTCGCACCTGCGACAGTAAAACACTTAGAACAATTTACACCGACTACCAAGTCTGTTAACTTAAATTATAAATAATTTAACTTACTCCTGATCACTTTGCTAGCTTGCCTCGGACGACGATGTTAAACGGAGCACTACTCAAGACGGAATGCATTTCTCCAGCCCGGTTCTCTAGTATTATTTGGGCGAGAGCGCTTGGTTGGAGAGGGGATAAGCGTAGAGTGAATGCGCGGTGAGTTCACGGGAAATAACTAAGTCGTTAAAATATCGCGTGATTTGAATTTACAACTAAAATCACAAGTCCGAAAATAAATAAATGACAAAAAATATTTTCGTATCTGCCTTTTCAAACGGTTAAGTTAGAAATATTTTATTCCTAGGTTTCAGTAAAATTTTCTAAGTCCAAAAATAATTAAATGATAGAAATATTTCCGTGTTTGCCTGTCAACCGACTAAGTTAGAAATATTTTATTTTATTATAAGTTCGAAAATAATTAAATGATGAATAAAAATCACAAGTTCATTTATAATTAAATGACAGAAAATATTTCATACCTGAGGTGCCTGCTTGACGTCGCGTGCTAACGATCAGTACGGTGCGTGGAGAACTGAATGATTTCAACTTCGCGTTGTAGTGCATAGCCAGCCCGTGGGCATGGAGGGAGTAGGCCTGTGCGCGGTGAACACGTATTCGCTGGTAGCAGCTTTTGGTTTACACATTCAGAATGCATTTTATATTACGGATTTTTATTAGCAATTTAAATGTAAACTGATAACATTATTCTGATGCTGAAGGCAGTAAAATAAACAATTGAAATCAGGAACTTATAACATACAGAAAATCAAACTAGTATTTCTAGGTGACTGGTATGGAAGACAAAATTTTAAAATTACATATATGGACATGACATGGTTCTAATACAGGGTGTGCAAAGAAACAATTTTAACGGGCAGAATTGCATAGCAAATTTTGCTTCGTTACAATTATTAATATTTAAAATAATAGATTAGTAATGAGAACTAATGTATTGTTTGACCAAGAGTAAATGCAGATCTATAAAGAAATCTATGGTAACCTTGTTTCTTAATTAATACAATAAATATTTAAAAGGTGGTGTTGTATTGCATAAATATTCAAATGTACAAATAATTCAATATGAGAAGTTTTGTGATGTGTTTTACAATAGTACTTATTATTAAATAAATGGTAAAATTTTGTAACTTACTGAGTCATACTCAAAATATGATTGGAAATAAAATAAGGATTTTTGACTACGGCAAAAATTGTAACAGGCATGTTACAAAGTGCAGGATTTTTTTTTTTTTGGGACCTTAGGCTTTAATCTTTGTGAAAAACATTGTCCCCAATGATCGGGGGGGTGCACGGACAGTAATAAGCTGACAAATGAAAGGAGCATGATTTTTTTAAAAGTTTTTTGATATAATTCATCAATAAGGTGGTCTGTGTTGACAATTTTTTGACACTAGGTTGTTTATTAATATCAAATTTTTAAACGTTATCACATGCAGATATTTCAATCGAGGCAGCAACAATGTTTTTCATAAAGATTAAAGCCTAAGGAACAATTTAAGACATGTCTTAAAAAAAATTGTACTTTCAAAATAGCGGCCATGTGTTAAAAAAACCGTTGCCAATGTTGTTTTTGTCATTTAACACAAAAACTAAAAAAGATGGACAAAAACTTTTCTGAAAAAAATTAATAATAATATAATTTGCAGACATTTATCTCGAAAACGGTAACAATGGTATCTGGAAAATGGTAACTCCTCTACAAAATTGTAAAAAATTTTATGCACTTTGTTTTTGTGCAGAAAGTTTTTCTCCATCTTTTTTAGTTTTAGTGTTAAATGACAAAAAAACAATATTTGAAATTTTTTTTAAATGGACGCCATTAAGTACAGCCAGTTTTTTTTGGGACATGTCTTAAGTTGTTTCTTAGGCTTTAATTTTTACGAAAAACATTGTCCCCAAAGATCGGGGGTGCACGAACAGTTAGGGTGGGCTCCCGTAATATGTGGAAAATGGGTTTCTGTCAAATTGGCTGAAACTTGGGACTAGTTTATATAATGCTGATCAAAAGTTATACGCATTTTTCCAAATGGAAATATGGATCGTTTGCTATTACTTTTGGATACCAAACATTTCACCATTAGTTCATGAACAAAAAACATTTTGTAGTAAAGTAAAACAAAAATGTTTTAGATTCTGATTTCGTTTACACCGGGTACATCCCACACCTATTAATTCAACACTAAATGTCCAGAATCAATCTACTCATTGTATTTACATTTACATAAAATGTACAATGTATTAGTGCCATACCACTCATCCACAAACAAAATAAAACTGTGTACCTAAGTGCGTAAACACCAAATCAGATACTCTAAACATGCTAAATTAGATAACATATAATAATACAATAAAATTACTACTTACCTTTTTTTATGATATCTGAACACTCTGAACTACAAAATTTACAGGACATTTAAAGTACAAACACCCATTTCCACCATTTTCAACCAAGATCAAGATGGACTGCATGCACATAAATATCACCTAATTATCGATTGTGGCTTTACCGAGCGCGAAATTATAAATTGCTCTGATGTGTATGTTAAAAAATTCTAAAAAATAATGAATTATTTGATTGAAATAATATAGGCAAATATTTCAATTTTTACGCAATAACACATAAACCCTACGGGCCTTTGCAAACTCTTTTGAATATAAATTCTTTCGGATATTGTTAAAAAAAACATTATCCTCGAATGATAACGCCAGTATCCCTCGTGGTATGGTCTGTTCTTTTAAACTTTATACTATGCTTACGATAACATAAAGCCATTTGCGAGTTTTAAAGTTTATAATCTGATAAAATATAAATAAATTTAACACCGAAGAAGATGACAATATGACGTGATATGTAGCACATCATTTTAATGTCATTTTTATGAGACATCATTGTGTCGACGATTTTTAGTCCACTAACCTCTTTTGACGAGTATCACTAGATTTTGACGTCATTATTCCGTACCCTTGCTACCTGGAAAAGTATAGTAGAAAATCAAAAAGGGATAGATTTTAGGCTATGTACACAAAAGAATATTACAGAGAAAATATCTTGCGACGAATTTAATAACTATTTTGTTAATATTCCAGAGGACATTTTAAAAGCTATGCCTGCAGTAAGCAAAGCATATACTGATTTTATAGAAAATGTCATAGAACATCAGTTTACTTTTTCTAATGTAATACCACAAGAAGTACTCGAGGCAACAACTTCGTTAAAAAATAAGACTTGTAAGGATGTATATGATATTAATACCAATATTATAAAGTCTATAATCTATACAATAATACTTCCATTGACAAAACTAATCAATATGTGTATATCAAACAATATATTTCCAAATTGCTTAAAAATCTCCAAGGTTGTACCAATATATAAAAAAGACGATATCCATGGATAATAAAGGATTATTACCATGATCTTTCTAATCACAGACCAATTTCTGTTATCTCTCATTTTGCTAAAATATATGAAACTATTTTAAAAGTCCAGTTAGTCGATTACTTTGAAAGTAATACTCTTTTTAATGGCAGCCAGTATGGTTTCAGAAATAAGTTATCAACCACATTAGCCATTGATAAATTAACTTCGCTTATTAATGCTGGTTTCGAGGATGGTAAATATATATCATCTCATTTCCTAGACCTCACTAAGGCATTCGACTGTGTGTGTCATGACATCCTTCTGAATAAGCTGAACTACTATGGCTTCACTACAGACAGCATTTTGTTAATAAAATTATACCTGTTTGGATGTCAACAGTATGTTAGTTATAATGGAACTAATTCTAAACTACTTCCAGTAAAACATGGTGTCCCCCAAGGGTCCATCCTGGGACCAATTCTGTTCCTTATATACATTAATGACCTTCCAAACTCGGTAAACCAAATAGAGACCATTCTATTTGCTGATGATACTAATCTAACAGACGTAAACACTAATCTAGAGGAATTACTAAATAATGTCAAAGACATACAGTCAAGCGTACAAAGTTGGTTCCTGGCTAACCGCCTGAATTTAAATACCTCAAAAACGGAATCAATGGCATTTAGTCTACGAAATATGGAGGAAATACACAACCCAATATCCACTAAATTTCTTGGTCTACACCTGGACCCAAAACTATCATGGGACGAACATACATCACATGTTTGTAAAAAAATTTCTAAAAATATATACCTACTCAGATCCGTAACTGGCAAAATTACTCAAAATGCATTGGTAGCCGCATACCATGGTGTGATTCATTCAGTTAAATCATATGGAATACTAGTATGGGGTCATGCTCCTACATCTAGTAGCGTGTTTTCCGTACAAAGAAAAGCTGTACGAATTATATCTGGACTTAGCTATAGAGACGATTGCAAAGAACAATTTAAAAAATTGAATATACTGACTGTGCCCTGTACTTACATATTACAATGTCTCTTGTACATAAAAAATAACCTAAACAAATACATGTCTCGAAACGAAATTCATTCATACATTAGGAATAAAAATGATATCCACCAAAACTTTTTACGCCTAAAAAAAACTAGGGATGGCACTGGATATTATGGAATACAATTTTATAATGCACTGCCTTCAGCAGTAAGACTTTTGAGTGAAACTAAGTTTAAATCCAGATTAAAAAAGTATCTTATTGCAAATGCTTTCTACAGTTTTGAAGAATTTCTATTGAGCGATTTATCACAAATTTAATTAAATAAATCGGTATGTCAATACGCGGTCTCTGATGATTATCTCTATGTTATCTTGTTAATTCATGTGTAATTATTAATTATTGAATGTATATTATAATTTTTAGCTAGCTGTATATTGTTTGTTGTATGATGATGTTTTTATTAGCATTTAAGCTATTTACATAATGTGTCTAACTTAGTGTTTTTATTATTTTTTTTCTCTCTTCATATACATTTATACAAATATGTTCTATAAGATTTTTTCTTATCTGCTAATTTTCCTTTTTTATATACTATTTTTGACTTGTGTAAACACTTTTGTGTATTCAACATTAATAAATTATTCTATTCTATTCTATTCTATTCTATTCTATGTATACAATATATTATATCTAAGTATACAATATTTTTAAATTTAAATTGAGCTTGAGTTAAACACCTTCTGATAAAGCAGCTCCAAACTAACATTCAAGTTTGACTGTGAAATATTGGAATTATCGAATGCTTTTACAGACAGAAAACAAATAATATTTTTTTGCTCATGATGGATTTATGCATTGAAAAGGCTATAGCGGGATAAGAAGATGAAAATTGCCCCGCCTGGATTTTTATTTTGAATTGGCCATTCGAAGGGACATATTTGAATACCCCTTCAGCCAAATTTTCAGCCCCCTAGGTGCTAATAGGGTGCTCCTATTGTAAAAAACGTGTTTTTTCGAAAAAAAAAAATTCTCCTGATTGGGGACTTAAATTCTGCTGCTGGTCACTGTATATTTTGAAAATGTTTTTTGACAGGTGTCAGTTACTTTCGCGCGTCTAAAAGTTGTTAGTTGGGGAACTGTCATTTTGATACCTGTCAAAAATTTTTGTTACTAACTTTATTGGGCGGGGAATGTCAATTTGACAGCTGTCAAAATTCTAGTTCCAAAACTTTCCTGGGGGAATTTATTTTTTGACAGTTGTCCAAAAATTCTTAAGTTGGTATTATTACACTTTGTTTTGAGATTATGATTGTTTATATAGTTTTGAGGTTATGATTAACGGAAATGTTTCCGGCGATGCGTCGGAAATAGGTTCAAAGTTTTTGGACATTTAATGTCAATGTCACTTTTATTATGATTTCATGAAAAACTCACTCAGGACCCAGTTAAGGGCTGTCCATAATCACACTGGCTCCTTATGGGTTATGTAGGCTCCACACAGCTACCACTGGCTTTAAACGTTCTCTTCTCTCTCAAAAAAAAAAATTGGCTTGACGTTCTTAAAAAGGCAGTCTGCATGCTTTACTAGTCTATCGAACGTTAGGTTAGACTATAAAATATATCTTACACAAGAAGCATGTTATTTTGTTTTTTAATTTTTTTCGCGGAAACCAAATCGAAAGTGTGATATATTGTTGAAATCGGAATTTTTACTGCTTTTCGAATGGTTCTATTACAAATTGTTAGTAATCATATAATAATAAACGTAATCCGATTTCAACCAAAACCTTTTCAAATCTTCTGGAGCACTAAAGAAACCCACATGAAAAGTTTCATCCAAATCCGTTTAGTACTTTCGCCGCCATCGTGCTAACATACATACACACACACAGATATTTTTCAGAAATTACTTTTTTTGAATTCCTGTGATCTCAAAACGTAAGAATTTGATGTTATCTCAATTTTCGATTTTGGATCAATTTTAGTAACCTCCCACAATAAAATTGTGGGGAGGTTAAAATGCGGAAAAAACGGTTATTTCAAATTTTGAGCATGTT
The DNA here is from genome assembly GCA_936432065.2 of Rutpela maculata. Lineage (NCBI taxonomy): Eukaryota > Metazoa > Arthropoda > Insecta > Coleoptera > Cerambycidae > Rutpela > Rutpela maculata. Next base: position 135,037,046 of record OW386292.2, on the reverse strand, counting down.
CTGGTCTGAAAATGGTAATTCTGGCACCGACATTCGCAAGTATGGGAAAAAGTACACAAAAAATTGTTATTTAGAACTTAGCCAAATATGACCTTCTTTGCTTAAAAAATTATTAAAAAATTCAAATATTTTTCCTGTCCCCAGTTTTGATCCCAAAAATCTGAAAAAAATCAGGGTGTTTTCTTTCACAAAAACACACGTCCATGAATTTTTTCAGATTTTTTGGAGCAAACATTCGGACAGGAGAAATTTTCTTCGAAAAAACACGTTTTTTACGATAGTAGCACCATATTAGAACCTAGAGGGCTGAAATTTTGGCTCAAATATATCAAATGGTCAATTCGAAATAAAAGTCTAGGCGGACGCAATTTTTATCTTCTTATCCCGCTATAGCCTTTACTTCAAACTGTAAACCCTCTGGAGGGTTTTATGTACATACAATTTAATTAGGAAGAAACTTCAAAAATCGTTTTCCTCGGAAACACATTTTTAACAACTTAAAGAATGTTTTGAAATCTACAATTTGATCTACAAGAAAATAATGTAATTTCAAAATTTACGATGAAAATTTCATTCTTCAATATCCTTTCACATCACTGTAATAACAATTTGTATAACTTTCAGGTTTGAAGTTGGTGTTGTTTTGCTCCAACCAGAAATCATCGCTGGAATACATAGATCAAGGAAATGTTTAATGCCAAACTTCAAGAAGGATCTATCAAAACCACGAGTTAAACCCACATCCACAATGTACAAATGCGACTCTTGTTCATATCAGGCAAAACAGAAAAGTAACCTTAAAAGACATCTCCTGTTACATAAGGCACCTTCAGAAGTAACAATGCACAAATGTAACTCTTGTTCATTTCAGTCAAAACTGAAAAGTTCCCTTAAAAGACATCTGCTAGTACATAAAAGTCCTTCAGAAATAACAATGCACAAATGTACCTCTTGTTCATACCGAACAACACAAAAAATGTACCTTAAACAACATTTTCTGGTACACAAGACTTTTTCAGAAGTAAAAATGTACAAATGTGAGTGTTGTTCTTTTCAGTCAAAATTTAATGGATCCCTCCAAAAACATTTGCTGTCACATAAGGATCTTTCAGAAGTAACATTGTATAAATGTGATTCTTGTCCATATCAGACGAAACTGAAAGGTAACCTTAAAAAACATTTCCAATCACATAAGAGTCCTTCAGAAGTAATAATGTATAAATGTGACTTATGTTCATATCAGTCAAAACAGAAAAGTAACCTGAAAACGCATTTGCTGGGACACAAGTACAAACGTGACTCTTGTTCATTTCAGTATATACCGAAATATCGCCTTAACAGTCAACAAGTACTGTACAAATGTGAATCTTGTTCTTTCCAGACAAAATTTGGTGCTTGCCTCAAGAGACATTTGCTGTTGCATAATGATCCTTCAGAAGTAACAGTGTATAAATGTGACTCTTGTTCATTTCAGACAAAACTGAAACATAACCTTAAGACACATTTGCTGGTACATAAGAGTCCTTCAGAAGTAACAATGTATAAATGTGACTCTTGTTCATTTCAGACAAAATATAAAAAATGCCTTAAGACACATTTTCTGGTACATAAGGGTCCTTCAGAAGTAGCAAAGTATAAATGTGACTATTGTTCATATCAGACAAGACAAAAAGGCCACCTTAATAGACATTTACTGGCACATAAGAGTCCTTCAGAAGTAACAGTGTACAAATGTGACTCCTGTTCATATGAAACAAGACGAAAAGATTGCTTTAAAAAACATTTGCTGGTACATACGAGTCGTTCAGGAGTAAAAAATGTACAAGGCTGACTCTTATTCATACCCAACAAGGCAAAAAAAATCTACTTAAAAGACATTTCTTATTCTTATTCCTGTTCTTATTTACTTGTACATAAAACCCTTCAGAAGAAGCAATGTACACATTAACTCTTGTTCATATCGGACTAAACAAAAACGTCACCTTAAAGTACATTTGCATAATGATGGCGATAACTGAGTAGACGAGTGTGTTCATTGCTGGATTAAAATCTCAATTAAACTGCTTAAAAGTAATAGTACGTAGTGTATATGTGAACAGTACTAGTTTCAATAGTGTGGACTAATTTGTAAATTATTCATAATGACCAAAGCCATTAAAGAACTCAATGGAAAAATGAATGACTTGGTAGGTGCGTTTATTGAACAATTCAGTGTACTCAAAGATGACTTTAGATTACTAAAGGACCAAGCTAATGTACGAGAAACTACTACTAGTAGTGCAACTGTTGATAGTCTAATGGAAACATTTACTGCCTTTAAGTCTAAGGTAAATGATAAGTTGTTGCGAGTTAAAAAAGGTTTGCAAGATATGGAAGGTGTTTCTAAGTTAGCCTACAACAATATAGCCAGCAAAAAAAATGTCATACATGATGTTGCGGAAAACAAAAAAGAATAATCAAATCTCATTGATGATAATATACTACAGAAAATACCAAAATATTAAGAAAAGTGACCGTAAATGCGAGATTAAAGATGGTAAAAACCGGCCAATTGTCCTTGAATTCGTGCAGAGGTGGAAAAGAAATGAGGTGTTATCAGAAGAAAAAACTGAAAGATTCAGAAACCGTGTTGTTCGAGTTTCTGCCTAACACTACTCTCTTTATTTAAGGAAGCCAGAATGAAATTTAAAAATAATTGCTACAAATGATGGTAGTCTTTGTATTTCACGGTAATGAGAAAATATGTGTTAATTCAGTGAATGAGTTATCTCTATAGAATTATAATATATTTATTAGACTTTAAAATACCGTTAGTTCTTTTTGTTGCTTGGCTTTCTTGAGTTGGTTTTTTGCTATGATAAATGACTGTTTATATTCACAAAAAAAACAGTTGTACCAGACGAAATATTGCTACATCAATCATTCTATCTACTATAAAAACACAAGAAACAGTGTTTATACGCAAACACACAGATGCTAGATATGTATGATTTAATGTTATAAATAGAATACTTACTAGTTATTATGTTTCCTTTTATTTTTAGTGTAGATATGATTTCATTTAGGGTCATTAGAATATTATTTTTAATATATAATTATTAAAATTATTTTGCTTGTATGCAGGTAATTAAACTAGTCTCAAATTGATGACTATTATGTGTTCCACAAAAACAAATAGCTAAAAATCATAAATATTCAGCTTGATACACAAAAGAACTCATTAGAGAAATAAAGCTTAAAGAACATTTTCAAAAATATCTGGCAGAAATCCAATTTATAGACAAAGATATAGAGGTCTGCTTATACGCAGTTTGGAAAATCAATCGTAGTACATTTGTTTGAGGAAAGTACGTGCAATTACAACTTTCAAATAATTTTTACCAAAACAAGTTGTAGAAATTATAGCTGATGATCTTATCAATAAAATGAATTCATGTGGTGGTGAATACACCCTAACATATTTAGGTCCAATGAATGCTGGTGCAAGAACCAACGCAACACGAATGAGTGTTTATTTTTAAATAAATTCAATAAAATAGAAAAAAAATAACGGATTTGAAATGGATATTAATGAATTCAGAGAAAATCTATGATTTATTGAACAGTATGAACCTTCCCATTTAAAAAAAAAAAGTTTTCGATAAAAAAATGATACGTTAAATTTTGGAGGCTTCGTAATAAATAGTTAATGAAATTAAACGAAAAATTATATTTTTTTCTTGGACTTTACTTGCCGTAGAACAAATTTTGGTATTCCAAAGCACTCTAGACTTATATCTTAAAATGCTTAAAAAAACTTAACATCGACTCAAAAATTCGCGAAAATCTCATGGTATTCTCAGAATGTGGTCTTGAATCCAAATATGTCAAAATATACATTTAACAATAGAAAGTTGCGGTCATTTCCGAGTAAACCGGAAATGGTCTTACACCGTTTTTTATGTCCAAAAATCCATTTTTACGGGTAGTTTATGCACCCAAAATTTCAAATGGATAAGTTAAAAAATAAAGAAAATATAGGGAGGAGCCACTAGCCTGTTGCACCCGGTAGTGTATTTTTTGACTATTTAAGTTTTTCTTTACGCTTTAACTGTAAAGATCATTTGTTTTTTTTTTGATGGAGAAAAATTGATGGAATGCTGAGAAATTGATACGTTCTTTAAACTTATTGCATTATGTATAATATATATATTAAAGATATAAATAGAACCAATGGCAAAGCTAAATAATTATATGCGCACGCATATTTAATATCTATATTTTCTCCAGTGAACTGTAGGAAGCACTTTAGGCTTATTTATTGTTTTATTTGCTCACGCCTTGCTCAGTTATGATCAGATCTAAATGAGCTGATCAACTTTACAAAGAAAAAGTAACTCTGTCTGTAAAAGGCAAATATGAATGAAGAAGAAGAAGGTAACCTCACTATTTTTTCCACTTTATTTTTGCCTACTTCTCCAGTTGTAATTTTTGAAGAAAATGTCAGGCCCTTTCCAAATACGAAAAAGAATATGTCGACTTTGTTGGATCAAATGCGAAAATTTTGAGGTCGTAGGAAAGAATTCGATAGATAACATGAATATGCTTTTGCTGAAAATGGTAAGAATCGAAATGCTCCCTTCAGCAGTTATTAGAAATTTTAAGTGTGCAATTTTGTTCCAGGATCTAGTTGTAAGTGAAGAACCTGTAATATGCACCAACTGTGCAGAAAGGTTAAAAAAATGTTTTGATTTTAAGTCAATGTGTCTTGACATACGTGATTATATAATTCAATTTGTTAACGATAAAAGTGATGCCAAATTGGATCTAAAACATTTCTGTCTGAGCCAAAATAATATTTGCATTCCTGATGACCACGACATATGTGGGTTTTGTATGGGGCTGGTAAAAAGTTGTTCTGCTATAACCATAGATAACGAAGATGGTGACGATATGCTGCAGAATCTGATGTTGGAAAAATGTCTTCCAGAATTGGTATGTGTCGAAATGTGTTAATACCTATATGTTTTTTTTTAAATCTTACTAATTTCCTATTTTCTTTGTACCTGCTGTATTTTATATAGATACAGTGTGCTATTTAATACCGCATCAACCTATTTCTTGGTATGCATTTGATGTCGATAAGGAAATTTATTTTTGGTAATGGGGTATTTTCCATTTTTTTTAAATTCAGTTTTGGTGATATAGGTATATCAAGTAAAGTTATTATTTTAACAATTACTGCATAATCAATTTGAACCAAAACAATAATTTCGTAAATAAAAATAAGAAATAAGAATACGCCCGTCTAGACACAGATTTCAAATGATTTTATTTGGCGGGAAATAATTTACCCAATCATAGACAACTTTCACTTAGACTGTAGCTAACTTATATGAATGCCAAATTGTGTATTTACATTATTTTACCTATGGCACTTCTATTTTTCTCAATATCTTGAATATCAATAAATATTATACACATGTATTTAGAAGGAATTAAAAGGTATTTATATTTGTTATTATGTATCTTAAAAATGTAAAGAAAACTTACGGCGAGGATTATGTGGCAATATTTCTTGCCAGCTGACACTTCTCACAATGCAAGTGAAGGAGATATATTTGTTGTTTGTTTATGTGACATTTGATTTTTACTTTATCAGTAAACTATTAAGATGGAGTTGAATTTTGTGAAAGGAGATTTGTCCAATTTGCCCAAAGTTGATTATGACTTGATAGATTCTTTCTATAACAAAATTTGGATTTTTGAAGGGATGGGATCAAAAATATTGGAAGCTTGCCACCAAGTTCTTCGAATATCAATTTTTTCGGAACAGTTACAAAATTTTTTTCCAAAGCACTTATATTTGTGTTTCCACAACTTTTACAAAATATCTTTTAAATGACATTATCTACTATTAGTAAATTACAGCAAATACCTCGATGAACGAAACTGAAATGCTTCAAATCAACATGACGGTGACGTTAGAACACGTCTGTCATTTGACTAGCCATTGACATTGTTGTCATGTGCTAAATATGTTTTTAAAAATCTAATTGGCATTAAAAATATTTAATAATTCACGCCTATTATTATTTTTTACATAAGAAAATTAAATTTCGTGGATAAATATATTAAAATTGATTTAATAAATAAGCTTTATACTCCTGCTTTCTTCAATTATCTTTGCTAGAACTAGAGAAGGAATTTCAACTTGGCAACACTGTTTTATATAAAACCATTCTATCAACAAATCCTTCCGCGTCAACTGGCCAAACTACTTACGTCACTAATTTAAAACACCTGTTGCTCCACTTATTTTAACTTCTGTTTTCTCAAAAAATTGATAATTATTTTCGCGGAAATCTGTATTGGAAGGCTAGTTTGTACATATTGTATGATATTATTCAATAAGAAAAAAAATAGGAAAATACCCCATTCTGCATTTTAGCGGGCATTGGAATTTTTTGCGAAATTTGTTCAGGATACGCTAATTTGGGGTCGTAGAACACGAATCTGAAATCGGTTTTCGTGGAAAATGCATAGTTTTTCAAAAAAAGACAAAAAAAAATTGAGAATTTTCACCATGATACTCACTCTCAGCCACTGTAAACACCAAAGAACCATCAATTTCAACCGATTTCTATCTTGTATTCACAATGTAATAAGTGTTCCTCAGAAAAATGCACCTTTTATGCACCAAAAAATTGCTTTATCATAAAAAAAAAACAGTAAATTATTCAAAACTCTATGAACAAGGAAATGAAAATTCATTAAAGTGTCAAACTAATGCACACATATGTATCCTCACTTTAAAGTTGTGTCTAAGGTATCGAGCACAATCAGTAGCTGATTTTTGCCCCTCTTATTTTGTTTTTTAAATTTTTTTTTGCAAAAATTTTTAGTAGGTGAAAGTTATTGTTTGAGCATTCCTAGAAGGGCAAGGATCATTTTTGAATATTGCAAAAAATGCATTGTATATGATTAATTTTGAGTGTTTGTTTTTGGTTTTCCAAAAATTTTTGCGCAAAAATCTATACAATGCATTTTTTGCAATGTTCAAATTTCCCCAAACGACCTTTACATACTAAAAATTTTTGCTAAAAGAAATTTAAAAAACAACTCTTAAATGCAACAAAAAGGAACAATACATCTCCCTTCTTAAATCCTTTTACCCCCACTCGGCACCTCTTTTCGCTCTATGTTCCCATAAGATTGTAGGACTATTTGCTATTTACACAATATTTCATTACTCATAAAATACTTCTAATAATATCTACTGCATGTCACACAAAAAAATTGACGAAATACTATAAGTGGACGCCGTAAACATTTACCCAACTTTTTAAATCTTTTAATATAACTAGAAATGCTGAATTCTTAAATTATCCCAAAAATGTTACCGTGATATTATCGCTCGCAAAAATGCAATTTCAAAATCAGAGAGACAACAATCGCCTGCTGATTTTGCTCAATACATTAGACACAACTTTAAAATGAGGATACGCATGCACATTAGTTTGACAGTTTCATGATTTTTCCTTTTCTGGTTACAATAGTTTTGGTCAATAATAATTTACTGTTTTTTTTTATGTAATAGCAATTTTTTTGGTGTGTTTGTTCTAAAGAACACTTTATATGGTGAACATGACATGAAAATCGGCTGAAATGCAGGGTTTTTAGTGTTTACAGTGATGGAGAGTGAATGTTATGGTGGAAAATTTCAAATTTTTTTTTTTTTTTGAAAAATTATGCATTTGCACAGAAAACTGATTTCAGATTCGTGTTCTACGACCCCAAATTAGCGTATGCTGAAAAAATTTCGCAAAAATTCCGATGCTCCACTAAAATACAGAATTACTTTATTTTTTTGGACATAGTATTCGATGACCTGTTTGACCATTTTGAAAAATTGAATTCTTAATCTCTTAATTCGTTAACATTTTGAGATTTTGTGTAGTAAACATTTCTTTTAAATTTCCCCTCAGAAATAAATCTAAATAGGTACGTTAGATTGAATGAATATGGGGCCAATGAATGAGAGGGCTATTTTATTCATTTTGGAAAATTTTCATTAAGCCACCTAGGTACAGCAACCGAATAATGTATAAAGATACTACCTACTTGAAAAATAACTTTTTTTTTTCTTCCTGATGTGCCCTAAGTTGAAGGACTACTTTACCTTTTTAGCAAAAACAAACTTTTATATAGGGCCAGTCAAACAATTTTAGTAGCTTAAACTGAATTAAGAAGAAACCCCTAAGCTATTTTTAACCTCTCATTAATAATTCAAAAGTTACTAATATTGATAAATATTAAATTAAAAACATATTAAACTAATAGTGTACCAGCACCCAGCATGTAATTAAGAGGTGCGCATATTTATTAACCCTTTCAGGACGGCAGCGGACTGCGCTTGCGGATTTGTCCGTTTGCAGATACAAACTCAACATTTTTATGAATTTAGGGGAAAAAATGCTAATAATAGAAATAAAACTTTTATTTACCTAACATATGCTATAAATATGTAAAATAGCAAAAGAAAAAAGAAAAAAAATTGAACTAACGGTAGGAGGAGTAAGAAAATGTGTAATAGGCGGATACGTATGTTTCCAGACACAACTTTAAAGTGAGAATACACATGCGCATTAGTTTGACAGTTCAATGAATTTTCATTTCCTTATCGTGCATAGATATCCGGTTCCCAGTGCGAAAGGGTTAAAAAGTGAAAGTTCTCTCAATTTTATTAGCTTGAACCTACTCAAGATGAAGAAACTCCTAAGTTATTTTCAATTTCTAATTACTAATTTTAAGCTGTAAATGTAAATAATAATTATAGACCTTCCTATATATAGGACATGTCAAAAAACAAGACTATTAGATCAAACCAACCTTTCTATATAGTACACGGCCTACTAACTAACATACCCTAATCTAATCTAGCTATCATTCTTATATTTATTTTTTCATTTAATATGGAGTGAAATTTTCTTACCCTATCCCCACATGCTTTAAATAATTATCAGACATTTTTCAAGCACTAGGGAGATTTCTAGTGAAAATTTTCATAAAATGAAAATTTAACACGCAATTTAATGGTCATAGTTACATACAATAATTCATAGTTTTTGTTAAAATGTTTGTGATTCTGGCTACAGTTATTTTTCTTCACTTATAAGTTATAACAAAAATACAAAATAACCCTTTTTCGAAAAAAAAAAAATTGTTATATTGGATCATTTAAGATACGGCCTCTGAGACACATTATTTTATAGATATTTTGTGGGAATCGCCTATAGTTTAATTATCTTAAAATGCTGTTATTAACACAAAAGTATTTTATAGAGGGAAGCCATTTCATAAGACCAGCATTCGAGCTCGTAAATATGACAAGATGTAAAAAGTTTAAAAATCACATTTTTATTAATATTTATGGCAGTTAATATGTGCTAATTGTAATGTTCTGATGATTAAAACAAATTGGCATTAAATTTCATTGCAAAAAAAATTTTAAATGTGAAATCAATTTTTATAAAATTCCTAAAGTTATTAGGAACCTTTAGTAAAAATGAGGGGCACTTAAAATTCATCAAAAACACGTGACAATTCAAAGTAAAATTTCCTTTGTATCAAAAATTGCAGGTTGCATGGGTTAACATGTCTCTAAAATCATTATTCAGTAGGTTCTTATTCACTGTCCAGTAAAATCACTGAAAGCTTCTTGGTTTATATAGAGATCAGCATATTACATATTTGTAAGTATAAGTATGCGACTTTTTGAATGCATTTAAGAAATCATTTTATTTTATTGTCGCTTTATAGCAGTAATAACAAACAGTGAAGTATGTGCTTTATAATGCAATGAAATGAAACTTCAATAAAACTGTTTCATAGTGGCGATATCGAACTTTCTTAGAGCCTGCAGAAATGTTTATACATTTCTTTTGTAATGGTTGCAATAGGCTTTATTAAATATCAACAGTGACTGAATTATTTTGTAAGATGGTGCCAATTTTACATTTATAGCTGTCATAATAACGTTTTTAAAATGTTTCTGAGAGTAATGTTGTTTTATAAAAATTGTGTTGGAAACATTTCTGCAGCTTTTACAAAATACCAAATTGTTGGTTGGGCTGAATCTAACAATAGCTTTTGATTATGTACCACATGAAATCTCGATTAGATCAACTATTTCATCCTTACTTTTAAAACATTTATTTAACAGTGTCAACTATCTAGAAATTTAGTACACATTTTATTTTTTTATCTTCCTATTGTCTTAAATCTTATTCTTTTGCTTTTGTTAACAGGATTTTACTAGAATCAGGAAACCTATAATATGTGCCCTCTGCCATGGATCTTTAGAGGACTATTACCAGTTTCTAACAAGCTGCTTAATTTGTGAAGAAAAAATTAAAAAACATTGTGAAACCCACAATATCACAAAAAGTAATACGGATTTGATCAATATCTTACAATTTAAAGTAAGTGATATATTGATGAGTAAAGATGGGAATACTGTTGATACAGCCAATGAAGGAAAATCCTTGGTGAATCAAGAAAATAGTGATGAGCTAGTTGAAGTTAAAGAGGAAGATTTCATAACAATGGAGGAGTATCAGAAATTTGACAGCGTACTGTTTAGGTCAGAAGATATATTGAACTGTGAAGAGGAGGATAAAAAAGGTGGTATAATTAAACAAGAACTAGACTTCCATGTTGATGAAGCAAGCCAACTTACAGCAACAGTTGTAAACTTTGCAGAAATGGAGGACCAAAAATGTTCACTCAGTGAAGAGATTGAAATAAAAATGGATCAAGAGGATTTGGAAAGGTAATATTCGTTTCTTGGGTAACTAAGTTAAGTAGGTGCTGAATACCTACACTAGAAATAGAAACACTAAGTGATACTTGATATACAAAAAAGAATGAAAACTTCAGCATCTTTCACACAAATGTTAGGAGTTTCGGTGAAAATTTTAATGTTCTTGATGTGCTTGAAAAACTTAACCACATTTTTTATCACAGATGTGCAGAGGGAACTTTCCATATTTGATAAAAGTCTGTAAAAGTCATGTAAATAATATAATTCTATGCACTTATTTGATTTCAAAATGACGCTTGTTGCATCATCACGAATCAGATTTCACCATAAAATAGGCTATTAATTTACCCAATAGAAAGTTAGAAGGAAAAATTCCTGAAAACTTTCTGTTTTGAAAACTATGAAAGTTTCCAAGAAGTTTCCGTTCTAACTTTCCACTGGGTATATTGATAGCCTATTTTATGGATAAATCTGATGATACCAGCTTCATTTTGATACCAAATAAGTGCATACAATTATATTATTTACATGACTTTTACAGACTTTTATCACATATAGAAAGTTTCCTCGACCCATCTCTGCTTTTTTCACTGCAAAAGGACCCCGGAACAAAACCCATGAAAATGTTGATTTGGTGGAATCGGCTGAAATTTTGATATTTTGTAGTTCAAGTCATGCTGATCAAAAGACCCCTATCACATCGAGCCAATCCTATGGACAGTTCTTGAGATACAGCTTGTCAAAGTTAGGTAATTTGCGTCATTTTATACATTCAAGAACTTTTTACTCTTAAACTATTAACTTTAGCAAAAAGTTGCAAGGGTCGAAATATTTTTGTTCAACTCCAATGGAACTCAACAATTTTTTTCAGAATTTTTTAATCAATTTTTAGGTTAGGTAAAATGTATATATATCACATTCCGGAATGCTTCGGTGGGATTGGCTGAAGCTTTGCTATTTTGTAGTTAAAGTCATTCTGATCAAAAATTCCCATTGCACTGAGTCTATCCTATGAGCGGTTTTCGCTCCAGGAGTGCCTGAAGGTCTTAACAACGAGGTAACGGGTAATCTATATGTACGTGTTTATGAATGGCTTCCAGCGTGTTTGTGTACTGTGTGTATACGTTTGTGTATATGTATGTGCCAGTGGATACAGAGTTCTCCGGAAATATCGATGACAAACTTCTGGTGCAGATTCTACATGCAAAAATGTGTTCGCAAATACCTTGAGCTACGGCCCTTTGAAAATGGCACCCAAAAATTGATTATTATATTTATTATTATTATTATATTTCAGAAACCTTTTGATTTACAGGGACGCGACTTTATACGCATATTGAACAATAATACAAGCTTATTTTTATAGTATTTTTTAAAAATATTTTTTACCGTAAGTGGGTGATATTGAGGGGGGCTGTCGATATTTTGCATTAATTTCTTGTGTTTTATTTTTTTTTTCACTTTGGTACAAGAATTTCATTCACTAATTAAAAATACACAAAAAATGTCTCTCTCATTTTAGTCGTAGGACTAGTGTGAGAAAAATCGTTCTAATGAGTTTGATGGGGAACCGCTGAAAACACAAGCGTATTATGGTTTTTGGGGTACGCACGGCATGAAAATCACATAAAATATCCATCTTCTTCGAACGATACATGATGCTGGAAACAGAGCACTTATTCCTGAAAATCCTATGGATGTTCTCAATATTTAAAAACTAAAAAGAAAATATTACAAAACAACAAAAAGTAAAAATAAACAGATAGAAAGTGAAACCAAAAAAATGGGATCACCCTGGTTGGCAATGGAAACATAATGCCGGTAAGAGCAGGTTCTTTGACAAAAATAATCACACACACATGCACGCACGTACACAAACACGCTGGAAGCCATTCATAAACACGTACATATAGATTACCCGTTACCTCATTGTTAGGACTTTCAAGCACTCCTGGAGCGAAAACCACTCATAGGATAGATTCAGTGCAATAGGAATTTTTGATCAGCATGACTTTAACTACAAAATAGCAAAGTTTCAGCCAATCCCACCGAAGCATGCCGAAATATGTCATATATATATTTCACCTAACCTAAAAATTGATAAAAAAATTCTGAAAAAAATTCTTGAGCTTTATTGGACTAGAACAAAAATATTTCGACCCTTGAAATTTTTTGCTAAAGTTAATAATAGTTTAGGAGTAAGAAGTTCTTGAATGTCTAAAATGATGCAAATTACCTAACTTTGAGCTGTATCTCAAAAACTGTCCATAGGATTGGCTTGATGTGATAAGAACTTTTGATCAGTATGACTTGAACTACAAAATACCAGAATTTCAGCCGATTCCACCGAATCAACATTTTCATGGGTTTTGTTCCGGGGTCCTTTAGATTTTTTGTTTTACCATTATTTACGGCCGCTTGCACCGTATTGTTTAATAGAGGATTAAACTTAAATTTCCGTTAAATTTAAAATTTGCTTTGCACCGTTCTTTAATCCTTGATTAAATTAGCTTAATCTTGCGTTAACTTAAACCCCCAAAGTTGGCCGCTTAAAGGGCGATTAAATTTAATCGCAATTCCTGCGCAGTCGTCGATGTTGTGCATAACCTCAATTACTTCCACATCCAGTGGAAGTATAGTAACGACAAAAAAATTTTTAAAAATTTTTATTGTCCAAATAGGCTTAAAATGATTAGAGAATATTATTTAGGTATTATGCAAATCACAACTTACACACTTTTTATTTATTATGAAAATACCTACTTTCTGTATATTGTTGCCCTAATCTGGGCACGCTAATATACTAGTCAGGTAAATACTTTAAAACACTCATTATTGGAGAATCAATCAAAACAACTACTCTTCTAGCTAATACTGACGAAAATGCCAGGAATCCTATCATGTAATTCAATACTTCGTCAGTATTAGCTAGAAGAGTAGTTGTTTTGATTGGTTTTCCAATAATGAGTGTTTTAAAGTGTTTTCCTAAGTAGTATATTAGCGTGACCCGATTAAGGCACCAATATACAGAAAGTAGATAATTTCATATTAAATAAAAAAGTGTGAATGATTAAATTTGAATAAATGAATTAAGTATTTTCAATATATTTTTTTCTTTAAAATGCTAAGAATCCTATCATGTAATTCAATACTTCGTCAGTATTAGCTAGAAGAGTAGTTGTTTTGATTGATTCTCCAATAATGAGTGTTTTAAAGTATTTACCTGACTAGTATATTAGCGTGCCCAGATTAGGGCAACAATATACAGAAAGTAGGTATTTTCATAATAAATAAAAAGTGTGTAAGTTGTGATTTGCATAATACCTAAATAATATTCTCTAATCATGATAAAAGCAAATAAATAAAAAATAATTAATTTTAAAAAGGCTTAAAATGTCATGAAACGTCGAGATTTTAAGTTTGAGCGAAAAAAAAATTTCTGTCTGTCGGTCTGTCTGTCTGTCGGTCTGTCTGTCTGTAACTTTTTTTTGTGCGCACGTTTACTCTGGAACCGTTTGAGATATTGACTTGAAATTTGGTACACATATGTACTTTAACGGGATCTAGAACTAGATTATATTTTCATCTTGTTCCGTCGACGGGTTGGGGGTAAATTGGGGTAAATTTGGGGTAAATAGGTAAATCAAGTAGGTAAGAGTCCATAAAATTGATATTTAGTATGTACAAGAGAAGCTAAGGTCTCAAAAAAAAATTTGGCAGTAGCCACCCCCATTACCACCCCCACCCCATTATTAAAGGGGATGAAAAAAAAATTGTGATTTAGTGTGTGTATAAGAACCAGAAACCTCAAAATATTTTTTTACTTCATCCACCCCCACTACCACCCCCTATTACCACCCCCACCCCACTACCGATGTGGGGTATCGTTTTATGGGTTTTTGGAAAAGAGGATTTCAAATTTTATATTATTAAAGTTCCATAAATAATTATTTCCACATAAAAAATTTTTTCGTTGTGAGTGACTTGGATACAAAATCTGGATGTGGAAGTAGTGATTCCTTGGGCAGCGGTTTTTTTAGTATATTTTCATTTTTGATTAACAAATATTTGCCTTTTCTTGAGACGTTATGTTATTTGTTTGTTTATTTTCTAATACATTCTTGCACTTTGTGGCCGTATTATAAGCAAAAGTTATTAAAGTAATGAAAAATTATCGGATCTTGATCTTTTATTACTTCCACATCCAGTGGAAGTATAGTAACGACAAAAAAAATTTTAAAAATTTTTATTGTTCAGATAGGCTTAGAATGTCATGAAACGTCGAGATTTTAAGTTTGAGCGAGAAAAAAATTTCTGTCTGTCTGTCGGTCTGTCTGCCGGTCTCTCTGTCTGTAATTTTTTTTTGTGCGCACGTTTACTCTGGAACCGTTTGAGATATTGACTTGAAATTTGGTACACGTATGTACTTTAATGAGATCTAGAACTAGATTATATTTTCATCTTGTTCCGTCGAAGGGTTGGGGGGTAAATTGGGGTAAATTTGGGGTAAATGTGTAAATCAAGCAGGTAAGAGTCCATGAAATTGGTATTTAGTATATACAAGAGAAGCTAAGGTCTCAAAAAAGTTTTGGCATTAGCCACCCCCATTACCATCCTCACCCCCTTATTAAAGGGGATGAAAAAAAATTGTGATTTAGTGTATGTACAGGAACCAGAAACCTCAAAATATTTTTTACTTCATCCACCCCCCCACTACCACCCCACTACCGATGTGGGGTATCGTTTTATGGGTTTTTGGGGTAGAGGATTTCAAATATTATATTATTAAAGTTCCATAAACAATTATTTTCACAAACAAAGTTTTTTCGTTGTGAGTGACTTGGATAGAAAATCTGGATGTGGAAGTAGTGATTCCTTGGGCAGCGGTTTTTTTATTATGGTTTTCCATATTTATAAAGATCTTATAAACAGATAACTAGTAGTAATAATGTACACACACAGATTCACGTTTTTTCTGAAAAGAACAAATATTTGACAATAGTTGACAGAAATAAGGTTATAATTTTGAAAGAGAAATTAGCAGAATACCAAATTCCCTAAAATCACAAGTTAACTATCAACAAACAATAAAGCACGGTGCAATAAGACGCAAGTTAAACCTGGTTTAAATATTAAACCTCGATTAGTTATTCATCGCTTAAAATGAAAATGGCTGTTATGGTAAGATAATTACTCCTTGTCTAGTTTTTTATTAAACTATCAGCTTCTTCTTCCTCAGTGCATAGGTTGGAAAGCAGCTCGTTGCTTAGCAAAAATGTCATGTCATCAGCATACATTATTGGAGATACTTCAATAGCACAATTGAATGATACATCATTATTGTATATTATAAACAGCACAGGACCCAGAACTGATCCTTGTGGCACACCATAATCAACACTAGAAAGTTTTGATACTCTGTCATTAAACTTAACACACTGTTGACGGTCCACAGGATAAGAGATAAATAGATTTAAGGCATTTCCTCTGATCCCGTCATATTCCAATTTTTGTATTAGAACGCCTGTATCAAATGCTTTAGACATATCGTAAAATTTTCCAGAGTTTAGTTCACATTTCTCAAAAGCTTCTATAATGGTTCCGTACATTTCACAGATTGCGTCAATAGTGGATTTCTTCTGTCTATAGCCCGAATTGGGCATCGGTAGTAAATTGTTTTTTTCGAAGTATTCTAGCAGTTTATTTTTAAAAACGATCTCGGTCTATATTTGTCTGTATTATTAAAGTCACCTTTTCTGTATACAGGTGTAACTTGTGATTTTTTAAATAAAAGTGAATAAATATATCAGGATAAATTCCGCATTCAATACATATATTTATTAATTGCTAATTTTAAAATTTTGTTAAGATTATATACAGTGTGTCCCCGGATGGAGTTGATAAGAGGAAAAATTTTACAACGAAAAGTCATTCTTTATAAAAAATTCTGCTTGTCGAAAAAATGAATTTACCATATGTAAATCTTAGATCAGATGTACCTGGTGTTAATAAATTAAGAGAACATCAAAATGCCTCAAGAGAATAGAATAGAATAGAATAGTGTTTATTTGTTCAGTATTTTCCAATCAATGTGGACATAGAACATGTCAAATAGCATATATCATACATATAAAATAGACAATAAGGAATAAAAATAGTACTTAACCTAGGTTTGAATCTGTTAATTAAAACACAGTAGATACACAATAAATACGCAATATAGGCAGACAGTGAATTGAAATTATTATGGTATAGAACAAACAAAAATCATTCAACAAAATTTGCAGACAAACGATACAAGACTAACAGTTAACATTAAATCTCAGGGTTTTAGGATTAGCTTTGAAAGTACTACAATTTATTTTGATAAAAAGAATTTTTTTGTATGGGATGTAAATATATAAAGTATTTTTAGCTATTACTCACGGCCTATATTAAGGACATCAGTATCATTTAGAAACTCATGTAGGGAGTAATATGCTTTACTTTGAAAATAGAGTTTTAATTTATTTTTTGGGAAGATTTCTTAATTGTAAAGGTATACATATTTTTATACTAGTATATTGCACATTTGTTTGTAAATATGCATAATTGACTTTATCAAGTTTTAAGTTTTCTTTGTTTCGTGTTGCATAAACGTGATTGTGACTATTAAAGAAAAGTAGGTTTTCTACTATAAACGTCACTACCTCATAGAGTCCAATTACTGTCAGCAATTTATTAGAAGTAAATATTTCTTTACAGCTGTCTCTGCGTTTTTTTTTTTTAATATTTCTTAAGCAACGTTTTTGCAAGATAAGAATCCGCTGTATTTCTGCAGAGTTTCCCCAAAAAATTATGCCATATTTTATTTTTGAGTGTACATATGCATAATAAGCTATTAATGCTTCTTTTTGTCCCACATTATCCGAAATTATTTTTATTGCATAGCAGTATCTAGCCATACTCTGTGCAAGCACCTGAATATGAACTCCCCAGTCGAGCCTATGATCAATGTGTACACCTAGGAAGGAAACACTATTTTTAGTTTCTATTCTATTTGTTTCAAAATATATGTTAAGAGAATCACTAGGTCGATAGCTAAAGTTTACAATTTGTGTTTTTTCAATATTTAGTGATAAATTATTGGCCGAAAACCAGGCATTCATTGAGCACATTGCATTGCTTACACTTTGTTGGCTAGTGACTATGTCTCGTTCGCTAAAGATCAGTGACGTATCATCTGCATACATTACTAACGACTGCTCAACAGTCCTTGGCATTTCATTTTTATATAGAATATAAAGCAGCGGCCCCAAAATGGATCCCTGTGGAACACCTTTCTTTATTGTTATAACATTAGATTTTAATAATTCATTATGTTTATCCATTTCGACAACACAATGCTTCCTATTACTTATATATGATCGCATTAGACACAACGCCACCCCTCTAATGCCATACAACTCCAACTTTTTGCATAGGATCCCATGATCAACACTGTCAAAAGCTTTCGTTAGATCAAGGCACATTGTTAAAGTTTTTTTAATGATTCATTTAATGATTCAATTATTTTTAACATAGCCTGGTATATGGCCCTTATTGTTGATTTTCCTTTTCTAAATCCATTTTGATATTCGGATAGTACATGATTTTTCTCCAGAAAGCTCATGACTCTATCATATATAATTCCCTCGAAGACTTTACTGATGTTCGATAGAAGAGAGATGGGCCTATAATTTTTTAGCTCATCTTTTTTACCTTTTTTTATAAGGTGGAGTGGGGTAAGTGGGGACTAAAAATTTAAAAGGTTGACTTTGAAGTCACGTAACTTTATGGAAAATTGAGATACACTGGTGTACTTTGAACAAGAAATAGTATGTTATACTCACAAAATACCCATATATTATTTTTATTAATTCAACGCGGTGTTCTAAAAAAAAAAAAAATCAGTTCTGTAAGTTCACCTGTAGTACCCACTTGCCCCGGTGACTGGGGCAAGTGGGTTTTTCATCTCTACTTTTCATATGAATAGTTATATTCTCAATTGGGGTAAGTGGATTAATCTGCACGATTTTAGCTACAAAACGTTTTTTTTCAAATCTAAAATATTCCCAAAATTATGGGAGTTTCGAACTTAAGTTAAGTTAAGGTATTTTTCTGGAGTAAAATAGTAAAATGCTATTAAACTATTTTATTGCAAAAACAGAACGAAATGATTTAAATTAAAGTTTTGTACAAAGAAAAAGTTCATTGGACACGTTTAGGGAATGCAACTGCTGAGAATAATCACTCAACCTGATATAGTCCACAGTACACTTTTTTTTTTTTTTAATGATTAGTAACAGGCTGAATTTTCGTGAGTAGCTTCGTTTTGACGAGACGCCCAACTTTTCTCTCTGCGAAAATTCTCGGTAGTGGTAGCTAATAGCAAAAATTATTTTTTCTATTTCACACGAATTAGACAATTCGACAACCTGTCAAATTATGTTGTTGTGGACAAACACGAGGCTTATTATAATTAACTCGCGCAAACGTAACCAAGGCAATCGAAAAATAAACTCTTTAACGAATGAAAAATATATTGCCAAAATAATTTGACAGATTGTCGAATTGTCTAATTCGTGTGAAATAGAAAAAATAATTTTTGCTATGAGCTACCACTACCGAGAATTTTCGCAGAGAGAAAAGTTGGGCGTCTCGTCAAAACGAAGCTACTCACGAAAATTCAGCCTGTTACTAATCACTGAAAAAAAAGGGCGATGTACTGTGGACTATGATTACTTTTTGATTCAAGTCAATTGTTGTGAGTTTGCTAAACAATGTAAAGCAAGTTTATAATAAATGTCACTGCAAGTGAGTTAAGTCTCACCGATGACTAAACTTAGCGTGAATTTTTGTTGTGGCATAAAACACTCAACAGTTGACGATTAGCACATTTTCAGCTTTGTCGTTTAGGGAACCGTTGCGTTCCCTAAACGTATCCATTTTATAACAAAATAAAAATAAAAAATTGGAAAAGGGGCAAGTGGGAACTAATCCCCACTTTCCCTTAAGGACTAGTGCCCACTTGCCCCGCCAACAAAAATAGCGGGGCAAGTGGGAACTATGGGGCTAAACTTGGGAAACAGGGTAATAAAATTTTTTAAAAATTGCAAGAAGTAACATTAGTGACATACAACATCAGCAGTCTTGAAAGTTTGACATATTATAGTCTGCTTTCATAGATAAAAAATTTTGAATTTTTTGAAGACAACTTGAAAATCTCGATCAAATGTAGACAATTTCCAAATGAACAAATTGATGCCTTAAAAATGTTCCAAAATCTATACCCAATACGTTGCAGCTGCATGGAGATCTGAAGAACAATCTACTGTGAGTTAAATTTACAAATAGGATTTTTCTCACAAATCATAATAAAAATACCCACTTGCCCCAGATCCCCACTTGCCCCACTCCACCTTGTATGGCTTTAACATATGCAGTCTTGAGTCTTTCTGGGAAAGTACCAGTGTTGAAGGCTAGATTTATTATATGGGCAAGAGGGGCCACTATTAAGTCACATACTTCTTTTAGCAAAACCACTGGTATTTCGTCCTCGCCTACGGACTTTTTATTTTTTAGTTGCTTTATACTTTGGGAAACCTCACAAGGATCAACTTGATGAAGAAAAATACTAGTTGAACAACTTTTGATAATATAGTAATATTATAGTCAGTTTATTATTTTGGACAAAATGTTTATAAAACAAAGTTGTTTATAATCCAAAATAAAGCCTAAATACAAATTATGAAGTCTAAATTTTGACTTTTATCTATTTATAGTGTTTATCTTTTTACGTTGAATTTATTAATATGAATAAGAATTCAAATTAAGAAACATAGTGTGCTATCAATAATATTGAACTGACAAACGTCATTGTGACATTGTGTAGAATATTACTATCTTACATCTGCATTTATTAGTGTTCTGTTGATTATTTAAAAAATGTTTACCAAACAAAGAAGAATTTAATTTGATCAAATGTTATGGGATTGGAGACGTCTCTTATCGATATGCAATTAACCTTTTCCACTAAAAGTTCCCTAACACAGCGGTATCGCGCCAATCATTGCGCAAACTTGTAAAAAAATTCAATGAAACTGGATCTCTATTGGGTGTCAAAAAACCCAAGAAAAACTAAAATGAAGACGATGCGGCAACACTTTTGGCAATAAATTCAGTAATAGAAAACCCGAAATTATCTTTACGGAAACACTCACAAAGACTGGAAGTTAGTAAAAGTCATTTACAGAGAATTTATATGGAAAACAAAGTTCGACCGTTTAAGCCAAGGTTCAGACATACACTTAAAAATGGAGACGAAGAGAAGCGATTGGATTTTTGTTTATGGGTCTGTGAGAATTACCTTGTAGATAGAAGTTTTCACAGAATGTTTTTTTTTACGGACGAAGCAACATTTTGTACCAATGGCCACGTTTCATCACAAAACAGTCGTTATTGGGCTTTTGAAAATCCAAACAATGTTATTCACAAACGAAGTCAATGCTATAAAAAAGTGAATGTATGGTATGGGATTTTTTATGATCGAATTGTTGGTCCATATTTCTTAGCAGAAAATTTATATCACCATGTTTATTTGGGCCTTTTGGAAAACTTTGTATTGCCATTTATAAACACTCTGCAACCGGAAGTAAGCCGTAACATTTTTTGGCAGCAAGACAGTTGCCCAGCTCATTCCTCAGTTTTGGTATGGCAGTGGTTGACAGATCACTTCTGAGCCAGATGGGTGGGAAGATATGCTCCAATTAATTTTTCTGCAAGATCACCAATGGATTTTTTTTGTGGGGTGTTTTAAAATAGAAATTTTATGCAGATGACCTGCCGCATGATCGAGAAACACTAAAAGCACGAATACAAGACGCGATGAATGAAGTGAATGTACCCTCAACCATTCGTAAGGTCTATGGTGAATTTATTAAAAGGATGGAGAAAGATGTTGGAGGAGGCTATGTAGAATAAATTGTTTTTCCACAATCGTTGAAATTAATGTTATGTTATGTTAATGTTTGAAAAAAAATGTAAGTTGACAAATGTAAAAGTCAAAATTTAGAATTCATAATTTGTATTTAGGCTTTATTTTGGATTATAAACAACTTTGTTTTATAAACATTTTGTCCAAAATAATAAATAAAGAGGCAGAAGGACCTCGGTCAATTGCCCTTTGAAATGTAAGGATTTCAATAAAGTTCTTGTATTATTATTATTATTTAATAAATAAACGTACTTCTCTCTTGAGGCATTTTGATGTTTTCTTAATTTATTAACACCCGGTACATCTGATCTGAGATTTTTATATGGTAGATTCATTTTTTCGACAAGTAGAATTTTTTATAAAGAATGACTTTTCGTTGTAAAATCAATAATGGAGATGTTTTTCCTCTTGTCAACTCCATCCAGGGACACACTATATCCTTAGATTTACTATTTTCTAATTGTGATATAATAGTTAAAATTTCCAGATCACAAACTGGAAATATAAAAAAGATATATTTGCACTAGGTGCATTCTTTAGAAAATCTGAAAACTTTGTGTTGTTAACATTATCAAAGTTAGTAGCATCAGCAAGGTAGTCTGAGAAATAAACAGCTGTTAAGTTAGAATGTTTTTTATTTTTTCTGTTTTTGTTGATAATGTTCCATGCTGTTTTTTTGTTTGTTATTGGAAGTTAGAATTCTCCTATTGTTTGATTCTAATTTAGCATGCCTTATTTTGTTTTTATAATCTTTAGAGTATTATACATCTGACCATCATTATCATTTTTGGTAGAACAAGTGATTATATGAACAGCGTCTAATGTTCTTTGTTTTAATTCTTGTAAATTATTGTCAAAAGTAAAGACAATATTTTCTGAACTAGGCTTTTTTTATAATTTTCTCCTTAAAACATTGATTATAAAAGTCTGATAAAACATTAACTATGAAGTTAACAGATTCATTAGGATTTTGTATTTCATAAAATGTACACCAATTAAGTCGATTTAGTGGATTTATAAGAACTAGTTCAATATTTTTCCTGTTACCGGTATGATTGATATTGATCAGAAACTAGATGGTTCATTTTAGTCACCCTGTTTATAGCTGGGAATTACTAGTCTGAAAAAATATGTGTATAAGTCATATGACGTTCTTCTCTTAGAAAAGTCTGTTTATTACCTATTTTTACTGTCTACATGAAACAAAAATGAACAGAATATAAACACAAATGTTAATACCACGTTATCAACTCACAAATCTAGTAAAATCCACAAAGTCAAAGAAAACTATGAACTTTATATGGAGTAAACACAAAGATTGAGGTTGTGTGCCCTCCAGTCTTGTTGGCTGTCAAATGGTGCATCGGCTCAATAAGAAATTACTCCAACCTGTAAGCTCTCTAGACGGTCTCGTCCACATATAATTAAATTAGGAAGAAATTTCAAAATATTTACCACAAAAATGTGATTAGCAGCCTAAAGAAAATTTTAAAATCTACAATTTTATCTACAACAAATAGGCGTTTTTAATGTTTTCATAATTTATGATAAAAATTGCTTTTATACTCGTTCATATTACCGTAAGGGCCATTTTTATACTTTTCAGATTTGAAGATGGTGTTCTGCCACAACCAGAAGTCATCACTAGATTACGTAGAACATGGAATTGTTTAATGCCAAACCTCAAGGAAGATGTATTGAAACCATGCATTAAACACACATCCACAATGTATGAATGTGACTCGTGCTCATATCAGACAAAACTGAAAGGTGACCTTAAGAAACATCTACTAGTACATAAGAGTCCTTCAGAAGTAACAATGTACAAATGCGACTCTTGTTCATATCAGACAAAACGAAACGATACACTTAAAGGTCATTTGTTGGTACATAAGAGTCCTTCAGAAGTAGAAATGTATAAATGTGACTCTTGTTCATATCAAACAAGGCGAAAATATGACCTTAATAAACATTCGCCGATACATAAGAGTCCTTCAGAAGTAACAGTGTACAAATGTGTCTCTTGTTCATATCAGACAAGACAAATAGGTTACTTTAATAGACATCTACTGGTACATAAGGGTCCTTCAGAAGCAACAATGTACAAATGCGACTCTTGTTCATATCATACAAAACGAAAAGATAAACTTAAAGGTCATTTGTTGGTACATAAGAGTCCTTCAGAAGTTGCAATGTATAAATGTGATTCTTGTTCATATCAAACAAAGCGAAAAGATCACCTTAATAGACATTTGCCGAGACATAAGAGTCCTTTAGAAGTAGCAGTTTACAAATGTGTCTCTTGTTCATATCAGACAAGACATAAAGGTTACTTTAATAGACATCTACTGATACATAAGGGTCCTTTAGAAGCAACAATGTACAAATGTGACTCTTGTTCATATCAGACAAGACATAAATGGAACCTTAACCTGCTGGTACATAAGAGTCCTTCAGAAGTAACAATTTACCAGTGCGACTCTTGTTTATATCAGAAAAGACAAAAAGAAGACCTTAAGAGACATCTAGAGGTACATCCTATTGTGTCCCCAGACTCAATATCCTGGGAAGAACATATTACAAAATTATCGACTAAACTCTCTAGAAATATTTATTTCCTTTACAACCTTGTCAACACAGAATCCCTTAACTACCTGCTCACGGCTTATTATGATTCTTTTCACGCCAATATGTTGGAGGGAATTTTAGACTGGGGACACTCAGCCCATGCTTCCAACATTTTTGGCTTACAACGTAAATGCATCCGCATACTATCTCATCTTGGATACAGAAATGAT
This sequence comes from Rutpela maculata, assembly GCA_936432065.2. Taxonomy (NCBI): domain Eukaryota; kingdom Metazoa; phylum Arthropoda; class Insecta; order Coleoptera; family Cerambycidae; genus Rutpela; species Rutpela maculata. Next base: position 135,012,430 of record OW386292.2, on the reverse strand, counting down.
TGTAAAGACCAATTCATTAATCTCAAGATTTTGACCATGCCTTGTGTTTATATTCTCGAGTGTTTACTTTATCTTAGACAAAATGAGCATCAAGATGTAACGCACAGCGAAATCAATGAATATACCACAAGAAATAGCGAAAAAATTAATGCCAACTTTCTTCCACTTACAAGATCTAGAAACAGAAGAGATTATTATTCTGCCAGATTTTACAATACTCTTCCTCATTCAATAAAATGCTTAAACTTTTTGCAATTTAAAAGTAAAATTAAAGGTTACTTAAAAACTAAGGCCTTTTATAGTTTTGAAGAGTTTTTTGAGAATGATTTCTCAGATTTAATTTAACAAGGACCTAGGCACTGTATATTTATTACCACATATTCTTACCCTTTCTTAATTTTTTAATTGGTTTAGATAATTTTAATTTGTCAATCATTGTCTTATGTATCTCTGTGATTTACCCATTTTTAATATTTTTTATACATTTCCTATATTGTCTTAATGTTTTGATATGTGTAAGCATTATGTATTACGTATTTTGACACCAATAAATTATTATTATTATTATTATTATTATTATTATTATTATTATCATATACAGTCCTTCAAAAGTAGCTATGTACAAATGTGACTCTTGTTCATTTACTGGAGCATAAAAATCCTTTAAAAAAACTGTCATAAAAGAGTATAGTTGACCCTAATAACACACACATGTCCATTGGATGTCTTGTACATATGAGGTCCGGGTGTACATGGACATTTAAAGGACATCCATTGGAAAAATTTTTATGCTTATCCGCTGGATGTCTAAAAATTGATATCCATTGGTTGTCCATTTTGGAGCATTTTAGTACAAATGTAATTTATCTCTCATTTTTCAGATTATATTGTGTGTATGCGCATGCATCGTCTCTGTCACGTCGTCATGTGTCAAAAAATAATGATGTCATCTTTGTGGTTTGTTTTGAGCTGTATTTATGGTGTGCAATAAATTTTCTTTTAATACATTAATATAGTAGAATAGTAGAAATAAAATGTAATGATAGTGGTGCTACAGTGGTCCATTCAGATGTGAGTATAATTTTGTATCATTCTGAATAGTAAATTTTGTTTTATTTTTTCTTTATCTCTGTAAAAGTGGTGAATAAATAACTATGAGGTATTTTATTTTTTAGATAAATATTCTGAATCGAGAATTGCTGAATATACCAGTGACTGAAATAATGATGAACTCAAAATCAGAAAACTGAGACACAAAAAAGGACATTCTTCATGTGACAACAGTGACTCTGAGGAAGAAGTCCGAAGAATTTCAGAGCTTCCTAAGCGAACAAACTTTTTCAGCCAGATAATGAATCAATAAGTTGTAAAACAAGACATTTTTACACAAATCGGTGACCGAGATGGATGGTAAGTTTAACTTCATTTCCCCAAATAATGAGGCATTTCACGCAAAAGCATTGGTTGCTCTAGTATAACAAAAAAATTGTTGAATAATATTGACAAGTTAAGTTAACGCATAACTATAATAAATTTTGGTATGCACTATCGGAAAATGTTCGCTTTGGTGCGGGCAATAAGAGCAAGCCAGAACGAAGGGGCTTGTTACACTTTGCTTCTGCTAGAGTACTGGTAGACGCCTTTATTGTGGGCGGTCGGTAAGGTCGTTGAAACTATGCAATCCCAAAAGTAAAAATTTCCGATACTGTATTTAAGCATCTGTAACAGCAAAAGTAATCACTCGATAAACAAGATAAATATGTTTTCTGATGTCATATACAGTACTTTTGGGTACATAATATTTCATAACTAATAAAATTAACCCTTTCACTGCTCAAAGCGTGTATGCGCGCGAAAAATAAATGGGCCCACTGTGCTCCAAGCGCGTTAACTCGCCTGTCGTTTTTAAATTGGTTCAGACTGCTCAAAGCGATTTAACACGCGTATATGTACTATTAAACATCCAATTGGTCAATTTGTAATATGTCCCTCCCTCAAAAATTTTATTACCCTATACACCGAACCTCCTTCTGAATTAGTATACATTTAGCATTACAACAGGTGTGTTCTTTCCAAATATTCTAATAAATACAAAAATGTCGCGTAAATATTTAACAGAAAAGGAATTACAAGAAATTTTAACAAGAAGTGACAGTGAGGATGAATATATATATCAATCTGATGATAGATATGAATGGGAATCAGACGAAAATGATGAGAGTGCTGGAACTAACAATGATAATTTGAATGATATTATGGATTTTATTTCAAATACTACTTTGCCAGATGATCAGCCCGAGCCCGTGGATATTGACACTTTACCGTCGGAAGACGATGCAAGTGATGTGGATGAAACGCCGCTACAAGAAAGACCTGATTTCGTCTGGAGTACTAAAGACTTTATACCACAAACACATATATTTGATAATACTGATTCGGGCTGTAAAATTCCGGCGATTTAGTTCTAGATTGTTTTGAGTATTTCTTTGACCAAGAAATAATGGAAATTACGGCGAACGAATGGAAATTATTATTATTGAAACCAGAGCACTTGGTTTTTGTTTTTCTTTCAATTTTATATATAATAATAGACTATGCATACAATAAACCAAATCAAATAGTAACGTAATATTGGATCTGCGTGCTCCAAGCGGTCAATTTATTGCGCACTACACGAGAATTACGTGAAACCGTGCTGCGCAGCGAAAGGGTTAAGAGTACATATGTTCAGCTCTTCCTGAGAACCCATAATGATTTGACAGTTGTGGCATTATTTTTGCTGGCAGTATATTAATCACTGCAAATTATTTGAATCTCAGACACAAAACAAGAACACACTTTATATTATAATTTATATTTCAGGAACTGCCAAGAGGTGCAATTTCAGGACGGACCAGGATGTGGAAGAAGATGAAAAAAATATTATTTGCGTTGTACTAAAGAAAGAAGTGTATTTAAAAACAAGAAACATAGCAAAAAGAAACTTAAATGCACTATTTCATCCTTTATCCGCTTGCATACAGACGTTGCAGTTAATGTTTCCTCCCACTGATTTCCTTCAACCAATCAGATCTTGTCAGGAAAGGACAGAATAGTGCAAGTGAGTTTATTTCTCTGCTTCAGTTATTTTGTATATCTAAAGCATTGAATGTGCGTTCCAGTTTGTTAATAATTTCGATGCTTAAGAGTAACTGAAGATGCTGAAGACTGTGACGCAACCCACACAGCACAGAATATTTTCAGAATATTCTCATTAAGTGACAATATTCTGTAAACAGAATATTTACCTGAAATATTCCTAGAACCTCCATAAATATTTTTATCTAGTTTGGAATATTCATGAAACATTTTTGATCAAATATTTCTGTAATATTTTAAAAGAACGTTCGTGGTACGTTCCACAAAAAAATATTGTTGTGCAAAATTTTGATGCGATACCTATATAACAGTGGTTATTATTTTTAACTATTATTATAATTATTTTGGTATACTAAATATTTTTCTCAGAAATAATTAATTTATGTTTTTTTTTGTAATAAAAAACTTCTACGACTAAGAGGATCATGAACAACTACGAAAAGAATAATAACTAATACACTACTAATTATATCCAAAATAATTTATATTCGAAAGAGTTTGCAAATATTTGACAGTTTATATGTGCAGGTATCGAGCTCTTTTAATAATAAAATTAGATTAAAATGTATTAAAAAGCAAAATCTAGCCGTTGCGTGTTCCAACTATAAAGTCTTTAAATAAATACTCTCAAAGAAGTTAGTAGTCGAGTGAGTTAAGGCGTTGCTCTACAAGTCACAAGGTTGGCGGTTCGACCCCTGCTCGGCCCCTTTTTTTTTTGTTAAAATAATTGAAAAAATTTTTGTTTTTATAAGGGTAATAATTGCTTATAAAACCGATATACGAATTTATTTTTTCCAATTTTAGGTCTGTTTTAGACCATTAAATATTGTAGATGACGATATTATATCTGTACCGTTTTTTCTCCAATACGTTTCCTAGGTTTGTATACTATAAAATCTTAAAACAGTTGACTCCTGACACCCCCCCCCCAGTTCATCAAATTTGAGATGAGAAAAAATTTTGTTTCGGATTTCAACTATAATTATAGTCTTTAAGCAGGTAGTAGCATGTGCAACTTCAGTTGCCGAGTGAGTTAAACCGTCGACTTACAAACAGAAGGTTGGACGTGCGGCGGTTTAATCCCTACCGACGGCAATTGGTAAAGGTAAGTAAAATAAAATGAATTTAATAATTTAATAAACAATATAATTTGTAGGCAACCCTTGTGAGAAAAAATTGGAATGATGGTAAACAATATTAGATAATTAGATATGTTAATGTAAATAAAATATACGGATGGCTAACAAACAAATTCATAGGACAATACTTATTTATGCATTAATTACTTCATTTTTATCGAGTATCGAGAGACTGCTAACTAGTCACATCATTTTCACGTGCCTTTGCTACTTGGGAAAACATACCTGAGATGTTCTAGGAACATTTAAAAGACTTCACTTTGTAATGTGCATGGCACATTCTATGGTAGATTTTCATGTTGTGAGAACATTCTCAGAATATTGAAACGTTCCGAGCAAACATTCTGTGCACATTCTTAGAATATTTCTGTGCTGTGTAGGAATGGACGTTGTCGAAGTTTAGTTACCAGACAATTTAAATTAGTTATACAAAATTCATATTTTTAATCGTTGTTTTTGTCCTTTTAAGTCCCTATTCACTTCCACAGTTCTAGAATAATTATTAGTAATTTTTTAACAGAGTATTTTAAACAAAAAAATTAGATGCAATTTCCCATCGCTAGCGATTTTTTCCACACAGATACTTTTTATATTTTATTTACAATAGCGCCTTTTGCATACATTAATTATTTTAAGTCACTTTTTCTATATACCCTGTTCATTTTATACACAATTTAATTCGCTTCGCACCTTATAGATGACAGGATCATTAGTGAGAGTGAAAGTCATACACCTTTATTATCACCAATTTTGATTTCCAGAACTTTACATAATTCCTCGGTAAAATCTAAATGTGAGCTGAAGAACAATCACACTAATGAGTTCAAGTATGATCATTTTCATTTAAAAATATTTGTTTAATGCTGTGATGTTCAAAGGAAGAGTCTAATTTCCTGATCATTTCTGAGGGTGGTGCTTCAGTATATGTTTCCTAAGATAATATCTATGCTTCGTCTGGACAGAACAGAATTCACACTTATACAAGGTTACCTCTGAAGAATCCCTATGAGTCAACATGTGCTTTTGAAGGCCCGTTTTATATTTAGTCTGAAAGGCACAAGTTTCACACAGGTACATAGTTGTATCTGAAGGATCCTTATGAGTTAATGAGTGTTTTTTGAGAACATTGTTATATTTCGTCTGAAATGAACAAGATTGACACTGATACATAGTCACTTCCGAAGGGCTGCTGTGGGCCAGCATGTGTTGCTTAAGGCGCCACTTATTTTTTGTCTGATAAGGACAAATCTCACACTTGTACATGGTTAATTCAGAAGCACTTTTATGGATTAACTGATGGGTCTCAAGACAATGTTTATATTTTGTCTGATAGGCACAGGACTTGCATAGGTACATTGTCACATCCGATGGGCTGCTATGCACCAGCATATGTTTCTTCAGGCGCCCTTTATCTTTCGTCTGATATGGACAGACCTCGCACGGAAACATGGTCAACTCTGAGGCACTTTTGTGGCCCAACTTATGTTTTTGAAGGCTGGCTCTGTGATTCGTCTGGAACGGACAGCAATTGCATTGATATGGTTTTGTTCCTGGAGATGTTTCGTGAGTCGACGTATGCTGCTTAAGAGTGATTTTATCAGTTGCCCGATAGGAGCAATATGTACACCTGTATATTATCTCCGAATAGTTCTTACGTGTCAACAAACTCCTCAGACGTGACTTATCTCCGTTAAGTGAACAGGACTTACGCCGGTATTTTATTTCTGGATGCTCCTTTGACATGTGTCTCATCATGTGACATTTAAAGTTTGTCTGGTATGAGCATATTTCACACTGATACGTTATCGCGGCAGGGTTTTTATGTACCAGCATGTGCTTTTTCAGGTACAGCTTGTATCTTGTCTGAAAAGGACAGGACTCACATTGGAACATAGTTGCTTTTGAAGGATCATGTAACAATGAGTGGTTCGTGATAGTTTTTTTATATTTTGTTTTGAACGGGCAGATTTCGCACTGATACATAGCTAGTTCCGAGAGATCTCTATGGACCAACACGTGCGCTGAAAGACAGGCTTTGTATCTTGTCTGAAATGAACAAGACGCACAATGATACATAGTTATTTCTGATGGTTTTTTATGGATTATTATGTGCATGTTAAGAGTTCGTTTATATTTAGTCTTGAAGGAGCAGACATCGCAGTGGAACATCATAACTTCTGAAGGATCTTTATGCACTAGCATATGTCTTTTAAGGTTACGGCTATGTTTTGTCTGATATGAACAAGATTTGCATTGGAACTTCATCATAGTTAATCCGGAGGTACATCCTTGACTACCATCAACTTGGAAACTGAAAATCACAAACAGTTTTTAAACTACTGATGATTTAAAAAGTAACTTGTTGCAACAATTATATAATAATAACAATAAGAATAATAATAATAATAACAATCAAAATGTTTTTTACAGAGAAACAATGATTACATTTAATTTTCCTAAATTTAGCTGAAGGAACAAAGAAATATGTTGATTAATAATACTATCAGGTATAATTTATGCTGATATATATGCTCATCATTGGAAAAAGAAGCTCGCATTATATTCGCGAAGTATGTCTATCAAGGCAACCTGACATATATGAAACTGTTGATCTACAGCACGGATGCAATACGATGCTTGATTTCCCCCTCCTATAACTCCAAGAATATTAATACTACGTAAAAATTTCGATAGAGAATTTACTTATCTTTAAATTTGATAACCATCTTTTTTTTGGTAGGACAGTTCAGAACCGAGATATTGGCAAAATAATTATTTTGAAGCGATATTGCCCCAAAATTGGGGGTGTTCCAGGGGGCGGGCGAAGGGGAAAATTAGTGTGTCTAAAATAGGCCTATAATAAACTGGTTCCAACAGTAAAATCTTTTGCCAGATTTAAAATGGTATTTACACATCCTGAACTCCCTGACGACTGGCTTAGTTGTGAATAAGAAGAATTAAATACATTTTCATAATTAAAGAGATTAATCAGTTGAGATTTATGTTTGTAATACCTGTCGAAATCATTTTGGTCTGTTTTAATTTCAATTTCTCCATTATTACACGTCAAAAACTTCTCATCTTTCACTTTTACAAAATCTTCATTGGTATGTTCATCTTCGTCTTTCATCCCGAAAAATTTTTCTTCTGTTGTAATTATACCAATTTTGCTATCGTTTTCACTTGAAACGGACACATCTTCAAAAGGAAATTGTTCGGACTTCTCCACTTTCACAAAATTATTACTCCTATGTTCAACCTGTAAGGAAATTTGTTGTTTAGCAAAAATCAACACAAAATCTGAGGAAGAGGGAGATATTTATTCACATTAGACAATACGCCAACTCACAAATATATTTTTTGAAATGATAAAACGTCACCAGAGACGTAGAGTCCTAGCAGCAGATCCATTAGTATACAAGATTTTAGTTTTGCGAATTACGTAATAAATTTGGAGGTACAGCGTTATCACATTTAAATCGAATATTTCGTTTTTGTAGCCGTTTCCAAAATTCGCGATTAGAAGTTTGAATTTGTACGGACTTAAATACGTGCTTTTTCACCCGCAGCGATGCTAGAGTGAAATTACGAATATTTTTATAAGCTTCCCAGTTTCTTGTGTTTTGTTTTTTTTTTTCGAATCAATTTTAAGGGATAGGTTAGCCAAGGCAATGCGGGTTTGCTTACTCTCACTGTTTTCATTGGCGCATGAATGTTAAATAGTTCCGTAATGTGGTTTGTTAATAATGAAACCTTATACTCAATATTATTGACATAGAATATGTTATTCCAGGGCACCTTGTTTAGATCGTAACAAAAACGCTCTTAGTCAAATTGTAAAAGTAATCAATTTCTGTTATTTTTAAAAGAAGAAATATATATTTATAACACAGTAAGACAGTCTATGATCGCTGAGAGAGTCAGCATTTAAACTTCCACATTTGTTCACTATATTGGGGTTGCCTATAAAAATAGGATGTAATAAAGTGGAACTATTCATGCAAACCAGGTTGGCTCATTTATAATTTGTGTTAAACCATGTATATCAAAAAGCTTTGTAATAGGATTTCCCAAGTTAAATAGGTTTATGTTCAAGTCGTCCACTATAGCCAAATTATCGCAAGATGTTAATAATGTTGGTACATTATCAAGAAGACCTACTGCCTGCCCCACATTTTGGTGGAACGCCTAGTATTAAGGTATACCTACCTAACTGTATTTTCACCCAAAGATGTTCAAGTACCGCTTCTGCTTCTATAATCTCTGTTTGTAATAATTGACAATTTATACCTGATTTCATGTATATGTATCCATCACGATGAAACTCAAAACATGGTTGTACTTTAACATATCAAACATGAATACGGAGTAAAAGAATCATGGCTGATTTTCGCGCATCTTCTGTCACATTATGTATGCGATGAACCTCTTTCATCTTCTATATGACGTTTTTATAATAATTTGATGGTATTAACTGTGGATGTTATGGGAATCGCAAAAAAAGAAGTAAAGTCACACATGCATGAAAATTTTTACAGTGACACATCAATTTCAACTTCACTTACAACCAACCAACCTGGCACTTTGACAACATTTATCGCTGCAATCCGATCTAGATATGACTGCGGCATGTGTATCTTACGTTTTAACATCACTATGTAACCAGAAAAAGATAGGTGGATCAGTGTGCTCAGGAATGCCTAAATAGAGGAACTTGAAGGGCAAAGATCTATATACTTTCAGATAGCCAGGCAGCACTAAAGGTTCCTTCGAGTCTAAAATTGCCTGGGAATGCAGACAATCCCTGAAGCAACTAGCGAAAAACAACAAGGTTACCTTGATGTAGGTGCCAGGGCATGAGGGAATAGAAGGTAATGAATTGGCTGATAGCCCCACAAGAAAAGGGGCTGAAGCCCCATTTTTTGGATCCGAACCGTTCTGTGGCTTATCTAAGGGACACATAATGGAGGAGGTCCAAAAATGGGAAAAGGAACAAAAGAAGTCCTACTGGAAGAATCCTCCAGGCCGACAAGCGAAAAGGTTTATAACCTATTCAACAAAGAATGGCACAAGGCTTCTTGTTGTTATGACTGATTTGTTATATTAAAGAGATGTGAAAAAACTGAAAGAATGATTTGTATGAAAGTATTTATTTATAACTGATACAATGCAACTTGATCATAATGCATAATCATATAGATGGTAAACTATATAAGGAAATTAATACTATGGTGCTAACACCATGTGTGGTATTGTGTCAATACAATACTATCCTATATTATCAACACTCCCATTTTGCATTGACACAATAAGTTTGGAACATCCATCTTGGTACCACTCCCAGTCATGCTCAATTGATTTCTCAAAGCTTCAAAACGAAATTTAGCAAGTGGTTTTGTACAAATATCGGCTATCTGTTTCTCAGTGTTTACATATCCCAAATTAAAGAACTTATTTTCATACAACTCTCGAACGAAATGAAATGAAATATATTTTGTTTTTTGATGCAACTCCGGATTCTTGATTAATTTAATTGCACTTTGATTATCAATAAATATGATAGGCTTTTCAGAACTAATCCCTATCAAATCCTTCAATAATCTATCGATCCAAATTAACTCTTTGGCTGCCTCACTGGTTGCTACATATTCTGACTCTGCCGCTGACAAAGAAACTGACTTTTGTTTACGAGCACTCCAAGAAATAGGTGTCTCCCCAAGAAAAACTACTACACCACTTGTTGACTTCCTATTTACCTTGTCTCCCGCAAAATCAGCATCACTGTAAACTTTTATAGAAAGGTTTTGATTTGGATTAAACAAAATACCATAATCCATTGTACCCTTGACATATTTCAGAATTCTTTTAACAGCATTCCAGTGTTCTTTTGTTGGAGACCCTGCATGTTGACTCACTGCGTTAACTGCGTAGGCTATGTTTGGTCTAGACACCATCGCTTTATAGGGAAGACTCCCAATTGCTTCTTTATATGGCACATTTACATATTTGGACTGTCTGTCAGGATCTTGGATATTGAAATCTTGATGCTGATCGGCTGGTATAGCCACTGGATGAGCATATTGAGCATTCTTCATCTGGAATCACTCTGTGACTCTTTTGGCATACTGTTCTTGATTCACCAGTACTGAGCCATCCGAGAAGTATTAAAATTCCATTCCCACGAACATATCTAGAGAATCAACTTTGATTTCCAACTCCTCTGATAGATGTGCCAGTAACTCTTTAATTTTCTTCTCGTTTCTTGAAGCTATCAGCCCATCATTGACATAGATTGCGAGGATCAATTTTTCTTTGTCTTTTTTGCTAATAAAAACATGAATCTGCATCAGTAGCTTGTAAGTTAAACTTGTTCAAACATTTGGTGAACTTTTCGTTCCAACATCTTTCTGACTATTTAAGACCATACAGACTTTTGAACAACTTGCAAACTTTGCGTGAACCGTCTCCGTATCTTTTAGGTTGCTCCATGACAATCCTGTTGTTATGACTGATTTGTTATATTAAAGAGATGTGAAAACTGAAAGAATTATTTGTATGAAAGTATTTATTTATAACTGATACAATGCAACTTGATCATCATGCATAATCATAGATACATATAGATGGTAAACTATATATAAGTAAACTAATACTATGGTGCTAACACCATGTGTGGTATTGTGTCAATACAATACTATTCTATATTATCAACACTTTTCGAACTTGTAAAGTCTGACCCAAGGCTAATCGCAGGCCTTCTAACTGGCCATTGCCCCTTGAGATATCATCTCAAGAACATGGGCATGGTAGAAGATGACAAATGCAGATACTGTGAAGCTGCCACTGAAACTGCCGAACATATACTTTGTGAATGCAAGGTACTAATCCACATTAGTCTAAAGTACCTAGAACAGGCGGAATTAATGCCTGAAGGTATAGGGAAATTAGCTCCCACGAAAATCACAAGCTTTGCAAAAAGTCTTGGGCAACAACTAGTTGTAGGATAATTTACAAAAAACCTTTTAGGTCGAAGTGAAAAAAAGTCAACTCAGGGCCAATAAACCCCCTTAAACAATCTATAATCTGCAACCAGAAAAATGCTTTATTTGAAATCCGTATTCATTTTAAGCATATTCGTTTTATAATTAAACAAATATTTGGTGGTTGAAATTATATTTATAACGTATTTGAGTGTGTTACTCTATAACGCCATTGATACGTAAATGTAAACATTTTAATGTAATAACATGAATAAAGAATTTAATTGAATATATTATTATTTCCGTAACATTTTCTCTTGTATTTTTCCCCATTCTTAAATTACCTGAATTTTACTACACCAACCTCATTCTCTCTTAGAGCAGAGTCTGTGTCTTCAATTTTGATGAAATCAATTTTCTTATAATTTTTCTTCCAATCCTTTTCTGATGTAAACTCTAGAACATCGTTTAATTCTATTAGATCCATATTGTTTATGCCTACAACCTCACAATACGCCTTTATCGTTTCTTCTACAATCGAGGAGTTGGTTAATAATCTGGAATAATTTTGTAGAGATCCATGACAATCGTCACAAATCACAGGTTTCTTGCTGGCACTTAATTGCTATAACAAAAAACACGATTTTTGTATTTCACACATATTGGAACTGACTGCAGTATTTTTGTTAGATTGATACTTCAAAACAAATGATGGACGGCAAGCGGCATTAAAAATAATTTCCCACAAAAGATCTGGATTACAGATGAGCTTAAATATATGCACTTCAACTATTCAATCAATTTTGCAAATCGGTTGAAATTGAAAGTGTTTTACGATGATAAAGAGTGTGTTATGATGGAAAATTCAATTTTCTTTTTCTTTAAACTATGCATCTGCATTGAAAGTTCATTCCAGATTCATGTTCTGTGATACCAAATTAATGTAAATTGAAAAAAATTCGGGAAAATTGTAAAGAAGTTATTTTTTAGTGTTATTAAAATTCTAATCTGACTGGCTTCAGTACATTCCTATACTAAAATGTAAATTATATGTCGTTTAAATGGAAATACAAGCAAACTTAAAAGACATTGATCACACTACTTAGTGTCAAATGAACCTATTAGGTATCTCACCCGCGAATCTTGTTCAATAAGGAGAATTTAGTTTACCCTAAACCTATCTGTCTAATCGGTAGGAATACTGATTTCCCCCATAATCCAAAACTAATCTTTTAGTGGTTAGGAAACAACTAGAAGTAGATTACTCATTATTGTCAGTTTGCTAGATAAATAACTTGTAATTAGACCAATGCAAGACAGCAACAATTATCTAATTTTTCACACAAGCTACTTACTAGTCAGACGACGACACTCGGTAGTAAGTAGAATTGTTGGTCAAAATTATTGTTTAAACCTATTCTTTCCCGCATCGCAAATATTGTATTTTGCCGCGATTACCACAGTAATGATCTACCAACATTTGGAGTCTGAGAAGAAACTCACTATCATAATATATGTATGTTCTCTATAACTTTGCTCACTGTTAGCTACTCTGGCAAGCATGTTCCAATGCTTATAGTTTTGAAACTGGTGCCCGAGTATAAACCGTCTGTTACACAGGGGCGTCATACCTGACAGGAACACTCAATGAAAGTGAGTCACAAAAAAATTTCAAGGCCCAGCTATTCTGTAGAATTACCAGAAAAATTATTACAAAAAGGACTTCACACTCTAGTAACTATTGGAAGCGTACCAGTTCTGGAAGAAAATTTTCTAATATTATTTTCATCGAAATGTGTTCTTCCCCATTATCCAGCATTACAAAAGAAGAATTTTCTAACAGATTCATACAAAGTTCACATATTGCTTGGGAGTTATTCTTATCATTTGCAAAAGCAACTCTACGATCTCGAATATTTAGGCAAGTCTTTTTGAAAATAGAACATTTTTTAAGGATTTCTGAACACTTTGTACACATCACGGCTTCATCGCTTACAGCTAGATTCTAAAACAAATTAAAAATTTAATTCACAGAAATCCCGATAACCACTTTACAGTCTTGATTGATGCAGTAATTTTCGACTTACCATTTTCAGCTGAAGCATATTTAAAATTTCAAGAGTAGCGCTTCTTATTGCTTTAAAATTTGCGTCACATTTCTTAAGGCAAAATCTGCATATTCTTTCTCGATTTTCCATTTTAAAACGGGACAAAAGTCAGACAACACGTATATCTAAATATTTGATGTAAGTATTAGACTTTCACAGACGCATGAATGAGGTTATCTTCTTCTGCTCACTTTCGATCTTTGTGGTGTTTTGCATAAACACATAAAGTACACTGGAAGAAGAAATTTTGTAATAATTGAGGTTTTGATTGATTATTTACATTTATTCTGTCACTGTCAGTTTAGTTTCTATTTGAAATGGAAAACCGGGAAATAATATGCAGATTTTGTCTTAAAGAATGTGGTGCGAACTTTAAACCTATAGAGAGAAGTACGCACGAACTCCTGAATATACTTCTAGTCAAAGTGGTAGGTTTTGGAAATCATCAAATCAATTAGAGATTTAAATTGATTATTAAAGGTTTTTCTAGATATCTAGTGTTAATCTTTCGACTTGTTTTAGAATCTAGCCATAAGTGACGCACCTGTGGTGTGTATAAAGTGTTCAGATGCCCTTCAAAACTGTGCTGCTTTCAAAAAGACTTGCCTCGGTGTTCGATGTCCCACAGTTTCTTTTGGCAATGATAAGAATAATGGCTGTGCAATATGTGAATTTTGTATGAATCAATTAAATAATTGTTCTTTTACAATTCTGGATATTAAAGAAGATATAACATCGGGGAAAACAATGTTTGAGAAATATTTCCCGGAACTGGTAAGTTACAATATATTCATATAAGAGATCACAACAGGAGACTATAGAACGTCCATAAAGCAAAATGTTATAAAAAATTATTTATATATCAAATTCCACATAGGTCGTTATACAGTGACTTGAGTTCCTCAATCAGTGAAACAGTGTAAAAAGCAAGATAAGATATGATAGTTAAACGTTTTAAAACTTACAATTACAAGTATAATTATATAAGAAAGACATATTACCACCAAGGCAATATGGATTTTGCAAGAATAAATCAACTCAGGATTCTGCTCTCTCCTTTTGTGAAAAAATATTAAGTAATTTTGATGCTAAATTAAGATCAGTTGGTATATTTTTCGATCTGCCAAGAGGCTTTGACACCATAAATCATAATTTATTATTAAGAAAACTAGAAATGTATGGTAGTCATGGTCCAGCATTGGATTGAGTTAAGCCATATTTATTGGAGAGAACACAAACTGTTAAGATTAATCAATAGGGGGTAACGTTTTTCAGATAGTGATAATGTGTTTACAGGGATACCACAAGGTAGTGTGTTGGCCCATTGTTGTTCATAATATTCATTAACGATCTAGTAGCAAGCTTAAATAATTGCTTTTCGACTCTATTTGCAGATGACACCTCCTCTATCTTAACTGCTGCTAATGTAGATCAATTAAGTGAAAATGCTACTATGTAGATATGTGAATAAAATGTCTGGCTGAGTCTAATTTTGATTCATTTGACAACACTTTAATAATTTGCAGCTAATTTTTTACTTAATATTGAGACATGGTTTTCGAATTCTAATTTGTTATCAACATGCAAGCCCAGTTTGATTTTTAATAATTTTAGGTTGCACTTAAATGTAATAATGTTAGTTTTACGCACATTAAAGGATAACAAATTAGCTTCGCACCACTCTTTAAGCATTTCTAAATCAGTGCCTACATTCTCATGCAGTTCGTCAATGAATTTGTCATGTCAGAGTATCGTGGTGTCGTCAGCAGAAGAAGAGAAGTTTCCTTTGATTTTAACAGATATCATTGAAATATATTAGAAATAGTAGTGACCCAAGGACGAAACCTTGTGGCACACTAGAATTCACTTCCATTTGTTTTGAAACATTACCATTAAAAATAGCTTTATGACAACGACCAGATAAATATGACTGGAACCAATCTAGCATTTTACCTCTAAACCTGTATGTTTCTAGTTTCCTCAACAGTATTTCGGTAATACTTCTACGGCCACCTCTCCATCATTAAGGTGAAGATAGTTTCTCTAATATTCTTACTCTTATTCTTATGGTATGTATAAGATATAAAATTCGTGTTTTTTGTGTTAATAGGATTTACACAGCAAGAAGAAGTATATATCTTCAATCTGTGGCAAGAAGCCTGCAATTTGTGAGAATTGTCGTGGGTCTCTGTTCAATTTTTTCACTTTTATAACCAACTCTACAGTTGTAGAGGAAAAGATAGAGAAATATTGCGAGGCAGAAGGTAAAAACAATACAGATATAATAAAATTAAACGATGTTTTAAAGTTTATATCAGAAAATGTCTGGGAGGAAAATGATAACAAGCTTGATGTATTGAAAATTGAAGACACCACCTCTGTTAAAGATGAATACGAGGTTAGTATGATAAAGGACAGGTTCTGTGGGAAGTGCATTGAGTAGTGAATAATGCATGAAAAAGATACATGTTTTTTTGTCGCAGATGGATATGTGACTGATAGTGGATGCGGTACCCCATATAAATAGGGCGAATACTGCACTTCAACTCCAGAGGGTGCCGTTTGGCATGGTTGGTCCTCACATCGAAGAGATTCATTTTCGTTTAAGATGCGTCAATATTTTCCCTTGGGAACTAAGATGTCAGCTATTTTCTGAAAGAAAATTTCCTTGCCTAAATTTTTCATGTAGGGTATCATTTTTAGATAGTTTTGACCTCCTGAACATGAAAATAATGTTTAGAAATCAATGTGGTCTACATATTTATATTAAGATGCCGAAAATATAAAATAATCCCTATTTAAACAACTAATATTTATAACGCAGGCACAAAAAAAAATTAATTATTTTCAACTACAATTTTCAATTATATCAACTACTAAGCCTTGACGCAGTAATGATCTCAACCTTGTTTTGATTATTTTTAATTTAGAATATACACACATTTGAGTACAAGATTACGTTAATAAATATTTGTATGCAATATATAAGTGACTATGTGCCAATGAATATAAATTGTATTTCCGTAAAAGTATAAAACAGCAATCCATACATCCAGCGCACTTTGTGTTTCTATCATTTATACCATGAAAATTATTGTAAATATCCACACCTTTCTTATCTTCCTCGTCTTTGGATTCAGAGGAGGAATTCAATATTCACATTCCTCGATTCTAGGTCCGAAACTTTAGACACATCTGTGACATTTTGAAATCTTAATTGTTTAAAGTTTTTCGTGAAGTGAATTAATTCTTCTCTAATTTTATTAACAGAAATTTCGGTCAGCTTTGAAACTGATTCAAAAGCACATCATTCAAATCAGCAAAGTCGTTGAAATTTTTAGAATCAAAATTTGAAAAATCTTTGTATATTTCATCATTTCGTGAAAATTTCATGTCTAGACATTGGCATGTTTGATTTTCTATAACTTTGTATGTTAATATTTCGAATTTCCTCATTCCACCCTTTTGATCAATAACAAATCTTTCATCGCAACATATTTCACCAGGCATTTTTCTTGTTCGTCTATTTCTCATGACTGGGAACTATTTACTTCTGAAATAAATTTTGTAACAGCTTCTATTATATCGTCATACTTATCAACCATTTTTTCGATGTCTTTTTTAGTATTATAAAGGTTGATGGAAGTTCAACTCTTTTGTTTGCAAATAATTAAAAGCTAATTAAAAGCACAAAAAAATAATTGATGTCACTACGGTTTCAAATTTTGTCCACAAATCTAATACATTTTTTGCTCCAGAAGCTGTTTTAATATTAAATTCTTAACTTATGTATATTATATATAATACAATTAAAATTGTCGAGTACAATTCACTTTTTTGATCAGAGTACGAATCAAAAATTGTTTCTAAAGTTACTGGTATGTTCGTCAGCTTCATGTGTCACTATGCAAGGCAATCTGTGGAACGGGAATCACATGGGTTGTGTAAATACAATGTTCGTTTGGATACAAAGCTATAGTGGCGTTCTACTAATTCTTGTACGTAAAAATTGTAATTTTTTACTTAATTCATTTGCTCGATTCGATCGACTCATTATGTCACATTGAATGTAGCATTGTAGGTTATAAATGTTTTTCATTGAATCAATGCTGGCCCCATCATGTGAAGGTAGTTTGGCCCACCAGGCATTTGCCTGGTCGGCCCAGTCTGACACTGAATTGAAGTACAGAAATAAAAGTGAAATGCAAATAAAACTAGATGATTTTTATGTTCATATTATAGAATCTTGTGGAAAACAAACTTATTTGAGCTATCTACTGCATCTATCCAGCAGAGCATTTCATGAACATCCCAATTAATCTTGCTTAGTACGAAAAGGAGCAAATTATACCATTACGTACATCTTAATAATATTAATTTTTTTAAAAATTGTACAATGTAGTTGATCGAAATAGAGTGACCATATTGCTTTCAGGTGGAAATAGACACTGTATTCGTATTCGCCATAACCAACTAAAGATTATAGTCTAAACATATATTTTGCACCAATATGAGTGATTGTAGTTGAAATTTTTTTTTTAAATATGGCCGCCATCTTGGTTTCTAAGGGAACATGTTGACGCGTCCTAATCGGAAATGAATCTCCTTGGAGTAAGGAATAATCGCACTCACTATGAAGACTATGCTTCATTGTGGTTTTGTGTTGTTTTGTTAAAAAAAAAAATAAAAGTTAAAAAACCATCCATTTTCACAGAGAATTTAAATCCTCTACTTCTAACAAGAGATTGTCAGTCATGAATAGCGACATCACTTCATTAATGTTGAAATAATGAAGTATCAAAAAGAATGCTACGGTTAATAAATCAGTAACTATTTTGTTATTGTAATTGCTCAGTAATTACATTTTTGTTTAAAAAATGCTGTTTTTCGTTAATATCACCTAGAAATACTCAATTTTTTTTGTAAGTTTTTAAACGCTTGTTTTAGAAAAAAATATTTCATTCGCCATATTAGGGCCGCCTTCAGCTTCGTAATTAGCAATCCCAAAAACATAACTATCCTACCTTTCAATTGAAAATCAGTAATACTTTTCCAAATATTGAATATTTAAACTTAGAGGTGGTTTCCATCACTTGAGGGTAAGAGCAAGTATTCGGACCACATCGAAACTGAAGACAATACCTTTTACTATAGTAATAACCCATAAAGAAAAATTATCGTTACATATGAAAGTATTCCGAAATTTTACATATTTTTCACCTCTAAGTACTGTACTATATTATAACATTTAATTTTCAACTTTTACATGTTTTTAATGAATTTTAAGATGGAATATCTTTGTTTGACACAAATTCTACTAAAATATTGACTTAATGTAACAACCGAATTATGAAGATGCCAACATCCTGTATAACTGAGGTTACTATGTACTTAGCAACAATGCAGGTACAAACAACTGTTGTATCGATTTACACCAAACTGATTGTAGGTTGAAGATAAACCTGAGTTTATAAAAATGGAGGATAGATGGTTTCCACCAGAAGATAACTTGGATGTGAATGAAAATGGTCTCAAAGTCGATGTAATTAAAACAGAGGAAAAATTGTTTGAAGTGAGGGAGAACGAAGTTGAACATACAAACGAGCATTTTGTAGAAGTGAAAGACGAGAAGATTTTGTCATGTGGTGATGAAACAATTGAAATAAAAACGGATCAACATGATTTCGACAGGTATTTGAGAAATATATATAAACTAATAAAAACTATTTTTAAACCACAAAATGTAAAATTCCCTAATTCATTCCAGTGGCATTCTAGTTAAAGGTTAAATATTACATGAATATAAAAACTAACTATTAACTGTTAATATATTCATTCAATTTTTAAAAAGGCAGCAGATCACTCCAAGCAAAAATGGTAATTTTTTAGTCCACTAATTAGTCATGACTAATGACTAATCATTCATAGATGAGTCATGACTAATGACTAATTGGTTAGTCATGACTAATGACTAATTGGTTAGTCATTAGTCATGAATGTTTCGATTAATGATTAGTTATTAGTCAAGGATGTTCTTATTGATGATTGATTGGTCATAATCTAGACTAATAATTAATTTATTCGTTAGTCGTGACTAATTTCGTGTCCACATAGTTTTAACTAGGAAAATATCTTAGCAATACTTTTCAAGAAATTTGATTATACTTTCACATCCACATGGTGAAGTGGAACTATATAGTAACAGTAAAAAACAATTTAAAATTACTTCCATATCCACTTATAGTGGAGCGGATATATACCAACGGTTTAAAAAAAAAAATCGATTTTTTTTTCTCAAACAGACTTAAAATGACATGAAACATCGAGATTTTAAGTTTGAGAAAAAATAAAAGTTCTGTCTGTCTGCCTGTCTATAACTATTTTGTGAGCACGATTACTCTAAAAGAGTTTGATATGTAAATATTGTCTAAATGTTGGTTGTGGCACTTTCTTAATTTTTTTGTTTCTTATTAGGATGCTCTGCCACATGTTTTTTCTTCTAAACAATGTCCGTAAAATCTACAAGATGATCCAATTATCCAGTATTTTACTTTAAAGGAGTAGTAGAGGGTGTTTTTTTTTTGACAAATAATGAATAAGAACAAAAATATAAAAACAACGTATTTTGCTGACGTTTCGGAAACTGAATATGTTTTCTTTCTCAAAGCGAGTTATAAGTGTTTGTGTGCTGTGTATATTAAATACACAGCTTTAGGAATATATTTGTTATATTCAGTATCCATTGATACTTACTGCTTACACAGTACTGTTTATATATCTAGTGATAGCTTTATTTTAAACAATGTTCAGTTTGTTAAAAGACGCCTTCTAACTGCTCCTTTCACGTAAAAGTCACAGGCGTAGAGGTTATTTTCCAGTAAAATACTGGATAATTGTATTTTGTAGATTTCACAGACATTGTTTAGAAGAAAATACAATAAGAAATAAAAAAATTTATGATGTTGACTTGAAATTTGGTATATGTATGTATCATATGATCTAGAATTAGATTATATTTTGATCTTATCCCGTTGAAGTGTTAAGAGTTAAATGGGGGTAAATACATGAAGTAAGTAAAAGTTCATAAAATTGGGATTTAGTGTGTACGAGAAGTTAAGGTCTTAATAATTTTCTGTCATCAGCTACCCCCTCTATTACCCTCATTACCACCTCCACTTCATTATTAAAGAGGGTGAAAAAATAAAATTGTGATTTAGTGTGAATACAGAAACCAAAGGCATCAGCCATCCCCTCTACCCCCCCCCCCCCCCCCCCCATTATTAAAGAGGGTAAAAAAATAAAACTGTTAATTAGTGTGTGTTCAAGAATCAATGATCCCATTTTTTTTGCTCAGGTATCAAACTAACCAGACCGATATGGTATGAATTATAGAATTTTGCCAATAACATTTTCAAGGAAATATATAAAAACATCTCTCAGAGGGCCTTAGTGTCATTCCGAGCAAAACAGTTATTGTTCCATTCACCAAAAGGAGAAAACTATATTAAATGGAACAGTACTGAATTTTTCCACTGAATTCAAGTAGCTAGGAGTAATCCTGGACCAAAAACTTACCTTGAACTCATTCTTAGAAAGGACACAATGGCGGTTATTTGGACGTGCCGTAGGCTTGGGGTCTGAAGCCAAAAATGATACATTGGTTCTACCTTTCGTTTGTCAGACCCATGGTGACCTACGCATCATGTGTATGTTGGCCAGAAATAGAAGAGAAAATAGCGCAAGGAAAGTTGCACAAATTGCAACGCCTTGCCTGTTTAGGTACTACAGGAGCAATGCGCTCCCGTCCCACAGCAGTTATGGATGCAATGCTCGACTTACTTCCTCTTCATTTGCATGTAAGGAAGGAGGCAGCATTTAGTGCCCTAAGGCTGCATCGGGCACTTAAATTCAGACCAGGCGGCCTGGTTGGTCACTTAAGGATTCTGGAGCTAATCCAATTCGAATCCATGACCAGACCCACTGACTCAATGCCAATCAAGCACAACTTTGACTGCCCATTTGATATGCTAATTGAAAGGCATCAGGCGAGCAGGGTCGAAGTACTGCGGTTGGCTGGTGCACAGATGGACCCAAGATGGATGAAGGGGGTGGTGTGTGGGTAGCAGGGCCTAAATACAGACTATCTAAAGCCCTTGGTAATACCAACCATTTTCCAGGCAGAAATCTGTGCTATATATAAGTGTCCCCAGGAATGCCTAAATAGAGGCACCCGAAGGGCAAAGGTTACCTTGATGTGGGTGCCAGGGCATGAGAGAATAGACGGCAACAAATTGGCTTTTTTGGACCCGAACTCTCTTGTGGCTTATCTAAGGGACAAAATGGAGAATGGGAAAAGGAACAAAAGAAGTCTGGATGAATACTCCAGGCCAAAGACAAGCGAAAATGTTTATAACCTATTCAACACAGAATGCCACAAAGCTTCTGGAACTTGAAAAGTTCGACCTAAGGCTGATCACAGGCCTTGTAATTGGCCTTTAGGTATCACATGGACATGGCAGAAGATGACAAATGCAGATACTGTGAAGCTGCAACTGAGACTGCGGAACATATACTTTGTGAATGCAAGGTACTAATCGGCATTAGGCTAAAGTACCTAGAACAGGCGGAATTAACATCTAAAGACAGGGAAATTAGCTTCCAGGAAAATCACAAGCTTTGCAAGAAGTCTTGGAATCCTGGGCAACAACTAGTTGTAGGGTAATTCACAAAAGACTGTAACAGGTAAATACCACTTTTCGGGGCGAACCCTGTATGCGTGGTTCTTTTTCGTATACTTTACCTTGTCCTGTACTTAAGTGGTAAGAGCATTTCTTCATTGAGTGCATAGAGGGGACATAACGCATTTATAATTATATCTTTATGGTATAAAATTTGACTCGGTTAATTTAAGGGAGTAGCATGTTGCCTTATTATTATTATACCTTGGAAGAGTGTTCGACTCCCTCATGGTACTAGGAACCTTCAGAGTTTATTTGTTAATTAGCCATGGCTCATACTGCTTAAATTAATTTGTTGATAAATTGTTGGCGTATGCGCGGGCGTCTAAAACGGGGCAGAGCGGTAGTGAAACCTTTTCTCAGTATTGTAAAATGTAGGCAGTTAGGTGCCGCATAACGTTGTGTGCATTTTCAATCACTTTATGCCTAGGACTTATTTACATGAAAGTCATAAGTTTCTCAGTTAGCACTTGTTTACGCCAATGTTCGGACAGAAACAGCCATGTTAGTTGTTTACGTTTAGAATCAGGTTATCGGCTGAGCTCACTGTCGGTACAGGTTGATCGCGTCATTGCCCGGTGTATGAATTCTATTTACCAATTTTTTTTCATTACGGGTTTCCAACGAACATGGATTCGATTTCGGAAAAAAGGGTTTGGAAGAAATTAACGACCATTTAAGAAGCTGTTGTGGCACCGAGCACATGGGCTAGATAAACCCCTTAGTGAATTTTGATAATTTATATTTAAAAGGAAAGGCCATTTTGCGAGAAGGTACGTCTAAAATTGTTTCGCCGTGTAGGCGGTTTGTTAATTGTTCCTCGTTTGCAGTAACGATAACAATATTTCTTGTTTTGTAGATTTGCCGGCCTAACTTGCACTCTGGCTAACTTGCACTCCACCTAGCTTGCATTTGGCTAACTTGCACTCTAGCTAACTTGCACTCCACCTAGCTTGCATTTGGCTAACTTGCATTTTGCCGACTTGCATTTTAGTACCTCGCCATTTTGCTAACCTGTACCTCGCAACTTGCACTTTGGAATTTCGCATTTCGTAACTTGTACCCTGCAGACTTGCTGTTTTGGTATTTTATGATTTTATGATCCTGAATCTATGTTAATTTGAGCTGTAATACTATTATATGGTTGGAAGCGCTGTGTGATTCGATTATTTAACCGACTATTGGATAACCATGGTCACACGTGGAGCGTGCTGCCCTGCTGCTGAGTCGGATACCCTGATGAGAACACATGGTTTTAGCACGTTATGCAATAAGGAATTGCGCTAGATGTCCTGGTACTGTGAGGTGTCGACAATTTAAAATTAAGGTCAGGCTGTTTTTTTATTTACTCAGAAACGACGACGTGAAATTCCAGCCTTTGATATTACAATAAATGTCGTGTGGGACGACGGTGTCGAATTATTAATTTTACCAATCCTTTCAATTAATTTTTTTGTCAAATTACCAAACCAATTTTACACCTAATTTTAAGTCAGGTAATTTCGTTAGTACTACAAATTTTAATAAGTTCCACAGTAACTGTGAACCGCAAATAGTACTATTTGAGGGGGCCAAAAATGAACCATTTGTGGAAATTTAATAAATTAATAAGCATTTTGATGCTCTTACCCCATAAAGATACTTTATTGTGATATAATTTTTAGACTTTATTAAATCTAAATTGAAGACCCAACCTTGACTTGTTTTTTTGCAACACCCGCAAGCCCAAAAGGCTAGGATAGGCATTTTTTCTTGGTCTTAACTAAAACAAGATTAAGTGGCGCCTATTTAAATAATTGAAGACTTTAAAATTAAATTTTTCTTACCCACACCCAATGCCTCCGACGAGAGAGCTGCCGCCTAGCAAAGCATAGTCCCTGTGGGGGTTATAAGACCGTTTAGGTAGAAGTGAAGAAGGGCCAACTCAGGGCTACAACCATCTACTGCTTTCGTTCCCCGTCTCCGTCAACAGAAATGTGGGTGGGTAATGGATATTGTCTGCACATTTTAAAATATGTAATCCCCTTCCGGACAGCCTTAACTTTGAATTTGGGGGTTGTTTACTACACGTATTATGTTTATTTATCCACAAACGCAGGAAATGCCATAAATGTTTCGTATCAGCTTTAAAACTACCTATTTTAAAAAGCTATAGTCTGGATAAAGGTAAACCAAAACCTTTTATGCTTAAGGCTGTTTTTATTGCAGGTATTTGTCTGCTTCACTAATACTCTGAGAAGTAGTTGTATTTATGAAGGTTTGATGGAAACATTATCGTTATCTCAAAGCATATCAGATTTAGAGGCCAGAATTAACAACCACTCCAAGATTATTTCATAGAGCAATCATAAATAGCATTTCTTAAATTCTCTAGTGATACTGGATACTCTTAAGTTGGAGCTAAGAACTTTTGAAAGCTTGACAAATACCTTAATAAGGCAGTCAGACCAATAAGGACTAAAAAATAATTTAGCTTCAATGTAAACTCATAAATGTCTTTTTAAAACTTTCTTTAAAACAAACCTATCTTTCAGTGCATTTGACATTTAATAAATCTGGCATAAATCAGTGGTTTTTAACGTGGCTCTTATAAAATATTGATAAAGCCGAAATGAATCTAAAAGGCATATAATTTGTTACTTGGCCGCAGTTCAATTTATGTGTTGCATTTTCAGATTGTCAGTGTTTAAAAGCCAAATATAATTTTCAGCCTCCAAGTCGATGGCAGTCAAGGAAGCACCTCCGGAAAAACTAAGCCGATTTACAAATGTGATTCCTGTTCATTTCAGACGAAATACAAACAGAGTCTGCAGACTCACCAGTGGACTCACAAGAATCCTTCCGAAGTAACCATGTACCGATGCAAACTATGTTCATTTCAGACGAAATATAAATTTTACCTTCCAACTCACATGTTCACCCATCAAGATAGCTTAGTAACCATGTATCAGTGCAAAACCTGCCCATATTCGACAAAGTACAATTTAGACTTCAGAAGGCATATGCTGATGTTTGATCACTCAGAAGCAATATACAAGTGTACGACTTGCCCCTTTCAGACTGTATCTATAAACAGTCTTCTCAAGCATACGTCAACGCAGTGTGTATGCCAAGAAACTCAAAAATACCAATGTAATTCTTGTTCATTTCAGACAAAGTATAAAAATAGTCTCAGAAAACATGTCTTGACTCACAAAAGTGCCTCAGAATTGGTCATGTTCTCATGTGATTCCTGCTCTTTTCAGACGAAATACAAACATGGCCTTCAAAGACATAAGTTGATCCACAAAAGCATATCGGAAGTAACGATGTATCGCTGTGAAATTTGTCCTTTCCAGACGAGACATAAAAAAGGCATTCCGAAGCATATGTTGAGTCATAAAAATCCATCCGAGCTAATAATGTATAAGTGCGAAATCTGTTCCATTCAGACGAGGACCACGTCGGGCCTTAAAAGACACATGTTGCAGCACAAGAGTCCTTCAGAGATAACGATGTACCGTTGCGATTCCTGTTCTTTTGAGACAAGATATAAAGACTCTCTGGAAAAGCACCAGTTGCTTCACAGAAGCATTTCAGAATTAACGATGTACCCGTGCGATTTTTGTTCTTATCAGACAAAACATAAAGGCACAATTAAAAAGCATAAAATGCTGGTGCATGACAACCCTTCGAACATAAAAATGTACCCATGTGATTCCTGCTCATATCAGGCGAAATCTAAACGACTTAAGAAACACGTACTTGTTCATAAGAACACTTCGGAATTGACAATGTACACGTGTACACTGTGTTCATTTCAATCGAAGTATAAATTTGGACTTAAGAAGCATATGTTGGTGCATGAGAGCGATTTAGTTGTACCAGTCTAAGAAACATATGTTGAAGCAAAGGCTAATAATATAATATACATAAGTAACGCTCTGAATAATCCTATTCATAAATCGCCCTTGAGAAATTTGACTTGAGGCATTTAATTCGGAATCTCCATTTGGCAACTCTGCAATATAGACCCTGGATCACAGCAATGAAGGATGTCAAAACCAGAGTTAGCTCTAAGTGATGTGTAACCGAGTAAAAATTTTCATGCATGATTTATCCAATATATTACCTTGTACAATTAATACTGTATTGTACAAGGACACATGGACAAGGTGACACAAGGCAATGAAATATTTCATCATTTGGTCCTTTTTATAATGTTTATATTTGTTATGTCTCATTCGATGCTTAGAGTAGTATTACTATGAAAAGATGCTTCCATTGTTCTAAGCCAATGAGAGCGAATTGCGTCATATTTTAGGTTGAGACTAGTGGCACGGTAGCTTGTGGTAGAATTGTGTTCACCGGCGGTGATTAAATTAAGTGATATAACCCTGATTTTGGTGTAAAATATCTTCCTATTATTCGCTGTCGAGCTGTCTGTGTGATCTGTGTAAAACCAGAATTGGGCAAATTTTAATCTACTGCATTATACAGATCCTCGATGGTGAACATTTTATTACAATTATACATCCTTATATCTCAGATGCCATTATTCTACCGCTAATAATAATTGTGCATGTTGGCTCCGCCCCGAGCATCTCATAATAATACTACTCTACAATATATTTACGTAAAAGCTTTCTCTGGACCTTCTCACAGAGATCCAGGAATGCTCACCTGCTGATGAATATGTAAAAGAACAACGTGATATTTAATTTAAAATCTTGTCTATCCCTCTCAGGAAATGAGGTTCTCTTTTCTAGTGTCCTGTCTTATATATATTATATTATTAGTCTTTCGTGAAGTATAAAACCCTCAGAAACAGACATGAACCCATGTAAATCTACAAGGGTGATAGACAAATGCAAGTTGTTCAAATTGATGCATACTGTTTAATAATACATGAACTTGGTGTAAATCTGATATGGTAGGAATGTAAATTGTTTATGTTGTCACTGAAACCAATAAAGTCTTAAGTTTTCTGTTTAATCTGTATTTTACTTGCAGTACACCATCTTTACTGTAACCATCTTAGCCTTTATTATTATGATAAGAGAGTAAAAGGGTGTTTGTGTGTTATAAACAGGAGCTGGCATCTGCCCAAAGAGCATTCAGGTACATTCTAGGTTATGTGTTTAAATGCACAGTTTCTATACTTTGGCCAATGAGATAGTAAAACCAGACAAAATCAGATGGGCAATTAGCAAGTTCCAACCATTCAAGTCTCCTGGAATGCATGGAATTTAGCCAATTCTCCTTCAGAAAGGGCAGAATATACTAATACAACACTTGTGTAAAATATTCAGAGCCTGTCTGGACTGGAAGTACATACCACACATATGGCGGAAGGTGAAGGTCACCTACCTACCAAAGATAGGTAGGATATTAGACCAAACGCCCAAGTCATATAGACCCATAAACCTGTCCTCTTTCCTACTTAAAACCTTGGAAAGACTACTGGACAGGTACATTAGAGACGAAATACTAAGGGAAAACCCCCAGAGTCAATATGCATACCAGCCGGGAAAGTCAACAGACCTCGCGCTGGATAATTTAAATAGGCCACTGACAAAGTCATTGTTGACAAAGAAATGGCAGTGGCAACATTTCTGTATATAGAAGGAGCGTTCAATAACTCGACGACGCAATCTTTAAAGAATGCGTTCTTAAATAGAGGCATCCCAACAGTACTCTACCAGTGGATTAAAGCCAGCCTAGAAAAGAGGCTAGGCTACCATTGAGACAAAAGTGAGGCTGCCCTCAAGGATGGGTATTATCTCCACCGCTGTGGGCAACCCTTGTTGACGAACTCCTCCAAAAAATTTCCGCAGAAGGCTTTCCATAAATCCTCACAAAACTACAGTCGTCACCTTTACACGGAATAGAGCCTTAGGAGGCCTAAAACACCTAAGGCTCAATAGAGTGGAAATTCCATTTGCCAGCGAGGTTAAATACCTAGGAATCATTTTCGACCAAAAGCTGACATGGAATTCCCACATCCAAAAAGTCACACAGAAAGCCAATCCCTGGGAAGGTGCAGGTAGATATGAAGAAAAAACTGGGGGTTAAACCCCAAGATGACCCTATGGTTATACACTAGGGTTGTAATGCATGATAACCTATGTATGGTGGTATGGTGGACCAAGACACTGCAGTTTGGAGCAATTGCAGTTTGCAGCAATTGCAGTTTGAAGCAATAAAGCTATTAATTAGCATACAAAGGCTTGCTTGACTATGTGGCATGGGTAGTAGGACACAGGGGAAATGAGAAGGTTGATAAACTGGCCCAGGAAGGCGCATATAAGGCCCTTTTGCGGTGTGGCTAAGCTACGCATAGGAACATCCATTAACTAATGGGTACGAAATAAATCTCTAGAGTGGTGGAAGAATTTCCCACAACAGAGACAGGCCAAAAAGTTCATTAAAGAACGATCGGCCAAATTCACGGAAGACCTACTATGCCAAAATAGAAAGGTCTTTTTAGGATCATGGTAGGTCTTCTAACTGGACATTGTAGACTTAATAGACATATAAGTCTAATGGGCCTGGTAGAGGATGCAACATGCAGATTCTGTCAAGAGGAAGAGGAAACCTCAGAACATTTGCTCTGCCATTGTGAAGGCCTAGCCAGTCTGAGGTTCCAGCTACTTGGTGAAGAGAAACCAAGGGCAGATAGCTATACCAAGGAGCCTTTATCAAGGCTGTGGAGTCTGATACAAAAAAAAAGCTGGTTAAGTAGCTGTAAGTAAAATTACACAAGGAGTGCCACAATAGATCCACGGGGGTTGCGGTGGCCAAGGCCCATCAAATCTAATCTAATATAATGTTAAACATTCCAAGACATATAGCGAAGGTAATATTAATATTCTAAATTCATTAAAAGCATTTTACAATCCTCGGTATATTCTAAACATGCTATAATTCTCATTAATTTTCGTTGAATAGCAAAACCTTATAAAAGTCTGCATCATCTGTTCCCAGACTATTATAGCATAACTTATGATTGAATGACACAATGCAAATTAGTCTGACCTCAATGTATCACTCAATGTGGACACAGTGCCCAGTGTCGGACTGGATCTAAATGGCCCCCCCCCAGCAAATCCTACCTGTGGCCCCTCTTTTTAATTTGGATTGGTTTCTAAAATAAATCATGCTAAACAACTGATTATAAAAATTCAACATTTTTCAGTTCATGCTAGGGTCCAATTAAGGCGAATTTTTTTAATTTTTCAAGGTCAAATAACTTCAAATTAAAAGTTAGAAATTTGACTTAAAATTATATTGTTTTCGGTATGTTGGTTTCGTGGGCGCAAAAGACATGAAAATGTAAAATTCAATTAAAAAACGTTTTATTATAAAAAACTGCAGTACCTATATTTTCCCTTAAACATTAAAAGACCACGCACTAATTACATTGAAATCCGGACTCCGCCAAAATCGAAATGAGTCATTAAAAATGAAAGATTTGAGGTTCCAGAATACAGATTTGACACTAGAATAAAAAAAAAATGGGCAGATTTTTTCACCAGATCTGAAGGTGTTAGTCCCGTGAGGTAAACCAGAAAAAGGCAAAAAGCGCAAAAGTTCTGCGACCGCACCACAAGACATGTACTCGCCCGTTTTGAAGGGTGGGGAACATGATGGTGACAATATTATTCGTCGTCTTCCATAGATTCGACATCCATGCATGCTTGCCCGTGGTAATGGTAACACATTGTGGAGCAATGTAAGCCTGCTCTTCTGCAACAGCACCTGTTTTCGCACCCCAATTTGTATGAACAAGAAATTAGTGTTAAAACAGATTCGGGAGCCGGTTCTCTTGTTATCATAGTTCAGGTTAATATACCGTCAACTTTTTCCCATCCCCAATTAGTAGCTTCTAGCGCATGAGTGTTGCCGAGCAGCAGCAGAAGTTGGTAGTTTTGATAATATTACAGTATTGTTCGCTTTACCAACAAGTTTGTTAAAAGTTTGTATACATATAGACTTTTTTCTGTGGAGGTAGAGTTGTATATAAGAACAAATCGCTCTCCTACGTCTACAATTTCTCCATGACTAGCTTTTTCATTATTAAAACTTTGCACGATGTCTTGTAATACTTCAGTAATACAACAGTTAAAAAACCGCTGCCCAAGGAATCACTACTTCCACATCAAGATTTTCTATCCAACTCTCTCACAATGAAAAAATTTTGTATGTGGAAATAATTGTTTATGGAACTTTAATAATATAATATTTGAAATTGTCTACCCCAAAAGCTCATAAAACGATATTCCACATTGGTAGTGGGATATAGTGATAGGAGGAAAAATTTTTTGGCTCTTATACCCACTAAATCACAATTTTTTTTCATCCCATTTAATAATGGGGTGGGGGTGGTAATGGGGGGTGGCTAATACCAAAAAATTTTTTAAGACCCAAGCTTCTCTTGTATATACTAAATAACAATTTTATGGACTCTTATTTGTTTGATTTATCTATTTACCCACAATTTACCTCAATTTACTCCCCAACCCTTCGACGGAATAAGATGAAAATATAATCTAGTTCCAGATCCCATTAAAGTACATACGTGTACCAAATTTCAAGTCAATATCTTAAACGGTTCCAGAGTAATTGTGTGCGCAAAAAAAGTTACAGACAGACAGAAATTTTTTTTCGCTCAAACTTAAAATCTCGACGTTTCATGGCAGTCTAAGCCTATTTGAACAATAAAAATTTTTAAACATTTTTTTGTCGTTACTATACTTCCACTGGATGTGGAAGTAATTGTAATATATCAGACAAAATTCATAAAGTTTCAAAAATTGTGTGCTTCATCCTCTAGGACGTCGTTTCCACCCCCATTTCGAGGTTTTCTAGATTCTTCTGGAACAGTATTAGGAGGAAATAAAGGGTATTTTTCTAGAATAGGTATTAGGTGTACAAAATTTCGCCAGCGATTGCTCGACTATTCTAGTATTCTATTAAGTTTCTGAGTTAGGGAAATGGATAGCAATAATCATGTAGGAATGAAACACAAGTATAATAAAATCAGTTGCAAGACAAAGCAGGCAACATTCATTTGATAGTGGGGCGTGGTAAAGTTCCCCAAAGTCGCTGTTTACACTCCGCGACGTCATCGTTACATAACCACAACGCCATTGGAACGTAACCGGACTAGTTCCGGGAACGTAGCCGGAACGTTGCGGTAACCGAAAAAATATTCCCCATTTTGGTCATACTAACGTAATGGGAACGTTCCTGTTATGCTCTTGTGACTAGTGATAGAATACTTTAAAGTACCTACAATAGATAGATAGATAGATACATTTATTTGTTCCTTTTTACATACAATACCTCATTGGGTGTAGAACACGTCAAAAACATTAAGAAAATACAACAGAAAAAAAGAATATAGTTCATATTAATGTAAAAAATACATATCATAATAAAATTGAAACACTAACAAATGGTAACAGTGAAAATAAATAGAGGACGACAACAGTAATTAAAGTTAATTTTAAAATAGATAATATGCCTAGTTTGGATAAAAATATGTTTGGTTAAATTATTAAAATGGTATAACAATACAATACAATGATAAATTTGACAACAGCCTAGTTTGAGAGTACAAAAATAAGTTTTTTTTATTAATGTATTAAAACATCAGTGAAGTGAGTTCTAGTTTTAATGTTTTTAAAGTGAGATTTTTTATGTTGTCCGGCAATTTGTTAAAAATGTTAATTATAGAATACTCAACATTTTTTTATATATACGAAAGTTTTTTTTATTGGTTGTTAATTTATTTTTGTTTCTTGTGTCATAATCATGCTCTAGAGATTTGAACAGTATGATGTTTTCTTTTACAAATATTGCTGCTTCATAAATGTATAGGCTTGTGAGTGTTAGTATGCCTCTGTTTATAAATACCGATTTACAACTATCTGTAGGTTTCATATTAAATATTTGTCGCAAACACCTTTTTTGCATTTTGAAGATTCTATGTGCATTTATAGAATTTGCCCAGAATATCACTCCATATCTGACACATGACTGCACATATGCATGATATGCACTCGTGGCAGCTTCCACGCTTACAAAACGTGCCACTACCCCAAGTGCATAACAATACCGTGACATATCCCCAGCCAGGCTGTCAACATGAAGCCTCCAGTCAAGCCTTGAATCCAAAGTGATTCCTAAGAATTTTACTGAGCGGTTACTTGAGACATTTATGTCATTGTAGGTAAGTGTTGTTTCTTCATTTTGGGTGAAATACGAAAATGTTATTATTTGGGTTTTTTGAACATTTAATTTCAGATTGTTGTTAGTGAACCAATTTTGTAGTGTTGTTACCGTATCAAGGATATCTTTTTCTTGGCTATTTTTAGAATCGTGACTAAATATTAAAGATGTATCATCTGCAAATTGAACCATATTATGATTAACAACTTGTGGTAGATCATTTGTGTACAGTATGTATAACAAGGGCCCGAGAATTGAGCCCCATGGTACACCTCTTTTGATCAATTCTTTGTCTGATTTGACCTTGGCTCCACTACCCAGCAAACACAAATACCTGATACATAAACCAGAGTCACATCTAGGTACCGCGTCACACTTGGGAATTACATTGCGACTCACATATCTGCATGTGAGATAGCTCAAACAGTTCCAAATGTCCACATTGGAAACATCGCACTGTGAATTAAAAATTAACTCACATTGGCATCACATGAAAGTTTATATGCTAAATCTCGTTTGTTGTTAGATGTAAGTCACAACAGCATCACTTTGTGAGATAATAAGAGACTCGCAGTACTGACATTACGACCTACATTTTTTATATATTCGACATCAATTGAACTCTCATGCGTGTTAACTATGTGTCTCTCCTTTCGGATGGAAGGAAAATAAAAAATATAATTATATTGTAGTTCCATATGTATATTATTTACATTAACATATCTAATACCGGACTCCAGTTTACTCTCACAAGGGATGCCTGCAAATTATAATGTTTATTAATTAAATTATTAAATTCATTTTTACTTACCTTTTTACTAGTTGGGGTCGGTAGGGATTGAACCTGCATGGTCTTCGTTGTCTCGATTACAGTTCTGAAGCTCATACCCACTGAGCTATCTAGGTGTCCGTTATTTTGAATGCTAAAAGTGGTATAGTAATGTGTGGGAAATGTATTTAATGAGATTATGAGGAATAATAAGTCGTTTATTATGTGAAATTGAATCTCTAATAGAACTTTTGACAAACAACCTTATTTAAAATATTATGTGCATTAATCGTTCAAGTCCTTTTTTTCTATTTTCTATGTGTGTTCCCAAACCAAAATTTTTCCTGTTAGCATTTATCTAATATATAAAAATCTCGTGTCACAGTGTTTGTTATCGAACTCCTCCGAAACGGCTTGACCGATTTTTATGAAATTTTTTGGTGTATATTTGGTAGGTCTAAGAATAGGTCGTAGGCTATTTTTTATACCCCTAGGTGATAAGGGTGGCCCTATCCAGAAATTTTCTTTTTATTTTTTGGACAAAAATTTATAACTTATATGGCAAAATAACGTTTGCTGAGTCAGCTAGTATTTATTTATAATTATTATAGTGGAGTCAAATTACGATTTTAATGTGAATTGTCTGGTCAGGACAGTTTTTCTGTTTTAACGTGTTCAGGGGATCAACTTAAGTTCACATCTCAGTATTGCAGTTTCTGCGAGGTCGGCGTATTGTTTATTTAAACAATTTAATTTTTTAGACGTGTTTTCCATCGGTTTTCTTTGAATATCTCGAAATCCATAAATCCTCTGGAAAACAATAAAAAGAAGGAAAACGTTCTTTTTGAGTTGTACAATAAAAGTACATAAACCATAATTCATTCCAATTGTTATTATTATTTGAAAAAAATTGAACATTGCAAAATTATGCATTTTTAAACCAATCACTGTTATTTCAAAAATAATGGATATTTAATGAAATTTTATAGCTCTTATGATGTACAGTCACCACTTAAAATTTCAAATCAAAATGATTACTAAAAGAGCTCAAATATACAATTGTTGCTAAAATTTTGCACCCTTGTGAAATCCTGCAATCAAGACCAAGAAATGTGTACGATGGCTTAAATTGTAGTATTTTATAAGTACTTTAAGATCACGGAGAAAAACATTTTTTTTTTTTTCAAAATTTAAACCCGTTTTATTGCAATTGTTTATAGTTTTCGAAATTATAGTTATAAATAAATTCAAGTAACTCTAATATTTTTATGAAATCAAAAACGATAAACGAGTAATGAGAGTAGATTAAAAAAGACAATTTAAAAAAAATAAATTAATGCTCTACTTGCATTTGGAGCTGAGATACGTTAGTTTTGCGTTTAGGTCACTTAAAAATAAACAAATCGATATTTATTTTTGAAATTTGGGCTGTTTATTCTCCAATGCTTATTTGAAGACAATCCAAAGCTACAATTATTAAAATAACATCGAATAAAGCAGCTTTGAGAACATAATGCATATTTTCAATTTTTTTTATATTTCTTTTAATTTTTGCCACGAAAATGACAACCTAACTTGAACAACTACCCTCATGTTCATGTATACAGCTTTGTAAAACTTTTAATATTACTGATACAATAAAAAAATATATATTTCGCGAGCAGGATTTGAACTCGAGACGTCCACTTCCTGAATAGAAAGTGCCTTACCCACTGAGCTATCTGGCGACTAAAGTCCAGTTTGTAAGAATATAATATAACATTTAGACATATTTGGTGATTTTCGGATCTCTAACAAAATCATTAAAGACCCACTTTCGGGCCTCTATACAGTATCTTTTAACAATTGTAACTTAAGATTATTTTCATGTAGCAGAGACAAAATAAGAGACATTGGAGAATTTATGCGAGTTACATTTCCCGTGACGCTTTTGCGCTATTCATGTGAGTTAAATAATAATTTTAAATGGTGCCAATAAAATTATATAATGCGATCTCGTTGGGTGATACATTTATTCAATTGGCATCGCTTTGACTTAACAAATGTAAATCAAAATGTGTTGGTCAATGGGCATCAATGCGATGTCTCAGAGAGATCTGTGTTTGCTGGGTATCGTCACTCTCTACTAGTTGTTGATGTCTGTTTGATAAATAAGATTTTATTAGCTGTAGTGCTGTACCTCTTATACCATAATTACATAATTTATTTAAGAGAATATCATGCTCAACACTATCAAACGCTTTAGACAGGTCAAGACATACTGCAGTTGTTTCTTTATTGTTGTTTAGTGAGTCTAGTATTTGCATTAAAGCTTTGAAAATTGCAAGGATAGTTGTCTTGCCTTTTCTAAAGCCGTTTTGAGAATCAGAAAGTAATTTTTTTTCTTCTACATATTTTGTAATTCTATTGTAAATACATTTTTCAAATATCTTGCTTATGTTGGATAAGAGTGCTATGGGACGATAGTTTTGCCAATCAGTTTTATCACCCTTTTTAAAGATAGACTTTATATTTGCATTTTTTAAACTATCTGGAAACGTTCCTTTACAGAGCATTAAATTTACAATATGGTTCAATGGATAGCAGATGATATCCGCAACATGTTTTAATAGCTTTATTGGTACCTCATCATCACCAACGGATTTTTTATTTTTTAGTAGCACAATTATATTAAATATTTCTTGTGGAGTGGAAGGCTCTAGAAATAGAGAGTTTTTCAAGCTTATGGATATATTTTCAGTATGGGTACTTTTTTTTATTACTATTGTTTTGACATTGGTTGACAAGATTATTATTTATATAGTTTAATACGTCTTTAGGATTTTCATACTGTATATGTTTTAAAACGGATTCAGATTTTACATTATTGTTAACTGTATATTTTTTGACAATGTCCCAAACAGCTTTGCCTTTATTCTGTGCAGATTCCACATAGTGCTTGTGAGATAATTGTTTTGCAGTTTTGATTAATTTTTTTAGAATTTTCGTATATTTTTTGTAATATTCTCTAGGGATTCGATTTGCTAACATTTCTGTATACAGAAAACGTTTCCTTTTTGAGGACATTTTTATTCCTTTAGTTATCCATGGTTCAGGAATGTGATTGGATGTTTTTATATTTTTTAAAGGAAAAATTAATCTTAGAGCATGGTTTATGATATTATCAAATTTATTGTAGGCACTATTGGCATCATTTTCCTGGAATACAACTTCCCAGCTTTCATCTTGTAGTAACCGTTTAAATTGTTCCAATTTATTTGAAGAAAATATTCTTTTTTTACATGAAAATTCTTTATATGACTTCTTTTTGAATGATTCAAAGTTTAGAATTTGTGCTTCATGATCGGATAATGCCGATGTTACTACTTGCCTTTCTTGTTCGTGATCAAAATTTATAAATATGTTGTCAATAAGTGATTCAGATTTTTTTGTAAATCTTGTGGCAGTAAATATTGTTTGATGAAAATAAATGTTAAAAGAAGATTTATAAAGTTATCTGAAGATTCATTTTTGACTAGTAAATTTATGTTAAAGTCACCACAGAGTATAATTTTATATTTAGGATATTTATCATGACAAGAAGTTAAAACCTCTATTAAGGTATTTGAAAAAACATCATAGTCACTCTTGCTAGCTGACGGTGTTTTATACACCACCAGAATTATTATTTTATTAGACTTACTAACAACAGACGAAATTTCACAATGTTCCTCTATTGATTTTATTTCCAAATTTTCCATGTCATGGGCCTCGGTGTTCTCATTAACATAGATGTAGGATCCACCGTGGATTTTTTTTTCTCTACAGAAAGCTGAGACAAGCTTATATCCTTCTAGATGTATTGTTCCCATTTCTTCTTTGGTACACCAGTGTTCAGTAAAGCATACCACGTCAGGACGTTTTTCCAGCATGGAAAGAAATATATCGCAATAGTCGTTGCTACGTTCCAGCAACTAATTGTGCTAGTTGGGGTATGTCGTAGGACTGACCGAACGTTATCAAACTCATATATTAATCGAACTGCGTTCTGTGAATGATAAAATCACGTTAAATAGAACCTTTAAGCTAATCACAAGCAAACCAAAATTTTTTTAGTAAAATATTTTTATATTATTTTCAATCAGCCATAATTACCCTAATACAAAATTTTTAAATTCTTTTTAAAAGGCTTTCATTAAATTCTGAGGAAGTTGAATGAATCTTTTCTACTAAATCGATTGTTAGCGCACGCTCTCATTTGTGTGGTTAAAAGTAATTTGCCTTAGTTGGGGAGGAGTGATTCTTTCACATTATATCATTTTGCAGAAATTGTTTGGTGTTGTTTTAAACCTGTTAAATAAATGGTATTCTTCGAACTATTTGCATTTTATTTATGTCAGGACTTGTTGCTAGTCTTAAAATCCCTGGAGTATTCATTTGGAAGACCGAAACAACTGATGGTCAAGTGAAAAACAGGAAATCACATAATATACCTTCATGCCTGCTGGATGACACAGGGCGCAATATTAGTAATTATCACGATGCTACTCAAGCTTTCAATGATTATTTTATAACCTCTATAAACGATTTAACAAAAGATCTGTCTGTAAATCGGCAGGCTGTCTCTGAAATTCGTGAAAAGACATTCTTCCTATTTCCTATTACAATATTAATGAAAATATCCAACAAGCATTCTGCAGGTTATGATGAGATACCCTGTTCACTTCTAATCAAAGTCGCTGATCACATCACTAATTGTATTACCTCGCTTATTAATTTTTCATTCCAGGACGGTATGTTTCCAACACTTTTAAAAAAAACGCTTATTGTCCCAATCTACAAAAAAGGTGATATATCACAGATCTCGAACTATAGAGGAATTGCCCTACTCTCAGCTCTCTCTAAATTATATGAAAATGCCTTTCATATTAGGCTTTCAAAATTCCTGGAAACAGAGAAAATCTTGTCAATTAACCAATTCGGTTTTAGGAGCAAATTATCGACTCAGGTCGCGATTTTGGCAGTCTACAATTATATTCTGCAGAATTTTGAATATAAAAATAAAATAGCGTGTATTCTATTTGATCTAAAACGTGCGTTTGATACGGTCAACACTGATTTACTATTGAACAAACTCTATAATTATGGCATACGTGGACCCGCCCTACTTTGGCTCTCCTCTAATTTACAAGGTCGGAGCCAAGAAGTTATTTTGAGAACTAATAATGTCACTTACAAGTCACTGCCCAAAACAATCCAAGTAGGGGTACCCCAGGTACCCCAGGGAAGCGTATTGGGCCCCCTCTTATTTATTACTTTCATTAATGATATCTTCTCTTATTTCCCAGGTGGTTTTGTATCTCTTTTTGCAGATGATGCGTTAATAGCTGTGAGTTCGGACAATTTTAATGATCTGAGTAACACTGCAAACGATGTTATTCATATTATGATAAATTACTGTCAGTATACAGGGTTTATCCTTAATGATCTCAAAACTGATCTCATACTGTTCA
Organism: Rutpela maculata; assembly: GCA_936432065.2. NCBI lineage: Eukaryota > Metazoa > Arthropoda > Insecta > Coleoptera > Cerambycidae > Rutpela > Rutpela maculata. The sequence goes on along the minus strand of OW386292.2, from coordinate 134,973,851 downwards.
CTCCAAGAAAATTGTATGAAAGTATATTAGTAAAAATAAACAGTAAGAGTATTCAACAGAGCTCACAAGTTAAATTTCTTGGCTTATGTATAGACTCGCATTTATCGTGGACTAACCAGACTGATGTCATACTGAAGAAATTATCAACTTCTTGCTTTGTCTTATGGCAGCTCAGAAATTATGTTTCAACTGACATTTTAATAACATATTATTATGCCTATGTCTACTCCACATTGAACTACGGTATCTTATGTTGGGGAAATTGTACAAGAGTTAATGAAGTTTTAATCCTCCAAAAAAGAATCTTAAGAACAATGACATTTAAAAGCTTTAGATACTCCTGCAGAGACCTATTTAAGCAATTAAACCTCCTAACTATAACGAATATATACATCCTAAATTGCGTTTGCTATGTTAAGTCACATCCTGATCAGTTTACACTTACCAGAGACCTAAATTCGCCCTACAATTTTAGACCTACACTTAATATAGAAATACCGAGACATAGTTTGTCTATATCAGCAAATGGGCCGTTGATCATGGCCGTTAAGATATTTAATAAATTACCAACCTCTTTGAAGTCCTTACCTACTTTTAATTTATTTAAATCGAGTGTTCGTAATATGCAAAAATATAGTTCTTACTCTATTGGTGAATTTTTAAATTGTGACAATTTTGTCTTATGATTGTTTGTACGTTTGTATTTTTGTATTGAATTGTATTTTTGCTGTTTTACACTATATTTTATTATTTTTTCCTTTTTAACTACTGTTAAACCTGAAATTTTTCTATTTTTGGCTTGTATTTTTATTAACAATTTTGTGACAATATTCTACACTTGTATCTACAAGTCTTATGAAAATAAAGTCTATTATTATTATTATTATTATTATTATTATGAGTTAATCGGAATCATTCTGCAAGTCTCATAGTCAGTGTTCTGGTCGCCTTACGGGAGCTTGATAAGGATTTTTTATGCGATTTTTCCAGAAATCATTAAGTGTAGAGTCCGTTATTAGTAGGTAAACAGATACCAATCCCGTCGGAGAGAAATCTTCAATAGGGATTTTTTTATGCAAAAATCACAAAAATCCAAAGGCATCAAACCTATTATTACCATATAAATAGATACAAATCACGTCAAAATCCAATTCCATCAGAGAGAAATCTTCGATAGGAATTTTTTTTTATGCAAAAATTACAAAACTTCCTTATTGTCAGTAAATAAATGAAATTACGTCCTGAGAGAGCATCGTTAATGATCTGAGGTAGTGCAGTCTTGACCTATTACTTATCTGTTGAGGTATATTTTATCTCGAACCCGCTTGGGAGTGGAAGAAAGGAGCAGAACTTGGCTAAAAATAAATTGGTGTCACGTCACCTAGACACACAGTAGTGAGTTCTTCTGTAATCACACTGTCTATCGTGTACTCCTTTCGATTCTCATCTCCGTGAACAGAAATGATAGTGAGTAATGTGCAATCTCCTTCTGGACAGTCTAGGCTTTTAAATTTGGGGGTTGTTTACTATGTGTGTTGTGTTTATTTATCCCCAAACGCATGTCATGCCAATGAATGTTTTGTATCTTACAATTAAATATTTTTTATTTATTTGCTTTTATCATGATTAGAGAATATTATTTAGGTATTATGCAAATCACAACTTACACACTCTTTATTTATTATGAAAATACCTACTTTCTGTATATTGTTGCCCTAATCTGGGCACGCTAATATACTAGTCAGGTAAATACTTTAAAACACTCATTATTGGAGAATCAATCAAAAAGTTGTTTTGATTGATTCTCCAGAGAGTAGTTACTCTTCTAGCTAATACTGATGAAGTATTGAATTACATGATAGGATTCTTAGCATTTTAAAGAAAAAGATATATTGAAAATACTTAAATCATTTATTCAAATTTAATCATTCACACTTTTTTATTTAATATGGAATTATTTACTTTCTGTATATTGGTGCCTTAATCGGATCACGCTAATATACTACTTAGGAAAACACTTTAAAACACTCATTATTGGAAAACCAATCAAAACAACTACTCTTCTAGCTAATACTGACGAAGTATTGAATTACATGATAGGATTCCTGGCATTTTAAGGCAAAAAAATATATTGAAAATACTTAAATTATTTATTGAAATTCAGTTATTCACAACAATTACTACATTTCATATCAACTCTAGAAAAGTTGTACAAGTTTTCTCGAACTCTTTAGTTCTCATCAGTAGAGTATAGAAATATTCATTCATTATTTACAAGCCTATTCTTGATTTATTTTTACAATTAAATATTTTTTATTTATTTGCTTTTATCATGATTAGAGAATATTATTTAGGTATTATGCAAATCACAACTTACACACTCTTTATTTATTATGAAAATACCTAAATATTTAATTGTAAAAATAAATCAAGAATAGACTTGTAAATAATGAATGAATGTTTCTATACTCTACTGATGAGAACTAACGAGTTCGAAAAAACTTGTACAACTTTTCTAGAGTTGAAAGAGAATGTATGGTTCAATAATTGTTGTGAATTACTGAATTTCAATAAATAATTTAAGTATTTTCAATATATTTTTTTGCCTTAAAATGCCAGGAATCCTATCATGTAATTCAATACTTCGTCAGTATTAGCTAGAAGAGTAGTTGTTTTGATTGGTTTTCCAATAATGAGTGTTTTAAAGTGTTTTCCTAAGTAGTATATTAGCGTGATCCGATTAAGGCACCAATATACAGAAAGTAAATAATTTCATATTAAATAAAAAAGTGTGAATGATTAAATTTGAATAAATGATTTAAGTATTTTCAATATATTTTTTTCTTTAAAATGCTAAGAATCTTATCATGTAATTCAATACTTCGTCAGTATTAGCTAGAAGAGTAGTTGTTTTGATTGATTCTCCAACAATGAGTGTTTTAAAGTATTTACCTGACTAATATATTAGCGTGCCCAGATTAGGGCAACAATATACAGAAAGTAGGTATTTTCATAATAAATAAAGAGTGTGTAAGTTGTGATTTGCATAATACCTAAATAATATTCGCTAATCATGAAAACATTTTATGCTTAAGACTGTTTTATTACAAGTATTTGTCTGCTTCACTAAACCTCATCCAAGTAGTTGTATTTTTGAAGGTTTTACTGGAAACATAGCCACTCCAAGATTATTTCATAGAGCGATTATAAAACCATAGCATTTCCTAAATTCTGCAATGAAACTGGATCTTCCGAAGATGGACTTAATAGCTATGGAGTTTTTTGAAAGCTTGACAAATACCTTGATAAGGCAGTCAAACCAATAAGGACTAAAAAATAATTTAGTTTTAATGTAAATTCTTAAATGCCTTTTTAAAACTTTCTTTATGACAAACCTATCTTTAATTGCATTTGACGTTTAATAAATCTAGAATAAATCAGTGGTTTTTAACGTGGTTTTTATAAAAAAATGATAAAACCTAAACAAATCTATATGGCATATAAATGGTTACTTGGGCCGCAGTTCAATTTAAGTGCTGAATTTTTAGATTGTCAATGTTTAAAAACCAAATTAATTTTCAGCCTCCAAGTCGATGGCAGTCAAGAAAGCACCTCCGGAAAAACTAAGCCAATGCACAAATGTGATTCCTGTTCATTTCAGACGAAATACAAACATAGACTGCAGTCTCACCAGTTGACTCACAAGAAGCCTTCAGAAGTAACCATGTACCGATGCAAACTATGTTCATATCAGACGAAATATAAATTTTACCTTCCAACTCACATGTCCACCCATCAAGATGGCTTAGCAACCATGTACCAGTGCAAAACCTGCCTATATTCGACAAAGAACCACTTGAACCTGAAAAGACATATGCTGATGTTTGCTCATTCAGAAGCAATATACAGGTGTACAGCTTGCCTCTTTCAGACCGTATCTATAACCAGTCTTCTCAAGCATAAGTCAATGAACAGGGTATGCCAAGAAAGTCAAACATACCAATGTAATTCTTGTCCATTTCAGACCAAGTGTAAAGAAAGTCACGGGAAACATATGTTGACTCACAGAAGTGCCTCGAAATTGACCATGTTCTCGTGTGGTTCCTGCTCTTTTCAGACGAAATACAAACAGGGCCTTAAAAGACACAAGTTGATCCACAAAAGCATATCGGAACTAACGATGTATCGCTGTGAAATTTGTCCTTTCCAGACGAAACATAAAAAAGGCATACCGAAGCATATGTTGAGTCATAAAAATCCATTCGAGCTAATAATGTATCAGTGCGAAATCTGTTCCGTTCAGACGAGGACTATGTCGGGCCTTAAAAGACACATGCTGCAGCACAAGAGTCCTTCAGAGATAACGATGTATCGTTGCGATTCCTGTTCTTTTGAGACAAGATATAAAGATTGTCTGAAAAAGCACAAGTTGCTTCACAGGAGCATTTCAGAATTACCGATGTATCAGTGTGATTTTTGCCCTTATCAGGCAAAATATAAATACGGAATTAAAAGTCATACGACGCAGGTGCATGGCAGCCCTTCAAACGTAACAATATTTGCATGTGATTCCTGCTCATATCAGACGAAATGTAAACGACGACTTGAGAAACACGTACTTGTTCATAGGAACACTTCGGAATTGACAATGTACACGTGTACACTGTGCTCATATCAATCGAAGCATAAATTTGGACTTAAGAAGCATATGTTGGTGCATATTTAGTTGTACCAGTCAAGAAACATATGTTGAAGCAAAGGCTAATAATATAATATAGATAAGACACGACTCTCCGAGTAATCCAATTCATAAATCTCCCTTGAGAAACTTGACCACAGGCTTTTAATTTGGAATCTCCATCTGGCAACTCTGCAATATAGGTCCTGGATCACAGCAATGAAGGATGTCAAAACCAGAGTTAGCTCTAAGTGATGTGTGACCGAGTACAAATTTTCATGCATGTATAACGCAATATATTACCTTGTACAAATAATACTTTATGTATTGTACAAGGACACATGGACAAGATAACACAAGGCGATGAAATATTTCATCATTTTGTCGTTTTTATATTGTTTGGGTGTCTCAATCGATGTTTAGAGTAGTATTACTATTAAAAGATGCTCAAAAAAAAAAAAAAATGCATCCATTATTCTAAGCCAATGAGTGAGAATTGCGTCATATTCTAGATCGAGACTAGTGGCACCGGTAGTTTGTGTTCACTGGCGGTGATTAAATTAAGTGATATAACACTGCTTTCAGTGTGAAATATTTTTCACTGTCGAGCTGTCTGTGTAACCTGTGTAAGCACCAGAGTTGGGCGAATTTTAATCTACTGCATTATACAGCTCCTCGATGGTGAATATTTTATTGCAATTACACATCCTTATATTCCAGATGCCGTTATTCCACCCACCCCAAGCATCTTATAACAATACTATACAATATATTTATGTAAAAGCCATTTCTGGAATTTCAAACAGAGATCCAGGAGTGCTAACCTGCTGATGAATACGCCGTTATTCTACTGGTTATAATAATCGCGCACGTTGGTTTCACCCCAAGCATCTTATAACAATACTACTCTACAATATATTTATGTAAAAGCCATTTCTGGAATTTCAAACAGCGATCCAGGAATGCTAACATGCTAATGAATATGCCGTTATTCTACTGGTAATAATATTCACGCATGTTGACTTCACCCCGAGCATCTTCTAACAATACTACTCTACAATATATTTACATAAAAGCTGTTCTGGAATTTCAAACAGGAATGCTAACCTGCTGATGAATATGTAAAAGAACGAGACATTTAATTTAAAACCTTGTTTGTCTTTCTCAGGAAATGAGGTTCTCTTTTCTAGTGTCGTGTCTTATTTATATTATATTAGTAGTCTTTCGTTGAAGTATAAAACAGAAACAGACATTCACTGATGTAAATCTACAAGGGTGATAGACAAATGCAAGTTGTTCAAATTGATGCATACTGTTTAATAATACATGACCTTAATTTGGTGTAAATCTGCTATGGTAGAAATGTAAATTGTTTATGTTGTCTCTGAAACCAATAAAGTCTCTAATTTTTTGTTTAACCTGTATTTTACTTGTAGCACAGCATCTTTACTGTAACCATTGTAGCCTTATTGCTAACAGACTAAAGGGGTGTTCTGCGTTATAAACAGGAGCTGGCACCTGCCCAAAAAGCAATCAGACACATTATAGGTTTAGGTTATGTGTCAATATTGTAGAACCTCCCAGAACCGACCAAAATCGAAGCCAGAATAATAATTCGACTCAGGTAAAAAAATTATTTAAGGGCATTTTCGATCATAACATACAAGTCTGAAGGGCTTCAGAGCCATAAACTAGCGCAGAAGGACCTTTATGAGTTTGTTAAGACACTAGGCACAATCAGGTAAAAATTCGAAGACTTTTAGAAAAATATGTTTTGGTCCAAGCCCTGAGAGTGAAAGTATTTGGTGGTCATGGAAAAATGAACCAAAAATAAAAGTATGATTTTTGATCAAGGAAAAATAAACAATATGCTTTTACAAAAATATTTTGAACTTTTTAATTCCTCCACAGAAGACAATGACCATGAAGATAAAGTCATTTAAATATCATTCAAAAGACCGAATATAAAATTTTAACTGTGTTACATATCAAATGTGGTGAAAGTGCATAGAATCTATAGGTAAATATTGACAAAAAATCAGTGAAAAGGACAAGGCCGGTTTCTCACATAAAACAAGTTTGTATTCACCCAGCGACTCATAATTTGGACGAGTGCGTTGGATGGTCAATACAAAGCGATGGTAGGAAAGCCAAATGCATGACTTTCCGAATAATAAAATTATAGAGAAAACTGCCTTGTGAATAAATGACTCAAAAATCCATTTTGCCAAAAAGTCGCTCGAAGGCGAGTCAGTGTCATTTTCCCTTTACTGAACCTGCATGGGAACTGGTACACTGTAAGACTGGCCGAACGTCGTTAAACTCATGTATTAGTCGAACACAGTTCTGTGAATGATAAAATTACGATATAGAACATTTTATACTATCCAAAGCAAACCAAAATTTTGTAAGTAAAATATTTTTATATTATTTTCAGTTAGCCATAATTTTAATTTTTATAATTTTTAACTTTCATAGTGAATAGGAAAGTAAATTGTGAGTATGGAGGGAAAATATATAAATATGAACGCATACACAGACACCACACATAACCTCAGAATCGAAGCAGATATGCCGCGCCGTAGCGTATGAATTTTTACCTGCATTTACTGTATGGGGCTCGTGCACCGTTTGACAGCTTGGAGGTCACACAACCTCGTTAATTTCAATCATTCTTCTTATTCTTCTTCTAGTGCTGTCCCCTTAAAGGGCTCGTGCACCGTATGAAAGCCGACATTTTTGGAGGGAGGAGAACGAGACAACGTCACAATCACAAGAAAACTACGAACTGCACATGAAGAAATCGGAAAATTTGAGGTTATGTCTCGTTCTCCTCCCTCCAAAAATGTCGGCTGTCAAACGGTTCACGAGCCCTTTAAGGACACAGCACTAGAAGAAGAAGAATAATTGAGGTTAACGAGGTTGTGTGACCTCCAAGAATGTCGGCTGTCAAACGGTACACGAGCCCCATACTTTACTAATTGATAGCACACAAAAGTTTAAAAAAATACAGCTGGGAATTTTATATTTATTAATGATCGCTAACCTTTGTTAAGGGGACAGCACTAGAAAAAGAAGAATGATTGAGGTTAAAGAGGTTGTGTGATCTCCAAGCTGTCAAACGGTGCACGAGCCCCATACTTTACTAATTGATAGCACGTAAAAGTTAAAAGAAAATGCAGCTGGGAATTTTGCATTTATTAATGATCGCTAACCTCCATTAAGGGGACAGCACTAGAAGAAGAAGAATTATTGAGGTTAAGTGTTGTGTGACCTCCAGGCTGTCAAATAGTGCACGAGCCCAATAATGGGCCTCGTGCACCGTTTGACAGCTTGGAGGTCACACAACCTCTTTAACCTCAATCATTCTTCTTCTTCTAGTGCTGTCCCCTTAAAGGGCTCGTGTACCGTTTGACAGCCGACTTTTTGGAGGGAGGAAAACGAGACACAACGTCACAACACAAGAAAACTACGAACTGCACATGGAAAAATCGGAAAATTTGAGATTGTGTATCGTTCTCCTCCCTACAAAAATGTGGCTGTCAAGCGGTCCACTTGCCCTTTAAGTTAACAGCACGAGAATAAGAAGAATGATAGCGGTTAACGAGGTTGTGTGACCTTCAAGAATGTTGGCTGTCAAACGGTGCACGAGCCCATTAATTTACTAATTGATAGGACGCAAAAGTTAAAAAAAATCATCTGGGAATTTTGCATTTATTAATGATCGGTAACCTCTGTTAAGGGGACAGCACTAGAGGAAGAAGAATGATTGAGGTTAAGTGTTGTGTGACCTCCAAGCTGTCAAACGGTGCACGAGCCCCATTGGACATTTTTATTCTTACTATTTCCGGCAAAAGTAAAACCAATCCATTTTTTGTATTTCCCTCTATTAGTTCAAAATGTTCGCATTTGGTTAAGCAAAGTCTACATATTCTTTTCTGGTTTTGGAGCGGATTTTTCATTCTTTGAATTAGGAATGCGGCTGTCGCTGATATAAACACAGAAACAATATTGATTATAGAGGTTATTATGTATTTATGACAGAACTGTCAAACAGAATATCTACTTATTCTTCTTTTGCAAGCCACACGTCTACTGATGTATTTAACATCTAGCATGTAGCATTTTCGGAACTGCGATTGTTCATCGCACCAAGAAATGTACATTTGCAGAAGAAGAATAAGAAATAATACTTGGTAGGTTTCTAGGTTAAATTACTGTACTCAAGGTGATTTTGTAGGGTCTTTATATTTATTTTTTGATAATTCTCTAATTGTAATTTAGAAAATGAACCCTCCCCATAGCCGGAAAAAAATATGCAGGCTTTGCTTGATAAAATGTGAGAATTTTAAAGTAATCGACAGAGATACCATAAATGATTTGGATATGCTTCTGCTGAAAATGGTAAAATAAAAATTTTCGGTTGAATGTTGACTACAAAGGTGTTTTCTGTTTCAGAATCTGTTTGTAAGTGAGGAACCCGTGATATGCACAAACTGTGTAGAAGTAGTTAAAAAGTGTTTTGATTTTAAGACAATGTGTCTTGATACATGCAATTATATAGCTTCATTTGCCAACGATGAGAACAATGCCAAAATGGACTTAAAAACGGTCTATCTGAGCAAAAACAAAGATGTTACTAGTATTCCTGAGGATTATGACATATGTGGATTTTGTATGACTTTAGTAAAAAGTTGTTTTACTACATGCCTAAAGAACACAGATGAAGACGATATGCCGCAGAAAGTGATGTTGGTGAAATGTGTTCCAGAATTGGTACGTAAATATTCTTCAAGTGAGAGTTTTTAGTTCATTGTCAGATAACAAAAAAAAAAATGAGCTCTCTAGAAGTCTGCCTGTAAGATCAGACGAATCCGAGGTCAAAAAAATCATACACCCCCCAAAATCATTAGATAGAGCCAAACAACACCCCTGGAATGGGGTAAAAAGAAGATTAAGCTACGAGAATAGTCGTTACATCTTAATCAATCGAATTATGCAAATTAAGGTTAAACAGCAGCGTACATACAATAGATATGAAACACCAGGGAGGGGCGAAAACTAGCCCCCATATATAAAAAAATCAATCCAAAACAGCAATGACTGCTGAAAAAGCTTGAAATGTCTAAGTTTTGTTAAAGTGATAAGAAACTGCATCAGGTCCGACGTAATCTTCAGAAACCGCCCCTATAGGATTGAGAACAACAACCTTAAGTTTAAAGGACATAAAACAAAAAAAAATGTAAAATCCAACAGGATTTCTATTATGCGTAGTACTCTAAAATATAACTAAAAACTTACGTACCATCAACGTCCTACAGTGTCAACCCTCAGAGGGTGTGAAAATTATCGCCTATGTAAGATTTAACCATAAAAAGTTACAGTGACTTCTATAAAAATTCGAAACACCTGTGCTGTGTGGAAGTGTGAAGAAACTAGACTATGTTCGACGCTGTGCTTGAAAACCACCCCCACGGGGTTGCGAGATGCCCTATATCCGTAGAATGCTGGAAGAATAAAGAGAAACTAACCGGATTTACATTTTTATGGATGCTATGATTGGCAAAAATCGTGTTGTACACTTTCAGCATCCTACGAATCTCGCAAGCGTCGAACATAGGTTAGTTTCTTCACACTTCCACACGACATAGCTGTTTCGAATTTTTCTAGAAGTCACTGTAACTTTTTATGGACAAATCTTACATAAGGGGGTTAGTTTTCACACCATCTGAGGGTTGACACTGTAGGACGTTGATGGTACATAAGAATCTAGTTCTATTTTAGAGTAATACGTAAAATAGAAATCCTGTTGGATTTTACGTTTTTTCTTGGTTTGTGTCCTTTAAACTTAGCGGTGGTTGTTCTCAAAACAATACAACAACAAAAACTAAAACATTTTTACAACATATCACATTTTCTTTAGATCTTTTTATTTGCTGCTTTAGGAAACTAGAAGTGTTAAACTATAAAGTAACATTACAGCCATATTAATAAAAACAGTCTTTTCATTTCATATCTTAATCACAAATGCCAGTTAAAAAAGATTAAGTGAAATTTTTTCCATTTCGCGTTCTTCATTTAGATGCAAGTATTTTTTTATTTTGGAACTCAACATGTTGCCTATTTTGCTCTAGTCACATAAAGAACTATGCGTTTAGAGAAGCTCTACATTTTTTTTCTTCCAAATAAGCAAGTGTATTAAAACGGCAGCATCACACAGGTCTGCTTTTTGACATTCCAAACGACTCTTAAATTGTTGGGCATATACTCTGCGTTCTTCCAAGATTGTTAAATTGAGTAGCTCTACTCAATTATATTAAATAATGGTAGTTATCTCTTAAATGTAATTCTGTTGTTTTTTTTGTTAATAGGATTTAAATATCATCGAGAAACTTATAATTTGTTCACCCTGCCATGGATCTCTAGAGGAATATTTCCGCCTTGTGACGAGCTGTTCGATTGTTGAAGAAAAGATTAAGGAATATTGTGAAAGTCAAGATATTGTAAATGATAATCCTTTAATAGATTTAACCAATGTTCTACAGTTTACATCAAGAAATATATCGACCAATAATGATAATATTGCTCATGTAATCAAGCAAGAAAAGTTATCTGCGGATCAAGTAAATTTTGATGAGGTTGTTGAAGTTAAAAACGAAAATCTTATGGAAAAGGAGGCCCATCAGAAATTTGACAGTATACTATTTGTATCAAAAACTGCATTGACCTGTGAAGATGATAAAAAGCCTAATATGATTAAAACAGAAGAATTTTGCGAAAATCAAGCAAATGAGGTTGCAGGAAAAAATGAAAACTACTTAGAAATGGAGGATCAAACATTTGTACATAAGGAAAATACTGAAATAGAAACGGATCAACAGGATTTGGATAGGTAATGTTAAATTAAATATTTTCAGCACTATGCAGTATGTCTGCAGTGTTCGTACAGATATTTTGCATGTTAATGCGTTGGCCCAAAGTAAAAAGTTCTTCTAAAATTTTTTTTTTCTTAACAAATTTTTTATTTAAAATTAATTAGAAACAGGAAATATTTTCAATGTAATTATTCCAAATTGAAAGTAAACCACAATGTTTTTCACATTTTAAGTCTTCCAAAGAGAGACTTGATGAGTATTCTAAACATTTTAGATTTTACCCAAACTCCTTTACATTAATCATGTGATTTCCTTCACAAACATGATCTTGACATTCAGTTGATAGAATCGGATTATCATTTTTAATGCCTTTTTTAAGTCTTAATTGTTTTTTTAGAGCATTTTTTTAATAAACCTGTCTTTATATTTTAGTTGTTCTGGCATTTTTAAATATGTATTATTATTTAAGAGTGCCACAACTGGTCCGATTTATTGCAGTCAACCCATGTAATGATAGAAAAATAGAAATCTCGTCGAAAATACTAAATTATATGATTTATTATTAAACAAAAAATAGGTTTGTGTTAGAAAATAGATTTATAAAGATTTTTTATTTGTTTTGCGCCAACATGTCATCCTGTAAAATATTTGTACCTATATAGCAGACACCCTGTATAACGTCAGCACCTAAGGAATAATTTTTGGTTTCTTAAATATCTACAAGGATACTACAAAATTATTTATAGAATGCCTTGAAAATTCTATTTTACTGTAACACCATCATAAAGGAGCTTCCGGCCCACCTTTACGAAGGTTTTTATGATCTTTTTAAATTAACTCAAGATTCTTAAGAGCGCTATAATGTCGTTCTTGAAAACCTTGTCCAGGCCATTTTAAGACCTTTCTTAAAACCTATTTTAAAGCCAGTTGGACTTTTTGTCAGCTCTTTGCATTTCTAGGCATTTATTTTCATTCATTTTTATCTGAACATTAAGATTTATACAATATAGTCAACATAATGACAACTACTTGATAAATTATGATATACTTAGTGCAAATAACATTATTTTTGTTTAGCTTTTCAAACTAAATTTTAACATAACCTATAAATAACAAAATTTGTGAGAACTATAGAGACAGATGTAAAGTAGTAACACTATTAGATTAGATAGATTACAAATAATTTTACTGACGATTGAGCCTTAACTCGTCGAATTTCTTCGGCATTAAAGCAATCATTTGAGCGAATGAACTCCGTCAGCATAAACGAATCAACATTGGATAAATTGTCACTTTGTGCTTTCACAAAATCGCTTTCTGTCATAATAATATTTAAAAAACACTTCTAAATTAATACTCGTTGTTTTATTTAATATATATATATATATATATATATATATATATATATATATATATATATATATATATATATATATATATATATATATATATATATATATATATATATATATATATATATATATATATATATATATATATATATATATATATATATATATATATATATATATATATATATATTCGTTGAAACACCTTATAATAATCACAAAAGTTCGCACTTACTTAAAAAAAACTAGTAAATCTGGACACCCAAAATGAAATAAATTCATCAAAACTCAGCAGTTCCTCATGAAAATTCAAACAATTTGAATATTATGATATACTTACACGTTTTCAAACATAAACTATCTGATAAAAATACTTTTAGGTGTAAAACTGACTAACCGATTATAATATCCCATATTCAAATGAAATAAACATTTATTATGACAAAGTCTCATAACATCTTGCTTTATAAACGATCTAACATCTCGTATATAACCATAAAATAAGTAGTCCATCTCAGTTAAGAAGCCAGTTGTTTACGTTATAAACGAAGCACGGTTTACACAGGGACATGGGAACGAGGTCATTTAGTAAAATTTCATATTTCACTTTTTAGTACGTTTATGCGATGTAATCATCGAATAATTATAACACTGAAAATTTGAGGTCGATCCAATAAGTAGTTTCAGAAATGTACTACTTTAAACATGAATCGATGCGCTCAAAGAGCCGATGTTATTGAATCCGAAAGTGTGTCTTGAAGTTGTGTTTACGGTATCAGTACCCAGCTATTTATCTAATCTGCCAGGGATGTACTTGATTATGGTGATTTAGAGAATATTGAAGGATTTCAACACAAAAGTATGCAGCACAGAAGTGCCAAGAGGAGGGGAATTAAAATGCAAGTAGCAGTGAATGACGTCACGCAGCGTCGATGTTCTTGATTAATTTTAAAGCCTATGGAGATCCTAGAATATTCAGTTTTTTTTTGCATTTCGCCCTAAAATTAAGAGATCTTTTGGAAAATATAATAAAAAAAATATGCTAAATGAGTCCATTCCCCTGTAAGCAGAATTCCCCAGGGCTGTGTCAAGTCTAATGGACACAAAATAAAAAGTAACGGATTTATACTTCTAGCCTAAAGTGTTGACAGTGTAAAAATGCGAGTTGGGGCTACCAAGTGTGTAGCAGCATACCCGGCGACAGCCTTGCACAGTGCAACATGCATTCAAAAGAACATGCTGCCGCTTTTAAAATCTCCAACTCACTACTCCACTGTCAATACTTTATAATCGAAGTATTGATACGTTTGACTCTTTTATGGCTATGACTAAATCAAAATCTTTTATATTAATTAAATTGCAGCTAGAATGTTATTGCATTACATAAAAATAATAATCAACTCGTCTTGTTTTATTTATTTAACATGATTCGGCGATTAATATGTTAACTTTTTAAGAATTGTGAAGAAAATTACACAATCCTTATATATATACATTATTACTCTAGGCACATATAATTACTGAGTAGTTATAATAATTATATTATATCAATATTCTTAATAAAATATTTCATTTTAACATTGCTCATAATGTATTTTCCAGACCTGGCAAGTAATCTGTTCTGATTTACTAATTTTTCCCTGTGTAAACTTGGCTCGTAAATTTACTAATCAGAGACAAGGATACTGGTTCACTATCGTTACGTACACTGCATTCTTATTTGGGATGGATTATAGACTTCACTGATTTTAAAAATTTTCAGGTCTCAAGATGGTGTTGCAGAACACATGCTAGCATGTAAGAAGCCCTCAGAAACAACAATGTACCGCTGTGCTTCTTGCTCATTCGAAGCAAAACAAAAAAGGTACCTTAAAAGACACTCACTGATACATCAACCGCCTTCAGAGACAACAATGTATCAATGCGAATTGTGTTCGTTTAAGTCAAAATACAAAAAAAGCATTTCGAAGCACATGCAGCTGACCCATGAAAATCAATCAGATTCGCAGATGTTCCAATGTGAAACATGTTCGTTTCAGACCAAGTACAAAGAGAGCCTTAAAAGACATTCGCTGGTGCATAAGGAGCCTTCAGAAGTGATAATGTACCAGTGTGATTCCTGTTCATACCAGTCAAAGTATAAGAATGGTCTTGAAATGCATAGCTTGATCCATAAGGACACTTTGGAAGTAACTATGTACCAGTGTGATTTATGTTCATACCAGACGAAGAAAAAATTCGCTCTTAAGGTGCACGGCCTGGTCCACAAGGACGCTTCAGAAATAACAAAGTACCGGTGTAATTTGTGTCCGTATCAAGCGAAGAGAAAGGAGGCTCTTGACATGCACAGCTTGGTGCATAAGGACTCCTCAGAAGTGATAATGTACGAGTGCGACTGTTGTTCATATAAGACGAAACATAAAAGGTGTCTCAAGAGGCACGTGTTAATTCATAAGGATCCCTCACAATTAACAATGTATCAATGCGAATCTTGTCCATATCAGACGAAACATAAAGGTGACATTTCGAGCCACTTGCTAAGCCATAAGGACCGTTCGGAAGTAAAGATATACCACTGTGAATCTTGTTCGTTTTCTACGAAATACAGGAATAGCCTTAAAAAACATACTTGTGTGTACCAGTGTGATTCTTGTTCATTTCGTACAAAGGAAAAAGTGCTTTGGAAGACGCATAGCATAATTCATAAGAACACTTCAGCAAATGATAATGTAATGCAATGATTCGTGTTCGTATCAAACAAAGAAAAAGATGTATACTCTGGTCTATTGGCAATTCAAATTAATTTCTCCGCTTTGGTAGCAAGTATGACGTCACGACAGAGATACTTGGTCATGTTTCAGGTATTATACACATTGGTTGTTCTTGGGAAATTTTAAAGTTTTACATTGTAATTCTTAGTGTTTTCCTGTTTGCTGATTAATAAGTAATTATTGTTGGATTGTTAATTAAATGACATTGCCATATTATTTAACAATCCAGCAAGGAAAATAATTTTGTAAATATTAAAGTAGAAATAGATAAGCATTTTGTTAAAATAGAAGACTAGTTGTTTTAGAGGTTAAGACCGTATTTTTATTTAATAGGTATTTATTAACAGGAGTAATAAGGGTTGTTCTTATGTTCTTACCTGAACTAATGTAATCTTTGGAATGCAAAAAACAAACTGTCCTTTTTCCCATATGCATCTTATTTTAGATAAATAAACATTGAACTTCCTAAAGCCATAAACACAACAATTTCTATTGCTTTTGGACTCAACTTTGAGGGTTCAGCTGATTTTAATCAAGCGATTTTCATTTAAAAAAATCATGATTTTTTTCTTTTCAAGTTTAAATGTTATTAGGTTAAAATACAAAGTTTATTAGTAAAAATTTTTACTTGCAAAAATAAAACTCTAAAAAGCCTTTGCAGGAGGATGAAAGTGATATTGCGAATTATCGTCAAATAACCGAAGTGCGTGTTCTGTCAAAAGTAATTGAAAAAATCATATTCAATTGAATAATCTCATATTTAGATAAGAATTCTGCTTTGACTGAATATCAGTATGGATTCAGGCCCGGAAGATCAATGCAACTGCCAAATTACTTGACTTTGTTTATTGCGAAGTGGATAACGGCAAATTTGTCGTATTGACCTTATTTGATATTTCTAGAGCATTTGACTCCGTGAACAAAAATATACTTTTCAGCAAGTTAGAAGATATTGCAATAAGAGGTGATCTGTTAAAATGGCTAATTACTTACATGGAAAATAGAAAATTACAGTGAAATATAATAAGGCTGAATCCGACACATGATGTTTTGTTAGGTGTCCCCCAAGGATCAATCCTGGTGCCTTTATTATTTGCCATATACATTAATGATCTTCCTTGTCATATCATAAAAAAGACCCACAAATATGTACGCAGATGACACAACTATTTCTGTATCAGCCACAAGTAACGATGATATACATGAGCTATCAAAAATGTTTTGGATGAAATTAATGATTGGTGTAATAGAAATAAACTAATAAATGGTTTTTCTAAATTTCAGTCCAAAAAAATTATTTCATTTACCTCTCTACGAATAAGCACCCTTCGAACTTTTTAGGTACCTATGTAGTAGATAGCTCACTCTCGTGGAAACCTCAGGGTAAACATGTCTTTAGCAAATTAAACAAAGCGTATTTTGCTATATTGCAACTAAAAGATACTCTAGGTGAGGAGGGACTCATGGATGTTTACTATGCGCTAGCTTATTCTTATCTATCTCTCAATGTTTGCGTCTGGGGAAGGTCTAGCCAATTATATAGAATCTTTGTACTACAAAGAAGAATTATAAGGCTGACATTTAATTTAAATTATAGAGAAAGTTGCAAAAATACATTCATTACAAAGAAAATTCTAACTGCACCCTGTATTTACATTTATAAATGCTTAATATACGCAAAATCAAACACGCATGAATTTAAAATTTTAGATAACAGCCATGAGTACAATATGAGACATGGGAAGATGCTTTCGATTCCGTGGCATAAAACCAGGGCCGTACTCAAACCGGTTTTCTCGGATCATTTGTCCAGGGCCCGGCCCTACAAAAAAATAAAAAATCCTGATGTCAGTATTTTTATTTATTTTTAGGACGTTTCTTTTTTGCGTAATAAATTTTACTTTGCCCGGGGCCCGCCAAAGCTGGGTATGGCCCTGCATAAAACAGCCAAATTTAAAGAATCACATCATTATAAAAGTATAATACTATATAATTGCCTAAATGAAAATCTTAAAAGTCTTCAGCTGTCTAAATATAAGAGTCAAATAAAAAAATTGCTCAAAAAATGCTTTTTATAACATTAGCTTTACGGTTGTAATTTTACTAATTCATATTATGTGTAGAATTTTTGTACATTTTGATTATGTATTTATTTTAATCCATTTTTAAATTATGAAATAGGAAGTTTTTGTTTTTCTTACTTTTGTATCATTTTATATGTATATTGGCTTATATGTTGTATACTATAATTGATGTTTTATATCGTGATTAGGTATATATTTTATATATTTATCCATGACTTGCCACATGTACATAATTATGCATCTATTTATTGGCCAATAAACTATCTATCTATCATTAACTTAACAAACATATGAACATATAAAAATAAAATACATATTTTTCAAAACAGTACAAAATGAGATATATTGAGTATTAAATATAATGTTTAGAGAAAAATACTAATTTCGATGCTTTTTCATTGCCCAATATATTCCTAATATCTGAATAAACAAGCAGTGGCATAACCAGCTATTTGGGACAGAGACGGCAGTCGTTTGAAAGGTCGCAAAAAAAGTTGCAAACAAAAACACAATACGGATTTTTATCGACAACATGGGGAGGGGGGGACCACACATCGTTTGAAGGAGGTAACCCCCATTTATTTTTCAAGGGTGCCAGTCACGCTACCTCCTTTAATTTTGTGTGGCTGCTTCCACTTCCAGAGGAGTTCTATATATTTATGAGATGCTTGATAGATGAGAAAGGTAAAAGTTTTACTTACTGCGGATTGCTAACTGCTCTCTCTCTCCAAGACTTCTCTTTCGATACACTTTGGCTTATACTTTTAACACTGTATTGGACCTTTGCTTAGAGATCTCTTAATCACTTTTATAGAATGTCTCTGTCGAGCTTTCGTGATCTGATCGGTGTTCTGAATTTGAGATGCACAGGCCCATGAGGAAATCCTGTTTATTCAGTGCCAACATAAACAAAAAATCCTCGAGAGGACTTAAGGTTAATCATTCATTCAGTAAAATGCAACAGTTCAAACAATATAATTTATTGGCTACAAACTACATATAAAGTATGATCATAGTACAAATCTAAAAGTACTTAGTCTTGCAAAGTATATGTGAAGAATATACTATAATGTTTTCATTGTCTTTAATTCCATTACGGTTTCTGCAGAGAAAGTTGAAATAATTCTACGTAAGTGAAAATCCAATGCGAAAACGCCAATGTCATATCACTCCCAAAAAACTCCAGCCCATCTGACTTCTCTAACTTTAGGCCAATTAATATATTACCTACTATTTCAAAAGTCCTAGAAAAAATTGCCTTGGAGCAACTAAATTCATATTTATTTGTAAAAGGAATTGTACCTCCCATACAATCAGGCTTTAGAAGTAATTACAGCACCACTACTGCGCATCTGAATGTCGATAATTTAGAGGAAATTATGATGGTAAAAATACATATTTAATTCTTCTAGACTTTAGCAAGGCCTTCGATACCCAAGACCATCTAAACTATCTCTCTTATAGGCGGCAGAGAGATTATTAAATATATTTTTACTTACCTTTTTACCAATTGCCGTCGTTAGGGATCGAACCTGCCATGCCTTCGTTATCTCGACACTTTAGGCCAATTAATATATTACCTACTATTTCAAAAGTTTTAGAAAAAATTACCTTGGAGCAACTAAATTCATATTTATCTGCAAAAGGGATTATAACTCCCATACAATCAAGCTTGAGAAGTAATTACAGCACGACTACTGCGCTTCTGAATGTCGATATTTTTAGAGCAAATGAGGATGGTAAAAATATATATTTAGTTCTTCTAGATTTTAGCAAGGCCTTTGATACCCTAGACCATCTAAACTAAACTATCTCTCTAACAGGTGGCAGAGAGATTATTAAATATATTTTAACTTACCTTTTACCAATTGCCGTCGGTGGGGATCAAAACTGCAGGCCTTCGTTATCTTGATAACTGTTTGAAGATTTACACACTGAGCTAACTTGTGTCCCTTATTTTGTATGCTAAAAGTGGTAATCTGTGGGAAACTTATTTAATGACATTATCAGCAATAATAAGTCTTTATTATGTGAAATTTAATATCTAATACAACTTTTAACGAACCATTATACATTATTTAAAATATTATGTGAAAATCATTCAAGTTCTCTTTTTTTTATGTTTTATTTGTGTTCCCACACCTTAATTTTTGCTGTTAGCATTTATAATTATTAGAACTTATTTAATTTCTAATAAAAAACTGTGATTGTAATCGAACTGCCACCTGAGAAGTACAAATAATTGTTGAACAATAAAATCCTGAAATCCTAATAAATGCACTCTACAACCCCTAATAGCACACGATGTCCGCCGAACGTCCGTTTTATGTCAATTTAATGTACTGACGTCCATGGACATAAATTGGACGCCTACCGGACGTCCATCATCGGATTTACTTTGAAATTGTACGGAATGGACGTCCTCTATACATTTTATGTACGGGATGTACATTTTATGTCTATATAGGGACAGGAGATGGAGGTCCATTTTGTGTCCGTTGATTTAATATTATATTTTTGTAATAAATGATAATATCTCAGTACCTCTTTCTCTCCAACACATTTCCGAGATATGTATACATACCAGCGAATATCACACTGAACGTAAAACATATGTGTCGCAAAGGACATCCTTATGTTCGGCAAGTACACACATTTTAGTTCCCCATATGGACAGCAGCAGGCAATAGTGTCTGTGCGTAATGTTTAATTGGAAAATGGATAAAATACGATTAGCCCACATAACACAGTTTGTACTTAATATGTACGACTTATAAATATACGTACTGCTTCGTACTTTGTGAGTACGATTCCATTTCATGTGATAATAATATATACTCTATTACTCCGCATCAGACTAAGCTAAAATATGTGGCAGAATTGTACATACTTTTATATGACTCAATGATATTAGATTTATAGGACAGCATTCATAACCACTCCAAGATAAATTCATAGAGCGATTATAAAACCACATTTACTAAATTTTCCAATCAAACTCAATACTCCTATGTTAGACTTAATAGCTATAGTTGTATTGAAGGTTTGATGAATACCTTGATAAGGTAGTCATACACCAATAGAAACCAAAAAACAACTTAGTTCTAACCCAAGGAACAATTTAAAAGTCATTTGGACTTGAGGTTTTAAGAAAGGTTTGTCGGGGTTAGGAAATAGTCTTGTGCTTTATTGATGTTGTAGTTAAGGCCTTTTAGGCTTCAAGTATACTTGCTCTCATATATTAAGTTTTAAAGCATTCTGTAAGACCTAATTATAAAGCTAATTTGCTTCTAGGATAATATGTATTTGTAATGGGTTTATCATAACCTACATAAAACTCTCCATAAAGCTAATTAGTTTTATGCAGTCTTAAATTCCATTTAGATTTAAAGAGGCTTTAAATTATTCTTTATGGTTTTAACATATTTGCAATAAATGCATTTTAAATCCTTTTTAAAACTAAACATTTTCAATGCCTATTAGTACTTATAAAAGGCCATTACAAAACTAGACTCTTAAAACATCGTTGATAGATGTTGTGATGAAATCGTTATGAAGAAAAAAATGCCTCTATAAATCTAAAAGGCAAATTTTAATTCCATAAAACACTTTCCAAAACCTCAATGAAACATTTATTATAAAAATAATAATCAATATGTCTGCCTGAAGTGTCGTTGATGCATGTGTGTGTGTGTGTGTGTGTGTTAATTGAAAGCATTTCACGACTTACTGATGTGTAATTAAGTCTTTTTTTGGAAAGGTGGAAGAAAATAAAAAAGAATGGCCATTTTAAAAGGACGGTTAAAACATACACACATACAAATTATTTAGAGGTTAAGTTTTAAGTTTTTTGTATGAAATGTCAACGTCCTAAACGTTTTATTACAGCTTTTATTAAGTCCATGTGATCTTCGCCAAGCGCATTTGCATTTTTGTAAGGAAGGGATTATTTGTGATAGTATACAAAAAGACTAAAAGGGCTTCATTTAGAGTAAATGTTCTAGGTCATTACCATTATTAGAATATATAGTTTAATGAGAGGACCAGTGTTGCCAGATCAAAATTTTAAAAGTTATCAGACGACGCTTTAAAAAGTTACTAAATCTTACTAAAATTTCACTAGATTTGAAATTAAAGCTCTCATCTTTAGTTTTCAAAAGATGTAGTGTCTGTAGGGCACGTAATTTTCTTGAGCTCTCTGAGCACAGCATAGCTTTGAGCATTCTCTATCTGATTATTTCGTTGCCAGATTTCGTACTCTGTATTGTATTAAATGGTTTGTAACTAGAAAGTGTTTGTCTACGAGCCGCTAGAGGGCAACGAGCCCAGGCTATTCGATTGTAGCGATTCACAGTCAATAAACTATACGGTTACCTCAATTAGCAGCTTTTAGACGAGAGACGCGCGGAGAGGGGAATCGAATGAAAGAGACAGACATATCTGATTTCCATGCAAAAGACAGAGACGAAGATTCTGTCAGGGTCTACAGCCTACATCAGCTGTAGACACTACAGGCATCTTTGTCTGTGTCTTTTGCACGGAAATCAGATATGTCTGTCTCTTTCATTCGATTCCCCGCTCCACGCGTCTCTCTCGTCTAAGAGCTGCTGATCGAGGTAACCGTAGAGTTTACTGACCGTGGTAGCGATTAATGTGAACAGTTTTGTATTAAATGAATCGCAACTCGAATTTAATATTTGTCTACCTACCAGTAGAGAGCTATAAATTGGATGATTCAAAAATCATTAGAAATGGGCATTTTCATAAAAGTTTTCACTAAATCACTAGATTTTAAAAAAATCACCAGATCTAGTGAAATTTCACTAGACCTGGCAACACTGGAGAGGACTGTAAAATGACAATTAGGTTTTTAGTTGGCCGGCCATGTTTTTCTTGTTATATATTCGAGGTAAATCTCACAATTATAATTATCAATAATTATCACTTTTTCGTTAGCAAATTAAGGTAGAATTACAAGAAAAGACTGAAAATTACCGTGGGAACCGAGAAGCAGCCCACTTTTTTAAATTTGCTGATTACGTGTGTCTATGCAAATTTTGTATGGATATTAAAATCATTATTATTTCTGAGGGGCTCTTGTTTTTTGGGCCTTTCTTACGTAGTTTTAACGATAAACTGCCGTTGGTTTTAATTTTTTGTCATACCTGATGTCTTTTTATTACCTTTTAAATCGGCCTTAGAGAGGATATAGTGCCACTCTACGCTTTATAAATTTCAAATTACATTTTATCTTCAATAAGTCTGATGGTGTGTTTGCTTAAATCAGTTTAGAAAAAATAAATGCAATAATAAAATTATTTGGATTCCTTCGTGGACATTCTTATAGCTTCTCAGTTCTAATATGGTCTTATAAGAGTTTTGAAAACCAGTTTTAAGGTAACCTTCTAGGTGTTTTCTAGAAATGCAGGAAGCTAATAGAAAAGCTTCCGACAGCTTTAAAATAGGTTTTAAGAAAGGTTTTAAAACGGCCCGAACAAGGTTTTCAAGAGCAGCACTATGCCTCACTAAGGAGTTTTATGATGGAATTTAAAAAGGCCTTAACAACCTTCATAAGGGTGGGCCCTTTTAGTCTACAAGTCGCTTTATGATGGTATTAAGGATATTGTTACAGCAAAATAGATTTTTCAAGGCATTTTATAAATAGTTTTATAGCACCCTTGTATACCTTTAAGAAACTAAAATTGTTCCTTGGGAAAGCACATTCGGGTGGTCCTTATTTTGAGACTTTGAATTTTTTTCAGTCTCACCCCCAAAAGTGGTTTCTATTATTTAAAAAATGAACTATACAAAATTTCAACTCGATCGGATAACGCTTACCTCAAGCCATTAAAAGTGACTAAAATACTCAATTTTCACCTATGTTCAAAAGTATCTCGTTAACGGTTGATCATATTTAAATTTTCCATATTTTTAATCGAATGAAAATTTCATTTTCTAAAACATCTCTTACAATTAATACTTTTCAAAATAATGGAGTTTCAGATTGCATGAATTATTCGAATAGGTTTCTCAATAATACCTTACAATCAAATTTTTGTGCACTACTGGCTATATAAAATGGGCCTCTTAAATTTTAATAGTGTAATTTTGGTTTTAAACATTATTTGCTCATTTTCTACGTCGTTTCCAAATGACCTCAAACTGATCTTCTCAAATTTGTGTTGCATGAAATTAAAAAAAAACTGTTTTCAGTTATCTACATCAATATCATAAATGCACACCACATCTAACTAGACAAAATCCAAAACCA
This sequence comes from Rutpela maculata, assembly GCA_936432065.2. Taxonomy (NCBI): domain Eukaryota; kingdom Metazoa; phylum Arthropoda; class Insecta; order Coleoptera; family Cerambycidae; genus Rutpela; species Rutpela maculata. Next base: position 134,949,823 of record OW386292.2, on the reverse strand, counting down.
GGGCTGTGTCCACTGACATACATCCAAACCCACCAGCATTATCAATGCCACACAACCTTTCCAAAGCTTTTTCCATCAGCTCCTTTACCGAAATATGTTTTATATTGCCCACTCTTTGGTTGGTGTGACCAAAAAATGAGTTTATCTCATTTTCCTCAAAAGTTCTCTTCTTTCAAATGTTTTTTACAGACATCTTTATCTCAAATATAAGGTTCCATCTCTGAACAATGTTGTTTATTGTACGTTAATATCCAGACTTTTTGCCAAAATATTAATATTTCGCAAATAATATGCAAAACGCTTTTACAAATTGTCATTTTAACTTCTCTGAAATTGAAATAAACTCACTTAAAACTTGGTAATTTACTGCCGATAATTTGAAACATAAAACGGTTAATGGTTCATGGAAAATCAGATGGCAAATGGAGAAAGAAACTTAACCGACTCAATGGTTCAGTGCTTACATATGTTAGCATTGAGACCTCGGATTTCCTGGTTCGAGGGCTTCTAGCTAGAGTATGAATGTTTAGTGCCGTTTTTAGCGAGTTAACAAAATTGCAGCAATGGCCTAGACCCAATTGGGTTGTTGACGAATTTTCAAAAATGGTGAAATATGGTAGTGGAAGACTTAATTTAGTTATATATTTAATTTGGAAGAAAAATTCTTAGCGCAATATATTTTAAAAAATTGTTAAACTTCGACTATTTGAATGTGCCGCGAAAACGGTAGTGACATCATAACGGCAGTTAGATGTGAACTTATAAGCAGAACAGATGAAGACGAATAAGTTGACATTGCTGACAAGAAAGAAAATAATCTCATATGTCAAAAGTAAATTTGACGTTTAGCTAGCAGTGATTGATGTTTGCAGTTATTGTTCTTTACAAAACGACTAAGGCAGTGTATCTGTAAAAGCTAATTCTGACATTCTACTTGGGGTATATATATTTATGGTCAGCGAATTTTTAAAAAGAGACATCGTTTTGACATTGCAATGGTTGGAAGTGCAAAATCTGCAAGGTACTTACGTTACAGCTGCTATAGACAGTACAAACTATTGTAATTTCTGCAAGAACTTCCTTTATCTTATCTTATTAATATTACATAATATGTCTAATATGTATTTTATTATTTAATTTAGATGAATTTGTTAACTATACTTTGTATTTTATTAAATATTTCCTTTTCATTGTTTTATTTCCTATTAACTATATACATGGGTATCTAACTGAAAACAACAAAATAAGTTTATCTACTAAAGAAATTATTTATTATCCATTGATACTCACTTCTAAGAAGAGTCAGAATGAGACTTACGAAGATATCAAGAAAGGTCTGTATTATAACAAAAAATAATAAATAGGTAAGTACTTTATGCTAGTATCTATCTAAGCAATAAACAATGATATGTATTTATAACACACATAATTCAAAGGACATTTATAACTACAATGCAACGCATTCGTAGCCATTTCCGACTGATTGTGTTCACCGACTTTAGACGACTTTCACAGTTTGTTTCATATAGTGTTTCAACGGAGAATTTTTAAATTTCCTTTCTTAATTTATTGATCATCCTAGTATTATGGGGCGTCTAGGGAGCTTCATAAATAATCAATGGATAACAAAAACAACTGCACTTTATTCCAACATGAACTAGATAAAATACATAAAAGCGAATTAAAGCCATTTCCCTACTTTTAGGAAGTCAAAGCATGAATAACATTCTAATCTAGAGCCGTTAAGAATACAGTAATACAGTTTTATCCACCAGTTTGGCGGGTAATTTAAATTTGTAACAGCTAGAACGCCAAACAAGTCTTGTAATGCGGCCGTTTTTCTTACAACATAAACCCATATTAAAAATCAAATTCCTACATTAAGATACAACTTACCACAAATAAAACGCTTAGAATACATTTGTAATTTGTTACTTTACTTGACATTGAAATGGTCTCCCCAATAAGAAGACTTGGTCCTTCTCTGGTGGCTTTGAATCATTCATTATTACGTTCAGCATTTATTATTGAAACACAACAGTTTTTCTGGTGAATTGGTGGTATTATTTACACAGTACGGCAGAAAACACTATCTATACTTATATTTATCCATAACTAGATGCTGTTAAACTATACCGAATTGTAACCTATGAACGTCAGTTGAATTTGACGTTAAATATAATGTCAGATTAAACTGTCGTGATTGTCTTTTTTCTCCGTCGCTATCAGCGAGTTTCTAAATTAGTAACCCTTTCTCGTCGTTTTATAACTAACTTCTCTACAGACTGCCGTTATTATGTCATCTCCGTTTTAAATGCATGTATTTTTGTAATTAATATTATAATATTATAAGACTTTCTTTTCAACTTCTACATGTTTCTAATGATTTTTTATGAATAATTGTTATTGTTTAACATAGATTCTCCTCAAATTTTAACTTAGTGCAACAACCCAATTGAGTGAAACAAAGTGGTTAGTCGCTGTTATCTCTACTCTCTAGCCTTAGCTGCAGCAGATGGCATTATCACAGGGAATTGTTGTTAAAAAATCACCAATGAAAAATATTTTGTCGAGGAGTTTGTATGACTAGCAGACAACCGCGATAGATACCGTATTATAAAACAACAATACAATACAATACAATAAAGGGAAGCTAATTCGATTAATTTGTGGGACACAAAACGTGCCTCCTGGCATTTCAACGAGAACATGAATGTTCTGGTGCCTGTTTATGCCAACCAAAACTTTACTATTCCTATTCAACTATTAAATGTATGAGAAAAATACAAATAAATTACGTTTTGTAGAAATATATTCTCTTCCAATTATGTATGTATAACATTTCGATGTAATCAACAGTTCACGAGCTATTATTGAAAATAGATGAAAATTGTGTCCGATGGTGAATGTTAATTGCCTTGAGGCACGGGTTAGCATTATCCAATCGAGTTAAAATTTTGTATACTTGATTTTTTAAATAATTAGAACCACTTGGGGGTGAGGCCGAAAAAATTGTAAGAAAAAAATATCGCCAAGTATAGCTAAGGGCCACCCTAATGCACATTCTTGAATGTCTTTAAAACTTTCTTTAAGACAAACCTATCTTTAAGTGCATTTTACGTTTAATAAATTCTGGCATAAATCACTGGTTTATGAAGGGGCCAGCATAAAACACTGATAAAACCTAAATAAATCTAAAAGGGTTACGTGAATGAGACCAAAAAGTAAGTAATTCTAACACAACGTGCTGCTTGGGGTTCTCATGCACCCGCAAATGTGCTTTTGTATTTTACCAGAAATGATGAAGTCAGTGGTGAATCGTTACTTCCGAACGGTCTTATGAGTTAACAGATGGCGCGAAATGTCAGTTTTAAATTTACTCTTATAAGAGCAAGATTCACAATGAAACATTGGTATTTCCGAAGGATCTCTATGAATTAGCATGTGCCTTTTGAGGGACCTTTTATATTTTGTCTTATATGAACAACAGTCGCACTCATACATCGTCACTTGTGAGGAGTCCTTGTGGACCAAGCGATGCTTTTCAAGAGCATATTTTGTTTTTGCCTGATACAGACACAAGTCGCACTGGTACATAATTACTTCTGAACAGTCCTTATGGATCAGGATATGCATCTCAAGACAATTCTTATACTTTGACTGGTATGTACAATAATCACAATGATACATCGTTACTTCCGAAGTGTCTCTATGGATCAGGCTATGCATCTTCAGACCACTCTTACGCCTTGTCTGATACGAACAGGCATCACACTGGTAAGTTAATACTTCTGAGGGCTCCTTGTGTATCAGCGAATGTCTTTTTATGCTATCTTTGTATTTAGTTTGAAATGAACATGTTTCGCATTGGTACATCTCCATTTGTGATTCGTCGTTGTGGGTCCGCCGCGCGTGTTTCAAAATACTCTTTTTGTATTTGGCCTTGAATGGGCACGATTCACATTGAAACATTGTTATCTCGGAAGGGGGTTTATGTAGTAACAAGTGATCTCTAAGGGACTTTTTATGCTTCGTCTCGAATGTGCAAAATGTGCACTGATATGATGTTACTTCTGAAAGTATTTTGTGTTCTAACTTGTGTTTTTTAAGATTTCCTCTTTGCTTTGTCTGATAAAAACAAGATTCGCACTGATATAGAGTTATTTCTGTGGTATCTTCGTGCATCAAATTATGCGTCTCGAGAGTCCATTTGTCCTTTGCCTGATATGAGCATGCATCACACTGATGTATCAGTAATTCTAGTGGATCACTATGTGAGAAGTTTTCGTGTGTTGATGTGGGGTTACCGTCTTGCTCTACAACACCATCTTGAAATCTGAAAATGTTTAAAATCACTATTTAAAGTACAATTTAGGAAGTTTTTATGGGAAAGTCAATAGGAAACTTGTGTTGTAATGGTTCAGTTTAAATATAAAGATATTTGTTTTTATTCAATAGCACAATGATTTTTTATATGAAGCTGTCCAGAACACATTTGGAAAAATGCAGACATACATCCACATCCCCGGAATTGCCAGTGCCAGGCTCGAGATAGAACCCAGTATGCGATAAACAGTACGACCAGCTTATATGTCACACAGTACATGTTAACCAACTGAGCTACCATGTCGGTTGCCGATGAGTTGGTATTTTTAATTAACAAAATATGTTATTTTTCATAAGAGTTATTCTTCCTATTTAAAACTGAAATATCTAGGTTTTTAATATGGACATATCTGTTCAGAATTATATTTTATGTAATATAACGCATAGAATGTCATTTGAAAATCATTTAAAAAATATTTTAAAAATATTATTATTATAGCCAAATATACATAACATAACACACAATTGCCTTCCAAATAGTGGATGACCCAGGTGTCTTATACAGGGTTGAAAAAAGAACATAATATTACCTGTTGAAATCCTGTTTATCTATTTTAACTTCAAAATCTTCCTGATGCACAAATTTTTGATCTTCCATGTCTACATGTTCATTTGTTTCTTCAACATTGTTTGCTTGTTCTGCATAAAATTCTCCTTCTGTTTTAATTACCTCAGCTATTTTATATTTCTCTTCACAGATCCATACAGTTTTTGAGGTCAGTGGCTCATTTTTCAATTGTTGATTGTCTGTTTTCATAAAATTTTCATTTCTATTTTCCACAAGCTGATCTACATTTTTTAAATCCGCATAAAATGTTTCTTTTTTGACAATATCAACAGCATTATCATCCTCTTTACTAGGCGATATATTTCCTGATGTAAACTGCAGAACATTGGCTAAAGCTATTAAACATTTTTCATTCATATTTTGACTTTTACAATATTTCTTAATATTTTCTTCAACAAGGGAACAGTTCGTCACAAGATGGAAATAGTCATTAAGAGATGCATAGCAGACTGCACAAATTACAGGTGCCTCGATGATGCTTAGATCCTATTGACAAAAAACAACACAATTACATATAAGGAATTACTTTGCGTTAACTATAATTCTAATGCCAACTACCTCACCCCAAATACATGTGATGATTACAAGTATAATGTTTTAATTGTATTATTAAGCAATCCCAACAAAAGTAATTCCAATATATCAAGCGCTTGATATATTGGAAACACTACAGCATCAAATGAATCAATCAATCAACCAAAATATACTTTATTGTTCAGAAGACTCCAAATTCCTATCGACAAAGTTTTAAAAAATAATAAATAATAAGTGACGTAAAAATTATATAAGACAAACAGAAAACAATATACATACGCATTTTCAAACAAACTTTTACAACATTACAAACGTTTAACATATACAGTGTGTCCCACTTTTCACGGTACCTACACCTTTGTAGCTCAGTTGTTAGTCATCCGATTTCAACCAAATTGGGTGTAGCAGAATAATCATGGTAAAATGGCCCCAGTAGCGTTTGGGCCTAATTCGGTGTCAGTAGATCGACAATAGGAAAAGAAATGTTTTCCTTGAGTTTCAGCCCCCCGTCGCCACGGGTAACCCCTGTACCTTAATAAACATGACATTTCCTTTTCATTTTTTATCCTCCAAGTTGTGCGTTGTGCGTTAATTATTATGAAAAAAATAGACGAAATGCATCTTAGGAAAAAAAATCAGCTGATTTTGCTGCCTCCTTCGAATAAAAAACAATATTTAAAAATTAGAATATTTATTTTTCCATGAAAATAATGATTTGCTTACACAAAACTTTTACCAAATATACATTGTTATGAGTAGTTTATTGTAGATTTTTTCAAATTTTTTGAAGCGGTGCGCCATAATTAAAAAAAATAAAAACTGTTACGATGCATTGTTTTGTGGTGCTTAACCATTGAAACTTTAATTATCTATCAGTACAGTTTCGTCTTCTATTGAGAATTATTATCTACTGCACTGAGCTTCATTGCAATGCATCTCGCTCAGAGCTAAATATTAACGTTGTCGGAATTTCGACAACTTCACGATTAAGCCATACCATACTAATTATTACCGGATATTTTGAGAATTATGTATTCGGTAGTTTTTATATTTTAAATAAGGATAAACCTTTCTTGATATTCCAAGAAGTTTACCTGTACCATAGTTCATGAATTTATTAGGATTCTTATTATAATAGCTACAAAAAATATAGTGAAACAGAGAGGGGTCATCAAAGAGGGTACCGATTAAGTAGCCGAAGCTGCCAATGATGCTGACAAACCGCTACCCTCCTCCGTGTGTATTTTTTTCCAGTACTATAATTCTATAATTTTTTTTTAATTTCTACAGATACTTTTGTATCAACATAAATAACATAAGTTGTAGTAAAAGTGATTATTTCTAAACATTTTCTTGATAATGGTTTATATTACAATAACTCAACTAACTTTTTGAAGATATTTATACTCTTCCACAGAGTCATTATCTGAATGAATTAAACTTAAAACAAACGGATACATAAAGTTTCAATGGTTAAGCACCACTAAAAAAATGCATCATAACAGTTTTTATTTTTTTTAATTATGGCGTACCAATTCAAAAAATTTGAAAAAATCTACAATAAACTACTCGTAACAATGTGTTTTTGGTAAAAGTTTTGTGTATGCGAATCATTATTTTCATGAAAAAATAAATATTCTAATTTTAAAATTTTTTTTATTATTCGAAGGAGGCAGCAAAATCAGCTGATTTTTTTTCCTAAGATGCATTTACATTACATGTATATCGTTTATTTTTTCATAATAATTAACGCACAACTTGCAGAGATAAGAAATGAAAACGAAATGTCATGTTTATTAGGGTGGCGACGGGAGGAAAACATTTCTTTTCCTATTGTCGATCTAGTGACACCGAATTAGGCCCAAACACTTCTGTGGCTATTTTACCATGCTTATTCTGCTCCACCCTTTGGATTGGTATCAAAGATCTTTACTACATCTTTTTTGAGTAAAATAAAACTGATTTCAATCATTGGCGTGCGTTTTTATTTAGAAAAATATGATCGATTTTTTAGGCATTAGGCATTTTTTTACTGAAAAACTGATACAATATTATGGATCAGCAGGCTTTCGAACCCCCATATTCATAATTTAATGTTTTATGGTTTTCGATTTATGGCCTGCTTAAAATTACATATTTCAAATTTTAAATCATCAATATTGGAAACAAATTGTTCTAAAAAAAAAAGTCATTCCTAATTTTCTATTTAAAATCGCTTTTTCTATCACCCACCGTCATCGATACTTTCAAATTTACTACCCGAATAATTTACAGGGCAGCCGGTTCAAAGTTTTTGACAATTATTATGAAAATTCTTGGCTTACGAAAGGAACCCGCATTTATCTTATGGTAAAAGTGCTTTCCGTTAAATTGGCTAATACAAAATACCGGTGAACTCTGTAGAACAATTGACACAGTGGAACAAATGAAAAACAATTTCACTTCAAGAGTGACCAAAGCAGAGGAGAGGAAGAGACTTCGTGTCTGTGTGATTTGTAAAATAAATAAATTGGTTATCAACTTAAAATTATTGTTTCATTTAATTGTCAACATTCTCCTCTCCCTTGAACCAATGAAAGTGGTAACCTGCTCACCTATTACTGAAATAAGAAAATTCGAAATTTTTTTTTTATGGCATATTTGGATCATTGGGTGTTTTTAAACATTTTACTGTTAGTAATGCATTGTTAGAGTTATTTAAATCCGAAAATTAAAATCTGTGCAATTAAATTAGTGGTAAGTTTTAAAAAATTTCGCGAAAATTACAAAACTGCAGAATTATCTCAAATAGTAATAATGAACGAAAAGCTGAGAAATTCTATCAAATGTTCTTGTATTAAAAATAGCTGAAAAAACTCATTTGAAAAATACTAACATACCAATTCTGGAAGACATTTCGGTAATATAGTTTTGTGCAGCATATTGTCTCCATCTTTGTTATCTAGGCACACAGCAGAACAACTTTTTACTAAATTCATACAAAGTGCACATATGTTGTAATCCTTTGGAATATCAATAACATCTTCCTTCTTTCTCAGATAAACCTTTTTCAAATCCATTTTGGCATTGCTCTCGTCGCTGGTAAATGAAACTATGTAATTGCATGTGTCAAGACACTTTGCTTTAAAATCAAGACACTTTTTAACTATTCCTGTACAGTTTTTACACATCACAGGTTCATCACTTACAAATAGATTCTGAAATGAAATACACCTTTAAAATATCTAGTAAACATTGAATCGATAATTTCCATGTTACCATTTTCAGCAAAAGCAAATCCAAATTGTCTTTCGTATGCCTGTCAATTACTTCAAAATTGTCACATTTTATCAAGCAAAGTCTGCATATTTTTTTCCGGTTTTGGGGAGAGTTATTCATTTTCTAAATTACAATTAGAAACGAGTAGAAATAATCTAGAAACACAGTGAATTAACCTATAAACGTTGTGAATAATTTCAACTTCTTATTCTTCTTCTGTAAAGGCACATGCTTCAGACTGCGTTTTATCAAATGCGTTACGGAGATTCAATATTAACTCATCTTCCTCTCCAAAAAATATCATGTGATCACACCAGATCCAGGCTCGGTTCCAAAATATTATACAACCTTATTTTCGTCAAATTCTACGTTTTAGTGACAAATTTCTAATTTCCCTGGAACTGGAACTAAAAAATAATTTATTTGGAAAACTTTTGCCACACGCGTTTAGACACTAATAAAGTCAAAAAAATTTCAAATGTCTATTTGAAAAATATTAAAAATCGAAAAATTGGCCTTTTCCTTTATTTTCAAGACCGTGGGGGCCAGGCTAGATATTAACCGATTTGGCTAAAAATTTACCCCAATAGTTTTACATACATAGTAATAAATTAGAAACTACCCCATCTGCAAATTCAAATTTTCGTGTTTTTTTGGCCCACCCTATTGTACACTTTGGGACATCCTTTTATACTATGGATTTATTAGTACCACCTAATAAAGACATGCAATAGAGACTTATTCGTCCTTAGTATACCCACTGGTAAATCCTTTTCAAGACACTTCTCATACCACTATTTCATCTGATACCAAGTTGTGATATTGGGGTCAAAAGGAGTGCCGAAAAATATACATGGGATGTCCATAGGCAAGCTCAAATACTAAATAGGATTTGCCATCGTACACTCTTTGGCAGCTTTACGTTGTGTGGGAAGGGACAAATGGAAACCAAATCGTTTTATGCTTAAGACTGATTTATTACAGGTTTTTGCCTACACCATTAAAACTTAACGGATAGTTGCATTCATGAAGGTTTGACTGGAAACTTAGTGGTGTCAATGCATATTAGATGTACAGGCCAGCATTAACAACCAGTCCAAGATAAATTCATAGAGCGATTTTAAAACCACATTTGATACATTTTCCATTAAAACTCGATCCTTCTAAGTTAGACTTAACAGCTATAGTTTTATTGAAGGTTTGACAAATACCTTGGTAAGGCAGTCAAAAACCAATAAAGACTAAAAAACAAGTAATTTTAATGTAAATTATTGAAAGCCTTTTTAAAACTTTCTTAATACAAACTATTATAAGCGTATTTGACATTTAATAAATCTGACATAAATCACTGGTTTATAAAGTGGCCTTTATGAAACAATGACAAAACCTAAATAAACCAAAAAGGATTTTAAATTACTACTTGGGTTATATGCGAATGAGACCAAAATGAAGTCTACATTAAGTAATTCACAGTAATTAACATGAGGTGCTGCTTGAGGTCATCATGCATCTGCAAATGTGCTCTTGAATTTTGTCAGAAATGTAGAAGACTCAGTGGTAAATCGTTACTTCTGATTGGTCTTATGAGTCATCAGATGGCGCGAAATGTCAGCTTTAAATTTAGTCTGATAAGAGCAAGACTCACATTGATACATTGGGATTTCTGAAGGATCCTTATGAATTAGTATGTGCCTCTTGAGACACCTTTTATGTTTCGTCATATATGAACAACAGTCGCACTTATACATCGTCACCTGCGAGGAGTCCTTGTGGATCAAGCGATGTTTTTCAAGAGCATATTTTCTCTTTGCCTGATACTGACACACGTCGCACTGGTACATAATTACTTGTGAACAGTCCTTATGGATCAGGCTATGCATCTTGAGAGCGAATTTCTTCTTTGTCTGGTATGAACAGGAATCACAATGGAACATCTGTACTTCCGAAGTATCTCTATGGATCAGGATATGCATCTTTAGACCATTCTTATGCCTTGTCTGAAATGAACAGGCGTCACACTGGTACATTAATACTTCTGAGGGCTCCATGTGTATCAGCGAATGTCTTTTTATGCTCTCTTTGTATTTAGTTTGGAACGAACATGTTTCGCATCGGTACATCTCCATCTGTGATTCATCTTTGTGGGTCCGCCGCGTGTGTTTCAAAATGCTCTTTTTGTATTTGGCCTTGAATGGACACAATTCGCATTGAAACATTGTTATCTCGGAAGGAGGTTTATGTAGCAACAAGTGATCTCTAAGGGACCTTTTATGTTTCGTTTCGAATGTACAAAATGCGCACTGGTACGAAGTTGTTTTTGAAGTCTTTGTGTGTGTTAACTTGTGATTTTTAAGGTTATCTTGGTGCTTTGTCTGATAAAAACAAGATTCACACTGATATAACGTTATTTCTGTAGTATCTTCGTGCATCAAATTGTGCGTCTCAAGAGTCCATTTATCCTTTGCTTGATATAAACAAACATCACACTGATGTATCGGTATTTCTAGTGGGTCTCTTTGTGAGGAATGTTCGTGTGCAGATGTGGGGTTACCATCTGGTTCCACAACACCATTTTGAAATCTGAAAATGTTTAAAATCACTACTAAAATACAATCTAAGTAAGTTCTCTACGTGAAAGTACATAGAGGGAAATGTGTTGCAACAGTTCAATTTTCCAGAGTAGAGGAAATGAATTTAATCATCTTGGTTAACTGACAAATTAAGAAATATGATAAACAGACTAAACATCTCCATCGAATTAAATAATATTCATAATTTTCCAACTTTACCACAAAAAACAGCTGCTTTCCTTTGGTTTTTATATACACACAAAATCACAATTATATGTTTTACCTTCTTTAATAATGGGGTTGGGGTGGTAATGGAAGTAACAGTCCCAAGTAACAATTTAAATGCTATGTGGACTTGAATAAGTTTTGTAAAAGCTTTATTAATGTAAGTTTGCTAAATGGCTTTATAGCAGTAGTATACCAGGCCAACAACTCTGTCAGCCTAAGTAGTTTTATTAAGAGCTGTAACAACCTTCTGGAGGCTGAGTTTCAATATCATTTAGCATTTGCCTGCGGCTCATGCTGTAAACTTCATCTGCATGAGTTATTACCTATGTTACCGCTCGTTGAATATTATACTATTATTTCTGCTTACACAAGAAGTTATATATTATTTCTCACTGCTGCGTTTTTTATCATCCTTGGCTTTGAAATATAACAAAATTTTATTTATGATAAAATATTCTCTACGTAGGACTACTTGATAAGATGTCTCGTAAGGGAAATTACTTGTGAATATCCAACAGATTTGTGTCAACAGTATATGGAAAGAATGGATGTTTTCTTTGAAAGCTATCTGTAGAATATATTATTTTCCAAAGGCCTTGCTTAACCTGTTACACACTTTACATTTTTGTTCCTACTTTTAATATATTTGTCTTGGGTGTTACTCCCTGAAAAGGAATGGCATCCACCCCCTATAATAATAATAATAATAATAATAAAAAATAATAAGTCCGCATGTAATTAGATATGTTTCTTTGATACTTTTCCTATTAAATTACGAGAACATAAAACGAAATTTCATACAAAAGTCTAAATTAAAATCTCTAGTTATTCTACAAACCCACAAATGACTTTCATTATAACGGATGACTCAAGTGTGTCTTATATAGTGTCGAAAACATAATTTATATTACCTGTTGAAATCCTGTTGATTTATTTTTATTTCAAAATCTTCCTTATGTACAAATTTTTGATCCTCCATTTTCACGTGTTCGTTTTCTTCTGCAACCTCATTTGTTTGTTCTGCATAAAATTCTTCTTCTGTTTTAATTACATCAGCTATTTTACTTTTTTCTTCACGTATCCATACAGTTTTTGATGTACATAGCCCATTTTCAAATTTCTGATCATCTGTCTCCATAAAATTTTTATTTCTATCTTCAATAAGCTCATCTATATTTTCTGAATCCACGAGAAATATTTCTTTCTTAACTATATCAACAATATTATCATCCTTTTTACTTGTCGATATATTTCCTAATGTGAACTGTAGAACATCGGTTAAATCTATTAAATGATTATCACTTGTAATATTTTGACTTTCACAATATTTCTTAATTTTTTGTTCAACAGTCAAACAGTTCGTCACAAACTGGAAATAGTCATTCAGAGATTCATGGCAGGGAGCACAAATTTTAGGTTTCTCGATGATACTTAGATCCTATTAACAAAAAACAACAGAATTACATTTAAGGAATAATTTTGAGCCAATGAGCATTATAGACAGTACCTAGAGGTAAAATGTAAAATTTCTGAATAATTTCATATGGGTTATTATTGTAGTAAAATGTATCATCTTCAGTTTCTATATGGTTTGGATACTTGATCTTACCCTCGAGGGGTGAAATATTCAATATTTGAAAAAATGTTACTAAATTATTTTTGGGATCGCTGATTACGAATCTGAACGGCGACATTTTGTTAAAAAAATGTGAAAATGCACATTGTATCGGCCATAACTTCTTTATTTTTTGTGATGTAGTATGTAATTATTTTAAAGATTGATTAATTATCTGTAATTTTGTTCCTTAGAATTTTTGATGGAAGTGGTCACAGTTCCTAAGATATTCAACGTCTAAACTAAATATTTCATCCTAAAAACGGTCGGATGCCATCTATAAAATTAAATATCTCCGAAACTATCAATTCTATACAAATATACCGGGTGCCACAGGCTAGTGGCTCCCCCAATATTTCATTAATTTTTTAACTTATCCATTTGAAATTTGGGGTGCATAAACTACCGGTATGAGACCATTTTCGGTTTACCTGGAAATTACCGCAACTTTCGATTTTTAAATGGAACACACTGTATATTTTTACATATTTGGATTCAAGACAATTTCGGGAGACATATTTTCCTCTTTGTTTGAAGTAGTCCTTATTGGAAAGCGTATCAGAAAACTGAAATACATAATCCATGTATAAACATATTTTAATGTATTTTCTATTATTTCATTACATTTAAGGTACTTATGTATACTGATAAGAGCATATCTAGTGGTGGATTTAATAGATTAAAACATGAGAGAGATGAAGTAAAAAGATTTGGCAACACTGTATTAAATACGACTGTCATGTCCTAATCTGATTGTCACTGCTTGTTAATTTTTGCGAAATATATTTTCAGTTTAGATTAAGTTAGAAATAGATAATAACAAATAACAATACAACATATTTAAAAATGTCTGAACAACTAAAATATAGAAGAAAGTTTATTTAAAAAAGTGACTTAAAAAAAACAATTACTTAAGACTTTAAAAAGGTATTAAGAATAATAAACCCGATTCTAACCTTTCAAACGAATATCATGTTTGTGAAGGAATCATATGATTAACGTAAAGGAGCTTGGTTAAATTTAAAATGTTTAGAATGCTCAGTAATTCTTTCTTCAGAAGACATAAAAAATGAAAAACATTGTGGTTTACTTTCAATTTGGAATATTTTTTTGCAATAATTGCTCATTCGTTTCGGTCGTACGTACAGGAAAAGTTCATGTAAACGAATATAAACAAAATTTTGCAACTCCAAAAACAAATAAAAAAATACAACACAATGATATTACTACAATTAATTTTATACTTTATAAAAATTCAAATATTCGTGCTACCTTCGAAAAATGCAGCGTTGTAAATCAATGTCAACAGCTGCTTTATTTATACATAATAAATTTGACAAATCTAGGATATAAAATTGATTAAATTCCTAATAACATTTATACTAGACGGACGATTTTTTCAGGGTTTTAAGAAGTAAGAAACTACTTAATGTTATGCTAGTTTTTGGAGCATATTTCTAAAAAATTGTGGTATTAAGAGCGAAAATTAACTTGGCCTAGCGTGCATCCGAGCTGTACTACGTCAAGTAAGGCACATTTGTCAAACTTTCCGAATCGATTACTCCGAAACTAAAACGGATGATTTATAGAAAATTCAAGTGTAAAATCACTTTATTTATTAGTATACCAAATTATAGTAAAAATTGTAAAAGTTCATTTTAGTATACAAGTACCTTAACATCATAACAACTGATAAAGTAACTTAAATTGGACCATTTTGAATGTTTACAATTGAACAATGGTTGATTAATAATTTTATAAGCTTAGCATATAAAGAAATTAATATATTTTCATGATATAGGCGTTTTTTTATTAGCGGTGAAAGCGTGCAGAGACGTTCTGGGGCAATTGGCAAAAGTTGGAAACAGGAAAAAAGCGCCAATCCATTTTATTCTACATTTAGAAAAGCCTAAAGATTCCTAATATTAAAAGCTTTTTTAGTTATCATGTCATTGCAGGTTTTCACTTTACAGAGACATTGTGTAATGTGATTGCTACAGCTTGCAACAGAAATTACACTGTCAACGCCGACAATGTGGGTTCACAATTAAAAAAGCATTCGATTCATGCCACTTTAAAAACACTGACATACCAATTCTGGAAGAAATTTCGGTAACATCGTTTTGTGCAGCGTATTGTCTCCATCTTCGTTATCCAGGCATATAGCAGAACAATATTTCACTAAATTCATACAAAATCCACACACGTTATAGTCCTCGGGAATATCAATAATATTTTCTTTCATACTCAGATAGACCTTTTTCAAATCTATTTTGGTATTGCTCTCGTTGGTAAATGAAAGTATGCAATTGTGTGTGCCGAGACAAATTCTTTTAAAAACAAAACACTTTTTAACTATTTCTGCACAGTTTTTGCATATAATAAGGTCATCACTTACAAATAGATTCTGAAAAAAAAAAAATACACCTTTAAAACGTCTAGTAAAAGCTGAATCGAAAATTTCAAATTTACCATTTTTGGCAGAAGCAAATCCAAATCATCTTTGGCATCTTTTACTATTACTTCAAAATTGTCACATTTTATCAAGCAAAGCCTGCATATTTTTTTCCGGTTTTGGGGAGGGTTCTTCATTCTCTAAATTACAACTAGAAAAAAGCACCTAGAAACAATTTAAAAATACAGTGAAGTAACCTATAAATAATAATTCCGATTTCTAATTCTTCTTCTGTAATCACGCATTACTTCAAACTGCATATTATCAATACTAAACAAAATCCCTACTTTAGTTCTCCAATTTTTGATAGTTCGAATTTCAAGATTTTAACTTAAGGGACCCTTTACCATCTTGTAGGATTTAATTTTGGATATCCGAAATGGGCTCTGTCCATTTTTTTTTATGCCGTGTGTCGGAGAATTAATTCAAAAAATAAGTTTTTCAAAACTTATATTGTGTTTATTGAATCAAAGACTTAAGCTACGATTTTGAAATTTTTGTCGATCACAAAAAACCATAGTGCTTTTAACGGATTTCACCAAATTTCGAAAACTTAAAGGCTATTCGAGAGAATGAGCTTCATAATCACCAAAAGCAAAGCCAGCATTGGAAACTTCACTATACAGTTTTTAAAAATGTAGGTATGTATACATATACATATATGAAGTCAAATAGACCCAAAACTACAAAGAATTTTTTTTTAAGATTCAGCTCCTTAGGTCTCATTGTTTTCGAATTTTTAGTACGATTCCTTCCCATAATTTTGTGATCGGAATCTCGAAGTCCCATTCGTGTTTGGAATGACATTCAACGATCAGTGCAACGGACATATATAATGAATAAATAGTACCTTATAATTATAGTTTCACCCATTTATTATTAGTTTTGGCATTTGAAAGTAAAGTTTGGTAAGCAGATTCTAAAAATAAAACTAAACGAGGACATTATAAAATTTATTGAAACTTTCTATATTCTCTTTTCGTAAATAGATTGAAAATGAACTAAAATGGAGGAGGATTTGTTACGTTTAATCTATGAGAATCTTTGTGACCCTTAAAGGCATGATTGTTATCAACGAACCAACTAAAAAATAATTGTTACACATAATAAAAGCAGAGGTGAATTCAGACAAGATGAATATACCGAAAATACTCTTACTCATTTAAAAATGCAATATTATTATCTGGTATGAAAAGCCTTATATTTTATACATTTCCTCGAGAAGTTCGTATATTAGTCAAGAAAATGTTACTATGAAATTAATACCTATCGCCTTATCTTCTTGCCGCCAATAAACATTCTTGTAATGTTTACATACCCAGTGAACACACATATGGCTGTTACGTACCAAAGAGAGATTGTCAAGGTAACACACACCATATTACCAAATATATCTCCATTATATAAACCATCTTCAAATGCTATATACATTTAAGTTATTAACAAACATGCCTGTTTGTTAAATACAAACATTATAATATGTGATTTTTACATAACTGCTGCATTACAATAACAAGTATTTTGTATATTTACATGCCATATAATATTTATGTATGTCTGTTATCACCATGTAGATTTTAAGTTATATTGCCTGTTTGTTAAATAATAACATTAAAATATGTGATTTTTACGTAACTGCTACATTACAATAACAAGTATTATGTGTATTTATCAGCTATATAACATTTATGTATTTCTGTAATCAGTATGTACGTTTAAAGTTATATTGCTTGTGTGTTAAATAATAACATTAAAATATGTGATATTTAGATAATGGCTACATATTACACATCAACCCATCTTATATGTTTACACTAGATATAACATTTATATATTTTGTGATCATCATGGACATTTTAAGTTTTTCTACAATTACATTACACATATATATTTAATCTTGTAATTTGGTAAACTACAAACGTGAAACAAGCTAGCTTACATATGGAATGTCAAAAAAGTTTGGTTAAGTATATATATTATGTATATTGTTTTGGTGTAGTAGTGAGTGTGCTGCTATAGTAGGTTATAACATCAGTGACCAGTGTAGTTTAATCAACATAATAATAGCATGCCCAATGAAAATAAGAAGCTCTTTTACCAATTAACGATTGTGATATTTAACAAAAGTGTCTTCAATTGTCATTAAGTGGTAATGAAAATGTAATTGTGCTTATATAATACTTGATGACTTATTCGTTTAAATACTCTATAAATTTATTAAAATAGTGATTAGTGTTACCGGCCGTTTTATTTTTATTTATGTATCTAATAACAAAAAATAAAACTCGCCGATCAAAAACTAGTTTGATAATCCCGTATCTTCATACAGTTGGATAACGTTTTAATATTGTGATGTTTTAAATTTCCCGGTAAATCTGGTTATAAAATTATTATAGGACATCTCTTTCGCACTCTGTATTACATAGTTCGTGCTAGAAAAGGATACCAAATTAACTCAAATATCCCTAACTATACCTAACAAAATAACCTAATCCTAATATTCTAACCTAACACAAGTGACCCTGAAGGAGGTGCAACGTGACTTCTAGCGTGCGTTTTAACATGTTAAATATCGTCTTTGTTTTTGTGTGGACTCAAGTTCAGAGATCAAAACTATTGTAGGTAAGTACGTAGAAGTGTAAATCATTAGCACTTCGGTGCAGTGTTAAGTCGCTTATTAGGTACCTACTTATTTGATGGAGTTTTATTGACATGTTGCCCAATCTTGAGATTGAAATTTAATGAAATTTAACTAAGCTCAAGCCACTGAAAAATTATAGGTGCTTTATTGTAGCTTAAATCTTTTATAACCAGCATTAAACTTAATATAAATATTGAAAAACTGGTCATATTTTATCACTCTTGCTATAACCTGCTGCTGCTATAGGGATTTAACCTATTTATGTCATCATATATGTCTGTGTCTAATTTTGTGTAATTGCTAATTAAAAATAATATCTCGTAAAGGTAAAGACAAAGAATTTCTAAAAAAGTTAGAAATTGCTTTTAAGTAAATAATACAGAAAAATATTATAAAATTTTGTCATAAACTATTGTTCTAGCTGCTGTTAACGAAACGTTCCCACATTGTGAAAAAGAATTTGAGAACATCGCTAGTGAGTGGTTCAGACTGTCAAAGCAAAGGCTACAGAGAGAAAACAAGAAGCTGGAGCAGTTATTGTACCATAATTTATTGATATGTATGAAAAAAGGAAACCAGGCGCCAAAAACTAGTTTTAAGATAATTAAGTTTTAAGTATTAGTCTGCTTGCAAATTCATGCTGACAGGTTTGTCTGTAACTAAATTTTTTTTATATATAGGAAATTTGCTTTCGTCATTATCTGAGTATTATTGTCACGTTTGTTGAATTTTTCTTGTTTCTAATAAATTTTTAGCTCCTTTTTGAATAATTGAAGAATTCTTGTTTTTTCATTAACTATTTTCGTTCAGAACTTTAGTTGATATTTGGTACAATTAAACTTGGATAACCATACATTAAACCAAACTTTATTCGGATGTTAAATATATAGTTCAAAAAAGCATTTATTCAGTCACTAGAGTAAATAAGTAATAAAACTAAAAATTACCTGTGTTTAATATATAGATAATATAATAATAACTCGACTGTCAAAAATAGTATATTTTGTAGGTGTATAGACACTTAGAAAATGCAAAGTGTCGTACTTCTCATTAATATGCCTGCGATTTTCGTTTCTACTGTTCGTTTACGTCTACATCAAAATCAATAGTGTTACTGTAGCGTTCAACGTCACCCTCAAAATCCACAGTTTTTAAATGTTGTAAAAGCCCGAGCATCATTTGGAACAAACTTCATTAAGCTTTTAATTTCCCTGAAACTTCTTTCAATGTAAGATAAAGCTGTTCTGTTTTACCAAAAACTTATACACTTTTCTTGTCTCTATAGTAATCATGCTAATGTTTATTTCTTCGTAATTTACAGCGGAATGAAAATGATTCATGCATACTGTCAGGCTTTTCTTTATTTTTTTTACCTTATTACATAGCTTGCAATCAGCTAACTTTTTCTGTATATGTTATTTTTCTTCAGCTATTTTATCTTCTATGTTTTCTGTTAACCAAAAGTTTGCTTGTAATAAACCAAACTATATAGTTTAGAGAATGTGCAATTCTTGTATGACTTTGATTAATATATTATTATGATATATGTATTTTATGAATATAAAAATTATTTATTTTAGATTGGCCTTTTTTCACATCTAGTTTTTCCTTACTTGAGCCATATTGTAACAGTAGTACAAGGTGTCCCCGGATGGGATTAGCTATACAACAAATGACCTAAATTTTAATTTTTGGACAAAAAGTCACTATAAAAATTTCCGCATTTTTAAAAAAATACGATTTATGTTAAAAAAATTATTTTTTTTATGAAGGAGCAGGGCGCTTAAAAATTCCAAGAATATGAATTTTGCCTAAGAGTAAACTACCTTTGTTTTTCATTTTTAATAAAAAAGCCATTTGAAATACTTTACTTTCATAATCCTAAATTCTTTAGTATCCGTTACGGAAAAATACGAAAACTGAGGTGAGGCATTGGGGAAAAAGACGTACCTATTAAACAAGATTTAATAAACAATTTTTTCAAATTGCATTTTCCTTAAAAATGAGAAAAATAAAGGTAGTTTGCTCTTGGGTAAAATTCATATTTTTGAAATTTTTGAGCGCCCTGCATAAAAAAGTACATTTTCTTAACACATCGTATTTCTTTAAGAAGAAAAATTTTTTATAGTGACTGTCGAAAAACTAAAATTTAGGTCCACTTGTGGTATAGGTAACCCCATTTGGGGACACCCTGCATATTATTTGCTACCCCCTTGTGCATATACCAGGGAAATTGCATGTTATATAGCACACATGTAACATCAGAACATATTTTAAGGTAAATATTTTGAAATACAATATATGTCTTTTACATGTATGTTATATATTTGCCACATACGAGTATGTTACAAGTTATGTTGCCGTTACATGGCTATAACTTTTTTTGTGGCTGAAATTTTAAGGTCCATGCACCTTACATTTACCATACATCCAATATCCTTGGATATAACATGTTGAATAGATTACGTAAGAGAAACATACCAGGTATGTATCCGTGTTCACTGGGTAGCAACAATATATGATTGGAAGAAAACATTAATATAAATTAGCTATGTCAGTTTTATATAATTAATATATAAAATGAAACACTTAATTTAAAAGTAATATTTTTACATAACAACCATATAATATTGGAAGAACATAATAATGTAAAGTAGTTGTGCTAGTTTCATATAATAAATTAATAAAATGAAACACTTAATTTAAATGTAATATTTTTACATAACAATGTAATATTGAAAGAACATATTACCTGTATAACCAGACTGTATATAACCTGTATCGATTCTATATTAAAATCTTTACTCTATAAACATAGCTTACATGCTTTTAGTACAGCGACGATACGGGTTTAAATACATTATGGACTTGAACATAATAAAGTAGGTATTTATAGATTCGCTATTGCCACGATATATTTTGGATTTAGGTTGAATAAAATTCAATTTATCGGATCGCTATCGCAACAATATTTTTAGTTAACCACAAATTGTAGGTTTACCAATACCTCATCTACTGGTTACCTTAACCATAAGATGGTTATCTTCCCAGTAAACACTGTCACATAATATTTACTTAATTATTTTACATCACATGTGAGTTAAATTGATATATGAATGTAACATCAAATGTCCCCCAACATGAGTACATAATTTTTATTTAAACAATATATTACTTTGTTATGTAAAAGTTATAGGTATATCACTTTTATATATAAAATATTTCATTTTCTTTATGTAATATATCTGTAGCGTTAGCATCCATGTATATATTATTTACATTAACATACCTAATATTGTTTAACATAACTACATATTGCAAATTATGTTTGTTAAATTATTAAATTCATTTTATTCTACTTACTTACCTTTTTACCAATTGCAGTCGGTGGCGATAGAACCTGCATGCCTGCGTTATCTCTAAACAGTTCTAAGGATTTACCCAGCTGGGCTATCCCATGTCCGTTATTTTGGATGTTAAAAGTCTTATTTAAAATATGTGAAAATTGTTTCTTTTTTTTTTAATTTTTATTTCTTCCCAAACCTACATTTTTCCTGTTGGTAGCATTTACATTTATTTATAATTTTTAAGAAGAACCTATTTAATTTTTAATGAAAAAACTGTGATATGGTGATCGAACTGTCCCTAGTGTCACCTGAGAAATACGAGTAGTCGTTGAACAATTTAATATTACATTACATTAATTATGTATCCATCGTCACATTGCATTAATATTTCCAAATAGAAATAATATTACATACCCACTTATTTAATATAAACAGTAACTGTAGTAAGTAATAATGGCATGATATTTAAATCAGTGTACAACAAAAAGACAATAGATAATCGGTTTTTCAAACATTATTACATAAATTGCCGAATGCACGTCTATAACATATAAAATAGGCGGTATACAAACAGGCCCCAAAACATCATATAACAATCAAGAAACAGATCACAGCTAGTGCAAATACAATTTACATTAGAAATAGTACAAATTAAATTGGCTATTTTTCCAGTTTGAATTTTTGGCAGTTTTTAGTTATAGCTACCTAAATGCATCATTATAATTAGTTTAATTAAACATTTATGAATTATTTTCATCAATACCTAAAATATTAAACTATATAATTAAATAAAACAAATTAATGAAAAATTATTAAATCATTTTAAATATTATAGGTACATACCTAACTTTATGGTACACTAATAATACTTCTCCATGAGTAAAATTGACATCATTTTTATGTATATTTATTTTCTGTTTACGAAAATGAGTAGGTATAATTAGTGCATTGTGAAATAATACACTGTGCAAATTGAATAATTACATTTTTACAAATTCCAAATATATAAACTAATAACACAATCATATAGAACATATTTTATGAATACAGATCTTAGTTTTTCCTTCCTTTTTAAGATATTTGTGGAATACCTGTCATAAACTTCAGAACTTCATACAGACCATTCAAAACTTGAATTTAACCGTTGGTTATGTTCCTAACCATAAAATAAATGTTGCGAAACACTTATACGTTTTTACAAATAGTTAACTTTTAGATTCAGGTTAGTTAGGCAAAAAGATAACCAATGATTGTGAAACTGGTTGTTAGTTAAGTAGTCTGCAATATCTACCTTATCGACAATCAACAAGAGCACATGGAAAAATACTACGTGATGAGGACCGTGCAAAAACTTTTTTTTATGTTAATCAACGTAATATGAGAAAATGAAAAATGTAGGAAATGACCCCATTTAATTTAAATAGGCATCGTCTGGGATTCCATATCACTTTCTCCGACGTTTACATGTTGTACGTTTTGAATATCATTCACCCTGGCGATGGGTTTTTTGTGCTTCAATATGATGTGCCTTCGAAGACACCTTTTATACTTCGTCTCAAAAGAGCAAAATTCGCACCTGTACATCACTACTTCCGTAGGGTCTTTATGTACCAAGTCATGCATCTTAAAAGCTTTTTTCTTAATTGTGAAATACGAACAAAATTCGCACTGATACACCAGTTCCTCAGAAGAATCTGTATTGATTGATTTATTTAAAGTAGCTTTCTTGTGCCTCAATTTAATATGTCTCTGAAGACACCTTTTATATTTCGTCCCATAGGGGCAAGATTCACATTTATGCATAGATACATCCGATGCGTCCTTATGTACCAAGCCGTGCACCTTAAGAGCTTCTCGTTTCAGCGTCTGATAAGAACAAGAACCACACTGGTACACAGGCCTGTCAAAAACGTATTCGCTTAATGGAAGTTTCTCGTGCTTCAACATAACATGTCTTTGAAGACACCTTTTATATTTGGTTTCAAATGAACAGGATCCGCAGCTATGCATTGATACTTCCGAAGAGTCTTTATGGACCATGCTGTGCAATTTAAGAGCTCCTTTTTTAATTGTCTGATACGAACAGGAGTCGCACTGGTACACCTCCGTGCCTTCTGCGGGGGCTTTGTGGATCAAGTTATGCCTCTCGATTACATATTTATACTTTGTCTGATACGAACAAAACCCGCACTGGTACATCATTACTTCCAAAGGGTCTTTATGCACGACCAGATGTCTTTTGAGGCTATGCCCATGTCTTGTCTGAAATGGACAAAACTCGCAGTGATGCATCTTACTTTCTGACTGATTCTGGTGAGTTAGTACATGACTCGAAATGCTCTTTTTACGCTTGGTCTGGAATGGGCAAGATTGGCATTGGTACATTGTTAGTTGTGAGGGCTTTTTGTGTACCAGAATATGTGTTTTAAGGTTGCTTTTGTACTTTGTCTGGAAAGAACAAAATTTACACTGATACATCATTGCTTCTGAGGTATCATCATGCATGGGGTCACACATCTCCACACATTTATCCTTTGTATGCTGCAGCAAATGTGAGACTGTTTCGTGCGTGAATGTGTGGGTGCTGCAAGGTTCCGAAACAGCATCCTGAAATCTGAAAAACGTTCATCATTAAAATGCGATTATTAATATTGTTAACAATCTTTATTGAAATAGGAAATCCTAATATGTAAATATTTAATTAATTAATAATGTTAACAACAGTTTTAAACATTCTAAACCATAGAACTAAAATAAATAAATACTACATATACACAAACATACATGCACACATATATATCGCTTGTCCCAGATAGACCATATGACGTTTTTGAAAAGAGAAAAATTTAAATAAAAGAACCTATAAAAGCACGAAAGACTAACACCCCTGGAACTGTGTTGCCTTTTGCAACCCCCAAGAAACCATCCCCAACTTATTTTTGCAATTGACACCCTAGAACCTGAAATCGCATCTTTATGTCATTCTGACTTGTGGGTATATTCAGATCGATAAAAGAATATAATTCAGAGTTCCCACCAACATTGGACTTATGAATTGCCCGAGTTTCCAGGAACAAAAGTTTAACTTTTCAGGACTAAAATATGCACACAAAACAATATTAATTAAAAAATGATTAAAGTGTTTCCTACATTTTCTAGCTATAGGCGTCTGAATTTAAGATGCCAGCGCCAAAGTGGAGAACTCGTGAACTAATTACAGGCTTTTTGTTTGTTTATATGGCGAATACTTATATTGATTTTGTTCTGTTTATTGTTGTTTTTGGCGTTAAAAATAATAACATTAATAATATATGACCTAGAGGTTTGCAAGATTTTGTTGTAAGTGATTTGCAAGATGTTAATGGCATTATTCAGCAAAATTCATATTTTTTTAGTTTTTCCCTTGAAAAGTACAGTTTCTTCGACATAAACGGTGTCTGGCCAGTTAAATATTAATAAACATAAATATTTCTCTAAATTTATATACAGTTGTAGTTTAAATCACTTTTTTTTTTCAGAAAACATGAGTGACATTTAGGTTAAGCATATTGCAATGTAAGGAACATTAGTGAAGCACTAAAAATGTAAAAATTCTAAGTGTGTGTATGAAGGGGAATATGTTTTAAATGCAGGACATATTATTTTGTATGGAACAACCCATATTCAACACAAAACTTAAAAATGTGTATGCTCTATGTTTATAAACAAGTGTCTCACTCAGATTCAAATACCCATGAAATTAGTGGTACATTGAATATAAGTGAAAAGATATTTATTAATTCTTTAAATAAAATAAATGAAACAGTATTTTGTAAAATATGAAATAGAAATATTCAGGGGTAAGACATAATAGTGCATGGTGCAATAGTATATATTACTTTTAAATATACTGGAATTACATATATTTACTTATTTCAAAAATTTCACTTACAATGTGTGATTGTCTAGGACATTATTATTGCTACTCGGGCCACGGTTATTTGCACCAGCTTTTCCCCTCTCAATGCCTGGTTAAAGGTGTCTACATTAAAGAGGGTATGCTTTGAACATTGCAGTGCAATTCAACTTTCACGAGTTGTCCCTGCAATCTACAAAGGATACCGACTAGGTTGGCTTCAGCCAATTGTAGCCCCTTTAAATGCTATCATATTTTTAATAACTTAGCATCTCAGTTTATCATTTACTTATTGTTGATATCATCGTACACTAAAGAGACAATGACAGAAAAGCCCATAATTAGTTTAACTATAGACCACCAGGTGGCATACTCCTTATTTTCAGACGCCTATAATGCTGGGAAAATCATTCATCTACAACCAGAGATGGCATAAAACATAACCTAAAATGTAAAATTATGACTAAAACATTAAATTTTTGTACAGTAGAATATCAAGATATTATATTTCATAAATGATGACTGAAGATCCAGGAATTTACTGGAATCCCCTGGATTCCCTAACTTTTTAAGGTTTCCAGGCCCACTTTTTGAATTTCCTGGAAACCTGGAAAAGTCCAGGTTTTTCCAGGTTGGTGAGAATGTTGTAGAACTCTCCAAAATCGTCCTAAGTTGACGACATAATCAAAATTCGACTTAGGCAAAAATTTCATTTAAAGACATTTTTGGGAGTCTGCAGAGGCGCAGATTAGTCCATAAGGACCGTTTTGGGTTCTATAAGGCGTTGGAAATGACCAGGCGAAAATTCGAAGAAACACCGAATTTTCACTTAGGAAAAATGTTTTTGGTTCAGAATACCAGAGTAGAAGTATATAATGACAAAGATTTATGAATAATATACTTTTTCAAAGGTACCATAAATTGGACTTTGAAAAATAATATTTTTGGAAGGGCGTCAAAATTTGGCCCAGGAATCGATTTATCGAAAGTACGCCAAAGTTTCACTTGCAGACTAATTTTTCAAAAGTACCTTGAAATTTGGCTTGAAAATCGATTTTTCAAAAGTACGCCAAAATTTCACCCGCAGATTAGTTTTTCAAAAGTACCTTGAAATTTGGCTCGAAAATCGATTTTTCAAAAGTACGCTAAAATTGGTCTTAAAATGGATTTTTCAAAAGTACCACAAAGTCAGTTTAAAAAGTACCACGAAAATATAATTTAAATTATTTTTTATTTTTTATTCCTCAACCAAAGACATTGACCTTTGAGGTACGGTCATTGAAAGCCCAATTCTAAAGTATGAGCATAAAATTTTAACGATGCACTGCATCCAAAAGGCAAAATAGAAGATTTTGTCAAAGCCGGCGTAGTGCCGATAAGCAAAAATTGATAAAAATCAATGCACATGTACAAGGCCGGTTTCTCGCATAGAAAGAGTTTGGATTGACCCAGCGGCTCGCAATTTGGTCGAGCGCGTTGAGTGGTCCAGACAAAGCGATGGTAGAAAAGCCAATAACAGGGCTTTTCAAATGACAAAGTTATAGAGGAAAACGCCTTGTGCATAAAAATCCAAAAATTCAATTTTGCCTAAAAGTCGCTCGAAGGTGAGACGCTGCCAAATCGATAATATTAATCGACTGTGATAAGGGTTAGTAAGTCGTGGACTGATCGAACGCCACTCAACTTATGCAGTAATAAGTCCTCTGAATGTGTTTGAGTACGTGAATCTCCACGATACAAGAACTTTAAAGCTAAGTAGTCTCTAGCGAAACTAAATTCATTTAGTAAAACTTTTTTAAGTTAATTTCAGTCAGCCTTAATTATTCATTTACCCAGAGTCTGAAATGATTCTAAAAGCTCGCATTTTGATTCTGAGAAGGTATGTATGAATCTTTTCTACCTAATCGATCGTTAGCGTGAGCGCTCTCGCTTGTATGGTCTGAAAGTCACTACCTTGATTGGGGAAGGCACGATTCTTATCTTGAGAATTTTGTATAACCAATTCTGTTAAATAAACGGATTCTTTGAACTAATATTTCTTAATTGATCTTGAGGCCTGTTGACGGTCTATAATCCCTGGAACTTTCGTATAGAAAACTGGATGTGTCGAGTTAATTCGCATTAACGTTCGACCTTCTGGTTGCTTTACGGAGGTTTGATAGGGATTTTTTTATGCGTTTTTTGAGAAATATATTCCGTTATTAATGGACCAAAACGTGATTTTCGCGTACCAAAACTAATCCCTCCGCAGAGAAATTCTTCGGTTGGGATTTTTTTATGCAAAAATTCAGGAAATTAAGAGGTGCCTAAACCCCTAACGAGGGAATTCGGGTCCAGAGAGAGCGTAGTTTCCGATCTGTGGTAGTGCAGCCTTGGTCCATTACTCGGCTACCGAAGTGCATCTTATCTCGAACCCGCCTGGGAGGTAGAAGAACGGGGTAATACGCGACTGGCGCCCCCTGAGAAATAAATTGGTGTCGCGTCATTTTGACGCCCGGTAGTGCGTTCTTCTACAAGAACTCTGAAATTGTGTCTGACAAAAACATTTTCCAAACACAATTTAGTAACACTGAACCATTAATATCAAAGGCGCACATTGGGAAATTATGGACTTTTTTTGTCAAAATTCGCTCGACAACTGAATTAGCAACAGAAGCTAACATTATTTTTTTTAAATTACATAGAAAGGTTGTCGCTATAACACGATGCTGCTACAAAGTGACTAAAGTTAGATCTGACCCGCAAAATCTTAAAACAGTTGAAAAGTTTAACAGACCTTTCAATCTGCTAGTTTTAAAAAGAGGCACATCGGCCTTTCTCTATAAGGGCACTCTTATAAGGGTTTTAAAACAATTTTGTAGTTTTCCAGACCATTTATGTTTATTAGTAGTCTTAGGAATAGGCTTTTTGAATATTTTATAGAGTATTTTAAAACTAAAATTATTATTTGGCTGTTGCAGTTAACATTTAATTTAATAGTACCTTTTGAAATCTTCTTGAACTGTTTTTATTTCAATATCTTCATTATATAAAAATTTTTGGACATCAATTTCTACAAAGTTTTCATTCTTTTGTTCAACCTCACTCGCTTGCTCCTCATAAAATTCTACTTCTGTTTTAATTCTGTCAGATTTTTTATCGTGTTCTTCACAGATTAATACATCTTCTGGCATAGGTAGAGTATCGTCAAATTTCTGATCCTCCCATTCCATAAAATTTTCGTTGTTATCTTCAACAAGCTCATCAACATTTTCTGGATCTACAAATAATTTCTCTTCTTTGATTACATCAATAGTTATACCATCTTCTTCAGTCGCCAGTATATGTCTCGATGTAAACTGTAGCACATCGGTTAAATCTATTAAACATTTGTTATTTATAACATTTAGACTGTCACAATATTCCTTAATTTTGTCTTCTACAGTCAAAAAGTTTGTCACAAAATGGAAACAGTCCCTTAGAGATTCATGGCAGGATGGGCAGATTACAGGTTTCTCGATGATACTCAAATTCTATTAAAAACAAACAAAAGAATTACATTTTAGGGATAATTGTGGTTTCTCTTTCTTGATGTCAGATTACTCCATGCAATTTAAAGTATCAAGCAGTGTTGATAAAAATCATGCCTTTTAACAAATTAAAAATCGCTGATTTATTTTTTAAAAAATCATGATTTTTAAATTTTTTTTTTTTTAAATAAAATGGCTTATTTCACTTCTTAACTTTCCGTATTGTATTTTCTTAATAAATAATAAAAAAATCTCTTTACATAATTATGTTAAATCTGAAAACTGGCTTAAAAATTGTTTTGACTTGGCTCCGCAAGTCAAGAAGCCACTTGCAAGTTTGTTGGAACTCGTTGAAACTTGCAAATCCCGGTCGACTATATAGGAAAAGGAGGATTTTCAATCTCATTTAATATTCAGTACTGACTGAATGTTGACACACGCCGTAAAATAATTGTCTAGTCGAGGCAGGAAAGAAGATAGTGTTTGGCAACAAATACAAAAATTGTTTTATGGGCAAACTTAGATGCCGAGCAATATGTAAAAAATGTGATAAGGAAATTCAGGGGCTTTTCCACCAGCTTAAAAACCACTGAGAAATCCTGTAATAATCAGTGAAATGAAAAAATGAATGAGTGCCAAGCCAGTACACGCCAAAGTGAACATTTTCAATGAACAGCAAGCAAGAATTTGAGTGGTAGTAGTTGTAGTAGCACTAGTTTAAGCTCCTTTGTTGTAAGAACATGTAAAAACAAAAGGAAAGAATTAGACAAATAGGTAGCGAGAGCAATTTTTGCAACAAAGGGTTCTTTTAAGTCAATTGAACATAAGAAGTTCGGAAAGCGATTGACATGTTAAGACCAGGGTATGTCCCACCTTGTAGGTTTCAGTTGTCATCAAACCATTTAAATGAAATATCTGAAGAGGAGAAATCCAAGCGATCTGAAAACTTATCATGTCAATTGGTTTGCATGTCTCTTGATAGGTAGTTCAAATGTTCATAATGAAAAAGTATTGATACAACATGACATCCACACACTGGTGATTATCTTGCAAACTTGGCCATTAATTCAATAAATAATTGCAAAAATAAATACAACTCTTAACTTCAAAATTAGTTTTTTTTTTCAAAACTACTGAAGATAATTAAATGAAATTAATAGGACACGTTGATATAAAATAGCTTTATATTTTAGATTTTTTACATCCCTGTTATATCATTTAGTACATACAAAAAATTATTTAATTTTTGAGGGTGCTAATGGGGTCATTTAGTCAAATTTAATATTGCACTTTTTATTAAAATTGTGCGAAGTAATCATCAAATAATTATTCCACTGAAAATTTGAGCTCGATCCGATATGTAGTTCCAGAAATATACTGCTTTAAAATCTAATCCTTCATAAGCTGAGGCGGTCGAATCGCTGACGTAAATGTCTCCACAGTCCTACCTCGCTTACCTAATAACCTTGCCTACCGCAATCGAATGTCAGTGTTAGTATTATATTACAGTACCTAGACATAAAAAATATGCAAAACATGTAGGTAAATATACCCATATTATCAAAAATACGATACCACGACGCCTGTACCATGTCGATATGGAAAGAGGAAAACTTGTAGTTGATCCGCATCGTAAATCGCACGCCGAAATTCGAAAATTCGGCTCGACACGAACTAATAAAAAAGAGAGTCGACCTTCCCCTGTTAATAACTAATCAACCATAAATAATACAATAACGAAAGATAACCTAACAGACGTAGAATTTAATTCCAAATCGACCTGCACCTGTACCGATCCAGTCAGATATGTTTAAAAAAAGCCTTTGTTAATGCAAATTCTCAAAGAGTAAGGGGTACAGATGTGTAGGATTAATGGTTTCGCTGCTATATACGTTTAAAGACAAAATTTCGATTTCACTTGAAAACAATTTTCAAATTAAATACCACCGGGTCAAGATATGGCTAGGCAACCTAGTCGCGATCTATTAACCTACATGTTATCTTTTATATATACTATTTCTTATCTGAATAACAGATGAGGGTATTAATTTCTTATGCCAGATCTTAGACTACTAGACAAGCGGGTCAGCTACGTCTACGTCTCCCAATGCGATAGACATTGACGTCACACAGCTATAACATGAAAGCGCCGCATGTTGATATGTTCTTGATTAATTTTGAAGCCTATAGAGACCCTAGAAAATTCTTTTTTTTTTTGCATTTCGCTCCAGAATTAATAGATCTTTCAGAAAATGTAATAAAAAAACAAAATGCTAAATGAGCCCATTTTATATCAACCCCTCGAGTGAAACCTATATTATTCAGCACTAACATAATTGTACTGTGTAAAAATTACTGCAAGATCAAATTGGTGCTTAAAAATATATAAACCTAATTGAAGGATAACTCTGATAACATAGGGGATAGAGGTTTATTATTTATTTTATTGGACATTCCTGAAGCAACATTTATGTGAATGAATAGCGTAATAAGCCACTGGTCATAATACCACATACTTAACCGGCGAGACACTTTATGCATTTAAATTCACTGAACACTTAATATTTGAAAAACATTGAATACTGCAAACATACCAATTCTGGGAGACATATTTCTATAATTTTTTTGTCCATATTATTTCCTTCTTCATTTTCTAGGTATAGACCCGATGAAATTTTCACTATATCCAAACAAAATCCACATATGTTGTGATCTTTTGGAATGTTATTAACATTTTCCTTTTTGCTAAGATAGACATCTTTTAGATCTACTTTGACATTACCCTTATTGGCAAATGAAACTATATAATCGTGTATGTTAAGGCATTTTGCCTTTAAATCGAAATATTTTTTAAATATCTCCACACAGTTTATGCATGCAACGGGTTCTTCACTTACAAATAAATTCTGAAACAAAATACACTTTAAAATATCTATATTTCAATTAGGTGATTGATACTTACTATGTTCGGCAGAAGCACATTCAAGACCTCTTTCATGTGTCCCTCTATTAGCTCAAAATTGTCACATTTTATCAAGCAAAGCCTACATATTCTTTCTCCGTTTCGGGCAAGGCTTTTCATTTTCTAAACGACAAATAAGGAAGCAAATGAAGACAGAAATAAACAATCTTGATAACTGAATCCGAAATTGAGGTTATTAGTACTAAATGTAAACATTTCATTTTGCTGATTCTTCTTCGACAATTCAAGTGACATCAAGACACAAGACAACTGTCAACAGCACGATCAAAATCCATAATGAAACTTGTCCATAGTAATCGGCATTAATATTTACGGTTGTAGAAATGAGTCGATCAGATGCTCATATAAACAAAGAAATATGGATAAACAATATTCTCCGTCTCCGCGACACATACTTAACTTGTTTATTGTTTACATGTCTATCGCGGCGTTAACTGGTTCTCCTCCGAAGGACGTTGATCGTTGTTTACATTGTTTTGTGCTGCCATTTGATTTATTGCTTACATCGCTGTTTTTATTAGGTCCTTTCCTTTGTATACGAAGTGTAGCACTTAACTACACTGAATTATACGTCGTTTCTTTGCAAGGGTATGGTGTTACATACACTACACTTTACCGTTCCTTTTTCCAGTGTAAAGGTCCACCGGTCAGCACTGGTGTAGCTTATCTCCACCCTGGTCGAAGGCAGGTGTGAAATGCACTGGACATGCGCAATAGAATTATTTGAATTAATAGGGTAGTTTTAGACTTTTAGGGTGAACTGTTTTTTATGTATTGGTGTGGGAAGATTGAAGAAATTCAGTTCAAAATTGCAGGTTGGAAGATGACCCACAATAACTAATCTTCTAAGAAATGGTAACTATGAAAAATACCGTAAAGGAATGTATTATTTACCTAATCTAACACTTTTTCTTAGCTGATCAATTCACTGAGGAATTCTTCCAGAAAGCTTTCGAAAAAAATAAATTAGAAAAATTTCAATTATCCTTTGCT
Organism: Rutpela maculata; assembly: GCA_936432065.2. Classification (NCBI taxonomy): domain Eukaryota; kingdom Metazoa; phylum Arthropoda; class Insecta; order Coleoptera; family Cerambycidae; genus Rutpela; species Rutpela maculata. The sequence continues at coordinate 134,916,841 of OW386292.2, read as the reverse complement.
TTTATCACACTCATATACACTGAATTTTCAGCTGACTTTGAGTGTAATGTATAATGTAAAACACACTACACTGAAAAACAAAGAAAAGGACCTATTCAGTTTATAAACAATTTTGTGTTGATTTTGCAGTTTTATCACGTTTTTAAAAATTGTAACTTGACCAATAATATATTTTTACCAATGTTGTTGCTGTTGAAATTTCATGTGGTTTCAGTTTTTTACTTTCTGGACGCTCATTATTTTAATTTAAGAATACAGCATGAACCTTCGAGCATATAAGGGAAAATAGAGGTGCCTTTTCTATTTTACAACCAGGCGCGCAGCCAGGGGGGGGGGCAAATAAATGTTGTGTATATGGACGAATGGATTAGAATAGTCATAAAGTTTTCACTAAATCAAGCAACAAATGATCAAAGTACTCTAATAAAACGTAAAGAAGAATTGAACCATAAATAACTGGGGAGGGGGGGGGGCTGAAATGGATAATACTTTAACCTGGAGTTACCACATAGACAATATTTGTAATAAGATATCCAAATGATGTTTTCCCTTGAGAAATTAATTTTGTATTAAATTTTTTTTATTTCGCTCAGACACTTGATAATTTCATACCGTTTGATATGCTGGGGCTTAGAATCCTCCACCAGAGAGTGTTCAAAATGCAGAAGCATGCAGTAAGAATTATTGGCAATGTAGATTGCAGAACCGGATGTGGATCTTTATTTAAAATACTTCCACTAACATTCATATATGTTTAATAAAATATTAATACATAGGAAAACATCAATAACTATAAGAGACTGGGTGATAACCACCACCATGATACAAGGAACACAAATTTACTTGAAACTCCAGGATACAGACATCTAAATTCGATAAGTGCCCAAGATATAAAGGGATCATATTATATCATGATATTATGAAAGGGAGATACGTTCTCACGCATACCTCCCTTCACCGCAGACTGCTGTTACATCACGTAAGAGACAACTAGTTCAGTGGTCAAGTTTTACTTCCCTGTCAAAAAATCCTATTTCAAACTTATAGATAATCATTGATTACCCATAAAAAATGTATAATTATCTATAAGTTTGAAAAAGTTTGAAATGATTTCTATAAGTTTGAAATAGGATTTTTTGACAGGGTTTAGATGTAAACTAAAATTACTTTAACCGGAGTGTTTAGAAGCTTCTCCTTCGATGAAATGAAAAAATTACGACTCTTTTGGTAGGTTGAGACAAAAGATAGAGCCAGAAATGTGAGAAAATTGTAAAATACTAGATACAATTATTTTTTCATTTAACTCGCTCTAACTCAAAAATGGGACAGCGAATTAATCTCAAATTTTTACCATGTTATGACTCGATATTTGTTAACAAAATGTGTTAATATGAAGGTAAAATTTTAGTAAGTGTGGAAAATATGATTTTTTTTCTAAGGCCATGTCGATAAACGGAAAATTTACTGGTGCGAATATAACAAGAGAGAAACTTTTAAAACTTTAGAAATAGATACCAAGTATATTGAGAGCATATAAAGGATGGAGCTAACTGTTTTATTTGAGACTTTAGGATTAACAGATTTCGAGAAAATTGCAATTAAGTATATGGACGATCCAGCACGGAGAATGTGGTGTAAAAACTGTGTATGTTAGAGTGTTGTTTAATCAAATCAAATTCAGATTTTCCCACAGCATCAAAAAATGAATGAAATTTGTCCTTAAATTAATTTTTTGCCTAAGTCGAATTATTATTTTGGCTTTGACCTAGGTGAATTCTGGAAAGTTCTACAACAAGAACATGTTGATATGTCCTGCGCTATTGGATTAAGTCATACTAAAAAATTGTTAAAATTACTAAATAATGATCACTAAATAATTTACTAATGAAATATTTTTGTCGAACTCCTCTATACGTTTTCTTAAATATATAAGGAATAAAAATCAGACTGCAACCAACAGCTCTTCTCCGGACTAATGCCCACCGAGCGCTGAATACGAATTACAAGCCTGGCCGCGTTAAGTGCAATAACTATGTATTGCCGCGAAACGCTAAAGTTTCGATTTTAACAGACACCAACCGACGGACTTATTCCTACTTTCCCATACCATACGTGCCAGCCACCCCATACCACTTGCAGACTGCAGTTTCGAGCTGTTGGCTCTCGTCAGTGCAAGGTAGGTTTGAGATGGCTGGAACGAGGCATTTGTTCACTCTTGGTACATGACGAGATTTATCAATAATTTTTTTTACATTTAATAACATTATTGCCTAAATGTTGGTTGTGGCATTTTCTAAATTTTTATGTTTCTTGGTGGGATCCTTTGCCACGTTTTCTTCTAAAACAATGTCTGTAAAATCTACAGAATAATGCAATTATTCAGTATTTTACTCGAAAATAACCTCTAAGCTGCTATAACGTAAAGGTCACAGGCGTAGAGGTTATTTTCTGTTGATTTTACGGACATTGTTTTAAAAGAAAACATGTGGCAGAGATACAGAAAAATTAAGTTGCCCGTGGATATCCATTTGCAGTCTGTATGATATCCCGGGATATTTCAGTATATAGTTTGTACAGTCTATTTGTAATACTTAGGACATCCCGAAATATCCCAAGATGTCCTGGTACGTCCTCAGTACAAGCGCCGGTATATCCTTCAGGACGTCCCTCGTACTACTTTTATCTGATACCGAGTTGTGACATTGGGATGATCTAAAGAGTGCCGAAAAGCATACAAACTGGGATATTAGGATGTCCATAGGCAAGCCGAAATACAGGGTGACAATCGGGAACCGGACGATTTTGAAATATGTGTTACACAAAGAATTTACGAGATAATAATGTTTTATTAACACCAAAATGAAGCTTAGACAATGCCATTTACAATGTGTATCAATTAAGAAAGATAATGTCATCGAGATGGTGTCCATCGAGTTGGATGCAGTTTTCAACCCTCTTCATGAAATCGTCCATAACACGACTGTCGATCATGGATATTTCGTGGATTTTCAGGAGCCCAGTTCCTGAAGTTATGTTTATTAACTGCTTCATCTAAATGAAAATGAGCTTCGTCGATCATTAGAAGCTGCAGACCTAAATTATCTTCCAGAATCACTTGCATTCTCGTAGCGAAATTCTCACGAGTTTCAAAATCTCTTTCTTTAATTTCTGAACAATCTGTAGTTTTTAGGGGTGGAATTTTAAATCCTTACGCAAGATTTTCCTAACCGATTCCCCATTCATATTCAACTAAATTGCATGTTTTCGGGCAGACAG